>OZ014566.1:11902250-12619521 GCA_963966155.1 Clivina fossor
CAACTACTCATCGGACGTCCACGTAAACTTATACCATCAAAATCATTCAAATAAATCTTTTTAACCAAACGTTCATTAGACATTCACTCAACATGTCCGAACCATCTAAACTAACTAACACCAACTTTTACTACAACGTTTTTTTCAATTTCACACTCATCATACACTAATCTATTTTATACCCGATCTTTCCTATTTATACCACATACCCCACGTAAAAATCAATCAATCAATCAATTACTAAATACTAATAGACAATCCTATTATCATCATTAGTTAGTGTTTTTTTATTGCTATAACCATACACTATAAATTTTATATTAGTTTAGAGTTGAAAACTGTCGCTAGCATGAACTCGAATCTCGAGTAAGGAATCTATCTCGAAATTTGTCTTTAGCTAGCGCCATTTTATTTTGCACATTTTTTTCATTATAATCTCAATTATACGAGAAAATAACACTATCCATAAGTGCAACTACAAGATTTATTTCAAATTATTAAAAACAAAACAATTACAAACCCCAATCGTGCTTAGTTAATAGAAACACTATTATTAAAACTGTTAAAAATATTATATTAAAATAAAACGGTTTTAGGTTTAAGTTCTGTATTAATGACGTTTCGACGAACTCAACGTACGTCGTCTTTAACACCAAAAATAATACAAATGACATTTACTGTAAATAAACAGAACATAGAAAAAAGTTTTTCGTGAAAAAGTGCTTTTATCATTAATTTCAAAATAATTTTTTGCTTCTGATTTTTCATCAAATGTAAATATATTTTTTTTTTTAATTATTTTTGTAAATTTGTAAATTTGTAAATTTAAGTAAACTATTATAAATAATTTTAAGTAAAGGTCAAAATTATTTTTGGCAAAAAATCACTTTTATAAATGAGGTGAGAATACAGGCTATAAATTTTTAATTAATAGAAGCCAAATTTTATTTCAATCGCAAGCAATAGAAATTTATAAAGAAAAATATAACATCAATCACTGTGAAGCATTGCATTTAAATAAAATGTGACTTCCATTAATCATCTAGGTACGTCACATTTTTTAATGCAGTTAAAATCAGGACTTCAAACCGGAATTGAATCGAAAAAAAAAAACCGTTATTTTTGCTGGAACGAAAACCGAAACTGAACCGGAAAAAATCAGTTTATTTCGGTTCAGTACACGTTTTTTATTATCATATATACTTCTAATTATTACTATACCTTTAATTAATTAATAATTATTATTATTCATATTATATTATTGCATCAATTTATGTAGTAAGATTATTATAAAAGTAGAAATAAAATATTATAAATTTTGGTAGAAAATAAGTTTTTAATACTAATAAAATATTGAAAAATTTATCACTCGGAACTCGAAACAAAACATACTTTTTTTAATTGAACCGGAACGAAAAATATAACGGTTCGAAACCCTGAGTAGAACCATTAATTAGTCATGAATTTTAGTAGCGTTATTCTTTGATAATATTAATAAATATGAGTGAAAAATTACTTTACCTGCTACAACTAAAGATGTTGCAACAAATGAATCGATAATAGTTGCATATCGCATACTTTTGTCACTAATTGCCCGGGAAGCCAAACGACATAGACAGGTGGCGACACCTTCAATTACCGCACCCGTTAACATTGGAACCTATGGATGAAAAACAAAACAATAATAGCATTTAGTTAATTATTATTTCTAATGGCTAAGATTTTCCCAAAATTTTCACCAGTTACTCAATCATTGAATCGGATTGTTAAACTATGCATCAATAACAGACCAAAGTTAACCATAGACACGTGTTTCAAAATATTAAATTTCGATAAAATGTAAATATCGTTGAAGATTAAAATAAAACAGTTTTAGGTTAAATCAATCAATCAATTATACTAAAAAACAATCCTATTATCATCATTAGTTAGTTTTTTTTTTGCTATAACCATACACCGTAAAGTTTATATTAGTTTAGAGTTGAAAACTGTCGCTAGCATGAACTCGAATCTCGAGTAAAGAATGTATCTCGAAATTTGTCTTTGGCTAGCGCCATTTTATTTTGCACTTTTTATTCATTATAATCTCAATTATACGAGAAAATAACACTATCCATAAGTGCAACTACAAGATTTATTCTATCTTGATCAGGATAAATGATATAAATGACATTACACTAAATAACGGTACATAGAAATAAGGCACTAGGTAACAAATAAGTAACTAGATCATACAATTTATAGATATTTAATTAATGGAAGCCAAATTTTATTAAACTTCACAGTGATTGATGTTATCCTTTTCTTTGTAAATTCTTTTGTTTAACATCGATTTTAAATAAATATTAGCACAAAACTTTAGCCTAAAGCAGTTTTATTTTAATATAATAAGTTCTGAAAGATTTTTTACTATATCGTTGAAGATGTATAAAAATATATCAATTTTTTGGCCCAAAAGGCGTCAGAATGTTTGGCGCCAAACCAAGATCAGAAAAATACCATATCGAAATCAATAAAAAAAACAAGTTTTCAAATATAAAAAGCTATATAAAAGATTTGTACTATGTTAAAATTAGTTTTATATTTGACATAGTAAAAAATCTTTCAGAACTCATTACATAAAATAAAACGGCTTTAGGTTTAAGTTCTGTATTAAAATACCAAATTTTATTTAAGTCAAATTAAGCTTCCATTAATTTCTAAAAAATGTATGATCTAGTTACTTATTTTTCACCTAGTAACTTGTTTCTATGTTCTGTTTATTTACTATAAATGTCATTCATATCTTTTTTCATGATGAAGACTTACTTTGAGTACCTGGATTATTACATACATACACAATCACGCCATATACCCAAATGGGTGTGACACAAACTCTTTCCATTATCCCGAAATCTGCCTCGTCCAAACATTCCTATCCAAACACAAGCAACTTTCGCTTCATTCACGTGGATTTCATTCAAGTTATATTTTTATTATCAAAATTAGTTCTATTTTGAAAACTTTTATATTAATAGAAATAATTATTTAAATTAAAAAAATAAATGTTTTAATGTACCACGTTTTTAAAACGGACTAGAAAGTATAAAATATGAATATGACACAAGATAAAAATTGTTATTTCTAATATTATTAATTAATTAGTTTGTGAATGTAAATGATCCTCTATGTAATGATACGCAGTATGAATCGTTAAAATAATTAAATTGTAATTTAATTAATATTTTATTTGCACGTTTCGACCAGTAAGCATAATCATCTTCAGCTATTCCAGAATAAATATGCATGAGTTGTATTAAACAATTTACGAATTACATGAATACAAAATATAAATAAATACAAAATATAATGATTACATACCTAAGTTATTGAAAATGTTTATACATCAGAAGAGTTGTTTAACAATTTATGTCACATGTTTTATTGAAGGTTATAATATGTTAACGTAAAAATATGTGGAGATTAAAAACATTGTTTGTAAGAAGTTATCGAATAGATGTAGAACACAATTCCATTTTTAAATATTTGTGAATATATTGTAGTAATCGGATTATAACGGATTTGTGGTAAACCATGTTGAAGTCTTGAGTTGAAAAATGGAAATGGAATGAATATATTCATGTGCCCACATCAGCCCAAGCCCACATGATGATATCAAAAAGGAAGATTGTGGTGCCATCTACTTGTGTTGAAAAGTAATAATATGTTTCGCGCCAAAGTTGCATAGTTTAAAAAATTAGTTTGCATATTTACATGTTATATTATGTTTACGGAAGGTGTTCTACACGCTCTAAATGAAATGACTTAATTGGAAGGAATTGATGTTTGTATGTTTGTTAATTATGTTGTTCTATGTTAAAGTTTAGCTAACAGCGTATTCTTCATGATGTATAATTATTAAATTACAGTTTAATTATTTTAATGATCCATACTGCTTATCCTTCCAAAGAAAATTAATTAAATCGATTGCATAATTTGTACCAAACAGACAAATAAACAGACAAGAAAGCGAGTTAATAAAAATGTGTCAAAATACTACAAAACATGTTCATTATATCTGTCGCATTTTGTATTTGCTTGTAGTTAATTCATACTCAAATTTCCAGTATAATTCACAAGAAATTTGTCTCAAAATTAACAGATTTCTATTGCACCGTTTTCCTATCACAATCTCAAATTATTTCAAGACTGCAATCTTACTAAGTGCTTTCACAACAACTGACATACACAGACAAAAATCTTTAACTTAGGGTGACTAATTCGATTTCAATTAATTTGTGTATATGTTATTGGAAATTAAATAGAAAAATAAAATAAAATCTCGTCTATCTAATTCCAATTAAATGAAATAACAAAATTTGTTTTTCATCTATTCTATGTATATTTAAAATATAAAATGATTCTAACCTGTAAATCAGCGGAACAGTCTTCAAAAGCACGATCTACATGATTGTCAGTAACTTCTAAATTCCATAAAAACTGAACATAACGAAATACGGAAACACCGCCTAATAGTTCGGCCCATATTATTAGGGAAGCGGTACGAATATCTTTACGACCTTCGACAACATCTTCTAAGTGATTGTAAGGACATGCGGTTGCATCGCCCCAATTCCTCGACCACCAGATTGTCAGAAGAAAGAGGAATATCGCGTACATCGATACGCCATAATTGTCTGCAACTATATATGAAAAATTATGAGTCACATTATACCATAAGTACCTTTAAGGGGGTATATATTTTATCATTTTTTTTCTGCGAAACTATAAAAGATATTAAACCGCGGTTTTCTGAGGATCAAAGAATAGACTTTGAACTTCTTTCAGGAATTTTTATTTTTACTTTTGTTACAAATTGACCGAGTTCTAGCCCTTTTTTCGTATGATATATTATCTGGTTCCTGACCCATTTTTACTACTTTGACTGCAAGGAAAAGTAGTATAGCGTTTGGTACGGTGTCTGTAACATTAAAAAAAAAAAAAATTGTATAGAAATCCTTCATATAGCCTGTAAATGACGAATCTGAACTTAGTTTATGTGGGTGTATGGATGTGCGTCGTCAGCTCGCTCGCTCACTCGCTCGGTCGTAAGTCAAAATTTTGTGGCCGCAACTCCTCCTAGACGGTTCAACCGAATTTAATGAAATTTTCAGGATAAATTTGTCTAGTGCCCAAGATGGTCATGTGGTTTTGTTTTTTTCCAGTGATGCCAACTTTCCGAGAAAAAAATTACTAAAGTTTTAAAATTTTTATTATGGCCATGTTATTCAACCGATTTTACTCAAATTTTTACAAAAGATTCTCCTAGTATTCATATAATTTATGTAATTTTAACAAAATACAGTGTTGCCAACTTTCCGAGAAAAAAATTACTAAAATTTTTAAAATTTATTATGATCATTTTATTTAACCGATTTTAATCAAATTTTCATAAAAGTTTTTCCTAGTGCCTAAATAAATTATGCAATTTTAACAAAATACAGTGTTGTCAACTTATCGAGAAAAAAAATCACATTTTTAAAAATTCACTGTGGCTACATTATTTATTCGATTTTGATGAAATTTTCAGAAAAGTATCTCCTAGTGCCCACATAAATTATAATATTATTAAAATACAGTGTTGCCAACTTTCCGAGAAATGTCAAAGTAGTCTATATATGGGTTTACCCATATACTTCTAATCTTGTTACCACAAATATTCATTCGGGACAAAATGGGTCAAAAACCAAATAATGTATCATACTTCAAGGATGCCTTTTGATTTTTGTTTCAGATGAACAGTAACAGAGCAGGAGTTATCATTGTTAATAATTATATCCTGGTTTTGCAAAGTTTCGAAAAAATAGTTAGAACTTGAGACGATTTTCAACAAAAGTAAAAATAAAAATTTCTGAGACAAGTTCAAAGTCTATTCTTTTATAGTTTCTCAGAATAAAATTCATAAAATTAGTCGATTTTTTTAGGCCGAGAAAGGTATATACTATATACCTTCTTAAGAAGATTTAAAAAATACGCATATTAAAACTATTGTAACGTTTATAATTTTGTAATGTAATGTACAAAATAATTTTCCACAAATAACAGTTACTTCATATATATTCTTCGCTTCTGTAAATAATAAATTTGATAAAAGTGAGATAAGAATATAGGTTAAAAATTTATTGTAACTGATTGTTTTGAAAATTACATAATGAATGTTGAATTAATAATTTAATAATTAATTTAATAATATTAATTGATTTATATAAAATAAAAAATAGTATATTTTTTAACTGGCTCTATTTTCTACAAAAACGATTATTATTGTACCAAAAAAATACCTGAGATATAATATCCTATGTAGAATAATATATATTTTTTTGAATTTTTTCGTATTTATAATTTGGCCAAAAAAAGCAAAAAATGTGTTTTTTTTGGAAAAAAGATTTTTTTCTCTATTTTCCAAAATACAAAAAAATATATATTATTCTACATAGGATATTATATCTCAGGTATTTTTTTGGTACAATAATAATCGTTTTTGTAGAAAATAGAGCCAGTTAAAAAATATACTATTTTTTATTTTATATAAATCAATTAATATTATTAAATTAATTATTAAATTATTAATTCAACATTCATTATGTAATTTTCAAAACAGTCAGTTACAAATAAATAAGTTGTATTAAACGAATAAATTCAATATTAACTTCAACATGTTTTGTATTTGAGCTACGTGTTTGAATATAGCAATTAGAACCGTGTGAACTAACGTCAAGTTTAAGTTATGTATAATTTTTAACTAAAATTAGCCGTTTCGATATAATGGACGTATATTATCATCAGGAAAAAATATACAAATGACATAAATAATGACAGAACATTACTAGTTACTAGGTAACAAAATACAAATAACATACATACACAATCACGCCATGTACCCAAAAGAGTGTGGCACAAACTCTTTCCAAAGTTTGAAAATGTCAAAAAGCTGTGTGTGTATTGTTGCTACCTAATTTCACATCATAATTTCTTATGATGCGAGATAAAAGCAGTAGCGAATGTTTTAGGCCAATTTATGCAAGAAATATACATTAATAATATTATATTCTTGTCTCAAATGGCCTAAAAACAAATACCTACTACGGCTACTATTAGTTGATTAACTTTATTAATTAGCTCACAACACACGGATGATAATATGTAAATATGATAAGATTAGAAGTATATGGGTAAACCCATATATAGACTACTTTGACGTTTCTCGGAAAGTTGGCGAACACT
The DNA here is from genome assembly GCA_963966155.1 of Clivina fossor. Classification (NCBI taxonomy): domain Eukaryota; kingdom Metazoa; phylum Arthropoda; class Insecta; order Coleoptera; family Carabidae; genus Clivina; species Clivina fossor. The sequence continues at coordinate 11,909,514 of OZ014566.1, forward strand.
GTATTTTAATAATATTATAATTTATGTGGGCACTAGAAGATACTTTTCTAAAAATTTGATCAAAATTGAATAAATAATGTAGCCACAATGAATTTTTAAAAAAGTTTGTGATTTTTTTCTCGATAAGTTGGCAACACTGTATTTTGTTAAAATTGCATAATTTATTTAGGCACTAGGAGAGTTTTTTTTATGAAAATTTGATTAAAATCGGTTAAATAAAATGGTCATAATAAATTTTTAAAAATTTTAGTAATTTTTTTCTCGGAAAGTTGGCATTACTGGAAAAAATAAAACCACATGACCATCTTGGGTACTAGACAAATTTATCCTGAAAATTTCATTCAAATCGGTTGAACCGTCTAGGAGGAGTTGCGACCACAAAATTTTGACTTACGACCGAGCGAGCGAGCGAGCTGACGCCGTACATCCATACATCCACATAAACTAAGTTCAGATTCGTCATCTAGAGGCTATATGAAGAATTTCTATACACAATTTTTTTTTTTTTGAAAATGTTACAGACACTGTACCAAACGCTATACCACTTTTTCCTTACAACCGCGCTTAAAACCATGTAAAATCCTTACAGTCGCGCTTACATTCATGAAAAATTGTTAAAATCGTGTGTGTGTGTGTGTGTGTGATATCGCTATGAGAAAAATAAATAAATAATAATAAATTTAAAATATAAAACTTAGATAGCTATGAAAAAAAAAGAATATCATTACCATTATGAAACAAGATTAGAAGTATATGGGTAAACCCATATATAGACTACTTTGACATTTTTCGGAAAGTTGGCAACACTGTATTTTAATAATATTATAATTTATGTGGGCACTAGGAGAAACTTTTCTGAAAATTTGATCAAAATCGAATAAATAATGTAGCCACAATGAATTTATTAAAAATTTTGTGATTTTTTTCTAGATAAGTTGGCAACACTGTATTTTGTTAAAATTGCATAATTTATTTAAGCACTAGGAAAAGCTTTTATGAAAATTTGATTAAAATCGGTTAAATAAAATGGTCATAATAAATTTTTAAAAATTTTACTATTTTTTTTCTCGGAAAGTTGGCAACACTGTATTTTGTTAAAATTACATAAATTATATGAATACTAGGAAAATCTTTTGTGAAAATTTGAGTGAAATCGGTTGAATAACATGGCCATAATAAAATTTTTAAAACTTTAGTAATTTTTTTCTCAGAAAGTTGGCAACACTGAATATTAATAAAATTATGTAATTAATGGGAGCATTAGGGAAATCTTTTCTGAAAATTTGATCAAAATCGGATAAATCATGTAGCCAATATGAATTTTTAAAAACTTTAGTAATTTTTTTCTCGGAAAGTTGGCATCACTGGAAAAAACCGAAACCACATGACCATCTTGGGCACTAGACAAATTTATCCTGAAAATTTCATTAAAATCGGTTGAACCGTCTAGGAGGAGTTGCGGCCACAAAATTTTGACTTACGACCGAGCGAGCGAGCAAGCGAGCGAGCGAGCGAGCTGACGACGCACATCCATACACCCACATAAACTAAGTTCAGATTCGTCATCTACAGGCTATATGAAGGATTTCTATACAATTTTTTTTTTTTTTTGAAAATGTTACAGACACCGTACCAAACGCTATACTACTTTTTCCTTGCAGTCAAAGTAGTAAAAATGTCAAATTAATATATCAAAAATGATAAAAATACCTTATTTAGAGCAATTCCACATTAAAAACACATCACGGTCGTAAGTCAAAATTTTGTGGTCGCAACTCCTCCTAGACGGTTCAACCGATTTTAATGAAATTTTCAGGATAAATTTTTGTAGTGCCCAAGATGGTCATGTGGTTTTGGTTTTTTACAGTGTTGCCAACTTTCCGACAAAAAAATTACTAAAGTTTTCAAAAATTCATATTGGCTACATTATTTAACCGATTTTGATCAAATTTTCTGAAAAGTTTCTCCTAGTGCCCACATAAATTATAATTTTATTAAAATACGGTGTTGCCAACTTTCCGAAAAAAAATTAATAATTTTCTAAAAATTTGTTACGCCCGCATTATTTATCCGATTTTAATGAAATTTTTACAGAAGATACCCTTAGCGCCTATAATATTACATATTATCAAAATACAATGTTGCCTACTTTCGGTGAAAACATTTTTAATTCCTATTTCTTATCATTTATGTGATAATGTCAAAGTGTTCTATATATGGGTTTACCCATATACTTCTAATCTTGTTCTATCCACTTACCAATAATAAGTTCGAAACAACTAGCACATAATTCAGCGGCAGCAATCGCCTCATGGAATAATAATCGTACGAATGGTTGATGGACAAATCGATCGGTGAGACATCTAGCGATATGAGCCAGGGAACATGTGAGTATGATGTATAAAGCTGAGACACTCAATGAGGCCCATCGCACATTCATCCAATATCTATAGATAAATCTCATTTTTTGACTGACGGACGACTGACGCCCAGCAGTTCTTGACTGACGGACGACTGACGCCAAGCAGTTCTTGTTGCCGTAGGTCGTCAACCAACTGATGGTAATGTATTTTCATCTAGAAAAACGAAAAAAAGAAAAACTAATTATCCAGTATCTATAGATGAAACGCATCTTTTGACTGACGGACGACTGACGCCCAGCAGTTCTTGACTGACGGACGACTGACGCCAAGCAGTTCTTGTTGCCGTAGGTCGTCAACTAACTGATGGTAATGTATTTTCATCTAGAAAAACGAAAAAAAGAAAAGCTAATTATTCAATATCTATAGATGAAACGCAACTTTTGACTGACGACTGACGCCCAGCAGTTCTTGTTGCCGTAGGTCGTCAACTAACTGATGGTAATGTATTTTCATCTATGAAAAACGTAAAAGAAAAGCTAATTTTATTTATAATTTGCCTATACAGGGTTGGACTGAATAAAAAATTAGACTAGGGCCCCATATTATATTCTAAAATTGTTTAAATACGTTGTGTTTTTATATATTTTTATCCTAATAAACATGGAAATGGCATTACAGAAAAATAAAGATTTGTAAAAATGACACATATAAAATTAAATATAATTACATACATACATACACAATCACGCCATGCACCCAAATTAGTGTGTGGCAAACAAGCAACTTTTGCAACTTCATCCACATTCCACAATTCCTCTCTCATACATGCTCTTTTATTTCTACTACTTGAAAACTTTCGCTCACGCAAGCCACCCTCTCAATCATACCACCACTCCAGCAACTCATCGGACGTCCACTAGCAAACGTATACCATCAAAATCATTCAAATAAATCTTTTTAACAGCAAACGTTCATTAGACGCATTCGCTCAAGATGGCTCCGAACCATCTTAACTGACTAACACCAACTCTTGCTACAACATTTTTTTTCAATTTCACACTTATCATATACTAATCGTATTTCGCACCCGATCTCTCTTATAAGTATACAATAATAATAAATATAATTTAAACTCCTGAATGTTTGCAACCCGCTTCACTTAGGTGTATTGCTGGTGTAAAATCATTTGTAAGACAGACTACTACGTTCGATCAAGAACTAAATAATAATTATTAATTAATTATTATTAATTAATTAATTAATTAATTACTATTAATATTACTTCAATTGATCTGGAAATTTTGATTATGATAACTCAATACATTACTATTTTAAAATATAAAAACATTTTAATTTGAAAATAACGGAAAATGACTGCTGTGGAAATGAGATTTTTACGTGGGGTATGTGGTGTAAATAGAAGAGATCGGGTATGAAATACGATTAGTGTATGATGAGTGTGAAATTGAACAAAAATGTTGTAGCAAAAGTTGTCCCGTGTTAGAGTCAGTTAAGATGGTTCGGACATGTTGAGCGAATGCGTCTAATGAACGTTTGCTGTTCAAAAAATTTATTTGAATGATTTTGATGGTATATATTTGCTAATGGACGTCCGATAAGTAATTGGAGTGGTATGCTTGAGAAGGTGGCTTGCGTGAGCGAAAGTTTCCAAGTAGTAGGAATAAAAGAGCATGTATGAGAGAGAAATTAAGAATGTGGATGAAGCGAAAGTTGCTTGTTTGGATAGGAATGTTTGGAGGCGACTGATTTCGAGATGATGAAAAGAGTTTGTGCCACACCCTTTTGGGTACATGGCGTGATTGTGTATGTATGTATGTATGTATGTTAATTTGAATAAAATCATAAAATTTTGAAATTTGTTTCAACGCTTACTTAGACATTAAACTAAATATGTAATATTTTGATTTGGCTATAAATTTATCACTGATCGAAGTAATGACTTACTTATTTTTTTAACTTAAAACAACATAATTACATCTACATTCAGTTAAATCCAGAGATTACAACAAATAATCCGGATACCGGAGATTCAGTTGAAAAACCGGAGATTCCGGGTGAAAACCGGAGATGTGGTAATCCTATAAATAATTCAATAATATAATAAAAGAAATCTTATACAAACATTATTTATTTATTAATTTGAAAATTTTATTTTGAAAACGCGGCTACCGCGATTTTGATGAAATGTGCTGAATCTATGTTTTTTGGGAAAATTCATTTACAAATTACAATATAATAACTTATTTTAATAATTTATTTATACATTAGTACACTGTAAAAAATCGGTGTAAATTTACAATAATAATCATGGTAATTTTACAATAAATTTCACTGTAATTTTCATATTTTTTTTGTAAATTTACTAAAATCTGTAAATATTACAGAAATTTTATAATATTATTTGAATTTTACAATTTTTATGTATTTTTATATTTGAATACTTGTTTTATGTAATTATACAAATATTTGTATATAAAAATGTAAATTAATTATATATGTAATAATAACATTAGTAAATGTAATAATGACATTAATAAATGTAATATTTACAACAGTAAATGTAATTGTTATATTTATTAATGTAAATACGTACGCATAAATGTAATATTTACATTCACAAATGTAATAATTACTTTAAAAAGTGGAAATATTCCAAGTAGTTATGTAAATTTACTTAGCAAATGTAATAATATTAAAATGTGTTAGATATTTTAATTGTAATTTTCCATATAAAAATAATTTTTGTAGAAATACATTTTTTTGTAAATTTACAATGATTATCGTTGGCAACAAAGTGTCCAATGATTTTCATTGTAAATTTTTTTTACAGTGTATTTAAAACCAATTTAATGCAATACATACATACACAATCATGCCATATACCCAAAAGGTAACTCTTTCCGCTAAACATTTCTATCCAATTTAATTTAATTGCGAAATAAATTTGATATTAGTCTGTCGCTAGCATGTACTCGAATCTCGAGAGTAAACAATCAATCTCAAAATTTGTCTTGAGCTAGCGCCATTTTATTTTGCACTTTTTTATCATTATAATCTCTATTAGACGAGATAATAACCTATCCACAAGTGCAACTACACGATTTATATTTCAAATTATTAAAAACAAAAACAATTAAAAACCAATCATGCTTATATAGTTAATAAAAGCACTATTATTAATAATAAAATATATAAAAAACTTTTTAACAAAACCACGCTTATATTTAAATGCACTAAAAAGAGGAAAATCAATTTTTTTCTGGTTATCCGAAAATTTTAGAAAGAAATAAAAGCGTGGAGCGCCAGGAAACTATATATTTCGCAATGATGATTAAGCGCTCCACGCTTTTAAAAAAAAATTCATTTTCCTCTTTTTAGTGCATTTAAATATAAGCGTGATTTTTAAAATTTTTTTTTTATATATTTTATTTTCTGCTTTTTAGTCTTGTCGTCTTGTCATATCTTGTAATCTGTTTTAAATGCCAAGTTTTTTTTATATTGTGTTGTCTCCTGGAATAAAACTATACATGCAAAATTTCAGTGAGATCAGATGATAGGTAGTGGTCTAAAAATTGGTTACAAAATTTGACCGTTACAACATTTGACCGTGACAACAGAGTGAGCTAATATAAACGTGGTAATAATATGTATAAATCTAGTAAAAATCTATCAGAACTCATTATATTAAAATAAAACGGTTTTAAGTTTAAGTTCTGTATTAATATTTATTAATAATCGACATACTCCACGTATTCAACGTACAACTTCATCAGGAAAAATGATACAAATGACATTTACGATAAATAAACAGACATGGAAGCCAAATTTTATTTCAATCAGAAGCAATAGAAATTTATAAAGAAAAAGATAACATCAATCACTGTAAAGGGGCACTGCATTTAAATAAAATTTTATAATTTAGTTACTTATTTATTATCTAGTTATTTTATGCATGATACAAATGACATTACAGTAAATAACAGAACATAGAAACAAGTTACTATAGGTAACCAAATACAAGTAATTATGTAGATCAAAACAATTTTTATGAATTTTTAATTAATGGAAGCCAAACTTTAATTTAAATCAGTTACTAATCACACTGATTGATGCTATCTTTTTTTTTAATTTCTATTGCTTCTCTTATCAATCTACTGTTAATATTGATTGATAAAAGAAGCAATAGAAATTTATAAAGAACAAGATTAGAAGTATATGAGTAAACCCATATATAGACTACTTTGACATTTGTCGGAAAGTTGGCAACACTGTATTTTAATAATATTATAATTTATGTGGGCACTAGTAGATACTTTTCTGAAAATTTATTCAAAATCGAATAAATAATGTAGCCACAATGAATTTTTAAAAACTTTAGTAATTTTTTTCTCGGAAAGTTAGCATTACGGGAAAAAACCAAAACCACATGACCATCTTGGGTACTAGACAAATTTATCCTGAAAATTTCATTAAAATCGGTTGAACCGTCTAGGAGGAGTTTCGGCCACAAAATTTTGACTTACGACCGAGCGAGCTGACGACGCACATCCATACACCCACATAAACTAAGTTCAGATTCGTCATCTAGAGGCTATATGAAGGATTTCTATACAATTTTTTATTTTTTTTGAAAATGTTACAGACACCGTACCAAACGCTATACCACTTTTCCTTGCAGTCAAAGTAGTAAAAAAGATTATATCAATCAGTGCGACAAGTAACTGATTTAAATAAAATGTGGCTTGCTTTAATTAAAAAAATTATGACCTAGTTACTTATATTTGGTTACCTAGTAACTTGTTTCTATGTTCTGTTATTTACTGTAGTGTCATTTATATCATTTATCCTGATGAAGACGGACGTTGAGTTTCATCGAAACGTCGATTTTAAATAAATATTAATACAGAACTTTAACCTGAAGCAATTTTATTTTAATATAATGAGTTATAAAAGATTTTTTACTATGTTAATTTCTACTAGCTTTAAAATATACCTGTATTTATCGAACAAAAAATTATATTTATCCGAAATTAAACTCATATAACATAGTAGTAAATACCAAAAAAACAAGATTAGAAGTATATGGGTAAACCCATATATAGACTACTTTGACATTTCTCGGAAAGTTGGCAACACTGTATTTTAATAATATTATAATTTATGTGGGCAATAGGAGATACTTTTCTGAAAATTTGATCAAAATCGAATAAATAATGTAGCCACAATGAATTTTTTTAAAATTTTGTGATTTTTTTTCTCGATAAGTTGGCAACACTGTATTTTGTTAAAATTGCATAATTTATTTAGGCACTAGGAAAAACTTTTATAAATATTTGATTAAAATCGGTTAAATAAAATGGTCAAAATAAATTTTTTTAAATTTTACTAATTTTTTTTTTCGGAAAGTTGGCAACACTGTATTTTGTTAAAATTACATAAATTACATGAATACTAGGAGAATCTTTTGTGAAAATTTGAGTAAAATCGGTTGAATAACATGGCCATAATAAAATTTTTAAAACTTTAGTAATTTTTTTCTCGGAAAGTTGGCAACACTGAAAATTAATAAAATTATGTAATTAATGGGAGCATTAGGGAAATCTTTTCTGAAAATTTGATCAAAATCGGATAAATAACGTAGCCAATATGAATTTTTAAAAACTTTAGTAATTTTTTTCTCGGAAAGTTGGCATCACTGGAAAAAAACAAAACCACATGACCATCTTGGGTACTAGACAAATTTATCCTGAAAATTTCATTAAAATCGGTTGAACCGTCTAGGAGGAGTTGCGGCCACAAAATTTTGACTTACGACCGAGCGAGCGAGCGAGCTGACGACGCACACACATACACCCTCATAAACTAAGTTCAGATTCGTCATCTACAGGCTATATGAAGGATTTCTATAAAATTTTTTTTTTTTTTTGAAAATGTTACAGACACCGTACCAAACGCTTTACTACTTTTCCTTGCAGTCAAAGTAGTAATAATGTAGAATAATACAATTATATATTATATTAAAAAAGTAACACCATATTTATTTATTTCAAAGTAATTTACCACCATTAAGAGAAGAACTTCCAAAATGACAAAGAAAATATAAAAAAAAAATGTTACAAAAGCTAGCTAATGCCAAAATGAATTGTTTTTTAGAAAACAATTAAACAAATTACAAACACGAAATATGAAAATAATTTAAAATACAATTATTGGAAGAAGAATTGGAGCCCCAAATTATTTCTAGTCGTTTTAGTCAGTGTAAAAAACTAAATAAATATAAAATAAAAATTTATTAAAATTTATTACATACGAGTATAATTGTTTATTGTCGTATGAGGGCCGCAGGCGACCGTCTGTACGGAAATCCGCCACTGTATATTATGAAATTATAATACGTGATACAATAAAGACAATAGAACAGTTAAAAAGTTGGTGTTAGTCAGTTAAGATCTGGTTCGGACTTGTTGAGCGAATGCGTCTAATGAACGTTTAGTTAAAAAGATCTATTTCAATGATTTTGATAGTATACGTTTGGTAGTGGACGTCCGATGAGTAGTTGGAGTAGTATGATTGAGTGAGTGGCTTGCGTGAGCGAAAGTTTCCAAGTAGTAGAAATAAAAGACCATGTATGAGAGGAATTATGAATGTGGATAAAGCGAAAGTTGTTTGTTTGCGGATAGGAATATGTTTGGAGGCGACTGATAATTCGGGATGATGAAAAGAGTTTGTGCCACACCCTGATTTGGGTACATGGCGTGATTGTGTATGTATGTATGTATGTATATTATAAAAATAATACGTTTTACAATAAAGACACAATAAAACAGTTCTACAAGTAAACTAAAAATGCTAATTAGTATTACCAAATACATACTGATTTTTGACTAAATAAATACTATTATTATTAAAAAATATGAGAGGAATTATGAATGTGGATGAAGCGAAAGTTGCTTGTTTGGATAGGAGTGTTTGGAGGCGACTGATTTCGGGAGAATGAAAAGAGTTTGTGCCACACCCTTTTGGGTATATGGCGTGATTGTGTATGTATGTATGTATGTATGTATGTATGTATTATTAAAAAAAAAAAAAATTATCACACAAGACTTACACAACAACGATAAAAACTATAATGTAATATATAAAATTGAACTAACGTTTTCTACACATCTAGATCACTCGCACACTGATTTTGCCGACACAAAAATCACCTAAGCTAAGTAGCTTTGCTAGATTCTATTTTGAAATGCATTGCGTTGGTGGCAGAGAGTATATTTACATCTGCGTTACTCTCCCAGTACCAAATGTTTTCAATTTAAACTTTGAAACATATGCTAGTTATGCTATATATGTTACATACACACAGGGCCGGTTCTAGGGTTTTGAGCGCCCCGGGCAAAACAAAATTTGGCGCCCTTTCATACAAGAATATACAAATTTACTGCAAATTAAAAAAAATAGTAAAAAAAGGCAAAAAATCTAAATTACACAATAATGAACTGTGTAAAAAATTTATTCATTTAAAAAATAATACAATAGTTATTTACTTACAAGTGATGAAACATATGGAATAGCATAACGCATACGTACCGGAAGTGATGCTATAGCACCATTATATACAAAGCAGTACAAAAACAATGATTATAATCTTAACAAGATTAGAAGTATATGGGTAAACCCATATATAGACTACTTTGACATTTCTCGGACAGTTGGCAACACTGTATTTTAATAATATTATAATTCATGTGGGCACTAGGAAATACTTTTCTGAAAATTTGATCAAAATCGAATAAAAAATGTAGCCACAATAAATTTTTAAAAAATTTTGTGTTTTTATTCTCGATAAGTTGGCAACACTGTATTTTGTTAAAATTGCATAATTTATTTAGGCACTAGCAAAAACTTTTTATGAAAATTTGATTAAAATCGGTTAAATAAAATGGTCATAATAAATTTTTAAAAATTTTACTAATTTTTTTCTCCGAAAGTTGGCAACACTGTATTTTGTTAAAATTACATAAATTATATGAATACTAGGAGAATCTTTTGTGAAAATTTGAGTAAAATCGGTTGAATAACATGGCCATAATAAAATTTTTAAAACTTTAGTAATTTTTTTCTCAGAAAGTTGGCAACACTGAATATTAATAAAATTATGTAATTAATGGGATCATTAGGGAAATCTTTTCTAAAAATTTGATCAAAATCGAATAAATAGCGTAGCCAATATAAATTTTCAAAAACTTTAGTAATTTTTTTCTCGGAAAGTTGGCATCACAGGAAAAAAACAAAACCACATGACCATCTTGGGCACTAGACAAATTTATCCTGAAAATTTCATTAAAATCGGTTGAACCGTCTAGGAGTAGTTGCGGCGACAAAATTTTGACTTACGACCGAGCGAACGAGCTGACGACGCACATCCATACACCCACATAAACTAAATTCAGATTCGTCTGTAACATTTTCAAAAAAAAAAAAAATTGTATAGAAATCCTTCATATAGCCTCTAAATGACGAATCTGAACTTAGTTTATGTGGGTGTATGGATGTGCGTCGTCAGCTCGCTCGCTCGCTCGCTCGGTCGTCAGACAAAATTTTGTGATCGCAACTCCTCCTAGACGGTTCAACCGATTATAATGAAATTTTCAGGATAAATTTGCCTAGTGCCCAAGATGGTCATGTGGTTTTGGTTTTTTCCAGTGATGCCAACTTTCCGAGAAAAAAATTAGTAAAATTTTTAAAAATTTATTATTACCATTTTATTTAACCGATTTTAATCAAATTTTCATAAAAGTTTTTTTTTAGTGCCTAAATAAATTATGCAATTTTAACAAAATACAGTGTTGCCAACTTATCGAGAAAAAAATCACAAAATTTTTTAAAAATTCATTGTGGCTACATTATTTATTCGATTTTGATCAAATTTTCAGAAAAGTATCTCTTAATGCCCACATAAATTATAATATTATTAAAATACAGTGTTGCCAACTTTCCGAGAAATGTCAAAGTAGTCTATATATGGGTTTATCCATATACTTCTAATCTTGTTAAATTGTATAAAGGTACAACAATTAAAAATGTAATGGCTAATAAGATAAAATATTTCCTATATCGAAATTATTTTATCTTAATACCATTAGATTTTTAATTTGTTGTATACGATGTTAAATTCTAACTTGCTATTTAAACCAAGTAAAACAAACAAATAAACAAGAGAAACAATAAATACTACTAACGCCATCTATACAATAATGCAGTAAGCATCAATATAAAAATAAATAACATCGAACAAAATTGTTCAATTGTTCAAATGTCACTTGGTGAAATTAATATAATAATATTCTAAAGTTGAGACTGCAAGGAAAAAGTAGTATAGCGTTTGGTACGATGTCTGTAACATTTTCAAAAAAAAAAAAAAATTGTATAGAAATCCTTCATATAGCCTGTAGATGACGAATCTGAACTTAGTTTATGTGGGTGTATGTGTGCGCGTCGTCAGCTCGCTCGCTCGGTCGTAAGTCAAAATTTTGTGGCCGCAACTCCTCCTAGACGGTTCAACCGATTTTAATGAAATTTTCAGAATAAATTTGTCTAGTACCCAAGATGGTCATGTGGTTTTATTTTTTTCCCGTAATGCCAACTTTCCGAGAAAAAAATTACTAAAGTTTTTAAAAATTCATATTGGCTACGTTATTTATCCGATTTTGATTAAATTTTCAGAAAAGATTTCCCTAATGCTCCCATTAATTACATAATTTTATTAATATTCAGTGTTGCCAACTTTCCGAGAAAAAAATTACTAAAGTTTTAAAAATTTTATTATGGCCATGTTATTTAACCGATTTTACTCAAATTTTCACAAAAGATTCTCCTAGTATTCATATAAGTTATGTAATTTTAACAAAATACAGTGTTGCCAACTTTCCGAGAAAAAAATTACTAAAATTTAAAAAATTTATTATGACCACTTTATTTAACCGATTTTAATCAAATTTTCTTAAAAGATTCTCCTAGTGCCTAAATAAATTATACAATTTTAACAAAATACAGTGTTGCTAACTTATCGAGAAAAAAATATTTAAAAATTCGTTGTGGCTACATTATTTATTCGATTTTGATCAAATATTCCTCAAAGTTTCTCTTAGTGCCCACATAAATTATAATATTATTAAAATACAGTGTTGCCAACTTTCCGAGAAATGTCAAAGTGGTCTATATATGGATTTACCCATATACTTTTAATCTTGTTACTAGAATAATTGACGTAATATTATAATTTCTCTGTAAAAATACATTTATAGAGTATGTAAATTTAAATCAATTTTTTTACAGTGTACCTATATACATTTGCTATTAGATGTAGAGATTGAGTTTTATTAAAGTTTTCCGTTTGTATTTATATTTATCGCCTGAAAAATAGTTTTGATAGTTTTATAGGCTCTATTCTGAATTCTGATGCAAGATTTGCAATATTGCTATTAGGATATGGGTTTTGTTTTCAAGTAAATAAAACACAAGACAAATATATTGTAGAGATATTTTTATTTTGATATATAGTAGTCACTACTAAGTATACACTACTAAGTAGTGTATACTTGAACAGCTATGTGTAGAGTGAATTTACTTAACATTCTAAATGTTTTCGTCTCATCAAAAAGTTTTCATTGTAAAATGTGACTGTCAATAATATTTACGTTTTGGTGTGTTTTTGTTATTTAGTGTATGACTTATTTATTGGTTTCTTTTATATTTGGTTTCTTTTATATTTAGTTTTGTAAACACTCTTTTGTATATTAGAATGAAAACTTAACAATTGCAAATTATAAATGGCCTGTATTTTCACCTCACTTTCAAAAGTGTTTTTACCACTTTGACTGCAAGGAAAAGTGGTATAGCGTTTGGTACGGTGTCTGTAACATTTTCAAAAAAAAAAATTGTGTATAGAAATCCTTCATATAGCCTCTAGATGATGAATCTGAATTTAGTTTATGTGGGTGTATGGATGTGCGTCGTCAGCTCGCTCGGTCGTAAGTCAAAATTTTGTGGCACCGAAACTCCTCCTAGACGGTTCAACCGATTTTAATGAAATTTTCAGGATAAATTTGTCTAGTACGCAAGATGGTCATGTGGTTTTATTTTTTTCCAGTGATGCCAACTTTTATATTTTGAATCGAATGTAGTAAAATTATCAAAATTTATTGCATATTTGTAATTAGAAATGTACGTATTAATTTCTATCATCAATACATTAAATTCATTTCTATTTAAAATTACTCGTACATGACAAGAAAATTATACTTTCAAATTACACTTTCATTTATACATAAACACTTTGTATAAGTATATTTTGTTATTAGTATGCATGCATACATATCTAGTACACTGTAAAAAAATATTACAATGAAAATCATTGGACACTTTGTTGCCAACGATAATCATTGTAAATTTACAAAAAAAAGTATTTTTACAAAAATTATTTTTATATGTAAAATTACAATTAAAATATCTAACACATTTTAATCTATTACATTTGCTACATAACTACTTGGAATATTTCCACTTTTTAAAGTAATTATTACATTTGTGAATGTAAATATTACATTCATGCATACATATTTACATTAATAAATGTAACAATTACATTTACTGTTGTAAATATTACATTTATTAATATAAATATTACATTTATTAATGTCATTATTACATTTACTAATGTCATTATTCATTTATCATTTTTTACATTTTTTATATAAAAATATTTGTATAATTACATAAAATAAGTATTCAAATGTAAATATACATAAAAATTGTAAAATTCAAATAATATTATAAAATTTCTGTAATATTTACAGATTTTTAGTAAATTTACAAAAAAAATGAAAATTACAGTAAAATTCATTGTAAAACTACCATGATTATCATTGTAAATTTACACCGATTTTTTACAGTGTACCTATATCTAATTTCTTCATTTATACGATTTCACTTTAATAAATACGATTGATTTGTTTATAATTTTAAATAATCAACCAGACACCAGGTGTTATCACAATGCATAAATTGAAAAGTGAAAGTTAAATTAGATTAAAGTAAATTAGTTTTAATAATAATAATAATATTTATTTACGCATTCAACTTTACAATAAGTATAATATTATATCTGTAACAACTACAAAATCCATGTTTTTTTTATGAAATATTACATATGAGGCGTATAGATGCAAAACTCACTATTCGACAAAAAGTGAAAAATGAGATTTTGCGCGATTTGGACGTAGAATTTTACAAGGAATACGATATTTAGGTTAGTTAGAAAAAAAACTCAGTATTTAATATGAGAAACACTCTTTAAAGTTTAGTGTTGGATGCAAAACTCACTACTTGCGTTGATAGTTTAGATGCAAAAGTAACTGTTTGCTTTCCACCAATAAAAATTTTATTGGTGGAAAGCAAACAGTTACTTTGTATGAATTAATGATGTATAAAACCAATGATTCACGATTTTAAATAAGTATTGCCATCTAGTAACAAGATTTTATCATCAAAATACAATTACGCTTAGCTATAACAGTTTTTTGCAAATATCTCAGAACATAAAATTTGCAAATAGTGAGTTTTGCATCTATACGACTCATATTACTAGTATTATCACATAATTTCCATAATTATTGAAATTAAGACATTTTACATTTAATTTTATAGTAATTTTTACTATAAAAATGTATGTAAATTTACAAAAAATAAATACAGTGTGTACATAAAAAAAATCGGTTGATCAATTCGTGAAAGTTACAACTACAATTGAGCCTTAAAACAAAAACAAAACAAAATCATTTTCAATCAATAATTCAAAATGCAAAATACTCGTATAATAAAAAAAAAAATTAAATTGATTACCACTTTGACTGCAAGGAAAAAGTGGTATAGCGTTTAGTACGGTGTCTGTAACATTTTCAAAAAAAAATTGTATATAGAAATCCTTTATATAGCCTCTAGATGACGAATCTGAACTTAGTTTATGTGAGTGTGTGGATGTGCGTCGTCAGCTCGCTCGGTCGTAAGTCAAAATTTTGTGGCCGCAACTCTTCCTAGACGGTTCAACCGATTTTAATGAAATTTTCAGGATAAATTTGTCTAGTACCCAAGATGGTCATGTGGTTTTGGATTTTTCCAGTAATGCCAACTTTCCGAGAAAAAAATTACTAAAGTTTTTAAAAATATATTATGGCCTGTTATTTAACCGATTTTACTCAAATTTCCACAAAAGATTCTTCTAGCAATCATATAATTTATGTAATTTTAACAAAATACAGTGTTGCCAACTTTCCGAGAAAAAAATTAACTAAAATTTCAAAAAATTTATTTAACCAATTTTAATCAAATTTTCATAAAAGTTTTTCCTAGTGTTTAAATAAATTATGCAATTTTAACAAAATACAGTGTTGCCAACTTTCCGAGAAAAAATCACAAAATTTAAAAAAAAATCATTGAGGCTACATTATTTATTCGATTTTGATCAAATTTTCAGAAAAGTATCTCCTAATGCCCACATAAATTATAATATTATTAAAATACAGTGTTGCCAACTTTCCGAGAAATGTTAAAATGGTCTATATATGAGTTTACCCATATACTTCTAATCTTGTTTTGAAAATGTTACAGACACCGTACCAAACGCTATACCACTTTTTCCTTACAGTCAAAGTGGTAAAAATTAAATTGATTTTCATTTAAATCTACACTGAGAAAAATGGATAGTTACCGTAACGCTATTTATATTTAAAAAGGTGACACAAACACAAGATATTAAAAATAACAAAATAAGTATATTTAAAAATTAACTATAAATATAATAAAAACAAAAATTTAATACCATCAATTTGTATATAGTATTACAGTCTTCATTCTTAATATAGTATTAAAATATATATGTGAGTAGATTTTAAAAATGTATAAATTTGTGAATACAGTAAACATACTCGTATATTTCAAATAAATATCTACTTATTATTATCCAATTTGTAAAATATCTATTTTTCTCAGTGTACGTTTCCTATACTGGCAACAACTTATCATACGATTTTTATAAAACCCTGCTTGTAAAATTCGATAAACTGCAATTTCAAGAACAAGTAGAAAAACTGCTAGGACATTTCCAAAGATAAATATAATAAACGCACCCTCCAAATGACCAATAGTTAATTTAATATCCTCATTCAATTCATGGCGTCTTGTTAAAGTTTTCGTTCGTAACTTAATCATATGTTTAATTTCATTTATCCATTTTACTGTCAATCCACCAGTGCATATATGAAAAATTGCATTGTTCAATTCGTCGAACAATGGAAAACCTTTCGCTGTTATCATATGCACAGGATATGCAATTA
The DNA here is from genome assembly GCA_963966155.1 of Clivina fossor. NCBI lineage: Eukaryota > Metazoa > Arthropoda > Insecta > Coleoptera > Carabidae > Clivina > Clivina fossor. The sequence goes on from OZ014566.1 coordinate 11,926,288, forward strand.
GATTCATTTGAGTGATGAATAATTGATCGTAGCCATTTTTGTTTGTAATTTTTTTATCACCAGTTGATTGTACATACATCACGTAAAACAGATTTGAAACTGTACAGAAATCTTTTTTGCTCGCTACTCGAACTAACCAATCATATACATTCCGATTTGCGAATGAAGTATTTGTTTCGAAACTTGGATAAATTCCAGATTTTTTATCTTGAAAAATACCTTTATAGTTTGGTATACCACCTGTAACAAACGTAAATGTTTGTTAATAGTTCACACGGTTCTAATTGCTATATTCAGACAGGAATATAATATTATTAATGTATATTTCTTGCATAAATTGTCCTAAAACATTCGCTACTGCTTTTATCTCGCATCATAAGAAATTATGATGTGAAATTAGGTAGCAACAACACACACAGCTTTTTGACATTTTCAAACTTTGTAGTTAAACTTTGGAAAGAGTTTGTGCCACACTCTTTTGATGGGTATATGGCGTGATTGTGTATGTATGTTACTTGTATTTTGTTACCTAGTAACTAGTAATGTTCTGTTATTATTTATGTCATTTGTATATTTTTTCCTGATGATAATATACGTCCATTATATCGAAACGTCTAATTTTAGTTAAAAATTATACATAACTTAAACTTAACGTTAGTTCACACGGTTCTAATTGCTATATTCAGACAGGTAGCTCAAATACAAAACATGTTGAAGTTAATATTGAATCTATTCGTTTAATACAAATTATTTATTGTAACTGACTGTTCGGAAAATTACATAATCAATGTTGAATTAATAATTCAATATTATTAATTGATTTATATAAAATAAAAAATAGTTTATTTTTTAACTGGCTCTATTTTCTACAAAAACGATTATTATATAATGTACCGAAAAAATGCCTGAGATATAATATTCTATGTAGAATAATATATATATTTTTTGAATATTTTTGTATTTTGGAAAATAGATAAAAAAAAAAAAATTCCAAAAAATACACGGGTAGTTACGTTTAACATCGAGTTACGAGCAGCAGTAACAATGATTCAGTTTTAAGTTACATTTTGGATTCATATTTTATCGTTAAATTTATAATATAATTATTTTGTAATTGTTCAATAATATCTGTTTATTAAATTTATTTATATTTCATTATATTTGTTCTATCGTAATTATTCAATAACCAAGATCCAAGTGCAAATTTATCTAATCAGGTAAAGGATATACTCAGAAGTATAATTTGTCATCTTAAGGGCATTTCAAGGCAAACAAAAGGCTATATTCAAACAGGTGGTGGGAATACAAAAATGAATAATTTTACATTCCATTTATTCGTTTAACACTACATATTTATGGTAACTAATTATTAGAAAAATTTGCTAATTTATGTACAATTAATAATTTAATAACAATTTTTATATTCAGACAGAATTAGCATATAAAAAATTAATCAAATATATAATTGTCAATATTTTCTTTATTTATTATTATTTTGATTGCCAAAAAATATATATGTTGTTAATTGTTATTATAGTACTTATGTATTAATGTCAGAATTTTTGTATGTGTGGTTTATTTGTAAAAAAATAATTTTCATCATTTTCCTTGAAAAATGCGATTTTCTCTTATCTCACACATGTTTTTTATTTGAAAAAAAAAGTATTATTAATCTTAATAATAATAACAACACATATATTTTTTGAAAATCAAAATAATAATAAACAAAGAAAATATCGACAATTAAATATTTGATTAATTTTTTTTATATGCTACTTCTGTAAATATATAAAAATTGTTATTAAATTATGAATTGTAAATAAATTAGCTAGTTTTTCTAATAATTTGTTACCATAAATATCTAGTATTAAACGAATAAATCGAATGTAAAATTATCCTTTTTTGTATTCCCACCACCTGTCTGAATATAGCCTTTTGTTTGCCTTAAACTGGTCTTAACTAGCTGCACGATAAGCTAGAGACTTGCAACTTTAAACATAGCTCAGAACTGCGGTTGCACAAAGATAGCAAATTGTTACACACCTAAACGTAGTCCAGATTGTAAAATTTCCGCCTCAGTACTGATCTGATTCTCAAACAATGGATTTGTTAATATATTAATCAGAGCACTTTGATATAGACAACATGATATAATGCCGTACAGAGTTGTTAGCAGAAAAACAAATCTTAAGATTTGTGTTTTTGGTTGTCGATGTAGCGCCGAACCAATTAATAAAGCTAAACTATTTAAAAGTGACATTGAAAATCTTTCATAATATCTAGCGTGCTGTTGATAAATGTAAACAGAGTAAAACAAAAGACTACTGATTAGAAAAATGGCTAAACAAGCCAGCCAGATTTCGGTATTGAAAATAACAATTAGACATTTCCACTTGGGTGCCAGCTCGGCTTTGGGAACAATCCAACGCAGGTATTCGAAATGATAAGTATTTGTTACTTGAAAATCTTCGTAAATCTCACTGCTTGCGATCATATTTCCGATGCCTATTGCGAAATTTTCCGCAATCAGTTTTTGCGCACCTTCCCACTGACTTTCATTATTTCTCGTCAGCCAATAATCGCTTTTTTTCATTTCCGTATAATTAAAGGATATATTCAATTTTTCGCCGATTATATCTAAGATTTTCATTTCAAAACCGGTGTTATTTTTTATGTTTATTACAAATGGTGGACTATCGATTGCCAATACTTCTGTAGTACAATTCTTTAACATATTTCTGATTTTATTCGAAAACAATAGATCTTTATTTTTACGAATACCGTAGTTACATTCGTCGATTAAATAAACTTGCGAATTTTTACCACATTCTTTTGCAGCAACATATGGAAATAAACCGTATACATTATGAGTGATTGAACTACAATTTTTCGAAATTATCAATACGGAATTATAGATTTGATATCGCCACATAAATTGTAAGATATCTCGAGTTTGTTTTTCGAAATCTTCATTTTTATAATACGATACATAAACAATAAATTTTGCTTTAGAATTAAACGATTTCGAATTAACAATTTGTCGAATTTTTATGTAACAGTTATCAGTATTTTCACTTGCAATAAAATAAAATTTACATTGCCAATATTTATTAGATTTGTTGATTACAGGATATCCGCTTGGTACTGTTACGTAATTATCATTTAAATCGAAAAAACCATCGCCTATTATTTGTAATGTCCACAATTCTTGATGATATAACCATTTTATTAATGATTTCTCTGAATCGCTTATAAAAACTGATGTATTTTTGGTGAATGCTAACGTAAAGAATCCAATACCAAACGACGTTTTTATGATATTTTTTACACAATCAATAGCATAATATTGTTCAGTATTTTCTTGTGTAAATTTTATTGATAATTTTAAACATATTACTACAGATATAACCAAATAAATTATTAAGAAAGTAGAAAGTGTTTTCATTTTTATTTTACAAATTATTTATGAATAAAATATTATTTAACAATTTATATATATATATATATATATATATATATATATATATATATACAAAGATAATATTATAAGATATCATAATTTATTAAATGTTATAATTAAAAACTATAATGTCAAACATGAATGATATATGATATTGAAACAAGAAAAATTTGCCCCTGTAAGCATGCAATTTGTTTTACACTGAAGTATATAACTTATTAACTATTTTACAATTACATTTATTTTTTTTGTTTTAGTTAATAATCGATAAATTATGTTTATGTAAATCATTTTAACTATACTGATATCTAATTTAGTTAAATATGAAACATATTTTACATATATTCAAATAAAACGGCTTTAGGATATAGTTCTGTATTAATTGTTTATTAATTATCGACGTTTTGAAGTACTGTAATGTCATTTGTGTAATTTTTCCTAATGATAATGTACAGAACTATATCCTAAAGCCGTTTTATTTTAATAATATAATAGTTGATAAGCCATTTTAGGTAAAAAAATATTTATTATTAATTTGAAAAGTTTTGTTTTATTTTGAAATTATCGCTCTAATAAAAATATTCTATATTTTAAAAAGGATTATCAATATCATTCATCAATTTTTCCCTTTGTGAGATACTTGTGAAAATCAACAAATAAATCAACTATGACGTATTAGCGATAAAAACTATATTTATTTTTTTATAAAACTTACCTTGTACAAAAGCGTAGGAGGGGGGAATTAGAAAAACTGTTATCGATAAAGAAAATAAATCACATTAAAATTTCTACACACTGTGTGACAAATTAAATTAACCGGAATAATAATATTTAAGTAATAAATAATTTGTTATAGTTTTCGGATGATTATAATTCGATTTTTACTGCGTATGTAAACGTAGTAGGGCTGATATATTTGTATTTGACGGATGACAGGAAAAATTTGCACGGATCTAGTTAGAATGTTGTAAACAGAAATGAAGTTGACATTTTCTTAAAACAACTTTATAATAAAACAAATATTTAGAGTATATTTTTTGTATTAAAATATTATGTTTTAACATATGTGGTGTTGCTGATAACCTATTTCTGCTTTACAAAACTAAATTACACAAAAATCATTCGGTAAACAATGAACAATTCCAAGCAAACAAAAAGTGAGTATTATTTACATACTGTATTATATTTTCCTGTATTTATTAACAAATAAATCTGAATATCTTTGGAATAATTTCGATTTTGTCACAACATCTCTGTACTAACACAACATTTTTTTCAGATATACTAACTCTTATATTTATTATTGTTTGTTTTTAAAAAAACTCTTTCTACTTTATTCATATTCATATTCTATTTGCTTGTAAATTTCTCACATTAACTATGAGTCGAAGAAATCACGGTGGTAAAATCACATTAGGAATGCTAAAAGGTAAAAAGTAGTGTCTTCGTTAGGACCATTTTTATTTCATCTTTAATATTTTTGCATATCATTAGGAAATGTAAAACTATATAAATGCACATTCACTTTTATATCTAGTATTTTGCCCTGCAGCTATGTATATTTTGACATTATTTCATTGTATATAATAATTTCTAATTGCATATCAGTGTTCTGTGTTTATTTATGTTAGATGTTTTAAAATGTAAATATTTTTTTTGATAGATACGTAGTATCATGCTACTGGCTGCAATGATTCAATAAAGTTTGATAAATATTGTTTTTTTTATTCTTTCTAATTCTTTTCAAATGATATTATAAATTGATTGACATTTAAACTTCGATGTGTTAGATTTGACGTTTCGTAAATATGTTTCGTTTAGGTAAACCTATAACAACATCAGTGCCCACATTTTCAATTAGATTTCATGCCGGTGGTGAAGAATTAGAAGAATTTTATCCAAGTGAAGAAGAGGAGAAATCGGAAAAGTCTGTTACAGATGAAAAATGTACGTCAGAAACTACAGCTTCAGGAGGTAAGTGCCCAACATCATTTTGTTTTTACGAATGGAAGAAGTTTAACAACAAACGCATCAGCGAAAAAAAATTCTTTATGCACAAGTTCTATATAATATTTTTTCTACAATTGTCAAAACAAAATTTCAATTGTTTTTAAATATACTTTTTCAGTGCATGTATTTGCGTATAATGCCAATATGAAATAATGATACGCTACACAATGGTATGAATCCTGAATCTAGGTGGACAAAACTCCCAACAAAAAAATTACGTCTAATCGCCTAAAACTATTAAAAGAGTCGAAATACACAGCTTATAATGTTAATAATATTATTCATATGAATGGAAAATTTAAGAGAGTAACAATTTATTGTAATTAATGCAGAAAAAAGTGTGTGTATAAATAAATTCCAGGGAGATTTTGAAGGCATATTACATCTATTATTTGTGTTTGGACATTCAATTTTGTATTATATTTTACTATTAACAGTATATTTTCTTCAACTGGCCTTATTTTTTAATTGCTTTAAAATAAAGTAAATACATAACTTTATAGCTGTAGAAAAGTTTATAATTTTTTTGTATTGATGATTTGGAAAACTCAACGAATTCCTAGTGATTCTATGCGTTTGTTAAAACAAAAGTCTCTTGCTACTTTTTAACTATGTTTAAATCAAATGGGACTTAATAAAAAATTGTATTGAACAAAAATGTAAACTATGGAATACATTTGTTCGGTTTTATATTATAAAGTTTCTAAGAAGTTGCTATGAGGCCAGACCTTCCAAGATAGTTAATACATTGTACAATGTAGTTATAAAAGCACTAATTAATTCTATTTTTAATGATATGATAAAAAAATCATTGTTATAAGATCAAAATCACTTTTAGGAGCCCAGAAAACCTAGCATTTTATACAATTTCCCGTTTATACAATATATCATCCGAAATTTTATCATCCTAGATTCAGGATTCATATCACTGTGCGCTACAAAACTAAAATGAACGCTTTTTACTTGTTTTATTATTGCCATAAACAAATATTTTACACATAAAAACAAATGATATAAAGTTGTAGAAAAAATATTACTGATGAGCGTCAATAATTAATAATTTGATCTTTAAATAAAAATAATATTATAAAAAATCCTAAAACCACACTTAAATTAAAATAAAGGTAAATACGTATTTCGGAAGCTAAGCTTCCATCTTCAGTAGCTAAATAGAGTGATCTTTGACAAGTGCTTAAGTGTTTATGTACTTTGGATCACAGGTAAGATTTTTGTAGATTTTATTTAGCTACTGAAGATGGAAGCTTAGCTTCCGAAATACGTATTTAGCTTTATTTTAATTTAAGTGTGGTTTTGGGATTGTTTTATAATATTATTTTTATTTAAATTTCGCCACAGTAGATCATTTTCTAATCTTTTAATTTGATCTTTATTATTCAGAACCAAATAAACATGAATCTAGTCCGATGCGTGATTATTTAAACAAATTCGGTAAACGTTCATCCAGTATCGATGCCGGCATCAACGAAACTACACCACCACTAGGTCAACAAACATCCGCATCCGATCCGTGGCGAATATTCTCCGAATTTAAGGGCAAGCTAACGAAAACCGTCGAGGAAAAACTCAGCGAAATCAAATCGAAAAATACTGATGGCGAAAATTCCCCTAAACTTATCAATAAAAACGATAAAACTAAAGCGAACAATAGCAAGGAAAACTCTAGCGTATCGGATTCGGAGGAACAATCATTTTCCGAATGTTCCATTCCGAAATCAAGCGGTTTGAGTTCAACAGCTGAAGATATCGAGCTGTCCAGTGACGATGAGAACTCGTTAGCTGAAAGCGATAAAACACCAACCGAGGCACCTAATAATACCACTACATCAACTGAAAATACTCCAACAGTGCCGAAACGTTCGATTTTTACACGCCGACATAACCTCAAAACACATGTACAATTTTCAAAAGCAAAAGATGCCGAACAGGTGAAAATTCTATCGACTGTACATGAAAATGAAAAAACTGTTGCAGCGTCGGTTGATGATGATGTTGAAAGTGGTGTGGAAGCTTACGAAGATTTTAAAAATGGCAATGATAATGAGAGAGGTGATAAAAGTATGCAAACCGACAGTATTACAATGGTTGCTCCAACTGGATTTGTTGATTTACGTAGTAGGACTAGACGGTCTTCATCACGAATTACACGGTAATAATCAAAAATATATTTCTATTTTTCAATTCTTATTCATATTCCCGTAGGGAAATACATTATTATCAAGCCCGGTTAATTGTTCAGTAATTTGTTCTGCTTCAACTTAATTTCAAGTGATTCACAATATGTTTTTTCAAAAAGAAAAAATTCATTAAATAATTTTAATATTTGAAATTTTGTAAATTTTGAAATTCTGTACTCATGTATAGAAAAATTAATATAACAAATATCTGTAATTTTAACGAAATTAAATTGGGACTGTATTTGAAAATTTTATTTATTACGAAATTTATTTTAAAAAAGTACGATATTTGGTTCTCAATTTTGATTCAAGAATTTGCAGAAATGTTTTCAATGATATTAATATATTTTTAAGTATCAAATATTAAGAGTTTTTTAGGAAATAATTATCTGATAAAATCTATATTTTTTTTTGTAATAATATAATTCATTGAAGAAATGATAAGATACGTATGTTTAAATAGTATATACGATAATTCTGAAGTTGTTATTTAGAAAATTATCTATAAGGAAATCTTAAAATATATTATATTTTTTTTTGTAATTACGAACAAATACCTGATTAGATTTAAGAACAAGATTAGAAGTATATGGGTAAACCCATATACAGGGTGTAACAGAATAACTATTCCTAATTTTCAGAAATGATAGAGTGCCCTTAGAGAAACATTTTTTATTAATAAACTAGTGTCCGGAAATTTCTCGGTGCCAAGATACACTAGATATCGTTAAAAACAATCTTAATCAAAACATCAAAGAGTAGTTAAGTTAAGGAACATTTTATTAGAAATAATAGCGCATTAAACTTTATTAAAATTGTTCGAAGTTACGACCACCATTTTCGATACACAAGTTGTAACGATGTACAGGGTGGGCAAATTTGGACGTTTTCATAGGGGAACTCGGAAACTACTTATAGTTTCTCTTAAGATATGGAAAAATGGACCGCGCATCCTCGATCGCTTTTTTTGAGAGAAACTCAATTATGAAAACAAAAATTAGCTATCGTTTTTTGTTTTCGAGTTATGGCGAAAAGTTCGCTTTTTACGTATTTTGATAAATGGCGATATCTCGATGGTTTTTTAAATTAGATGAAAATAATTTTCACATTCTTAAGGCACTTTTTTGAGTAGAATGAAATGGTCTTAACGGATATTATAATTCTCCGTTAATTCTCGGGTTATAACATAAAGTTGTGTTTTTTACAATCGACTGCAGAAAAAAAAAAAAAAAAAAATTTTCGGACACCAGTTTATTAATAAAAAATGTTTCTTTATGTGCCCTCTATGATTTCTGAAAATTAGGAATAGTTATTCTGTTACACGCTGTATAGACCACTTTGACATTTCTCGGAAAGTTGGCAACACTGTATTTTAATAATATAATTTATGTGGGCACTAGGAGATACTTTTCGGAAAATTTCATCAAAATCGAATAAATAATGTAGCCACAATGAATTTTTAAAACATTTTGTGATTTTTTTCTCGATAAGTTGGCAACATTGTATTTTGTTAAAATTGCATAATTTATTTAGGCACTAGGAGAAACTTTTATAAAAATTTGATTAAAATCGGTCATAATGAATTTTAAAAAATTTTAGTAATTTTTCCTAGTGCCCACATAAATTATAATATTATTAAAATACAGTGTTGCTAACTTTCCGAGAAATGTCAAAGTGATCTATATATGGGTTTACCCATATACTTCTAATCTTGTTATATAAATAATTAAACAGAATCTAATCGTAAAACAGTTTTTATTTTATTACAATGTATTCTGAAAAATATTTTACTATGTTAATTATATTATTTAAGATGAATAAGAAAATATGATTGATTCTATTTCAGATCATCTCTGATATGGGCTGGAATCGCTGTACTCATATCAATTTGCTTGGTATTGCCTCTACCGACTTTCCTATGGGGATTTCTAGTGGGCGCCATTTTGGCTGCAATATTATGTGTCATCTACTACGAAATATTTATTATAGTAACTCACGAGAATTTAATAACGAATAAAATGGAGAAAGTTGCGCCAAATACTATTTTAGAAATTCCCGCCGTTAAAGAATATCAACCAGTTACTAAATTTGAAGTAAGTAAGAATGAAAGGTCTGAATTATAGTGAAATTTTTATTCAAATAGGATTCCAAAACTATGAGTCATTTACTACGGTTACATGATACCCTGTAAAAATTTTCACTTCACAAAATCGCACAAAATCTCGAAACTTTGACGGCTTTGACGTTTAGAAAAAACCAAACATTATTTATTTTTTGTTTCGTTGCTAGGATATGAGTTTAGGATTGTCAGTATGGGATAAAAAATAAAAGCTCACTTACCATTTATATTGATTGACAGTTATAATTTTTTAAACGTTGGAAAACTATGCATAAACGTAGCACGTTGAAAGCAACAAGATAGTTCGGTTGAATCAAGCCACGAAACACGTAATTTATTTTCATCGTTCAACGGAACGGATTAAAAGCAGTTAGTATGTAGAGACGTAAGTCAATTATTAAAAATTCCTAATTGGCTTTGGAATCCCATTTGAATAAAAATATCACTATATAATATATATACCTAAAAAAAAATTATGTAATTTTGCCTACAAACCACGAGATACTATGATGCTGCTCTGTAATTTTATACATAATTGTTTAGAAAATACATACTATCAGAACTATTACAAACATTATGTAATATGATATATCAGCTGTGTTTTTTTTACATTCCACTCAGATCAGTAAATCTTGTAAATGAGCTGAGCTGAGCTGAGTTTTGCTGAGTGAGTTGTATTGATAAAAAAAACAGTTTATTTGAAAGTGACGTTTAAAATCGTAAGTACCACATATGATATAACCTAAAATATTAGATGTATTTGGATTGTTTGTGTTAATAATTTATTGCAACTCGCCCCGGATATATCTATTGTTTGACTTCACAATAAAATACTTAAATATAAATGTCAACGTATCAAATACGTTATTAAATCTTAAACTAGGAAATTTAAATTACGCATGTGCGCTCACTTGAATCTCAGCGAAGCACTAGCTAAATATCAAACTCAGTATCGGTAAAGGGGGAAACAATTCACTCATTTCTAACTCAGTTACGAGACGAAAAATAAAACAGCTATTATTTCAAGGTTACTGATATTTGCTGATCTGAGCTGAGTTTTTCGGTAAAAAAAAAACACAGCTATTACCAACGGAATAAGAAAGTACACATGTATGTAATATTATAGTTTTTTTTTTTAGTAAATTTACAGAACTTCCGTAAATTTGCTGTCGGTAATTTTCCATAAATAGATAATGTTTGGTTCTGTAATATTATTGTTGGTATAATTATAATTAGATATACATTTCTGGATGTATTTTGAAATGAATGAATTACATTTATTAGTACTAAGTCTCATTATTTTGATAAATTATTACACATATTAATATACAAGCTATAATTTTACATAATTTAAGAAGTTATACCAACATTAAGTATGTGATGTAATTTGCAGAAAGTAAGCAATTTTATATATTTTACTTACTTTATGTGATTAATATGAATTATGTAAAAATTACAGAATTTTGAGGGAGAAATACAGAATATCTATAATAAAATAAAATTACAGATTTTTTATAGTAAAATATTACTATTATTTTTCTGTAATTTCCTTATTTTTTTTTTTACAGTTTACAGTCATGTTAAGTTTCTAGTTAGATTTTTAGATTTGTTGCTAAATATCAATGCAATTTTCTTACAAATGAAATATAATAATAATAATATTTTTAGGGTTGGATGAACGAATATCCAGAATCGTACGAACCTGCAACCTATCACATCATGAAAACACAATCGGTATTTTTAAAATTAGAAGGAAGTATTTTGCGCATTTCTCACACCCGATCGAAAATACCAAAACGCGCCATGTGGAATGAAGCTAAACATCATGCCACATTCTGTCGCCATCGTTTATATAATTTGTGTGGATCACATATTGTATTATTGCCTAATGGGCTTATTCATAAACGGTAAAGTTTCCTCAAAATTATTATTTTTTTTTTTTTGATAAGTGCAAAGTTTTAGTTTTTGAGAAGGGTGACTTGATGACTGAATGTAATGTATATATTGATACGGTGCACGTTTAGAGCAGGTAGATGAATTTATGTATTTGGGAAGTTTGCTGTCGAGAGATGGCCGTTTTGATCGTGAAATTGAAAGGAGAGTAAATGCTGCTGTTGTAAGGTGCTTTGGGAACTTTTGCTAGGAGATGTAAATGTTTACAAAGAAGCCCGTTTGTGTATATACAATGCAGTTTTGGTGCCTACGTTGATGTATGGTAGTGAATGTTGGGTTTGGTTGTAGAAGCATAAACGGAAAATGACTACTGTGGAAATGAGATTTTTACGTGGGGTAGCTGGGTGTAAATATAGGAGAGATCGGGTACGAAATAGATTAGTGTATGATGAGTGTGAAATTGAAAGAAATGTTGTAGCAAAAGTTGGTGTTAGTCAGTTAAGATGGTTCGAACATGTTGAGCGAATGTCTAATAAACGTTTGCTGTTAAAAAGATTTATTTGAATGATTTTGATGGTATACGTTTGCTTGTGGACGTCCGATGAGTAGTTGAAGTGGTAGATGATTGAGAGAGTGGCTTGCGTGAGCGAAAGTTTTCAAGTAGTAGGAATAAAAGAGCATGTATGCATGAAAGGAATTATGAATGTGGATGAAGCGAAAGTTGCTTGTTTGCGGATAGGAATGTTTGGAGGCGACTGATTTCGGGATGATGAAAAGAGTTTGTGCCACACCCTGATTTGGGTACATGACGTGATTGTGTATGTATGTATGTATGTATTATTTTTAATAATCTGTAACTGTTTTGTTTTTGTTTTGGTAGGCTTTGGAGCAAGAAATATCCGATATGTATTATTCTAAATAAAGAAAAAATGAATCAAGATTTAAATAAAATGAAGAAAGAAGACGAGATAGAAAGTGATGAAGAACAAAGAACACGTATGAATAATTTGTTGTTTTTTTTTTATATATTATTATCTTAGAAACATTAAAATTTGTTTATTTTTTTATTTCAGCCCGTAAAAATACGGTTAATAAAGACAACGAAATATATGCCGATCCAATTGTAAGTTTTTTTTTTTCTTATTATCGTATATTATACATACATACACGATTACGCCATGTACCCAAATTAGCAGGGCTTCGAATCGTTATAGTTTTCGTTCCGGTTCAATTAAAAAAATATATATCGTTTCGGTTCCGGTTCTCGCTTCAGATGCAAGTGATTAATTTTTAAATTTTTTCAATGTTTCAATTATTTTCTACTATAATTTAGAACATTTTATATTCTTAAGCTCGATTTACATTATACTAGATTCGGCTAGAAACTTTGACTAGTTTACATACTAGATTTGAAACTAGAATCGTCTTTAAAGTAGTTAAAACTTTTTATTAAGACGCATGTTTATACTTTTTAGTTGTACGCAGGCGCGAAATTGGAAGTGAGTTAGGTTTGCCAACATCCAAAATATACGTAGTGTTTATATACCAGTTTGTTATTGTGTGAAAGTAAGAGGTTAAATACAAAATGAATTTTTATAGACGTAAACAAGAAAAACTAGTTAAAATTTCTAAGATTTTGAAGCTAGTTCTGAGTTACTTAGTTACGCATTTACACTTTGCACAGAGCTGGTAGCACTGAAATTACCGCTAGTGGATGAAAAATTGGTCCGAACCTAGTTTGAAAATCAACTTCTAGACGATTCTAGTTTGAAAACTTGGCTCGATTTTTTCTGATTTACATTATCCAAGTTTTGACAAGTGCGTTTAGTATGAAAATTTCTAGCCGAATCTAGTATAATGTAAATCGAACTTTACTTTTATAATATAAGCATACTACATAAATTGATACAATAATATAATAATTATTAATTAATTAAAGTTGTAATAATTAGAATACATAGTATAGTATAATAATAAGATAACATTATGTTAACAAATGTAACAAATTCTTGTATAGAAGATTTTTATTTATTTATAATTAAAAAAACAAATTAAAATTATCTCTAATTATTAAAATATTTTGCAATATATTTTCATTTAAACTACATATTTAAAGATTAATAAAAGCAAAGTTATTATCAAAAATTTTCAATTTCAATAACTGAATATTCATCCAGTAAATAACAAACCAAATACTCTTTTGCGTAAGACGAGTTGCGACTTGCGACTACGCTACGAGACCCCGAAAATGAAAGAAAAATTGGCAACTGACGTTTTTCCCCCGGTTCACTTCCGGATTTCGTTCCAGCAAAAATAACTGATTTTTCGATTTAGTTCCGGTTCGAAACCCTGCAAATTAGTTTTCTCCAAACATTTCTATCTAGACAAGTAACTTTCGCTTCATCCACATCTAAGGTACCTCTCATGCATACTCTTGAAAACATTCTGTACATGTAAAATACTCTCAGTCATACATACTTTTCAATATCATTCATGTATAACTTCTTTTAACCAAACATTCATGAGACATTAATTTGCTCAAGATGACCGAACTATCTTAACTAACTGATTAAATTGATTCTAGTCTGATACCCCAGATGATTTAAGTCAATCCGACCAAACAACTAGCGAAGTTCGTGATATTAATTACGATGATTATAATTCCGATATTATAATGGAGGATGATACGGAACTAAGTGTAAATACGGAAGAATGGGATACGATAACATTGGAGGAAACCGATTGGAGGAAATCGATTGAGACGAAAATTTATTTATTTGCTCGAACATGTCGCGACAAGGAAGACTGGTAAGAATTAATTCATCTATCTTAATCGGATTAGTTTCTAGGAATAAAACTTCATGTAAACAGTTTTATGATTTAGTTTTTGTTTTTCACGTTTTAATACCGTGCAAAAACATAACCATTCACATTTTGGTTTTGGTTGGTTTGGTTTTGGTTAGCCGAGCGGTTTGCAAAACGTCAATAATAATGACTTTACGGTTTATTCTCAGCCGAAAGAATAGACGTAGGACTTCTTTCAGGAATTTTTATTTTTACTTTCGTCGGAAATCGTCCGAGTTTTTTCTACAATTATTCATTCGGAACAAAATGGTGACCTTTGGAAAAAAAAACGCACAACCGTCCGGTTTTGTAGAACTTCGAAGAAAAGGTTAGAAATAAAAGTAAAAATTCCTGAAAGAAGTTCAAAGTCTATTCTTTCATCCCAGAAATCCGCGGTTTGGTATCTTTTATAGTTTCGTAGAAAAAAATTCATAAAGTTAGTCGTTTTTTTTTTCCAGATCAAAAATAAACACAGTTTTTGTGTGTGTGTGTTTAGGTTTCGTCGTCTTGTAATAGCCGCACACGATACCACTAATCAAAACGAGAAAACGAATGATAAAGAAGATGATACAATAACAACGATAACAACTAATACGGATGAAATCGAAAATGGTTCTAATATAATCATCACACTTGATAATAACGTTGAAGCAGCGACGAAACAAGATGAAGAAAAGAATGAATTTAATTTCGATGAAGACGATTATATGCGTTACATGGCGAAATTTAATCAGGTGCAACATTCTAAAAGGCATCCCCATAAAAACCATCGTCATAAGCTTGTATGTTTTTTTATTTTGCTTTATATAGAATTTATTTATTTTAATTTTTTTTTTCTTTTTTAAATCACGATTTAGTAATTAAACTGTTGTATACACGAGGAGCAACAAGTAACTGTATTACATCAACAGTTTTGCATTTTAACTGATTGGTGACTAGTTTATATATATATGCAGTCGAACCTCGCTTAATGAGTAATTCGCATAACGAGTGACGTGGATAGGGAAATCCGATGCGATGGAACTTTCCGTGCCATTGTTACATCAGTCTGTGTTTAAAACAAAATGTAGCAAAAACAAATGTTTCTATTTATGTCCCCATTTATGTATTTGTTTCTCAATTTTTTAAAAAGATCATGTCCTGAATAAGGTGGAAATACTACCAAAAGCTTAAGGCTATTTCAAGGCAAACAAAAGGTAAACAAAGGATAATTTTACATTCGATTTATTCGTTTAATACTACATATTTATGGTAACTAATTATTAGAAAAATTAACTAATTTATGTACAATTAATAATTTAATAACAATTTTTATATTCAGACAGAATTAGCATATAAAAAAATTAATCAAATATATAATTGTCAATATTTTCTTTGTTTATTATTATTTTGATTGCCAAAAAATATATATGTTGTTAATTGTTATTATAGTACTTATGTATTAATTTCAGAATTTATTTATGTGCAGTTTATTTGTAAAAAAAAATTTTCATTATTTTCCTTGAAAAATGCGATTTTCTCTTATCTTATACATGTTTTTTATTTGAAAAAAAATATGATTAATCTTTATTATAATTAACAACACATATATTTTTTGGAAATCAAAATAATAATAAACAAAGAAAATATTGACAATTAAATATTTGATTAATTTTTTTATATGTTCATTCTGTCTGAATATAAAAATTGTTATTAAATTATGAATTGTACATAAATTAGTTAATTTTCCCAATAATTAGTTACCATAAATATGTAGTATTAAACGAATAAATCGAATGTAAAATTATCCTTTTTTGTATTCCCACCACCTGTCTGAATATAGCCTTTTGTTTGCCTTGAAATGTCCTTAACACAGAATCGCAAATGAGAGGTTACATTAGATTACATGTTAAAATAACAATATTGAGTGAAAAAATTTCTCGACTTAGATTTGCACAAACTGCTCAGAAGCAATTTGTTACCAACTCGAGTTACTAACTAGTTGTCTCTTGTCTCGTGTGTACAGCGCGCCTAAATTGTTAGTATGCATTTATGATATTATTTTGCTGTATATAGGTACAGTGGTGAAATAAAGAGTCACAAATATTAAGGGCATATAGTAAAATAAAAGTAAGAAATATTGGTTAGGAACAATCAATATTAGCAACAGATTAATAAGAGAAGCAATAGAGATTTATAAAGAAAAAGACAAAGATGAGGGCACTGAGTTGAATAAAATTTGGCTTCCATTAATCGAAAAACTATAATTCCTGTGATCTAGTTACTTGTATGTTATCTAGTGACTTGTTGCTATGTACTTGTTATTTTACTTTAATGATATTGATAAAAAAAATTTGATTTGATGAAGAGCGTTTAGTTTTCGTCGAAACGTCGTTTTTATATAAACAATTAACATAATTTTATCCTAAACCTGTTTCTATATTAATACAATGAGTTCTAGAAAAAATATTTTACTATGTTAAAAAAATCTTGAAAATAGTTAATTTGCCCTTAAAGTTTGTGATCCTATTTTTTTCATTAGTCTGTATAACATTCTACTCATTAAATCATCAAAATTATATATATATATATATATATATATATATATATATATATATATATATAAAAGAAACCATATTGATAAGTCATCAATTTGTTTTTGATTTTTGTTTTCTGTTAAAGTTTCAGCGAAAGATAGAGGAAGAAACCGAACAGAACAATGATATCGAATTAGTACCTGATCCGCATCTTTGGTTTAACGCCTTAGTTACACGCATCTTGTACGATATGTGTAAGAATCAAACAGTTATTAATAAATTTCAATTTTTAATTCAACGGAAAATCAGCACAATCAAGGTAATAACCATTAAAAAAAGTTACTATTACATACATACATACATACATACATATATACATATATATACAATCACGCCATGTACCCAAATCAGGGTGTGGCACAAACTCTTTTCATCATCCCGAAATCAGTCGCCTCCAAACATATTCCTATTCAAACAAACAAGCAACTTGAGCTTGATCCACATTCATAATTCCTCTCTCTCGTACATGCTCTTTTATTCCTACTACTTGGAAACTTTCGTTCACGCAAGCCACCCTCTCAATCATACCACTCCAACTACTCATCGGACGTCCACTAGCAAACGTATACCATCGAAATCATTCAAATAAATCTTTTTAACTGCAAACGTTCATTAGACGCATTCGCTCAACATGTCCGAACCATCTTAACTGACTAACACCAACTTTTGCTACAACTTTTTTTCGCAATTTCACACTCATCATACATTAATCTATTTCGTACCCGATCTCTCCTATATTTACACCCAGCTACCCCACGTAAAAATCTCATTTCGCACAGCAGTCATTTTCCGCTTTTATTGCAACCAAACCCAACATTCACTACCCTATACATCAACGTAGGCACTAAAACTACATTATATATACTCAAACGGGGGAGTGGCTTCTTTGTAAACATTTACATCTCCTAGCAAAAGTTCCCAAAGCACCCAAAGTACCTTACAACGGCAGCATTTATTCTCCTTTCAATTTCACGATCAAAACGGCCATCTCTAGACAACAAACTACCCAAATACACAAATTCATCTACCTGCTCTAAACGTGCTGTAGATCCAATAAAATGCACACTATGTTTCTAGCTTCCGTATTTCATCGAAAACATAATAATGACCGATCTATCATTGGGCAAATCATCGCCAACGATTCACAATATCAGTGCTCCGAAACTAGATGAACGTGGTCTATGGGTGAATATGGATCTAACCTATCCGGGTGGTATTAGTATGGCAATTGTTACCAAGCTGAATCTGATGAAGCTGAAAGAGAAAGCTGGCAAAGTGGATGAGACGATTGCCACGTCGTCATCGGCTAGCACAACACAACAGGAGTTAGCACGTTCGCCGATCTATCATAGTGATGTGGAGGATAGTGCCGAATCTAGTAGTGATGATGAAGCAGCAGCAGCATGGCTGATGGCGTCTGCACAACCGGATGCTAGTCCCGGGTAAATATATTTATTATTAATCAATTGTGCAAAGGTATATTCAAGTAGATTGGATAGGTGGACATATCAAGTGTGATATACTCGACTGGATTAAATACATGAGTTTTATCATGACCAGTCAAAATATAGAAAATTAGCTGTTTTTTTTACCGAAAAACTCAACTCAGATCAGCAGATATCAGTAGCCTTGAAATAATAGCTGTTTAATTTATCGTCTCATAACTGAGTTGGAAGTGAGTGAATTGCTGAGATTCAAGTGAGCGCACATTTTCCTAGTTTAAGATTTGATAACGTGTTTAATACTGGTTGACATTTATATTTGAATATTTTCTTTTGAAATCAAACAATAGACATATCCGGAGCGAGTTGCAATAAATTATCAACGCAAACAATCCAAATGTATCTAATATTTTAGGTTATATCATTAGTGGAACCTACGATTTTAAACGTCACTTTCAAATAAACTGTTTTATTTATCAATACAACTCACACAGCAAAACTCAGCTCAGCTCAGCTCATTTACAAGATTTACTGATCTGAGTGGAATGTAAAAAAAAACACAGCTCTTGTGGCGCAATTGGTAGCGCAGCTGCCACAAAAGCAGAAGACCCCGGGTTCGATACATTTTTCTTTATTTAAATATTAACTAATGATTAAATTAGTTAGTTCATTTGTCAGTTAAGATGGTTCGGACATCCTGAGCGAATGCCTAATGAACGTTTGGTTAAAAAGATTTATATGAATGATTTTGAAGGTATACTTTTAGGTACATAGCGTGATTATGTATGTATGTTTGTATGTATCAAAACAAATTAATGACGGTTTTTGCAATTACACATAACGTATTTATTATTATTATTATTATTGAAATTAATTTAAAAAAATGACCTAGAACAATAATACATTTTTTTCAAAATAACTGCCCAATTTTGACCTGATGCCTGATTAATTGTTTTTTTTTCTATTGTTAGTAAATTATATACTTAATTTGTTGTTTTAGACCATCATCAGCAAAACCGAATACGGGTGGCAGGAAATTTATAAAAATGGTAGATAGAATTGCTTCATCGAAATATTTTCAACATGCAACTGATATCAAATATATCAAGCGTGCATTGGAAGGCGTATCGAAAACCGAAATCAAACTAACCGTCGAATTAGCGCATTTGGAGGGTACACTTACGATCAATATCCCACCCCCGCCATCCGATCGTGTTTGGCTCGGATTCCGAGAGAATCCCGTCTTAGAATTATCGGCTCATCCAGCATTTGGTGAAATTGCTATCAGTTTTCAGCATGTTACACGGTGGATTGAGAAGAAAATTGCTGACGAATTTCAGGTTAGTAGATTTTTTTTTTTTTATTTTATTAAATTAATTTGGACCGGAATTGAACCGAAAAACGGTAATTTTTGCTGGAACAAAAACCGAAACTGAACCGAAAAAGAAATATCGGTTTATTTCGGTTCAATACATGTTGAAAATTTTTTAAATTTTTTTTTTTTTTTGAATGAATATTCAGTTATTGAAAATGAAACTTGGGGTCACTTTGAGAAAGGTGTATTTTTTTTGAATAATAACTTTGCTTTTAATAATCTTTAAATAGTTTAAGGCAAACAAAAGACTATATTCACACAGGTGGTGGGAATCCAAAAATTAATAATTTTACATTCGATTTATTCGTTTAATACTACATATTTATGGTAACTAATTATTGGGAAAATTAGCTAATTTATGTACAATTAATAATTTAATAACAATTTTTATATATTTACAGAAGTAGCATATAAAAAAAAATTACACAAATATATAATTGTCAATATTTTCATTGTTTATAATTATTTTGATTTTCAAAAAATATATATGTTGTTAATAATAATAAAGATTAATCATATTTTTTTTTTCAAATAAATTGTATGTGTGAAATAAGAGAAAAACGCATTTTTCAAGGAAAATGATGAAAATTATTTTTTTACAAATAAACCACACATACAAAAATTCTGAAATTAATACATAAGTACTATAATAACAAGTAACAACATATATATTTTTCGAAAATCAAAATAATAATAAACAAAGAAAATATTGACAATTAAATATTTGATTATTTTTTTATATGCTAATTCTGTCTGAATATAAAAATTGTTATTAAATTATTAATTGTACGTAAATTAGCTAATTTTTCTAATAATTAGTTACCATAAATATGAAGTATTAAACGAATAAATCGAATGTAAAATTATTCATTTTTGGATTCCCACCACCTGTTTGAATATAGCCTTTTGTTTGCCTTGAAATGGCCTTAAACGAAAATACATTGGATAATTAGAGATAATTTTCATTTTTTTCTGATTATAAATAAATAAAAATCCAGTATACAAGAATTTGTTACGTTTACATATCTCATCTTATTATTATATAATTAAAACGTACACAAATTATATAAGTTTCGAATAATTATACCTTTATTTAATTAATTAATACTTATTAATATTCATATTATATTATTGTATCAATTTATGTATTATATGCTTATATTATAAAAGTAGGAATAAAATATTCTAAATTATGGTAGAAAATAAGTTTTTAATACAAATAAAAACATTGCAAAAATCGGAACTGAAACTAAAACCGAAAAAACCGTTATTTTTGCCGGAACCGAACCGATATATATATATATATATATATATATATATATATATATATATATATATATATATATATATATATATATATTTATTTAATATAACCGGGACGAAAAAACCGCCCTATTAATTAATTTAATTTATTCTTCAATTTACGAGGACTTTATTCAAACGAATTCACTTTAACGCAATTTTTTTAATATTCAATTAGTTCAACGAATTAGAAAAAAAAAATCAGAGACTAAATAGTTAGTGAAATAGTCAATATTGTAGACAAATATAACCTTGGAGCAACTATTGTATTTTATTTACATACATACATACACAATCACGCCATGTACCCAAAAGGGTGCGGCACAAACTCTTTTCATCATCCCGAAATCAGTCGCCTCCAAACATTCCTATCCGCAAACAAGCAACTTTCGCAATTTCATCCACATTTATAATTCCTCGCTCATACATGCGCTCTTTTATTCCTACTACTTGGAAACTTTCGCTCACGCAAGCCACTCTCTCAATCATACCACTCCAACTACTCAACGGACGTCCACCTGCAAACGTATACCAACAAAATAATAAAATATATTTTTTCCACAGAAATTCATCGTGATGCCAAACATGGAAGATTTCGTTCTTCCACTTCTAATTCAAGAATTGCCGAAATAGTGTTAATAGAAATAAGTTCTGGATTAAGCATATAACATAATAAGAAGCATTCCATGATTTTATCTTCCTTGTTGTTTGTGGTGTATACACAGAGACTGTGGTACTTCTAATGTGATAAAAATATGCACTTAATTTGTTTGTTTTTTGTTTGTTTTTCTTTAATTAGAATTATATTTATTTTCAATTGTTTTTTTTTTATTAGAGATATTACTATTTAATATATAAAACAAAAAAAATATATACTATATTATTTACATGTTGTGTGATTGTAGTTTTAGTTTTTGTTGTTCAAAATTTTGTTTTAATAATAATTATTAATACTTTTTTTTTTTAGAGTGTAATAACTTTTGTTGAATTTTGATCATAGCTGTAAAACTTGTATTGTCACAGAATATTTTGTTTTGGAATATTTCTTTTGATAGAAAAAGACAAAATATTATGTAACGCTTCAAATCTTACAGAATTAATTTATTATTTAATAGAATTATGTTTTTAATTTTATATATTATAAGAAATAATGAGCACATGCAAAAGTTATGACTTTATTTTCGTTATGTAAGCATATTTTTTGCTACAGTCGTAATAATATTTAATATAAACCTACTAAAGGTCCAATAAAATCTAAAAACAGAACTGTTTAATGTAATGAAAGCGTCTTTCGAAAATAAAACAAAGACGTCTTTAAACTTATGAATGTGACTATAAATAATTGTTTGCACATTATCCTAATTTATTTTTTAAAAACAAATCTATGTGCAACACTGCTTATAATATTGATTAAGACAATTATTGTAAAAAAAAAATAATATTTTTACGAGTTAGCGCATTTATTTTCCGGAGAAAAGTTCTAAAGAAAAAGACAATTATTTTTCTGGTTTTAAAAAAAAACATCACATTAGTTCTTTTTCTTTAGAAAACGGTTTTAAAAATAATTTTATTTTTATTATTGTAAGTTTTTTATTTCCGTAATGTGCCAGAGAAAATTGATTTTTGTTTGAAAAACTTAAAAGTGAAAAATAGTTGCCGTATTAGATTTTAAAGTTCAAATAAAAAACTTACAAATTTATATCATAGCTGTACAAAATATTAGCGTGACTTTCAAGTTTTAAAAATTACATGAAATTTTTTATTTAATAATATACATCAAACTATATATATTTGTGTGCTGTGATTCGGTTGATATTTTTATGCGCGGTATATTTATTATAATTTATTAATATATTTGGATAAAAAAATACTTATAGAATTAAAGAATTTATCAATGCCAAAGACTATAAAATATAAATATAACTAAATTTTATATAATCAAGGATTTTATAACATTATATATTTTTTTAAACTTCTTGTTTATAAACAATTACATCCGAAAGAAATTAATTAATCTCTATAAAACCTATTTTTTGTTTTTCTTTTAAATGGTAAATAAATTATACATTTTTCGAAAAGCATTTCATATTATTATATATGTGTGCTCTACAATTAATTATACTTATAAAATATTGTTGGGGAAATAAATTTTAAAAATTGATGTTTATTATAATTCGATTATTTATTTGGTCCCATTTTTGATACATTATCATTATACCCTTAGCAATTAAGTGTTTTGAAGTTTTTATTTTCAAAGATATTCCGAAATTTGCATTCGATCAGGAAAACTGGTTTGTGTTCCTGGCTTTGTAACAGATATTGCTGCTACTTTGCAAGCGATATTAATTGATTTTTCTAAATCGAATGTTCGATATTCAGCGATTACATAAGCTAAAGCACCAATAAATGCGTCACCAGCACCCTGAAAATATTTCAAATTGATTACAATGTATTCTAGAATATCTAACAACAATTATTGCAATTTATATATATTTATATATATATATATATATATATATATATATATATATATATATATATATTTATATATATATATATATATATATATATATATATATATATATATATATTAATTTGTTAAAATATAAACTGATTCACACTATCCTATTTATAATGAAATAAGTGTTTTATTTCAATACAGAGCTAGTCGATTTGAATCAAACTAGTGCTACTAACTTATGAAAAAACAACGCAAATAAACGATTTTAGTTTTATCAATTGTTATTAATTGTATTGTATCATTTCTTTAAAATGACATTTAGTTATAATTTAATGCAGTTATATATTTAAAAGAAAGGCCTGTTTCATAATAAAATTTTCAACTGAAGTTGATTTCAGCCGACAAAAACGTATCAATTTGCTGTTTTTGTTTTTGTCAACATTTTACAATACTTATTGAAAAATTATTTGTTATATTAATGTTTAATATGAAAATGAATTTAAAACTAAAATAATTTTGTCGTCTATCATGTAACTTACCGTTGTATCAACCGCTTCTACTTTTGGAGATGGAATATGTACAGGAATAGGTTTAGTTTTTGATGCTAATAATGCTCCTTCAGCACCCAAAGTTAAAATTACTGTATTACAACCCCGTTCTAACAGATTACTAACTGCTACTTTTGCTTGACTATATTTAAAAAAAAATAATAGAGTAATGAATTTCTAATGTAATGATAAAAAAGAATATTTATGAATATAAACTCATAAACAAAAATTAAGGCACCACCATGCGCATTTTGTGCCTGAATTGATTTTGTTGATAATTGGAATTAGGTAAATATTATTCACTAAATAGATACAGGGATAAATTTACGAGTTCTAAATGAAAATGAAATACATATTAAGAAATTTATAAATGCCTGCATAAGGCGTACAGAGACAATGCATCTAAATGCACAATGGTACATCCTAGATTTATTGGAAGATAAATCCGAGCCCCAAATTATTTTTGGTCGTTTCAATTAGTGTAAAAAAATAATTTATTACATACGAGTATAATTGTTTATTGTCGTGTGGGGCCTCCTGGCTTGTGGGCCCCCAGACGACCGCCTCCAACGCCTGTGCGGAAATCCGCTACTGGCTTTGTATAAAAATATACAAAATTTCAATACAACTGGTGCATTAATTTTGTCCAAGAGTTTATTTCATAAACAATCAACTAAATTGATCTTATATAACCTAATATTATCGACTGGAAGTCCTGTAAATACAGCCGCTTCTGTTTCATTGACACAAAAAATAGTAGAAGTCGTTAATAATCTTAAATCACAATTTTGTATAGCTGGTGCACCATTCAAAATTGATACCTATGAAATCAAATATTATTATTTCATGTTAAAAAAACATTTTTATATATATATAAACATACGCCGTTACAGATATTAATAGCGGCTAAAGCAACATCAGTTGCCGTTTCTAATTGACAAACAAGTACAGAAGCTTTCGATATAATTTCCGCAGCGTTTATTACATCTGCTTCGGTAAGTTTAGCATTTGCACCTTGAACTATGACAATTTGATTTTGTCCACTGTTATCAACAGTTATTTGTGCCATTCCGCTGTTGCAATCGGGAGTGAGTTGCACATGCCTTGTGTCAACTTGTAAATCTTGAAGATTTTTCAAATAATCATGACCGTATGTATCGTTTCCAAGCTTTAAATATAAGTATTTTTAATTACTAACTGTTTTGAAGTTAATAAATATTAGAAAATATTAATTACTCTCGCTATAAAAGATGTTTTACCGCCTAATTTGGCTGCTGCTACACATTGATTTGCACCTTTGCCCCCGAAACCTTTCGTAAACTTGGTTCCTAAGACAGTTTCGCCAGCTTTTGGCAATTTAGGAGCATAACTAAAAGTATTTGATAATTTTAAGTTTTTTTTTTTAATTTATTTTATTAGATACATTACCTAATTAAATCGATCATACAAGAACCAACGACCACAATGTTATTCATTTTATTTAATAAATTATTTGTCAAGGTTACTTTGAAAGTTTATTACATAAATTAGATAAACACTGAGAGAGAGTTTGAGTGATTAAGGAAAAGATCACAGATAAAAGTGTTTGACTATGATTTTTTTTTTAAGTTTAGATTATAATTATTAGATTATATTATGGTATATTTTAACAATGCTAATGATAAACATTGAATCATTTATTTATTAAATATTTGTCGTATTAAAAATTATAAAAATAATGTTAGAATTGGAAATAAGTAACATAAAATAATATATATTTGATATTGCAATTTAAGATTTTTTTTATATGGGCCTTAAATTATTATTTACTGATTCGGAGCTATTTAGTTTGGAAAATAGATATTTGTAAAAAATATATGGCAAGATAGCAAAACAAGATAGCGAAACTTTGGAGGCTGCTGATAATGAAAAATAAAATGATATTGAAATTTTTGAAAATATAATCGAAGAATAGAGAGATGCTGGGCGCAAGATAAAATTACAAATGCATAATTTTATGCATAAAGTTAGGTTACAACACTTACATTTGTAATTTCATCTTGGACCTCATTATCACAGTCCATTCTTCGGTTAAATTTTCAGTATCATCTTGTTTTTCATTATCAACTGCCTCCAAAGTTTCATTTTCGTACAAACAGTTATCTTTGTATTGCCACTTTTATTTTTCATCAAATTTAACCCATGCGATCTGTCAGTGTCAGAAACATTTTATTTTCCATTGGCGTCAGCGCCCCTAGTGGGATGATCTAAACTAATCTATACGTTTTACTGCGCATGTGCGCATATCCTATTCGAACTTACTTTGCGTAATTCAACAAAATTCTTGACATCCTTGACATCAGAACAATCGTGAATACAGCTGCATATGTCAAAAGAACAAGTATCATTGAAAATGGGCGATATTATTTTTTAAAATAAATAATAATATAGAAAATTAGTGTCGAATTTGGTGTGATTATTGAAAATTAACTTTTTTATTTTTTTACGAAATTTATTGTTTGGATCTATTCGCTTATACATAGAGTCGAAGCATTTTAACCTTACAGGTAGGTAAAAATGACATCATGAGAGCAAACGAATTAATAAGAAAAAGTAAGTAGTAATATTTTATAAATATTTACAGATATATTATTAGGATGGCTGCTGGTAGTACGTTGCAAAAAGCGATCGATTTAGTTACGAAAGCTACGGAAGAGGATCGGAATAAAAATTATGAGGAGGCTTTACGACTGTATGAGCACGCAGTAGAATATTTTCTTCACGCTATTAAATGTACAACACAATTAATTATATTTGTATTGAAACTTGGTGTTAATTACGTGATTATTTTTTAGATGAGGCTCAAGGTGATCGAGCGAAAGAAAGTATTAGAGCAAAATGTTTACAGTATTTAGACCGAGCTGAGAAGCTAAAGGAATATTTGAAAAAGGGCAAGAAAAAGCCAGTCAAAGACGGTGATAACGGATCAAAGTATTTGTTTTTAATTTTAATTAAGCGAATCTTACGTCTTATTTTCGATTGGTGTTTGTTTTTAGGGACGATAAAAAAAGTGATAGTGACAGTGACTCGGACGATCCGGAAAAAAAGAAGCTGCAAAGTAAATTAGAAGGCGCAATCGTTGTGGAGAAGCCGCATGTGAAATGGTCCGATGTGGCTGGTTTAGAACTCGCCAAAGAGGCCTTAAAAGAAGCTGTTATTTTGCCCATCCGATTCCCGCATTTATTTACTGGGAAAAGAATTCCTTGGAAAGGCATTTTACTGTTTGGCGTAAGTTTTATTTACATTTATACAAAATACTAAATTTTATAGTAATTGTTATCTAAGAGAATTTAAATATATGTATTTCTTTACAACTTCAATATTTGATGTAAAAATTGATTATTCGGTACAAAACTATCAAATCACCCAATATTATGATTATTATAAACCAAATATTACGTCACTAAAATTGTCGTGTTTTATAAAATGAAAGGAGCAACTTTTATCCAGCCATGTTTACCAAATATCCGTTTTGACTGGATAATAGATAATTTATAATTTGTATTTAACTAAATTTTTTTTTATATAAACATAATCACAAGCTTTACATGAAAAAATAAAACAACATTTAAGTAAACATTATAACAGGTATAAAGATATAATACTATTAAATAAAATTCATTTTTAAAATATGAAAAATACATTTTTATTTAAATAGATAATAGAATATAGCGTGTTCGAGTCACGAGTTATCATCTAGTCTAAACTGTATTTACTTTAAATTAATAAAATAGCTACTGATCATAACGAAAGTCAACGTTAGCTCAAATACAAAACATGTTGAAGTTCATATTGAATTTATTCGTTTAATACAACTTATTTATTGTAACTGACTGTTCGGAAAATTACATAATGAATGTTGAATTAATAATTCAATAATAAATATTATTAATTGATTTATATAAAATAAAAAATAGTATATTTTTTAACTGGCTCTATTTTCTATCGAGCTGATCTTAAAGGTACCGAAAAAATACCTGAGATATAATATCCTATGTAGAATAATATATATTTTTTTGAATTTTTTTCGTTTTTTTTTATTTTCCAAAATACAAAAAAATTAAAAAAAATATATATATTATTCTACATAGGATATTATATCTCAGGTATTTTTTCGGTACCTTTAAGATCGGCTCGATAGAAAATAGAGCCAGTTAAAAATTATACTATTTTTTATTTTATATAAATCAATTAATAATATTAAATTAATTATTGAATTAGTAATTCAACATTCATTATGTATGGAAGGAATAGAAAATATACAAAGATTCATTATGTAATTTTCCGAACAGTCAAGTTACAATATAAATAAGTTGTATTAAACGAATAAATTCAATATTAACTTCAACATGTTTTGTATTTGAGCTACGTGTCTGAATATAGCAATTAGAACCGTGTGAACTAACGTTAAAGCTTATAATAAAATAAATGTATCCTATAACGAACTAATAAAAATATAAAATGTAAAACTAAAACAATACATGTTTAGTTTTTACTAACAAGAAATAAATCCCTATTCTGTCTATCATTTGTTTAATTCTGATATTATTAAATTCCCTGTTTGGTCCGTTATTATTTTTAAAATTGACGCGTTTCGACTTTTCAGTTATCTTCAGATTTATCTGTGTTTGTGGTTCGAGTGTGTGACAAACACAGAATATCTGAAGATGACTGAAAAGTCGAAACGCGTCATTGTTAAAAATAATAACGAACCAAACAGGGAATACAATAATATAAGAATTAATCATAACCTAAGAACAAAAGTTTATCTTTTGACATTAAGGCCATTTCAAGGCAATCAAAAGGATATATTCAGACAGGTGGTGGAAATCCAAAAATGAATAATTTTACATTCGATTTATTCGTTTAATTCTTCATATTTATGGTAACTAATTATTAGAAAAATTAGCTAATTTATGTACAATTAATAATTTAATAACAATTTTTATATATTTACAGAATTAGCATATAAAAGAATTAATCAAATATTTAATTGTCAATATTTTTGTTTATTATTTTGATTTCCAAAAAATATATATGTTGTTACTTGTTATTATAGTACTTAATTACTACTTATGTATTAATTTCAGAATTTTTGTATGTGTGGTTTATTTGTAAAAAAAACAATTTTCATCATTTTCCTTAAAAAATGCGATTTTTTCTTATTTCACACATACATTTTATTTGAAAAAAAATATGATTCATCTTTATTTCAATTAACAACATATATATTTTTTGAAAATGAAAATAATAATAAACAAAGAAAATATTGACAATTAAATATTTGATTAATTTTTTTTTATATGCTAATTCTGTAAATATATAATAATTAGTTACCATAAATATGTAGTATTAAGCGAATAAATCGAATGTAAAATTATCCGTTTTTGTATTCCCACCACCTGTCTGAACATAGCCTTTTGTATGCCTTGAAATGCCCTTAATATTAATCATTTGTAATAATATTCCATATAATAATTGTTCTAAATTTTGCCTGTAAAACAGCCCCCAGGTACCGGTAAATCTTACCTAGCGAAAGCCGTCGCTACCGAAGCAAACAACTCAACATTCTTCTCGGTATCATCGTCCGATCTCGTCTCGAAATGGCTGGGCGAATCGGAGAAACTCGTGAAGAATCTGTTCGAGCTAGCCCGCCAACACAAACCGAGTATCATCTTTATCGATGAAGTCGATTCGTTATGCTCATCGCGTTCGGATAACGAATCGGAATCGGCGCGTCGTATTAAAACCGAATTTCTCGTACAGATGCAGGGCGTGGGTAATGATAATGATGGGATATTAGTATTGGGTGCGACGAATATACCATGGGTACTGGATGCGGCGATTCGGAGACGATTCGAGAAACGGATTTATATACCGCTACCCGAAGAGCATGCCCGTTTGGTTATGTTTAAGTTGCATCTGGGTAATACGCCGCATCAACTTACCGAAGAGGATCTCAAAGTTTTGGCAAAGAAAACCGAAGGGTAGGTTTATTATTTCATTATTATGTTGTTTTTTTTAAGCTTTTTAACATTTTAAAAAAAATAAAAAAAGCATATAGAAATCAGGGCTTCAAACTGTTATATTTTTCATACCGGTTCAATTAAAAAAATATCGTCCATACAACAACAAAATATGTTGTAAGCCACAAAACCATTATTTTACAGGAGACAGAAATTGAGTATGGATGAGTATGGATTATGGATGAGTATGATTAACATTAGGATTGCGACAATAGTAATAGCAAATTTATACCAAAAAAAAAATTGTGTGGGCTACGACTTATTGTGTAATGCTGTATAGATGTGTCCTCTATTGGAAAATATCAAAAAGAGATTTTTGGCATATTTTGTGGGTTACGACCATTGATTAAAGAGGTGTATATACTTCTTTAATCAATGGTTACGTCATATTGTCGTTGCATGCGCGATATATATATATATATATATATATATATATATATATATATATATATACATACAGAGTGTCCAAGATAACTCCGTATGCATGGGGATCTCCGGAACTGTTGGAGATACGACCTCGGTTAAATTAGATGAAAGTTGCCTCATTAGTAGGCGAGTTTAGTCATCTTTTGTTTTTTCCAAAAAAATCCATAGGTTACTAGATATAGACAAAAATGCAAATTTTGCTGTTTTATATTTTCGCTTATAACTCTCGTATGCAAAACGATACATTATTTTGGTTTGCACTTTCTTAAGACACTTTTTTACACAGAATTTTCAGGAGTAACCAAATTTTTTTTATCATGTACCGTTTTCGAGATTTATGATGCAACTTTGATTTTTCTTATGTAACTAGTATTTCAATGTAGTGTCATTAAAAAGAGCTTTTTTTTGTTTTCCAGTGATATAACACAGTCCTACTTTATTTTAAATAATAACATGGAAAATTGAAAAAAATCTATTTTGCAAAGTAATAATTCATTTTTTTAATTAAAAACTAAGTAGGCCATGTTAAAACAAATGAAACATGAGCCCTACTTTATTTTAGACAATAATATAGAATTATAATAAAAAAAAAACAATTTATTAAATACTAATGCCATATTTTACATTCGTAATAACTAATAACTATAACAGTAAAATTACATTAAGTGTTCAAAAAAACCACCGTTTTCTTGAATGAACATACGTGTTCTCTTAAGCATAGCTTGTGTTAGGTTAGTTTTAGGTATTTAATACCGTACTCAATCAAATTCATGTTTAATATCCTATACATTCCTACACTGGGTTGCCTTCTTTAAGGATATAAATTTAAATACATTTCCGCGGTTAAAACTGCGTTACTTTGACAACGAATGTAACAATAAAGCATTTCAAACTTCTCTAAATTTTCAAACCGCTCTATGAATTAATATTCTTTCAATAAGCACTCCAATAAAACTAACTAACTAACTAAGACAATAATCAGAAGAAAAGCAAAACTAAAAATCTAATAATAAGGAAAACAATGCCTATTTCTCATGTTTCATTTGTTTTGATATGGCTTACTCGGTTTTCAACTAAATAAATGAATTATTACTTTGCAAAATAGATTTTTTCAATTTTTCATGTTATTATTTAAAATAAAGTAGGACTATGTTATATCACTGAAAAACAAAAAAAAAAATCTTTTTAATGACACTACATTGAAATACTAGTTACATAAGAAAAATCAAAGTTGCATCATAAATCTCGAAAACGGTACATGATAAAAAAATTTTGGTTACTCCTGGAAGTTCTGTGTAAAAAAGTGTCTTAAGAAAGTGCAAACCAAAATAATGTATCGTTTTGCATACGAGAGTTATAAGCGAAAATATAAAACAACAAAATTTGCATTTTTGTCTATATCTAGTAACCTATGGATTTTTTTGGAAAAAACAAAAAATGACTAAACTCGCCTACTAATGAGGCAACTTTCATCTAATTTAACCGAGGTCGTATCTCCAACAGTTCCGGAGATCCCCATGCATACGGAGTTATCTTGGACACTCTGTATATATATATCGGTTCGGTTCCGGTTTTCGTTCTGGCAAAAATAAGGTATTTTCTACCATAATTTAGAACATTTTACTCCTACTTTTATAATAAGCATACTAGATAAATTGATACAATAATATTAATAATAATAATTAATTAATTAACGGTATAATAATTAGTAGTATATAAAATATGATAATAATATAATTTATTATTCGAAACTTATATAATTCGTATTTATGCTTTAATTATATAATAATAAGATAAACATATGTTAACGTATCAAATTCTTGTATACCGGATTATTATTTATCTATAATTAGAAAAAAAAAGAAAATTACTCTAATTATTAAAATATTTTCCAATGTATTTTCATCTAAACTATTTCAGGATTATTAAAAGCAAAGTTATCAAAAAATACACCTTCCTCAAAGTGATCCCTAGTTTTATTTTCAATTTCAATAACTGAATATTCATCCACAAAAAAATAAATATAAAAAAATAAACCGATATTTTCCGAGAAAATAATTACCTAGTTTCGAAAAATTTTCTTATGGCTATCTTTATATATGATTTATTCGATTTGAATAAAATTTTCACGAATTTTGGTGTAGTTTTTCAGGTGCCGATATAAGTATAGTGGTACGCGATGCACTAATGCAGCCGGTACGTAAAGTTCAAACAGCGACACACTTTAAACGGGTAACGGGACCATGTCCCACCGATCCAAATACGATTGTTAATGACTTGCTAACACCTTGCTCGCCGGGTGAAGCGGGCGCTATTGAAATGACCTGGATGGAAGTGGATGGACATAAACTATTTGAACCGCCTGTCACAGTGGTAAGGAGATAATTTCCATGTTGTTCCATTTCATAAGCACACACACGCTATTGATTTCAACCGAACAAAAAATAAAATTACTGGACTTTTTGGTACTTGTCTAAAATTTTTCTATAGAAATCCTTCATATAGCCTCTAAGATCAGTGTTTCTCAACCAAGAACGCATCGCGGACCAATAAAATATCTAATTTTCTTACGCGAACCACTAATAATAATTATTGATTCATTTTTTTCAAAAAAAGAAATATATTTAATGTACTACTAAATACATTTATTTCAGTTGTAGAAAATCATAGAAAGTTCACAGAAAATAAAAAATATATTTCCATAAAAAATGCGCAAAAAAAAACAATAGAAACTGCAAAAAACACAATATTTAAATAATGAAATTTTAAAATTACACAAAACTTCTGCATTTTCAATAAATCACGGAAAATACACAATATATAAATAATTTTTATTAGCAAAAGTATAATAATTATTAAAAGTTTCGTTATATTGCGCGGACCACTAAAATTTTCCGGCGGACCATCTGGTGAGAAACACTGCTCTAGATAACGAATCCTAATTTAGTTTATGTAATGTCACCTTTCCGAGAAAAAAATTACTAAAAGATTTAAAAATTCATTATCAAACTTTCACAAAAGTTTCGCTTAGTGCCCGCATAAATTATGCAATTTTAACAAAATACAGTGTTGCAAGCTTATCGAAGAAAAATGACTAGTTTTTAAAAATTCATTGTGGCTACATTATAATATTATCATATAATACAGTGTTGCCAACTGTTAGTAAAAAAATATAAAGATTTTATTCCTGTTTGGTATCATTTATGTGAAAGTGGTCTATATATGGATTTATTCATGTACTACTAATCTTATATTTTCAATGTTAATAATACTTTTCCCTTTCAGAGTGACATGATGCGATCGCTAGCAACATCAAAGCCAACTGTAAACGAAGACGATATGAAGAAACTAGAAAAATTCAAAGAAGATTTCGGTCAAGAAGGTTAACACAAATCGGAACAAATAATTTCGAATTATTAGATTCCATCCGGATTACAATACAATTCTATACCAATATATTATTGTTGTTTCTTAATTACTATTGTACTCGTTGGTTGAACGAAACATAAATTTGGCTTCATTCAATTGTTTCAATATTTTTTATTTTTTTTTTTAACTTACCTACTTATATTATTTTTTACTTTTTACTTTCATCCAAGGCATGAAATCGGTAAAATAAGCCCGTGGATTAATTAAACCGGTATTTTTGTAAATATCTTGCGAACGTAATCAATATTTTAAAATCCTTTAAAACCGAAATACGAAATTATTTTTGTATAATGTATATATTTTTAACGAAACTTAGCAAAAATTACATTAAACATTTTTAAAGCAGGCAAACAAAATTAGATCTTTATTTCTAAATTAACAAAACTGAAATATGAAATTATTTTTGTATAATTTACATATTTTTAGCGAAATTTATTAATTTCAAACTTTGCTTACCAAAAACGGCACACATTCATATTAAACAATTTTAATGCAGGTAAACAAAATTGGATCTTTCTAAATAATATATATTTATTTATTTATTTCATAACTTACAATTAAACTTTGATTTTCTGAAAATGAATCATGATAAATGTTAATAATTTTACTATTTGGTCACGTAACAAATATTTTTAAACTTAGTTTTGACAAAAATATATATATACATTATTTACATAGTTTTATTTTATAAAACAAGGATATGAAAAACTGTTACTCGATATTTTTATTGGTTCCATGCCCTGTTTGTAATAAATAATTTTTGTACAAGTTATTTAAAAAAAAAAAATTGTATGTAGTCACACGATTAAGCAAAGATGCCTAGTATTTGAAAATGTGTAATAATAAATTTTGAATTCGAGTGAAAGATAATAAATAAACTTATTATAATTAATATTAGTACGGCTTTATTCAACACTATCCTACTTATCTCGAAATTAATTTTATATGTTCTAGTTGTAATGCTACAACTTAGCTTGTGCAAATATAAAAATAAAGTTATTTTGTGGGTAAACATTACCACTAAAACATAACACTAATTTCGTGATAATTAGTGTGGTTTGAATGAGGTTTAAAGATAATTTAGTTTTAGATATGTTGCACATATATATTTATATGCTTGACTATGTGTTTTTTTTTCAGTCTTAAATATTATATATTTTTTAAATAAATTATTTTGAATATGTTATAAAATAAACGTTTTGTAAATAGATTCCTCTGCATATATATACAATTTTAATATCAAAAGCTTTTCTCTTAACACAAAATAAACATAAAAACGAAATATATTGTGGAAAAAAAACAATAAAAAACATTGTTTCAAACAATATTGTTGTATTTTTTTATTTTTGTACTCTCTCTGTCTCTCTCACACACACACGCACAACAATAGATCATTTGCATAACAAGCTAGAAACATAACCGCAATTTTTTTTGTGGGCAACATAATTAAATTTCAATATACAGGCCTGTATATTTCTTACAGTCATTATAGAATTGTTAAAATATCTATTTATTTGTATAATATCTGATTTCAAATTAATTACATAGTGCATTACACTGTTTTAAAGATATCACAATGTAATAAATACGTCAGTTTATTACACAGGGCTTCGAACCGTTATATATTTCTGATATATTTCGTCCCGGTTCAATTAAATATATATATATATATATATATATATATATATATATATATATATATATATATATATATACAGGGTGTTTGCAATCAAGGTATTTTATTTTTAAGGGGTGATACTACAGGTCAAAACAAGGCGATTAACGCCAAAACACCTTAGTAAAAGTTTTCTAATAAACGAGATATTCATTTTTTTTTAAGTAAAATGGTAGCATATGGTATAATTTTTATTATCCAGCTCACAAAAAAAATTATTCTTCATAATAGTTTTGGATTTGCTTGAAACGAATAAAAATGTAAAAATATTCCAGGTTTTAAATACAGGATGACTCGGATTTGCTGATTTGTGTTTCAACTTTTAGGTAAAATACCCTTATTTAA
Source organism: Clivina fossor (assembly GCA_963966155.1). NCBI lineage: Eukaryota > Metazoa > Arthropoda > Insecta > Coleoptera > Carabidae > Clivina > Clivina fossor. The sequence continues at coordinate 11,962,453 of OZ014566.1, forward strand.
AAAATTTGAATAATTTTATTTGAATATTATGTTTAGAATTACAATTTAAGTTTACATACAAAAATTTGTGCCGATCGTCGATTGTTAAAACACCTTAGCAAAAGTTTTCAAATAAACGAGATATTAGATACTTTATTTAGAACTTATTACAACTTATTACAACTTTTACTTTTGTATGTAAGCTTAAATTGTAATTTTAAACATAATATAATCCTATTAATCAAATAAGGGTATTTTACCTAAAAGTTGAAACACAAATCAGCAAATCCGAGTCACCCTGTATTTAAAACCTGGAATATTTTTACATTTTTATTCGTTTCAAGCAAATCCAAAACTATTATGAAGAATAATTTTTTTTGTGAGCTGGATAATAAAAATTATACCATATGCTACCATTTTACTTAAAAAAAAATGAATATCTCGTTTATTAGAAAACTTTTACTAAGGTGTTTTGGCGTTAATCGCCTTGTTTTGACCTGTAGTATCACCCCTTAAAAATAAAATACCTTGATTGCAAACACCCTGTATATATATATATCGGTTCGGTTCCAGTTTTCGTTCCGGCAAAATAATTAAAAAAATTTCAATGTTTTTATTTCTATTAAAAACTTATTTTCATTGTATGTATGTATGTATGTATGTATTTAGAACATTTTATTCCTATTTTTACAATAAGCATACTACGTAGATTGATGCAATAATATAATATGAATAATATTAATTATTAATTAATTAAAGGTATGATAATTGGAAGAATATAATATATGATAATATAATTTGATATTCGAAACTTATATAATTTGTATGTATGTTTTAATTATATAATAATAAGAAGAGATATGCTAACGTAACAAATTCTTGTACACAGAATTTTTATTTATTTATAATTAGAAAAAAAAATGAAAATTACCTCTGATTATTAAAATATCCAATGTATTTTTATTTAAACTATATTTAAAGATTATTAAAAGCAAAGTTATTATCAAAAAATACACCTTTCTTAAAATAATCCCTAATAAGTGAGTATTCGTCCACAAAAAACAAACCAAATATATTTTTTCGCGTAAAATGAGTTGCCGACTTGCAATTACGATAAGTGACCCCTATAGTATTACCATTGAATATTATATATTCAATGGTATTACTACACAAATGAAAATAAAACTTTTATTTGATGTGACAGTTGTCCATAAAGCTCATTTTAATTTGATTACAATAATGGTCATCTAGCGATTATCATATAGTAAATCTGTTTAACACAGTATCAATTTTGTAATTAACTTTTTTTTAGTAAATAAAGTACTACTTAGTATGGCGAAAATAAACGTTTCTCGGACACACAAACAAACCCTTATCTTTCTATAGAAGTTTTTAAAAACTATGAAGATGATAACAATAAATTTTATTTATATTTTTTTTTTAACTCTAAGCGGCCCTTACAGTCTGACTGAAAAATCAAACTGTCATTTCTGATTTCAATCTTATATTAACTTTGACACTTGTCTTGACCTTACACCTACAATCAGTATGTCAATCTTCGGTCTGAATGCCATTCCGAATGATCGTGTAAGGCCCACTTTATAGTTGATGCTATTAATAAACTGTCACATTTAATATTTGTATCATTTTTTTAGAAATCTGTTTTACATTTTGATTATTTCCCAAATAGTATACATGCATTATAAGAAATATTCAGACAATTATTATTATACTAAAATTTAATTGTGTTGTCCTCATAAGTATTCTTTCTTTGTGTGAATGGTCTATTGTTAAATATTCTAACAATGAAATATAATAGAAAATACAAGTACACTGTAAAAAAAAAGTTGCCATTTTACATAAAAACCATATATTTCGGGAAAAACCAATGGTTTCTGTAAAAATAATGGCTCGTATTCTCACAAAAGCACTTTTGACGTTTACTTAAAATTATTTATTAAGCACTTTATTATAGTTTATTTTTTTAATACCAAATAAATAAAAATGAGTAAAAATAGAAAAATTATTTACATTTGATGAAAAACAGAAGCAAAACATTATTTTGAAATGAATGAATGATAGAAGCATTTTTCAACGAAAATGTGAGGTAAGAATATGAGTCATTATAATTTTGAAATTTTAAGTAAAATAATTAATTTACCATATTATATAATTATATGTTATAAGTAATTACTTTCATAAAATATACATACTTTATATTCATATTATGTAAGAATTTTCCAGTGACGTCTGTTAATTTACATATTAAACTGGTGTAAATCAGTTGCCCCGGGTTTTTATGTAAAATTACCGAATTCTTTCTACAGTGTAGATAAATATTTACAGAATTATTTTTTATTTTATTTTTTAAATATCTTTCTACGAACAATAGCTATATATTTATATATGTACATTTTATATACTATATTAATAATAATAATAATAATATCGATATCGTTTGAAATATGACGAGAGAATGGTTTTTAAACTTTCTTCAAAATGAGCACCATTTTTTTTTTATCAGTATATTTCGACTAAATTGACACGTAAATCACTTTATTAAAATTCTTTAGTTTATAAATAGTTTAAAACAAACCAATGCCTGAATTTCATAGTAAAATCGAAATAAAATAGAGTTCCGACGAGAAGTAAATGCAATGTTGACCTGGAAAGCGTGCCGAGTGCTACAGAAGCAGACGGAGTTTTGCTTTGACTCCAACCAAATGCTATTATTTGCATTTCAAATGTTCATTCATTCATTCAATCGGAACCATTTTTAATATATATATATATATATATATATATATATATATATATATATATATATATATATATATATTTTTTTTGTTCGGTTTCAATTTTTCTGTGAAATCCAGTTACAGTATATTCAAGCAAATATAAAAAGCGTAAAAGCCCAAAGGTTCAAAAGCTTGCTGGCATATGTGTTGTGACTATTTACTTTTTAACATAGTAAAAAATCTATCAAAACTCATCATACAGAATAAAACTGCTTTAGGTTCAAGTTCTGTATTAAAATTTATTTATAATCAACGTTTCGACGAAACTCAACGCTCGTCTTCATCAGGAAAAACTGATACAAATGACATTTACAGTAAATAACAGAACATGGAAACAAGTTACTAGGTAACAAAATAAGTAACTAGATCATAAAATTCATAAATTTTTAATTAAAAGAAGCCAAATTTTATTTAAATCAGTTACTAGTCATTTGTATCATCTGTATCAGTGTTTCCTGATGAAGACGAACGTTGATTATAAATAAATTTTAATACAGAACTTGAACGAAAAGCAATTTTATTCGATTTATTTTTTAATTTAAAGTACAAATGGAAGATTTCATTATTGATTTGATCGTAATGTTACTGTGACAAACACAAGAACTAAATGTAAAATATAAATACATATATGTAATTTGATAGTTTCCAAATATTTTTACATATAAGTATTAGCCGATTAAAATAATATTCCACATTGATTTACGAATTTATTTTAATAATTTGATGTAAATTTATAGTAAAATTACAAAATTAGAATCTTTTCGATAAACATATACAATGCCCGCCAAATAATCTGCATTATATGGGGGAAAAAATATTATTTGTTTTTCGAAAATTATTATTATGACGGGACTTCTTGGCGCTTGTTCAAAAAGTAAAAATGCACTAGTCGGATGTGCTAATATCATTTCCGGAAATAATAATGAAAAAAATTTCAGATACACTTATTTAATTTGCAAAAATTTTGAATTGTGTAATCATTCAAAAAATAAAATTACTCAATTTGTGGTTTAGTTCGTGATTTTTTTTTCAACAGCAAACATTAAATTTACTTGATAAATAAAATTCTTCTACTACTTACATTTCGTTAAATAAATTTTCGATGAATGGAAAGACACATTGTACGTATTTTTATTCCACATAATTTTAAAATGACAATTTGTAAGGTTTGTTCCAATCATTAAATATCAGTTTAGAACTATTCGAGGCATGCGTAATGTGGATTTCACTTGTAATCAGATACTTGCACATTTTTGGTTTTATTATTTTTATATAAGCTTGAAAAACATTGATACATTTTTTTTCCAAAGACGTTTCCAAAAACGTTTTGTTTCATTTGTGCTAAATTTATTTAGATATTTTAACTAAACAATTATTTTATTTAAAACAAATTTTTGTTAAAAAAGTGATGAATTAAATATTGATTAAAATCAATCCAACCCTGCTAGTGGAATATTTATACTTTTAACATAATAAAAAAAACTTTCAGAACTCATATTAAAATAAAAATGTTTTATATTTATATTCTTAATTACAAATGGCGTATTATACAGGGTTATTTATGACGTCGGGGAAAAATTACACCGGATAATTCCTATGAGTAATCTAAATAAAAAACTTCAAATAAACATATGTCCGAAAATGCTTTCTAACGGAACTGTAGCCGTTAGAAGTTTATTACATGTAACATCAATCGCGTTAGCCTTATTTATTACATCGAAAAAAAAAAAAAAAACAATAATTAAAGTACTAATTTAAAGCAAGAACGTTTGGGATTAAACTTAAAGTAAGTGTTCGAAATATCCTCCTTTGGCTAATGCATTTCCGTCACAAAATCCATAAATAAAAATTATATCAGCATACTCATGTACTGTGAACTCATCCATAATTAATTTAATATTGATGTCAGAGCAAATGATTAAATTATTAATTATTATTATTATTAAATTATTGCTTTAAATTAGTACCTTAATTATTGTTTTTGTTTTTTTTTTTCCTGATAAAATAAATAAGTCTAACGCGATTGATGTTACATGTAATAAACTTCTAACGGCTACAGTTTCGTTAGAAAGCATTTTCGGACATGAAGTTTTTTATTTAGAATACTCATAGGAATCATCCAGTGCAGTTTTTCCCCGACGTCATAAATCAACCTGCATATATTAGGTTACAGTATTTTGTTTTTGCTTAAATCGCCATTAATTTATTTTTATTAAATTAATAATTAATTTTTAAAATTAACTAATGATTTAATTACCTAATTTATATAGGTTTTAAAGTTCTATTTAATTTTATATTTTTTTCTATGACCAAGAAACAAAAATTATTTTGTATTTGAAACTAACATAAAGTTGCAAAATACGTAATTACCAAACTAATTCAGAATTTGAGTTGGAACAAACCTTATATATGTACATATATATTTTAAAACCAAAATATAAGTAAATATAACTTACTTGTTTTATTCAATAAGAAAATTAGTCACAAGAAATAGTTATGGTGGACAATGTCTCAAATATTCCGAATCGAAATAAACAACTGTAATCGTAATATCATCGCGAAATACTCGTACAACATCTTCAGGCAAACTTAACAGCTGCGCCAGCTTCCCATGATCAATACCATAATCAGTACCTCCTAGTGCATGTCGTATCAAATGCGTTGCAGCATTCCGATCCAATGGCTTACTTTTCAATCCTTCTTTGCGCTGCAATAACATCGCATTAATATCCGATAGTTTCATATTTTTTCTCGGTAATTTCAGCGGACTTAAAGTGACTTTCCCGCTCATATGTTCGCCAACTAAGCGAACAACTTGTAATGGCGACACTAAATCCCATAATCCGTCGGTTGCGATAACCAGAAATTTATCTTTCGGCGTAAGCCTATGGTGAATCACGTCTGGTTTTGAGGTTAAATACGGCGGCGTGTAGTAATTCGGCGGAATCATATGTTCGCCGAAATGCTTCACAACTAAATCATTGATTATCGAACGCGACCATTTGTATCGGAAATCGCCCATGGCTCTTAGTGGAGCTAGCTGACCTAGAAGACGTTCCATTTTAATAACAGTATCGTTTTCGTTTGCGGGATGTTCGGCTAGGATGCGATCCAATTCGGTGCTGTTGTACGTGTTGTGCTCCTTGGTGAGTTTGTTCGCTGTCCAGGTGTTGGAATCGGAGAGTACGCCGAGCACGGCACAGCAGTCGCCCACGTTGGCGATATGCAAATGGGGGCCGTCTATGTGTGCTACGCAAGCTACAGCGCCCGACATTGCTACCGAAAGTGTTTTCATATTGACTGGGTCGGCAGGAGTTTTTGGTATTGCTTCTTTCGATAGATCGTTGTCTAGTTTGAGGAATGCTTGCTCTAAAGCTTTGTTCATATCGAAGGTGCTGCTGTGATTCTCCTAAAAAACGTCAAAATATTTATAAATGATAAGTTTCATATGAAATTTTAAATTATTTTTTTGAAAATAAAATACAAACACAATCACGCCATATACGCAAAAGGGTGTGGCTACAAAATCTTTCCACTATCCCGAAATCAGTTTCCTCCAAACATTCCTATCCAAACAAGCAACTTTAGCTTCAACTACATTAATAATTCCTCTCATACATGCTCTTCTATTTCTACTACTTGGAAGCTTTAAAATCATTCATATAATTGTTTTTAACCAAATATTCATTAGACATTCGCTCAAGATGATCGAACCATCTTAACTGACTAACATCGCAACTTTTGCTACATTTTTTTCAATTATACACTCATCATACACTAATCTATTTCATACCCCCGATTCCTCCTAGTTACACCACATACCCCATGTAAAAAATCTAATTTTCACAGCAGTCATTTTTCCGTTTTATGCTTTTGCAGCCAAACCCAACATTCACTACCATACATCACAACGTAGGCACCAAAACAGCATTCTGTATACTTTAAGTAAATTTCAATTCTGGTCACTTTAGCTTAAATTCCTTTAAATTCAAATAACCATAGAAGATGCTGTAATAGCTAAATTTAAGATTAGACTCGTTGACAGAATTATTGTGGAAAATATTTGCATGAATAATATAAAAATGTTAAAGTTAAATATAATATGTATTTTCTCGACTGTAAATTGGTAATAAGAATAAAACAACTACTCGGGCATCAGTCAATAGTTTTATTTTATTTTATTAAAATATAGTTCGATATTTCGACCTCACTGAGGCCATCATCAGGAACAATATTTATAACAATTGTACCTACAAAAAACATATATTTGGTATAATTTTTTCCCTGTTAATTGATATCATTTTTATATTATAGTACCATTACACTACACTTCATTGTAAGAACATCGTTTGACATTTTTTAATTTCTAGTTTGTAAATCTGTTTCATTTAAAATTGTTGTCATTAGTTAAAATTTAATAATGATGGCCTCAGTGAGGTCGAAATATCGAACCATATTTTAATAAAATAAAATAAAACTATTGACTGATGCCCGAGTAGTTGTTTTATTCTTATGTTAAAGCTAAAAAATTTCAATTTAAATGTGACAACCAGAATTTCAGCATTAAATAGGTTTTCCATGGTGTTCCATTATCACAGATCTTTTACCAATTAGCAATTACTTACGTAAAAGAAGCTACTATTACCTTTAGTAATAAATAAATAAATATACCTTGACTAGTTCATTGACGAAATCAATGAAACTGTTATGATACAGTTCGCGAATATCTTCAACAAATTGCACTTTATCGTTAAAACTATGTATTAATTCCGTATCGTCTTTATCGATTAAAGACTGTTGATATTTTCGTAAAGCCTCCGGTGGTAATAAACAAGCCGTAATGTATTTGTACAATCGTTTCGATATAACTTGTGCGCACGCTGCGCCGCCGTGACCATCGAATACCCCCAAGAGTAAACCTAGATTTATGAAATTAATGATTTACCTACAGTTCGAAACTAATTTGCATAAATTTAAACTGATTATTTACCTGCTGTTATAAGGCATGTTGCTTCAGATCGTGTATCTTCTATAGGATTATTAGAAGCTAACTGGTTACTGTCGTAAGATCGAACTGAACCAGTTGCTGTGAAATCGTGACTGTATTCATTTGCGCGTATTATATGATTCACCTACAAAAAAATTATTGCAAAAATCAGTGTTTTAATACTTGATCACAAGTTGTGTTACATAACAATGTTTGATTTTTAATTTACGGTAAATAATACTATAAATAATAATTTGATTTTACACATATTTCTTATATACCTCTTGCGGTGACAGTTTTGCAAAAGCTCCATAATATCTTTGGGAAGTATGAAAACATCGCTTTGTACATAACCTAGAAAAACTAATTTTCTTAATGTCAAATACATTTTCACTATACGGATGATGCCGGATTTGATGGACAACAAGCCGCACTTGTTTTAAAAGTGTCGAACTGTTACTACTTGAAATTAATGGAAAAGTTCTGCAACTAACTACCATTTTCGTAAGTGTTTATTTACTTGGTTAATCACAATTTTTTACTTTAAATTTATATAAACGATTATATATTATTTTTGTTTCGTTTTTTAACCGCATTTTTGTTAACATATGAGATATTTTTAAATCAATTTGGTATTTGGCAACTACGGGAATTTTTCCACATTTTTATATCAAAGCTTGTGAAACGAGCTTGATACCACGTGCCCATTATGACATTTCTTCATACTTTATAGCGCTATGTTCATGTATGTAATAACGCAATTTCTGCAAAAATACAAAAATAAAAATTCAAAATTTTACATGAGTCATATGTTAATAATATTTTTTAATTTGTTAATGTACAATAATATAATCAATTTTTGCATCTAAGTTTTGTAAATAAATTACAAACTTGCACATAACAAGGAGGTTTTTCGGTTTCAAATTGCGTTCCGATTATTCTAGTTTGAGTTTCATCCAAGGATGTTGAACCTCCCTACAACATCCTGGGATGAACATGAGTTCATCCCAATCCCAATTTTGAATATCAAATTGTCTTTCATTTGAATTTTGTTTGGAAATGATATAAATAGCTGAATGTTCTTTGTAATTTTCTTGTACAGAAGTTGCAGATTTGAAATCTACTGTTAAATTTAATTCCGAATTGTTTTGTGTATAATTTAAACTTTCGGCGGAATTAATATTGTTCTGTCAAATTAAAATATAAACATTAGATAATATTAAATATATAAGTTGTATACAATATACTTACGGTATTCTGAGTTTATTATTTAAAATTGTTGAAGTATCAATTTCATCAAACTTAATAATAATATCAATAATAATAATAATAATATCAATAATAATAATAATAAAAAAAATTGTTTAGTATTAAAAATATTTTCATTATCAATAGTACCATTGGCTTTTAAAGTAACAATTTTATGTTTGATTTTGTGATACGGAATAGAGGGTGGTTTTAATTTTTCAAATTCTTCATCGAAAGAACTATATTCACTATCACTATCAAATTCATTGTCTCCGTGAGCTTTTCATTAAAATTCATTTTTGAGTAAAATATTTTAGGTTATACATTTTAATAAAACGAATAACTGAATTATGCATTGACGACATTGTTTGATTTACCAGATAATTATTATTGATAACGAAACGATAAATTATTTATAACTTACAGAAATATAAAATATATTTACCATTATTTTGCTAAACATATATTTAAAATTTATTTCAAAGTAGATAAGCATTGCATTATTTTTAATATTATTCATTTAATTGTTTTGATATATTATTTACATATAAAATATTTTAAGTATTTTTAATTAATCTGACTTACTCGTTATTTATTTAAGCCTTTTATTAATAAATTAAGAATCATATGTACACAAATTGTAATAAAAATTTAATTAATATAATTAATTCAAAATTTTACATGAGTCATATGTTAATAATATTATAATTGGTTAATTTACAATAATATAATCATTTTTTGCATTTAAGTAAATTTGTAAATAAATTACAAACTTGCACATAACAAGGAGGTTTTTCGGTTTTAATTAAAATTTCATTATGATGATATATTGCGTTCCGATTATTTCCGTGGCGATTTAATTCTCTAGTTTGAGTATCGTCTTCTTGATTATATTGTTTATGTTCATCCCAGTCGAAATCCCAATTTTGAATTTCAAATTGTTTTTCATTTGAATTTTGTTTGGAAATGGTATAAATAGCTGACTGTTGTTTGTAATTTTCTTGTACAGAAGTTGCAGATTTTAAAGTTGTATTATTTATATTCTTCTCTTCTTGAGTGTATTGGAATGTTGTATTTCTTAGCTCAATTTCGTTTTGTAATATAATAGGTTTTTTATTTGAAATTTCAGTATTTGAGGTTGAAATATCTCTTTTGATTTCTTCAATCCTCTTATTTTGGATTACAGTATTTGGCTTATGTAGAAAAAGTATTTCAGAATTAGATATATTTGAGTTTTGTCTCTGATTATTTACATTATCATTCTTGAAATTAGAAATAGATTTGGCGTGTTCTATATATTTTGTTCGAGGTAAAACATTTGGTTTAATTATACTATTGTGTTTATTATCAATAATATCAGGTAACATAATATCTTGTTTAATTACTTCAACTCGTTTTTGACGAATTATAATATTTGGCTTAGCTGATTGAGACGTACGAAACAATTTTTGAGAATTTTCTTGTTGATTATGTAAATATAATTTAGGATTTAGTATCTGATTATTTGTGTTTTTGTGTGGATTTAAAACTAAACTGTGTTCGTTCGTTTCATAATTAAGGTGTTGTTTCTTTTCTTGTTTCTCAAAATTATCTACTGTTAAATTTAATTCAGAATTGTTTTGTTTATAATTGAAACTTTCATCGGAATTAATATTGTTCTGTCAAATAAAAATATAAACATTAGACTAATATTAAATATATAAAAGTTGTATATAATAACTTACGGTATTCTGAGCTTCTTTATTATTTAAAATTGATGAAATATCATTTTCATTTTCAACCGAACCATCATTGGCTTTTAAAGTAACAATTTTATGTTTGATTTTGTGATACGGAATAGGGGGTGGTTTTAATTTTTCAAATTCTTCATCGAAATAACTATATTCACTATCAGTATCACCACCAAAATCATTGTCTCCGTGAGCTTTGAGATTTTCATTAAAATTCATTTTTACGTAAAATATTTGACGTTCAACAATTTCATAATAAAACGAACAACTGAATTATATGCACTGATGACCTTGTTTGATATTAGCAGATAATTATTATTGATAACGGAAATGATAAATTATTTATAACTTACATGAATATAAAAATATATTTACCATTATTTTGCTAAACATATATTTGAAATTTATTTCAAAGATAAGATAAGCATTGCATTATTTTTAATATTATTTATTTGATTTTCAAATTTCTTTAATGTTTTTTTTTGTTATGTAATAAAGATTTAATGTAAAGGAATAAATATTTGATTAAAAAATAAGGATGAATTTTATTAAAGTACTTTGCAGTGCAGCTTAAAAATATAGAAACACTTTTTCGTTTAATTGTTTTGATATATTATTTACATATAAAATATTTTAAGATTACAAATTATTAATAAAATTTATTATTGTAGAAAGATTAAATAAATGACGAGACAGATTAATTTTTAAAAATTAAAACAATTTTGTAACTTTTTAGTTAATTTTAATGCGTACATGATGTTTGATATGTTTGAAAAGAAAAAAATATATTATTTTCTATTAATATGCATATAATAGAAAATATGTTTAAAAAAAAGATAAAAAATTCTATAGTACGATATAGCTTACAGAACAATACTAGCATAAATTATATTAAAAATAAATAAGAAAAACAAATGTATCTTTTGTCTTGCTTTTTAATTAATCTGACTTATTCGTTATTCATTTAAGCCTTTTATTAATAAATTAAGAATCATATGTACACAAATTGTAATAAAAATTTATTATACAATAATAAATTGACACTATATATAAATAGTATTACTTTGTAATATAAATAATTAATACTATAAAAATAATTAATAAGTATTATTTCTTGTAACACTATTTTTGGCACTTTGAAGGGAGAAAGAAATTGTATATGTCACCCGTTAAAGCGTATAAATCTAATATTCCATAAAATAACAACTAGTTATTTCATAGAATATCGGATTACACACACTTTAACAATGACATATATAAATATATATATAATACGAAATAATTTAAAATACAAAAATAATAAAAAAAAAACCTGTTTTTTAAAAACATTTATTCAAATCGACCGACTACAGTTTTGACCCAACCTTTTTTCGGCGTTGATGGTACGACTGGTTTTGTGGCAATTCCAGGATTACTCAATCGCGGGGGCTTTGCTGGAACTGGAGGCGGTGGCTTCATAGGCCTTTTAACATTTTTCACATTTGTAAAAGGTTTCGGCGAAATTCTATTCAAATCATTTTCAATATTTTTGCTATTCATTCGTTCGCAAGATTCTTTTGAAACTTCATTATGTAGATTTTTCTCTAATAACTTTTCGTAGAAACTATCGGCTCGATTAATCATTGTTTTATTATCGATTTCATTTTGTCCAGTATCAATTTCCTCCGTTGTATCTTCATCTTTGATTTCTTCGTAAATCAATGAATTGATCGATTCAGTATTTAAACTAAATTGACTGCTACAATTCGATATCGAACTGAATAATTTTTGTGGATCTGCGTAATCAGGTTGTGCAATCTTAGCTCCCATTAATTCTGAACCTTGTTTATAAGTCGGCAATTTATTATTAACCCTTTGCGATTCTTCCGAGATCATTGCACGAAATCGCTGCACTAAACTGAACCGTATTGTTGATTTTCGATAGATTTTATGATCGGGATACAAATCTTCATCATCAATTTCGGTCGATGTATCTACAACATCCGAAGAAGATTCTTCTAATTTCTCTTCAATTTTTTGTTCTTTAATAGCGGCGATATCCTCGTTGAGTTGAAAACTTCGTGGCAACGAGTCGGCTTTCGGTTTATCCGCGCCGACGGCGGCGGCGGTGAGATTTTGTTTCAACCAAATGTTTTCGTCTTTGATCATTTTGCTGCGTTGACGGTTGAGGATTTTCTGGAATTCCTGGTTTTGCATTAACAGTTGCGAGACAACCTGTTCAAGGGTGTTTGATGCTAAAGCAGCGGTTTCGTTGCCTTCTTCGGCTGCTGGGGTTTTAGCTTCAACTAGACTATCGTTTGATTCGGAAACGACATCGCATAGCTCCGAATCGGATAGATCTGTATAGAATTTAGCACCTAAAATCAAACAATTGCATATTTATTTGGAAATTTTATTTATTAAAGCTAACGAATCTGTTTTCGAATGTGATAAAGCGATTTAGCTAGATTTAGTGTTATGTAATAAATAAATAAATGTGAGAAAACATGAAACATAGAAATAGAAATTTATTACACAATAAAACTCCAAGAAAAATTGTCCTGTGTAAAACAGACATAAGAAAAATAAAACTGTGCTTTAGATTCAAGTTCTGTATTGAAATTTATTTATAATAAATGTTTCGACAAAACTCAACGCTCGTCTTTATCATTATATCATTTATCCTGATGAAGACGAGCGTTGAGTTGAACTTGAACCTAAAACAGTCTTATTTTATATACATAATGAGTTCGGAAAGATTTTTTACTATGCAGGCATAAGAAATTCAATCCATTTTAAATAAGAAAAGATCAGTTTTCCTCAATATTTTATTGATTTTAATAATTAATTAAGAGAAGATGATAAATTTGAGGTATATGAATTTACCATTATCTTTGGCCTTCTTCAGTTTGGTAATTTTCTTCGGCAGCGTTTTCGTATTATAGTGTGCAACATTCGGTTCCGATTTTCGTCTCCACGCAGCTAAACTAGCAAATGCTCTATCATGCGATGCCGCCCTCCTATCAGCATGATCTCTCGACTTCCGAACACGACTTCTACGCTCTAAATATTCGGGAGCAGAGTATTGTTTTAGGGGCGTCCATTTATCAACAGTAGAAATATCATCTACAATTCAGAAACAAACAGAAACAAAATCATTCATTCTAAAGTAAAATCCAAAACCAACTTTCTATAATAAATCTTTGTCTTTGATAAAATAAACAGGCTTTAGGATCAAGTTCTATAAGAAGTTTTTGATGAATTTCTCCATTACAATCTCTATCAATCTCTATTACAATCCCAGTGGATTGTAATAGAGGTTAAAATTCATTAAGAAAAAATAACAAGTATATTATTTATAAGGCTATGTAGCCATTATCAAGCCTCCTGAAACAATTACACAGGAAAAACATAGAATATACATTTTTTGTCGTACATTGAAAAATGAAGTTACATAATTAGTTGTTAAATGTATGTTAAAATGCGAGTTATATGTTAATTATTAAGTATTAAAGTAAAAATTAAAACTATTATTGAAATAAAAATTACATTAACAGTATTTTATATATATATATATATATATATATATATATATATATATATATATATATATATATATATATATATAATAAAGCGTAATGGTATATTTTGTTTTTTATTATGTCAAACTTACCAGTTATATTAACTTCTTGACCAAGTTGCATGACGAGTTGTCGTGCGTGGCTAGGAATAACCGCGTTATAATTTTCCAATATAACGCGTTTCAACTGCAGCGTCCATTCGCGTTTATGTTCTAGTGATTTGGCGCGCAGGGTGACTTGTAAACGGGGATTATCGAATGGTATTACGTGAAAACTCAATGGTTCACCACGTACCGATTCAACGAGCATTAAATTCGAACACTGAAAATAAAAAAAAACACACATCAAATTATACACAATCACGCTTTAATGGGATATTCCCGTTTGTAGCATCAAGTTTATAGGTGTTTTTCAACATTTATTTGGGGAACTTTTACAGCAAATGCAGTAAACAATAATTATACCGTTGGAAAGTGTATTTATTGAAGATTTCAGCAGTATTTTTTTTTCTAAAATAGTCAAATTTTCACTTAAAAAAACAACAAAAATCTAAATTTTAACCTGATCACTTTGACGTCATTTTTTATAAGTGTAAATTTGACTTTTTTGGAATAAAAAAATACTGCTCAATACTTCAATAAATACACTTTCCAACGGTATAATTGTTGTTTACTGTATTTGTTGTAAAGTTCCCAAAAAAATGTTGAAAAACATCTAAAAAACGGGAATAACTCCGTAAGTGTGTGGAACAAATTCTTGTCATTCAAATAAAAATAGTTTTCGCCAAAATGACTTAGTACCAAAACAGGTTACGCCGTTACAAAGTTTATAACTCTCTCTCTCTCTTTCACTTGTAAAACAACACGATTTCAAATTGAATCTCGAGTTAAAATTCGAGAAATCAAATGAACAACTCACCATAATATGCGACTTATAAGCCAGCACACCATCGGATTTATTCTTCGTGATCAGCAGCACCTTATCGAAGAGGAAGACGTGCCGATAGCCTCGCGCGCCGCCAACTCGAAACGTGCCCTCTGCGCACAACTCGCCCATTGCTGTCAAATCTGCTCCGGTCCAGCCGTAGAGTTGCGATTGGATCTCCTGCACGCGCACCGCATGCTCATGCTTGCCCTTCATATGGTTTATATGACCGGCGATACTGGTCATTGTCGTTAAGGCCATTTCGACCGAAGGTTGTTGAGCCGGCTCGCATAGTTTCGATAATCTCTGTTTCCAGAAACAAATCAAATCAATAGAGTGTTGTTTTGGAAAATTGACATAGGACATTATAATGCAGTTTTGGTGCCTACGTTGATATATGGTAGTGAATGTTGGGTTTGGTTGCAAAAGCATAAAAGCGGAAAATGACTGCTGTGGAAATGAGATTTTTACGTGGGGTAGCTATAGGAGAGATCGGGTACGAAATACGATTAGTGTGTGATGAGTGTGAAATTGAAAAAAAATGTAGCAAAAGTTGGTGTTAGTCAGTTAAGATGGTTCGGACATGTTGAGCGAATGCGTCTAATGAACGTTTGCTGCTAAAAAGATTTATTGGAATGTTTTTGATGGTATACGTTTGCTAGTGGACGTCCGATGAGTAGTTGGAGTGGTATGATTAAGAAGGTGGTTTCCAAGTAGTAGGAATAAAAGAGCACGTATGCATGAGAGGAATTATGAATTTGCATGAAGCGAAAGTTGCTTGTTTGCGGATAGGAATGTTTGGAGGCGACTGATTTCGGGATGATGAAAAGAGTTTGTGCCACACCCTTTTGGGTACATGGCGTGATTGTATATGTATGTATGTATGTATGTAAAAAATAAAAAATGATTAATTACTTAATAAAACTATTTAAATATGCATCAGTATTCAAACACAAATCATTTTGAATCAATTATTTCTGTTCAAATAATGTATATTTGCGTTACATGCAACATCAACTATTCTACTAGTTCTGAAGAAAGAAATAGTGATTGTCGAAACGTTGGCTTAGAAGATAATAAAAAATATATAACTGACTAAATTCCGTCTATTACTAATTATTTATTTAGAAACTTGAAGAAAAAAACGAATTAATTAAAATTGAAATTGGATTTGTAATCGGATTTACAACTTGTTCCAGTATTATTAAAATAAAATATAAAAAAAAGATTTTATATTCAAATTAGACGTTTCATCATCAAGAAAAAATTTATACAAATGACATAAATAATAAATAAACAAAATCAGTTACTAAATAACAAAATACAAGTAACTAATTAGATTACAAAGTTTTATAATTTATACGTTAAAAGAAGCCAGATTTGATATAAATTAGTGCCTTCACGTGTAGTATATCGAAACGTCCAATTATGATATAAAATAAACAGAACTTTAACCTATAACTTTTTTAATTTTAAAATAATGAGTTCCGATAGATTCCTTATTTCAATTTTATGAAATATTTTTAAAACATAAAATAAATAACGTAAATTGTGTCTAAATCTTTTAATTCTATGTAAACATATGTAAATAAATTATTTCACATAACAAAAATGCGATAACTTGCTTAATAATAAAATTCGTCATTGAAAGATAAGCACTAATAAACGGAAAATATCTTCAGAATTATTATTATTATTATAAATATTATTTATAAACATAATAAAATAGCATAATTTTCGTAGAAATTTGTTATAAATTTAGATTAATTGTTGCTATTTAAATAAACATTTAAATAATTTCGAGATAACATCATCAACAATAAATTAACAAGTTTATGAATTTTTATTTAAAGCTAATATCAGCTATATTTACGAAAAACAGTATCTGGTCTTATTCGTACGTAACGATGCATAGTAAACATAACAAAAGAGAGCATTATAAAAACAAAACCTATATGTGTACTTACGTGCAATAGCAGATGATATTTTAAAATCCTTTGTACGGGTTTGAGTAGATAGGAGCCGAGTGGTAGCGCATGCCTCAATGCCACTTGACGTTCGCGGATCAAATGCGCTTTTTGTGCGTTCTGCGTTAGTTCGGTTAATACGGCCATAATACGCGGATAATGCGTACAATATTCCGTATAGATTCGGAAACCAGAATCGTTTTGAATAAATGCGTTTGCGATGAATGTTATATCATTGCCGGCTTCGTAAAGTTCATCCAAAAATTTCCTAAAAAAATAGATTCATTTTTTTTCCATTAAAAGTCATCTAATTACGCTTTGACTTCCTCATTAACATTAAATAAAATTTCAAATAGTTATTTATTTATTGGGTTGATACATAATTTATCAGGCGTTTTTGTAGACGCTTTATTTGTTAATAAAAATTGGTTTTGATTATTTTTTTTAATAAAAAAAAATTGTGCCTTTTTTGCTCTCGTGGAATCAATCGACAGTCTTCCAAGCAAATGGGAAGCAGTTACTGAAGTAAAAATGTTATTAGCTGTGTTTTTTTTACCGAAAAACTCAGCTAAGATCAGCAGATATCAGTAACCTTGAATAGCTGTTTTATTTGTCGTCTCGTAACTGAGTTCGAAGTGAGTGAATTGCTTCCCCACCTTACCGATACTGAGTTGCATATTTAGCTAGTGCTTAGCTTCAAATTTTCCTAGTTTAAGATTTGATAACGTGTTTGATACTGGTTGACATTTCTATTTGAATATTTTATTTTGAAATCAAACAATAAATATATCCGGGGCGAGTTGCAATAAATTATCAACGCAAACAATCCAAATACATCTAATATTTTAGGTTATATCATTTATGTGGAACTTACGATTTGAAATGTCACTTTCAAATAAACTGTTTTATTTATCAATACAACTCACACAGCAAAACTCAGCTCAGCTCAGCTCATTTACAAGATTTACTGATCTGAGTGGAATTTAAAAAAAACACAGCTAATGTCGAATTTTTATGATTCTTTTTTTTTTATAATAAATATTGTTTAAAAAACGGCTGATAATTATGCGCTAACTCTATATTTTGAAAATCAACATTTATCATAACTTATTTGATAGTTTAACAATAACAATAATAACGAATTTTTGTCTTATTAATAATACCCAAAATCTATATTAAACATTAGTGTTTGGTTTGTTCTGAACCTACAAAACTTTTCAAATTAATGATAAAATACAATAATTTAAAAAATCAGACAAACCTGTGAAGAGATAGATAATATAAATTTGTTAAAAAAATATGCATTATTTTCTTATATTTGTAATTACAAATGGCGTATTATCAGATTATAGTATTTTGTTTTTTGCTTAAATCGTCATTAATTTATTTCGATGAACTGATTCAATCATTAGTTAATTTTTTAAATAAAGACTAAAATGCATTGACCATGCTTGGGGTTCGAACCCAGGACCTTCTGCTTTCGTGGCAACTGCGCTATCAACTGCGCCACAAGATCGAGTTCATCAAAATAAATTAATGACGATTTAAGGAAAAACAATATACCATAACCTAATTTATTATTTTATTTATAGAATTTTTTTTTTTTTTAATGAAACTAGGCATTGTATGTATTTCTTATCTATATTTACCTATTAAATTCGTAGATATCTTCAATATTACTAAATAAGTCTAATAAATGTTCAGTCATAGGACAATTTGCTGTTGTTCGCCAAAATTGTAAATAGCCCTAAAACAAAAACAAAAATGGAATTACATTTTATAATAAAAAAATATTTATACTAAATATAAAGATTTTTTTTATTAGTCAGTGACGACGTTATAAACAATTACAGTTAACAACCTAACATTTCTAAATGATTTAGTCATCACAATGAACTAATTTAAATTAGTTAGAAATTGAAAAAAATGTATTGAGGAAGGACCCGAGTTCGAATCCCGGCCAGCTGAATACATTTTTTGGTTCAATTTGTAACTAATTTAAATTAGTTCATTGTTCATTTAGAAATGTTAACTTATGTTAACTTATGTTATGTTATGGTATACGTTTGCGTGGACGTCCGATGAGTAGTTGAAGTGGTATGATTGATAGTGTTTTGCGTGAGCGAAAGTTTCCAAGTAGTAGGAATAAAAGAGCATTAATGAGAGGAATTATGAATGTGGATGAAGCGAAAGTTGCTTGTTTGGATAGGAATGTTTGGAGGCGACTGATTTCGGAATGATGAAAAGAGTTTTTGCCACACCCTTTTGGGTACATGGCGTGATTGTGTATGTGAATGTGTATGTATGTTATGTTATGTCATTTATGTTGTGTCATTTATTATGTCATTATGTTATATCATTTAGAAATGAGAACTTATGTTATCATGTTTTTATGTTATGTTATGTTAACTTATGTTAACTGTATTTGTTTGAAAAAAATTTAGGGTAGCCAAAACTTTGTGAGTACCAGTTTACCTGATTGTTCCCGGTTTTCCAGATTTTTTTTTCATTTTTCCCTGACTTTTATTATTAAACAAATGTAAATTCCTCAGAAATGTGAATCACATAAATAAAGAATTCTAAGTATAAAAAGGTGTGAAAAAAATTGAAATTAGAATATAATTTTAATATACTAAATGCGAAATTATGAATGTGGATGAAGCGAAAGTTGCTTGTTTGGATAGGAATGTTTGGAGGAGACTGATTACGGGATGATGAAAAGAGTTTGTGCCACACCCTGTTGGATACATGACGTGATTGTGTATGTATGTATGTATGAAATTCATTATTTTTTGACCGATATTATAATAATACAAATTTGTGTTTGTAATTTTGTGAATTCGCCCAACAAATTGTTTTCCTGACTACAAATAAAATTTCGCAACTTTTTCAGGATCAACAAAATTCCCTGACTTTTCCCAGTTTTCCAGGTTTTGGCCACTCTGAAATTATTATTATTATCATTTAGTAAAAGATTTTATAATTAATCCGTTTCTATAAATATGAAAATTAATCTTTCTCGATATTTTTACAAAAAAACTCGCCGTAACAAGCCTAGTATATCTGGTCAACAACAGCACAAATATAATACAGGTTCCTGTTTAGCTTAAGTAAGTGTAGCTGCAACGTTCTGTTCTCACAGAGCAATTGACTAGTTTTAAGTTTTGTGAAAAATAAATATATAAAATTAAAATTATAGACTGACGCAGGCACACATAAGATTGGCTGCTGACTATAATTGGTCTTACCTCGACAACCTGTTTCAGATCTGTCACATAAACATTTTCTGTATCTAGTATTTCCTGTAATACTCTCTGTTCAGGAGTCAGTACTGGATTTTCAGCAATACCACTGTCTGCTGAACCTAAAACACAAACAACAAAATACTTAACATATAGTTAACATAGTAAACACAAAAATCATCCACTTTATTAATACGTATTCTTTTCTTTTCTTATATAGATTTTAATTTTTGCAAGGTTTCAAAGCAATAATGGATCATTTAATAAACAAATAAATAAATATATATATATATATATACCGGGTGTTCGTTCGTTAAGTTCGTATGGGCGTTTAACATGCAAATTCGGTAATTTGCGATATACTACTTTCTCGAGTAAAATTCGGAGAAATACTTAGAATACTTTTTGAGAGACAATAAAAAGTTCTATAATTTGGTTTTAGTTTTAATTTGCTAACATGTGCCGTTTGGGCTTTAAATTTTTTTTTTGATTTTTTGGTTTTTATTTTTTTTCTCAAAAACTATGATGTCTAGGAAAATATGCATGATATGGAAAAATGCGGAATAATGAGTACGATAATTGAGTGAAGAAACCATTATTCTAAGATCAATCGTTTAGTAGAAAAAAATTAAAAACTGAATTTTTGAAAATTTGACAAGGGGGGGTGTCCCTTGAGATTTTTTCAAAATAAGACTTTTTTGAAAATTTGCTCAAAAAAATCTGAAAAAATTCAGTAAAAAATTATTGAAAATTCTAAAAAACATTTTAAAATTTTCAATAATTTTTCCTGCCAAACCAGAATGAGGTAGAGAAAAAAGTTACTTAGCTATTATGTAGCTAAATTTTTTCTCTATTTTACTGAATTTTTTCAGATTTTTTTGAGCAAATTTTCAAAAAAGTCTTATTTTGAAAAAATCTCAAGGGTCCCCCCCTTGTCAAATTTTCAAAAATTCAGTTTTTAATTTTTTTCTACTAAACGATGCATCTTAGAATAATGGTTTCTTCACTCAATTATCGTACTCATTATTCCGCATTTTTCCATATCATGCTTATTTTCATACACCTCATAATATTCGAGAAAAAAATGAAAACCAAAAAATCGAAAAAAAATTCTACCGCCCAAAAGGCACATGCTAGCAAATTAAAACTAAAACCAAATAATAGAACTTTTTATGCCCTATCGAAAAGTATTCTAGGTATTTCTTCGAATTTTACTCGATCGCAAATTATCGAATTTGCATGTTAAACGCCCATACGAACTTAACGAACGAACACCCCGTATATATATATATATATATATATATATATATATATATATATATATATATATATATATACAGTATGTCTCCGGATTGAGTTCACTATAGGTGTAATCGGTAAAAAATTTAAGAATTTTATTTTCATGGTTTAGGATTCCGCCCTGCTTTGTCTGAAAACAATTTTAAGCATATTTTTTAGTTTTTTCAAAATCAAGGTGGCCATGAAAAATGTAAAAAAACTATTTTATATTCAGATAAAGTGCAGTTTTGAAAAAAAAATGTGTATACATAATGCCGACTGAATTGCAAATGTTTTCCCATAAGACTTACTGATTTGTTTCTTCTATGATTTCTGCTCTTACTTGTTGAAACTTTAAATTATTCATTATGATAAGTCAATAATAACTACTCGGTTTTTTTGTTTCAAAAAATATAGTTTTTGAAACAAAAAACCGAGTAGTTATTATTTACTTATCATAATGAATTACTGATTTGTATTTGCAAATGCCACAAAAACTTTGGTTGGACAAAACTAACAGTATAAAGTTTTTTTTTTAAATTTCAAGCATACACAATTTTTTTATTTGAATTTGTTGCATTTTTGTTATACGATTTTTGAACTTTTGTTAAGTTGGACAAAACTTTTTTTTGATTGAACAAAACTGGGCATAACTTGAGCAAAATTATGGCATATTTGATTTTATTGAATTCGCAAAAATAAAATCAAATAAGTATGCCATAATTTTGCTCGTTATGTATTTAGTTTTTTTTTAGAAATTCTAACATGGCTAAGAGCGATTCTCGCATACACTGTAAAAAATCGGTGTAAATTTACAATGATAATAATGGTAATTTTACAATGAATTTCACTGTAATTTTCATTATTTTTTTTTTGTAAATTTACTAAAATCTGTAAATATTACAGAAATTTTATAATATTATTTGAATTTTACAATTTTTATGTATTTTTACATTTGAATACTTATTTTATGTAATCATACAAATATTTTTATATAAAAAATTAAAAAAATTATAAATGTAATAATGACATTAGTAAATGTAATAATTACATTAATAAATGTAATATTTATATTAATAAATGTAATATTTACAACAGTAAATGTAATTGTTACATTTATTAATGTACGCATAAATGTAATATTTACATTCACAAATGTAATAATTACTTTAAAAAGTGGAAATATTCCAAGTAGTTATGTAAATTTACTTAGCAAAAGTAATATTAAAATGTGTTAAATATTTTAATTGTAATTTTATAAAATCATATAAAAATAATTTTTGTAAAAATACATTTTTTTTGTAAATTTACAATCATTATCGCTGGCAACAAAGTGTCCAATAATTTTAATTGTAAATTTTTTTTACAGTGTAGCTATTTGTTTCTTAGTAGAGGTAGTATGTAAACTAGTCAAAGTTTCTAGCCGTATCTAGTATAATGTAAAACGAGCTACCTTGGCTACCGGTAGGTTCGGGATCGCTATCTAAACTTTCGGTGGATGCGAGATACATCGAAGTGGGCTGCGTTGGTGGGCCACTGCTGCCGCTCGACGAACACGAACCCAAACTCGATAGGGAGAGCGGTCGAGAGACTTCCTTTTCATTATTCGGTTGACCATTTGTAGTACCATTCACCTAGAAATACACAGCAAAAATATTGTAAATTTATTTCAAATTATATTAATCATATTTTAGTTTTCAAGTTTTATGACCTTTCAAAATATAAATATTTGCAATATCAGAATAATTTTACAATTTTAATAAATTGATCATTCAATTAGTATGCAAGGTTCGGTTCTCATTTTAATCATTTGACTTTTAAAAAAAATATTAATCAATGATTTAAATCAATTTTAATTAATTACTTTTTTAACTAAATTTGGTGTTTAATAATTATTCAATTAAAATATCTAGATATATCTAGCACATAACAAATACAAACATTTATATATATATATATATATATATATATATATATATATATATATATATATATATATATATACGTTTCTGGAAGCGTCGTAGACGCGCCTGTACTCCTGCTTTGTTTTATCGCAAATATATTATTAGAGCCAATGTCGCCTGTCCTACATTCTATGCGTATTGACTACAAAGATGAAAAAAATTCAAAAATGATTTTTAGAATTTTTAATAATTTTTCCTGCCAAACCAGAATGAGGTAGAGAAAAAAGTTACTTAGCTATTATTTACTTTAGCTCTATTTTACTGAATTTTTTCAGATTTTTTTGAGCAAATTTTAAAAAAGTCTTATTTTAAAAAAATCCCAAAAACTCAGTTTTTAATTTTTTTCTACTAAACGATGCATCCTAGAATAATGGTTTATTGACTAAATTATACTATTCATTATTCCGCATTTTTCCATATTATGCTTATTTTCCTACACCTCATAGTTTTTGAGAAAAAAATAAAAATTAAAAAATCAAATAAAAATTCTAGCGCCCAAACGGCACATGCTAGCAAATTAAAACTAAAACCAAATTATATAACTTTTTATTGTCTATCAAAAAGTATTCTAAGTATTTCTTCGAATTTAACTCGAGAAAGTAGTATATCGCAATTTATCGAAATTACATGTTAAACGCCCATACGAACTTGACGAACGAACACCCGGTATATATATATATATATATATATATATATATATATATATATATATATATATATATATATATATATATATATATGCGCATTCAAACAGACATAAAATTAAATATTTTACTTATAAAATTCAATATGTTATATTTACATTTATAATTATTAGGTACATAAAAATAATTAGTAAACTCTTAAGGCCGTTTGACACGCTGCATTATTTTTCATAAAAGAATGCACAAAATTATGTTCAGAAAAATGTTCAAAATTTTGTGCATTTTAATCTACATTATTTTATTAACTGAATGTCATATATACATAATTTTTTACATTATTCTGTATACGCGCTTGCGCATATATCGTTCCAATTTAATCTGGTGAGTAAAATTTAAACTATTTGAGTAACATTATATGCTGCAATGGATAATGAAATAGAAGACTTAAATATAACAGTAATGTTATTAGTGCAAATGATAAGTTTATTAATGAAGAAATAACAAGATTAGAAGCATATGGGTAAACCCACATATAGACCACTTTGACATTTTTCGGAAAGTTGGCAACACTGTATTTTAATAATATTATAATTTATGTGGGCACTACGAGAAACTTTTCTGAAAATTTCATCAAAATCGAATAAGTGATGTAGCCACAATAAATTTTAATAATTTTTTTCTCGGAAAGTTGACAACACTGTATTTTGTTAAAATTACATAAATTATATGAATACTAGGAGAATCTTTTGTGAAAATTTGAGTAAAATCGGTTAAATAACATGGCCATAATAAATTTTTTAAAACTTTAGTATTTTTTTCTCGGAAAGTTGGCAACACTGGATATTAATAAAATTATATAATTAATGGGAGCATTAGGAAAATCTTTTCTGAAAACTTGATCAAAATCGGATAAATAACGTAGCCAATATGAATTTTTAAAAACTTTAGTAATTTTTGTCTCGGAAAGTTGGCATTACTGGAAAGAAATAAAACCACATGACCATCTTGGGTACTAGACAAATTTATCCTGAAAATTTCATTAAAATCGGTTGAACCGTCTAGGAGGAGTTGTGGCCACAAAATTTTGACTTACGATCGAGCTGACGACGCACACACATACACCCACATAAACTAAGTTCAGATTCGTCATCTAGGGACTATATGAAGGATTTCTATACACAAATTTTTTTTATGGAAAATGTTACAGACACCGTACCACCGTACAGACGCTATACCACTTTTTCCTTGCAGTCAAAGTGGTAAAATTTAGTGAAGAAATTGGATAAAACGTCGAAAACAAGGTAGAGGTGTTTTATTAAATCAAAAATTACATACGTATTGAAGTTCCTACAGCATATCAAAATTTTCTAAGATTAACTGATATACAATTTAATTATTTATTAAATTTAATTTATAATATTTAAAATATTTTGTAGCGATTTTATACGCATATGTTTGTTTTTATAATCCTTCGATTTAACAACATAAATAAACATGGACACTTTTCGTTTTCTTCAATTAACAATCTAACTTGGTCCCGTGACCACGACATTCTTAATAAATACAATAAATAATAATAACAAAAAATTATAACTAAAAATAGAACAAAAACCAAAAACAAAATTAGCAACACACCAATAACTTTAACAAAAAACAATTAAATAAAATGAACAAAATAAATTTCATAACAATAACAAAAATTACAATCCGTAAAAAGGACCAAATCTAAACACATAAGTAATTGTCTGAACAAAATTTTGCTAAAAGCTAGAACATGTTCTAGATTATTTTGTTGATTTTTCTGTACATTTTTTTGTATGTTATTTTACTGTATGCAACGATACATTTTTCTGCGCATTTTTCTAAACATAATTTTGTGCATTATTTTATAAAAAAAAAAAAACATCGTGTCAAACGACATTTAGTTTCAAAAATGATGTAAAGAAATGTCATATTTTTCTGATTCTTTTTAAATCATGAATATATAGCCCAGCCCCTAAATGTTTTTATTAGTATCTTTTTAATACTTCCAAATTTTTGCAATAACAAATAATAAAATATATAGATATACTTAGTAAAAGTATGATATAATACAGGCGAGGCCAGTGGCGTAGCCAGAAACTTGTCATGGGGGGGGGGGGGGGTTCACTAATATTAATCAATAAAGATAATACTATAATTTGTATAAAAAATAAAGAAAACAGTCAAAACAGTCAAACAGTCAAAACAGTCAAACAGTCAAATAAAACAGTCAAAAACAATCATAATCTTGTGAAAAACTTCAAAATCTTGTAAAAAAACAGTCAAAACTTTGTGAAAAACAATCTTAATCTTGTAAAAAAACAAACATAATCTTGTCAAAAACAGACATAATCTTGTGAAAACTTCAAAATCTTGTGAAAAACTTCATAATCTTGTAAAAAACAGTCAAAAACCTTGTGAAAAACAATCATAATCTTGTGAAAAATTTCATAATCTTGTAAAAAACAGTCAAAACCTTGTGAAAAACAATCTTAATCTTGTGAAAAACTTCATAATCTTGTAAAAAAATAAACATAATCTTGTCAAAAACAGACATAATCTTGTGAAAAACTTCATAATCTTATTCGAAACTTCATAATCTTGTAAAAAACAGTCAAAACCTTGTGAAAAACAATCATAATCTTGTGAAAAACTTCATAATCTTGTAAAAAATAGTCATAACTTTGTAAGAAACAGTCATAACCTTGTAAAAAAACAAACATAATCTTGTCAAAAAAAGTCATAATCTTGTGAAAAACTTCATAATCTTGTAAAAAAACAGTCATAACAGTCATAAAACAGTCATAAAATAAAGAAAATTATTTTGTATAAAAATCAAAGTAAAATAACATATTTCATATTTCACATACGTATGTTTTTCCTAGTTCAGGTTCTTGGGAGGGGGGGGGGGTTTCAACCCCCCCCCCTCCCCAACACCCCCCTGGCTACGCCACTGGGCGAGGCATTCTAAATGTTGTCATTGTCATAAATTTACATCTGAATTTAGAAGGATTGTATTTATATGACATGCTTTAATTGCAAACTGACCTATATATTTTTTTTAAAATATATATATATATATATATATAATATTCATATTTAAAATATTATGTGAAATGACAAAAGAAAAATTAAATAATTACATGGAATAAATGCAAATAAAATATTCAATTTTAAAAGTTAGCAAACAGTAATTTTATTATAATTATTTATTACACTGTAAAAAATATATAGCGAAATTACAGAAAAATAGTAGTAAAATTTTACTATAAAACATTTGTAATATAATATTTTACCATAAATATTCTGTATTTATACTTTAAAATTCTGTAATTTTTACATAATTCATAATATTAAACATAAAGTAAGTAAAAGTGACCTAATAAGTATGTAAAATTGCTTACTTTCTGCAAATTGCATCACATACTTAATGTAGAATTACGTATTAGATGTATAACTTCTTAAATTATGTAAAAATACAGCTTGTATATTGTAATATTTGTAATAATTCATCAAAATAATGAAAATTACTACATATTTTGTGTAATTATACTAATAAAATATTTTAAGTGTAATTCATTCATTTCCAAAAAAATGTATGTAATTATACCAACAATAATATTACAAAACTAAACAAATTTTAGTTATTTATGGAAAATTCGTGACAGCAAATTTACTGAAGTTCTGTAAATTTACTAAAAGAAAATTTACTAAAAAACTGTAATATTACAATACATATGTGCTTTTCCATCCCCGTTGGTAATATACATACATATATGCATACACAAACACGCCATGTACCCAAAAGGTTGTGGCACAAACTCTTTTCATCATTCCGAAATCAGTCGCCTCCAAACATTCCTATCCGCAAACAAGCAACTTTCGCACTTTCATCCACATTCATAATTCCTCTCATACATGCTCTTTTATTCCTACTACTTGGAAACTTTCGCTCACTCAAACCACCCTCTCAATCATACCACTCCAACTACTCATTGGACGTCCACGCAAACGTATACCATCAATATCATACTCCTATTAGATAATGTTTGTAATAGTTCTGATTTTATGTATTTTTAAACAATTATGATAAAATTACAGCAGTTGTACTCAACTACTATTATACCTAGCAATACTGGGCATCATAGTGTCTCATCATTTGTAATTATAATATTTTTATAATATTTAACATAATTATTTTCTTTAGATTGTATTTCCATATCCTCGATGAAGACAACATTAGATACATTAATAAAAATTATTTTTAAGTAAAGAAGTGATTAATTGCAAAATTGTATTGATAGTTACATACCGGGTGTTCGTTCGTTAAGTTCGTATGGGCGTTTAACATGCAAATTCGATAAATTGCGATAAACTACTTTCTCGAGTAAAATTCGGAGAAATACTTAGAATACTTTTTGATAGACAATAAAAAGTTCTATAATTTGGTTTTAGTTTTAATTTGCTAGCATGTGCCGTTTGGGCGCTAGAATTTTTTTTTTGATTTTTTGGTTTTTATTTTTTTTCTAAAAAACTATGAGGTCTAGGAAAATAAGCTTGATATGGAAAAATGCGGAATATTGAGTACGATAATTTAGTGAAAATTTTAAAATGTTTTTTCTACGATGCATCGTTTAGTAGAAAAAATTAAAAACTAAATTTTTAAAAATTTGACAAGGGGGTACCCTCGGGATTTTTTCAAAATAAGACTTTTTTCAAAATTTGCTCAAAATTTGCTCAAAAAATTCAGTAAAATAAAGAAAAAAATTAGCTACATAATAGCTAAGTAACTTTTTTCTCTACCTCATTCTGGTTTGGCAGGAAAAATTATTGAAAATTCTAAAATGTTTTTTAATTTAACGAACGAACACCCGGTATATCCAAATATAAAATAACACATATAATTAGGACACACGTACGTATATAACTTAAGCCGTAGCGCAATACTTGAATCACTTTCAATATAAAATTTAATTTATTCAATTGCTTAATGAAATATCAACTAAAAAGCATTTATTAGTGTCGTTAATGAGTCTTGGCTTGACTCATAGAGAATTAAACGACCGTTTCGAAAACCTACAAACTTTATGAATGAAAATTTAACCACAGTTGAATCGCGGACATCACTTGAAATTCTCAGTATTTTCTGTTCAAGTGTCATGTCATATGACGCATGCGCCTAACTCAAGGCTTTCAAGATACACTTTGTGGCATTTTAAATACACTTCCAAATACCTACTTGTGTGTTTATTGTGGGAAAACAGGAAAATTTAACATACATACATACACAATCACGCCATGTACTCAAAAGGGTGTGGCATAAACTCTTTTCATCATCCCGAAATCAGTCGCCTCCAAACACTCCTATCCAAACAAGCAACTTTCGCTTCATCCACATTCATAATTCCTCCTCTCATCGCATGCTCTTCTATTCCTACTACTTGGAAACTTTCACTCACGCAAGCCACCTTCTCAATCATATCACTCCAACTACTCATCGGACGTCCACTAGCAAACGTATACCATCCTAATCATTCAAATAAATCTTTTTAACAGCAAACGTTCATTAGACGCATTCGCTCAACATGTCCGAACTATCTTGACTGACTAACACCAACTTTGGCTACAACATTTTTTTCAATTTCACACTCATCATACACTAATCTATTTCGTACCCGATCTCTCCTATAGTTACACCCAGCTACCCCACGTAAAAATTATATTTAAATTGCATTTAATTAATTTAATTGCATTTCCACAGCAGTCATTTTCCGCTTTTATGCTTTTGCAACCAAACCCAACATTCACTATCCTATACATCAACCTAGGCACCAAAACTGCATTGTATATACTCAAACGGGCTTCTTTGAAAACATTTACATTCCTAGCAAAAGTTCCCAAAGCACCCAAAACCTTACAACAAAATATATATATATATATATATATATATATATATATATATATCAAAATATTTTCATTAAATCGAAAATGGTAGTGATATGATACATTTTTATTGCATAATTTATCTATTTTTACACGATTAAGGCTCAGTTTCATAAACACTTGTTAAATTTACTTCAAAAGTAAATAATCTAGTAGTTTTAAATAATAGTTACTATTAATAATAATAATATAGTAATAAATTGTTGAAATAACATTTATTTTCAAAGTTATTAGCATTAAAAATGAAATTCACTTGTGAAGTAAATTTATTTATTGCTTATAAACCGGGCCTAAATGTATTATTTCTACGAAATATATATCTCTAGTTTAAAAGTAATCAAAACCTCGTAATCAAATGTACTTTACGTTTCTAATGTTTCTAATTTAATTTATAGATGTTTTAAGAAACGTTACGTAATACATTTGAATAAAATATTAAATAGTTTTAGGTTATACGTAAATTAAAATATTTAGCAGCAGTTACTTCATTCAAACTGGTATTACCCTTTTTGAAGAATGGACTATCAAATTTTCTACAAATTTTAAGTATGTTTATTGAAATTGTAGTGATTTTAAAGATTTTAAGAAAATCTTTGATTGATTTTACTATAATTTTAGATTTTAGAAAGATTTTTAGAAATTTTAATTAATTTGTACACCAGATTGTACTACAAGTGGTAAAGGTAGTAAAGGTACTTAGGCCGAGTGTCAGATGCGTACAGCGATTTTACAAATAATCAAGTTAGTATTCAATTTTAATATTGACCAAGTTTATATTTAGTGGTTTAAATGGTCTCCCAAGATTAAAAGGTAACCTAACCTAACCTAGCCAATCATTTACGCCGATGAGATAAGCACCTATATTGAATAATAACATAACTAAACCTTAAACCTTAACCTAACTTACTCTAAGCCAACAGTGGCGCAGATGATAGGGTTTCGTGGCGCAAATGATATACCACTATTGACGCAAATGACAACTCGACATTTTCCAAATCTCTGTACGCATCTGACACTCGGCCTAAGTACCTTCACTACCTGGGCTTGAGCCGACCCTTATTTGCACGCAAGTGATGCTAAATAATGTTTGTACGCATCTGACACGTACGCAAGTGACACGACACCACTTACATAAGAACCTACCATTGTATAGTTCTGAACTAATTCAAAATTTGGTTGAAATAATGATTTCTGTAAAAAATACTTTTTTTTTACATTTACTTATTTAAACACACTACAGAAAAATAAACTTTTTAAATTCTAAATGAAAGTTAGACACACTTTGTTTTAAAGAATCGATTGTACTAATATATATATATATATTTGTTTGTTAAAAAAAATCACTAATTTATAATAAATATATAAAATATTTAAATTTGAAAAACTACATAAAAAAAAGAAAATATATAAAGAAATTAAGCATATTGAGGAAGCGCATATAGCCTTATTTGTGTACAGGTACATTGCCTAACCTAACCTACTCTACCCTAAGCCAACCCAATATTTTGATGCGCTTATTCAATGCTGATTTTCTGCGCTTATCCAACATTTTTGGTACCGAAAATGCGCTTTCTCCGCTCTCCGACAGAAATGAGAACATATAGGATCATTATTATTTAAACAAAGCTGATAATAAATTACTTATTTTGTTATAATTTGAAAAATAAAATGGTTAAAATCTATAACTTACTTGGAGATAATTGGTCCGTTTGTTGATCATTTTCGGCGATAACGGTGTAATAATTTTCTTTGCACTAAATTCTTTACTAAAACTATTAATAAAATTCGAATTGATAATATTTACACTATCACTAGCATTAGTTATTTCAATTTCGCACATATTATTACTGTTTGTCACGTTACGATTTTGGATTTGATGAAGAAACGATTGATTTACATCACTGAAACCTCTCTGCAGTTTACAACCTCCTTCACTAAATTTCGAATCACTTTTATTATTATTATTATTATAAGAGAATGATCTACTATAATTCACATCGTTATTTAACTTTTTATTAGCACTTTCGTTATTGTTACAGTGCGAAGAAATCACTAAATCTTGATCCGGGATATTTGATAACATTTTTTGTACATTCGATGTCGCGTTATCACATATTGTAGCCAAACACTCGGAACTTTTATTCATATGATGATTCAATAATAGACTATTATTCTTCTGATGATGATGACTTTGTTCGCTCATATATTGCTGGGATAATTTTTGTAGTCTAGTTGCTGTGTACGTATCGAAATATTTCGATTGTCTGCGCACGGATTTTTCCTCTTCGATATTCTCATTCGGATCGGATATATTTGCGAGCATTTTTTGAACTGTCGGTGAGAGATTGGTGAAATTGTTGGATTTCTTAACAGCCACGACTGGTTTCTGTACTATTTTATTATTGTAATCGGTTGATTGGACGTTTTTATTATCGAAATATGCATCGTACATTCCCAACAAGGTTGGCATCAGATCTGTTGTTGTACCTGGCGAACAGAAAAACACAATATTAATACTAATATTGAACAAAAAAATAATTAATGGTCGGACAGTTTAACTTTGTGAAACTCTTTGATAGATAAAATGTTTTCAATAATACACTTTTTTGTTAAATTTCACTTAATTACTGAAAATCACCAAGCTAATTTTAAACCAAAATTTTTACATTGTAACAAAAACGGCATAAAATTAAATCTCCTGAAGTTTAAAAAGACAAACCAACACATTATAAATGACATTACCGATTTATATAACTCACCCCTAATAGGTTTAACAATTAACATTTAATTTAACAATACTTTGTTCATTTTAACCTTTACATTTTGTATTGTATTGATATAATCATCAACTATGGTTTCTGATTATTGTAACTCGCATATGTATTGTATTGTATTGATATAATCATCAACAATGTTTTCTGATTATTGTAACTCGCATATGTATATATATATATATATATATATATATATATATATATATATATACAAGTCTGAATTTGTATTTTATTTTCATTATAACACTGACAATGGCGCGAGCAGAAACTTAAGTCTGTTGACGAATTAAAGTTTAGTGAAATTTAACAAAAATGTGTATTATTGAAAACCTTTTATCTGAACAAAAAAAAATGTTCATAAGTGTATATCTGTGAAAAAAATTAATATAAACTAAAGTTGAGATCAAAATTTCAGAAGTTACTCAGTCACTCAGCTGATCAGTTGCTGAAGACAACTGATACCGCTGAAATTTTGAAAACTAATCAAGATTCAAATGACACACTACGTTTGAAAAACGGTAAGTACATAAACATAAATAAGCAAATATGAGTGAATTCCATTACAATATTTATTTTTAGGAGCAGAAGAATTTAGCAAGGTACGAATGAGGTTAGGTTTCGAACATCATGGCAGGATTTGTGGATTAAATGACGATTTGGGATAAAAGGACTAATAAGCATGTAACAAAATCTTAACTTTAGTTTATAATATTAACACTTATAAACACACTGAACAGTTTAAATAATAATTACACTGCATTTTGATAACACTAAATCGGAAATAAGCTAATAATCACAGCGCAGTAAGCATTTACAACACAACATATCTAAGTGGTGACTGGAGAACTACTGCCTGACCGCTGTTGAGTTGTTGATAGCCGAGCTCTATAGCACTGTAGCAGTCTTTCAAGAAACTGGTTAGTCATTTGACATTGTGTGAGTCATCTTTATAATGAGACACACGCAAAATACCATTACATAAATATAAATAAGTTAGCGATTGGATGATTCTTTGGTTCTTTGATTTTTATTGTATGTTTAGAATAGTTGATAAGCAGTCAATGATCGCACTAAAAATAGGCGTGGCATTCTTTTAAACTTTACTATTTTATTCAATGATTACATCAACTATTTTCTTTAAGAGTTACGAGTAGGATGCATGCGTAATTAAAAGCAACGGCCTTAAATGTTTACTTGAGCTAAACGACCTAGAAAATCATTTTTTTTTTTTAGCACTAAAGGTTGCTACTTTCATTGCATGTGTTTAGAATTTTAGCAGTGTTTCTTAGCAAGAAATTCAACTTTTATTGTTCACAAAGAAATTTCGCAAGAGATAAATTGGATTTGTATAGGGTTATCTTTGAAATTAGGTATTTATTTATTTATATAAAGATGAATAATTCCAGGAAATCGTTAGTAATTTATTGTTTATACACATGAGACAAATAGGTTTTCTAATTTATTATTAAATTGATAAGAACCTTGTAAAGTAATATAATATATTGTTTTATTTAGGTTTAATCTTTATATCTCTCGTTTTCATATTGAAGATAATATTTGAAAAGTCTGTTCTTTCTGTTCATAAATTTTTTAAATAAAAATTATTTTTTTGTTTAAAAGAATATATAGGTGAGTGATATTGAAGGTGTATGTCCAGGGTTGGGCTGGCCCATTCGGTTTTCCCCGGTAGGACGTCATCATTATGGGCCGTGACCGACGATTGTCAAAAAATTAAAACCGATCTTTGAGTTTTACAAAAATTTAGGAACAGGTTAACCCAAAAACATTGATATGCATTGCATGACGGTATATATAATGACATAAATAAACATATATAAACATAAATATTAACAAAATTAGAAGTATATGGGTAAACCCATATATAGACCACTTTAACATTATCACATAAATGGTAGGAAATAGGAATAAAAAAGTTTTTTTTGTTAAAATTGCATAATTTATGCGGGCATTAGGAGAATCTTTAGTGAAAATTTGATTAAAATCGGTTAAATAACGTGGTCATAATAAATTTTTAAAAATTTTAGTAATTTTTTTCTCAGAAAGTTGGCAACACTGTACTTTGTTGAAATAATCTAATTTTTATGGATAACAGGAGAAACTTTTGTGAAAATTTGAACAAAATCGGTTAAACAACATGGCCGTAATAAATTTTTTTAAAATTTTGTATTTTTTTTTCTCGGAAAGTTGGCAACACTGTATTTTATTAAAATTACGTTATTTATGTAGACATTAGGGAAATCTTTCCTGAAAATTTGATCAAAATTGGATATATAATGTAGCCTCAAAGAATTTTTAAAAACTTTAGTAATTTTTTTCTCGGAAAGTTGACATCACTGAAAAAAACCAAAACCACATAACCATCTTGGGCACTAGTTATATTTATCCTGCAAATTTCATTAAAATCGGTTGAACCGTCTAGGAGGAGTTGCGGCCACAAAATTTTGATTTACAACCGAGCGAGCCGACGACGCACATCCATACACCCACATAAACTAAGTTGAGATTCGTCATCTAGAAGCTATATGAAAAATTTCTATACAATTTTTTTTTTTTTTTAATGTTACAGACACCGTACCAAACGCTATTCCACTTTTCCTTGCAGTCAAAGTGGTAAAAAGAACAATTTAAAACCTGAGTTATTAGATATTTTATTTATAATGAATCCGATGAGACGAACGAACCGAAACCGAAGAAAAAGATGAAATCAATGTAACAAACTTTAGTAATATTCGCAGAAATTGCATTGTCTGCTGTTTTTCACTTTTACAAAAATTTAATCTCCACACATTGACATTCGCTAATTTATTCATTGCTTATAAATTACTGCTAATATTATATTTTCCACTCAATTATCAAGCGAACGAACATTTTCAAAATTAAAGTACATTTTAAACAGATTGCGAAATTGTTTAAGTCAGGATAATTTCTAGGCTTTCATGTTGTCAAAGATTCAAAGTGTATATATAAAAAAAATTGAAAATTAATTTCTAAAAAACTATACATGTTTTAAACGTGAATATACACAAATTTTAAACATTTTTTTTCAATATTTTATATAAAAAAATTAAAAACAAAAATGATACAGAAGCAAAAATTTGCAATAATTTTCACTTGTAATCTATAATAAAAAATAAATCACTCTGTAAAAGTATATCTGAGCGACGTGACGACACTCTGTCTATATTCGTTTCTTGTTTTGTTTTGTTTAAATTGTATCTGTTTGAAAGTGTCTCTATTTAATTAGATAATTTAGTAATTAGAACCGAGTGCAACAGCAATTAAGCCCTGTGGCGCTATTTGTAGTATTAAATGTTGCAACCATGGTTGCAACATTTTCTATCAGGGACGGACTGGGGGCTGGATTTAAAATTTTACAGTTACTTCATCCAAACCTGTAGAATAGAGTGATTTGGAAAAAAGTATGCTAGTGTACTCACTAATATAATCTAGGCTTTAAGCGAGCTTTATACGATAATTCGGAATGACATTCAGACCGAAGATTGACATTAATAGTATTAAAATTATTTATTGCGTATATTATATTTATTTATCACAATTACAGCATAGAACATGAACTATCACAATCATCAAATTCCATCTTCTTTTTCTTTATTTCTTCTAAATTTGTATGAAGATCTTCCATTATCGATCGCTTCTTTCGTTCAAAATCCTTAAATATTACAAATTTTTTAAAAATTCACGCACAACGAAAAAATTCCTAGCATAATTCCCGCTTTTTTCCCGCGTAACAAAATTCCCGTATAATGTCCGCTTTTCCCGTTTTTCACGCCCGTTATACACCCTGATTACATACATATGTATTTATAATATATAAGTCTTGAAATAGTTCTGATATTATGTATTTTTAAACAATTATGTACTAAATTCCAGCAGCATAGTATCTTATAGTAGATAAAATTACATAATTTTTTTTAGAATGTGTGTATGCATGGCCCCTCGCCTTAGATTTCACCTAGTCCAGCTCTGATGCATGCACCGGACACTTATATGGGCTAGTCCGTTCCTGGTTTAAAACTAGGAAGTTGAAACTGCATCATTGCATGGCATCACGGCACGAAGTCTAAGGCCCAATGCACACGTAGCTACTCAAAAGAAACGGAACTAGTTTGTTACTGAAATTACTAGCTGGTTACTAACTCATTGGTGATGCAGCTCCACACACGCGTCTACTCAGAAGTGATCGAAATCAATAGTTTCTGTGTAGTCAATGGTGAAACA
The DNA here is from genome assembly GCA_963966155.1 of Clivina fossor. NCBI lineage: Eukaryota > Metazoa > Arthropoda > Insecta > Coleoptera > Carabidae > Clivina > Clivina fossor. Next base: position 11,999,772 of record OZ014566.1, read on the forward strand.
TCACAATCATTTTGCACTATGGATAATAATTCGAGTGATAATCTTATGTTGTTGCATATTAAATTGTAGCTAAATGCACCCTCTAAACGATGAATAATAAAATTTTACTGCAAAATTACTGTACATAAAGTATTTTCATCATTTTTATATCTCAATTTGACATATGTTTTTCACTAGTTTCAATAAAACATTTTTTTCAAAGCTAACTGTGTTTATATTTTAAAAAGAGTGCGATTCTTTTATGCCATTATAGTATATGTATAAAAAACAACTTATTGTAATATTCAATGTAAAGTTTCTAATCAATATTATGGAAATGTTAAATTTATAGAAATGAGAAAAATGTGATTTATTTCTTTATTTTATATTTCTAGTTACACATTATGTTAGTTCTAATAAGTTTTGTTCTAACATTATGTTCTATAAGATTCTATAATACGTTTGTTCTATTGCCCAAAATGATCTTCAAGAATCAGGCATACCCTGTTTGCAGAAGACGAACAGAGATTAATTCGATGAAATATTGATTACATTTCATTCAACATTGAACACAAATAAAATTATTTTGTAAAAAAAAAACAAAATCAAAAATAATTATAAATTATTTACTTATATAAATAATCAGACACAACGAGTTATCATAGAATCGGACAAGAAACTGAGTGATTCAAGTCGCAAACGAGTCGCCAGGTCGAGTTTCTTACAACTGATTACTAACGCGTTACTAACCGGTTAGTGACAAGTAGCTCTGTGTGCAGCGTCCCATTCTATAACAAAGGTTATAACTCACTGCGGACTAGTTGGTGATTTGCGTCAGTGATCAGTTTCTTTTGAGTAGCTACGTGTGTATTGGGCCTAAGTCTCACTTATACATTCTCAACTCAATCCTAACGCGATATTTCTCTATTTCATTTAATAAATTTAACGAAAGTCCGTTATTATTATATCGCCCATTACTGTATAGTTATCCTATTTATTATTGCAACTGTCAGTACATTCCAATCACGATACGAGATTTTTAATTTTTTAATTATTAAACTTTTTATGACTATACTATTACTCGTATTATTTAATTAATTAATTGAACAAGATTAGAAGTATATGGATAAACCCATATATAGACCACTTTGACATTTCTCGGAAAGTTGGTAATGCAATATCTTTAATAAAATTATAATTTATGTGGACACTAGGTGAAACTTACCTGAAAATTTGATCAAAATCGAATAAATAATGTAGCCACAATGAATTTTTAAAAAATTTTGTGATTTTTTTCTCGATAAGTTGGCAATACTGTATTTTTGTTAAAATTGCATAATTTATTTAGACACTAGCAGAATTTTATATGAAAATTTGATTAAAATTGGTTAAATAGTGGTCATAATGAATTTTCTAAAAATTTAGTAATGTTTTTCTAGGAAAATTGGCATCACTGGATATTAATAAAATTATATAATTAATGGGAGCATTAGGGAAATCTTTTCTGAAAATTTGATCAAAATCGGATAAATAATGTAGCCAATATGAATTTTTAAAAAGTTTATTATTTTTTTTCTCGGAAAGTTGGCATCAAATAAAACCACATGACCCTATCTTGGGTACTAGACAAATTTATCCTGAAAATTTCATTAAAATCGGTTGAACCGTCTAGGAGGAGTTGCGGCCACAAAATTTTGACTTAGGACCGAGAAAGTGAGCTGACGACGCACATCCATACACCCACATAAACTAAATTCGATTTCTTATGAAAAAATGAAAATGGCGTAGATTAATATTATTATTATTATTGACAGAATTGCAATAAAAAAACCTAATAAGTTGGTGTGTTAGTTGTCTTTGTATAAGCAAAATTTCTTATGCAAACTTTTCTTTTATTACTCTCATTTTCCAGTTGAAAGAAGGTGAGATTGCAAAGTGCGTAAATAAACCGTGTGTGTGCGTGTGTGTGTGTGTGTTTGTGTTTGTACGGGCGACTGTCGCGACAGTTGTGGCGACGGTGGCAACAGTTTCTAACTAATAAATGGCGCCAAGACATGTCGGCCACGCAAAATGGAGGTCATTGTATTATATGGTATAGCTAATATAAAATGCAATGCAATACAATTTTACTTCTTTCATATGCTTAGGAAATTATACTTTTCACTTCTATATACATTACATACCAGTGGCGTAGCTAGAAACTTGTCAAGGGGGAGGGGGGTTAATAATATTAATCAATAAAGATAATCTTGTCAAAAACAGACATAATCTTGGGAAAAACTTCATAACCTTGTGAAAAACAGTCATAACCTTGTAAAAAACAGTGATAACCTTGTAAAAAACAGTCATAACCTTGTGAAAAACAGTCATAACCTTGTAAGAAACAGACATAACCTTGTGAAAAACAGTCATAATTTTGTGAAAAACTTCATAATCTTGTAAAAAACAGTCATAACCTTGTAAAAAACAGTCATAATCTTGTAAAAAACAGTCATAACCTTGTAAAAAACAGTCATAACCTTGTGAAAAAAGTCGTAACCGTGTGAAAAACAGTCATAACCTTGTGAAAAACAGTCATAATTTTGTAAAAAACAGCCATAACCTTGTGTAAAACAGTCATAACCTTGTGAAAAACAGTCATAATTTTGTGAAAAACTTCATAACCTTGTGAAAAACAGTCATAACCTTGTGAAAAACAGTCATAACCTTGTGAAAAACAGTCATAATTTTGTGAAAAACTTCATAATCTTGTAAAAAACAGTCATAACCTTGTGAAAAACAGTAATAACCTTGTGAAAACAGTCATAACCTTTTGAAAAACAGACATAATCTTGTGAAAAACAGACAATCTTGTGAAAAACTTTATAACCTTGTGAAAAACAGTCATAACCTTGTGAAAAACAATCATAACCTTGTGAAAAACAGTCATAACCTTATGCTATAAAATGCAATGCAATTTTACTTCTTTCATATGCTTAGGAAATTATACTTTTCACTTCTATATACATTACATATAATTTTAACTGAAATATACACTCTAAAAAAAACTATGTAATTTTGCCTAGAAACCATGAGATACTATGATGCCCAGTATTTCTAGGTAATAATTTTTTATGATATATTACTAACGGGATAGAAAATCAATTAAAAAAATTTTTTCACAACCACAAGATTCTTTCAACATGTTCTTACAAAGTTAAAATGACAAAAATGTATAATAATGAAGAAACACTTTATAATATATAAATTCAAGTAATATGTCTAACAAAACATTATAATATTCACAACAAAATGAGTTTACATACATTAAAATTGAAAAAATTAATTACACATGTGTTCGCAACAGGTTAGTCTCTGGTTATTTTCTTGTATAATATTTATTAAGTAAATTAATTTTAAGAATACCGAAAAAAAATGATTGTTTATTTTAGAATAAAAAAAATTTATGATGTTATAATATTTTAAAAAGATTTTAATAATGGACTGAAGATGGTTGAATAATAGACCGAAACGTCTCCAATATAATATGTACAATAAAATATATACATCAAACCTTTGAGTAGAGTTATTAGCTAGTCGAAAAGACTAGCTTATAAAATCGTCAATACGGCTGGCTGGCCGGCCGTGTCCAAAAAATACGATAAATACCAGTGTTAATTATAAGTATAAAGGAGAGCTCGTAGAAAGCTGAAACTTGGCAATTAGATAGTTCATACCAAATAAAAAATTAAGTTCAATTTTCAGACCGCAGTGTTGCCAACTTTCCGAGAAAAAAATTACTAAAATTTTTAAAAATTTATTACGACCATGTTGTTTAACCGATTTTGTTCAAATTTTCACAAAAGATTCTTCTGGTATTCATATAAATTAGATAATTTCAACAAAGTACAGTGCTGCCAACTTTCTGAGAAAAAAATTACTAAAATTTTTAAAAATTTATTATGACCACGTTATTTAACCAATTTTAATTAAATTTTCACTAAAGATTCTCCTGGTGCCCGCATAAATTATGCAATTTTAACAAAATACAGTGTTGCCAACTTATTGAGAAAAAAATTACTAAAATATTAAAAATTTATTGTGTCTACATTATTTATCCGATTTTAATCAAATTTTCAGAAAAGTTTCTTCTAGTGCCCACATAAATTATAATTTTATTAAAATACGATGTTGCCAACTTTCCGAAAAAAAAAAAATAATTTTCTAAAAATTTGTTATGCCCGCATTATTTATCCGATTTTAATGAAATTTTTACAGAAGATACCCTTAGCGCCTATAATATTATATATTAGCAAAATACAATGTTGCCAACTTTCGGTGAAAATTTTTTTTATTCTTATTTCTTATCATTTATGTGATAATATCAAAGTGGTCTATCTATGGGTTTACCCATATACACTTCTAATCTTGTATTTTGGCTAATCGAAAAACTAGCTTATAAAATCAAACCACATTCGACTAGCTCCATTCTCGCTTTGCGAGAATATTATTTTATTATATGGGATCCTTATTGCCAACATTTACTATTCAAAACTCAAGCCTAGGATCAGCCAAAATTTAGTATTATAAACATGATTATTTGTAAAATCGCTGTACGCATCTGACACTCGGCCTAAGTACTTTTACTACCTGGACTTGAGCCGACCCTAATTTGTACGCAAGTGTGATACTAAATAATGTTTGTACGCATCTGACACGTACGCAAGTGAGCCTATTTCAAAATATGAACTCGTTATTCAAAAGCGTCTGGAAGACATTAAAAACAAAAATTGTTTTTATTTCACCCCTTTACAGGCTTGTATCTCCCTTATTATTGAGTTTCGGAAAAAAATTTATAGAAAAAGGTACCCTTATTTTTGAACGTACTATCAACTCTAGCAATTACGGTACATAATTCTGGACCACCCTGTAATATAAAGTAATTAATATTAAAAGCAACAACAAACGCAAATAAAATCAAATTTGTAGGAATTCTAAACTTTCTTTTATTTCGTTCTAAGTTACTTTCGCCCTGATGTGTAATGTATCGTAACTGGCATTAAAAATAAAAGCAAAACATAAAAAACAAATGAATTTGGCACAGTAAAATTTTTTTCCAGACAAAATCTAGATCACACCCATGACTTGTTGTGCTGTGTGTGTGTGTGTGTGTGTGCAAAGTGATAACTTCACTTTTAAAATGTATGTGTCTGTCTGTCTGTCTTGTCTGACAGTATGTTAAGTATGTGTTTATTATTATTGACGAAATCGTAATACGAGATAAGTTAAGATTAAAAGATAGTCGCACTTTTAAACTGAAGATTACTGGGCGGATAAAGAAATGTTGACTGTCAGATTAATATGGAAGATTAAATTGAAAAGTTAATGTTGCTTTTGTTTGTGTGTTTTTTTTCTTCTTTTAAATGTTTATCTATGTTTTTACACCTTTTATCAACCGCATTTTTATATATTAAGATAAGTTAGTAAGAAATCTTTTAGAACTCATTATATTAAAATAAAATAGCTTTAGGTTATTGTTCTGTATTAATATTTATTAATAATTGACGAACTCAACATACATACACAATCACGCCATGTACCCGAAAGTGTGTGGCACAAACTGTTTTCATCATCCCGAAATCAGTCGCCTCCAAACATTCCTATCCGCAAACAAGCAACTTTCGCTTCATCCACATTCATAATTCCTCTCTCATACATGCTCTTTTATTCCTACTACTTGGAAACTTCCGCTCACGCAAGTCAATCTCTCAATCATACCACTCCAACTACTCATCGGACGTCCACTAGCAAACGTATACCATCGAAAATCATTCAAATAAATCTTTTTAACAGCAAACGTTCATTAGAAAAATATTAGTTTAATAAATAATAAATATAATTCGTAGAATTTTACATGGAATTCGAAAGAAAGAAATAGCTAATAATCCATAAATCACTTTGTATATAAGTAACAATAATATCAATAAATGAATAATCAATAATTATCGATAATACCAGCTACACTACGTGTATTATACACATTAGAAAAGAATAACATACCAAGATATGACTAACCTATGATCTTTCACAATATTTTATTACGTAGGTATACTTTACATTGAAAATAAGCTGAAATATATATATATATACACCTAGACCTCACTTTGCGTCGTGGTTACGTTCCAGAAAAACACGACGCAAATTGAAACGACGCAAAGTGAATTATGATTTTCTATAGCATTTTCTATAGCAAAAAAAATAGACTCGAACCCAAAACAACGCAACTTCGAAAATCTAACGACGCACAGTGAAAATTGGTACTAATTCAGCAGCGACGCAACTTCGAAAAAACGCAAAACGAAACGACGCAAAGCGAGGTCTAGGTGTATAAGTATATATATATATATATATATATATATATATATATATATATATATATAAGCAATTTGACACGATTACTTTTATAATAATATTAGATTTGGTTTTGAATCATTGAATCAGAGACGAATTAAAACTAGTTTAGTTATTTTGTACAAATTGCTGCACAATATGGTGGACTGTCCTAGCTTACTTGAAAAACTTAGGCCCGTATTCTCACCTCACTTTTTCGTGAAAAAGTGCTTTTATCATTAATTTTAAAATAACTTTTTGCTTCTGTTTGTCATGAAATATAAATAATTTTTCTATATTTGATCATTTTTATTATATTTGGTATTATAAAATTTAAATAAACTATTTTAAAATGCTTAATAAATGATTTTAAGTGAACGTCAAAAGCACTTTTTTGAAAAAGCACTTTTTCATATGAGGTGAGAATACGGGCCTTAATTTTTCTGTTCCAAGACTTTCATCTCGTTCTACGCTAATGTTTTATTACGATTCTTCGAGAACAAATATTTTATATATGGCACCAGTTAACATAATGTGCAGAAATTTTAACAATTATTTAACTGATTTTAATGTTTTTCACGAAAATCTATATTCATTAATTAATAGCTTAAGTAATTAAGTTAGCAAATAATATATTTGTATATGTATTAACATTATTGTATGTATATAAACTGATTTTTTTTTAAATGTATCTTGTCCTGTAATTGGTTGTATAACTGTTGGGCAATGAAGTCATTATTATTATTAATATTAGTAATAATCGAATGATTTTAATAATCGAATGATCGGTATTCGAATGAATACTACTGATAGAATTAGAAGGAACGATTATCTATCTCTCAGTTAAATATATTCGTATTAAAACCGCTAGATAATATCAGAATTATTGCAACGGTGTTTTACATACAAAATATTTGAATGCATTCTTTAATAACTGAATATAAGCTGTGTTTCTTTTTTACTGAAAAACTCAGCTCAGATCAGCAGATATCAGTAACCTTGAATAGCTGTTTTATTTATCGTCTCGTAACTGAGTCAGAAGTGAGTGAATTGCTTCACCCCTTACCCCGTTTCTGAGTTGCATATTTAGCTAGTGCTTAGCTGAGATGAGATTCAAGTGAGCGCACATGCGCAATTCAAAATTTTCCTAGTTTAAGATTTGATAACGTGTTTGATACTGGTTGACATATTTCTATTTGAATATTTTATTTTGAAATCAAACAATAGATATATCCGGAGCGAGTTGCAATCAATTATCAACGCAAACAATCCAAATACATCTAATATTTTAGGTTATATCATATTATATGGAACTTACGATTTTAAACGTCACTTTCAAATAAACTGTTTTATTTATCAATACAACTCAGCTCAGCAAAACTCAGTTCAGCTCATTTAAAAGATTTACTGATCAGAGTGAAATGTAAAGAAAACACAGCTATTATAATAATAAAAATATCTTAAATTTCTGTTATATGTTAAATAAATTAATATTGTTAATTGTTTATTAAATAAAATAAAAAGTGTTAATGTAACTGGTACAACAAAATAACCCTACTAAAATTACAGTATTTAACTAAATACATACTTTTTATTACTTTTCAGTTATGTAGGAAATTAAAATTAAATATAATTATTTATATGTTATATGATAGATACGAAATAGATTAGTGATTAGTGTATGATGAGTATGAAATTGAACAAAAGTAATATTACATCAATTATTCTAGTAAAAATTACAAAATGGTGCTATTTTACTGTTAATAGTTATGTAAAATTACATAAATATACATATATTACATTTTTTACAGTGCAAATGAGTTATATAGTCGATCTAAATTTATTTCATATTCAATAAGATCTTTGCTTTTATGCGAAATTAACAAGATAATAGAACGTTATGCGATAGTTAAGTAGTATATGTGCACAGCAATATTTGTTAAATTTTACTGCTTACAGTGGAGTAGCCAGGGGGGTGTTAGAGGGATTGAAATACCCCCCCCCCCAAAACAAGGTTATGTCTGTTTTTCACAAGATTATGTCTGTTTTTCACAAGGTTATGACTGTTTTTTTACAAGGTTATGACTGTTTTTGACAAGATTATGAAGTTTTGAACAAGATTATGATTGTTTTTCACAAGGTTTTGACTGTTTTTCACAAGATTATGTATGTTTTTCACAAGATTATGACTGTTTTTTACAAGGTTATGTCTGTTTTTCACAAGATTATGTCTCTTTTTCACAAGGTTATGACTGTTTTTTTACAAGGTTATGTCTGTTTTTCACAAGATTATGTCTATTTTTCACAAGATTATGACTGTTTTTTACAAGGTTATGACCGTTTTTTACAAGATTATGAAGTTTCGAACAAGATTATGTCTGTTTTTCACAAGATTATGACTGTTTTTCACAAGATTATGACTGTTTTTTACAAGGTTATGTTTGTTTTTCACAAGATTATGTCTATTTTTCACAAGATTATGACTGTTTTTTACAAGGTTATGACTGTTTTTTTACAAGATTATGAAGTTTTTCACAAGATTATGTCTGTTTTTCACAAGATTATGTATGTTTTTCACAAGATTATGTATGTTTTTCACAAGATTATGACTGTTTTTTACAAGGTTGTGTCTGTTTTTCACAAGATTATGTCTGTTTTTCACAAGGTTATCACTGTCTTTTACAAGGTTATGACTGTTTTTTTACAAGATTATGAAGTTTTTCACAAGATTATGTCTGTTTTTCACAAAATTATGTCTGTTTTTCACAAGATTATGTCTGTTTTTTACAAGATTTTCTTTATTGATTAATATTATTACCCCCCCCCCCCCCTTGACAAGTTTCTAGCTACGCCACTGACTGCTTACTTGGTGTTATTATATAAGACAAGTTACTCCTCATACATATTCCAATCTATCTTAGAATAGAAAATGAAAATGATTTTCTATGGTAATGTTCATTTAAGCAAATTATGCAATATGAGCTCTCTGTCTATAAAGTTAATGAAAATTTCTTCCGAGACGCAAGTTAGAAGATAAAATGTTTTGTTGAGACAGATTTAATTCAATCAAGTTTTATAACTTATTAATAAGTCGTTATAATTTAATCAGTATAATAGATAACTGGTTATAAAACAGTGGCGTAGCTAGAAACTAGTGAAGGGGGAGGGGTTAATAATATTAATCAATAAAGATAATCTTGTCAAAAACAGACATAATCTTGTCAAAAACAGATATAATCTTGTGAAAAACAGTCATAACCTTGTGAAAAACAGACATAATCTTGTAAAAAACAGACATTATCTTGTGAAAAACAGACATAATCTTGTGAAAAACTTCATAATCTTCTAAAAAACAGTCATAACCTTGTAAAAAACAGTCATAACCTTGTGAAAAACAGACATAATCTTGTGAAAAACAGACATAACCTTGTGAAAAACATACATAACCTTGTGAAAAACAGACATAATCTTGTAATAAACAGACATAACCTTGTAAAAAACAGTCATAATCTTGTGAAAAACATACATAATCTTGTGAAAAACAGACATAATCTTGTTCGAAACTTCATAATCTTGTAAAAAACAGTCATAACCTTGTAAAAAACAGTCATAACCTTCTGAAAAACAGACATAATCTTTTGAAAAACATACATAATCTTGTGAAAACAGTCATAACCTTGTGAAAAACAGACATAATCTTGTAAAAGAACAGACATAACCTTGTAAAAAACAGTCATATCCTTGTGAAAAACAGACATAATCTTGTGAAAAACATTCATAATCTTGTGAAAACAGTCACAACCTTGTGAAAAACAGACATAATCTTGTAAAAAGCAGACATAACCTTGTAAAAAACAGTCATAATCTTGTGAAAAACATACATAATCTTGTGAAAACACACATAATCTTGTTCGAAACTTCATAATCTTGTAAGGAAACAGTCATAACCTTGTAAAAAACAGTCATAACTTTGTGAAAAACAGACATAATTTTGTGAAAAATAGACATAACCCTGTTCTTGGGGGGGGGGGGGTTACCCCCCTAACACACCCCTGGCTACGCCACTGTATAAAACGGTCCAGTTTTTATCTATTATTGAATCCCAGTAAACATATAGTATTCGCCAACAAATCTGTATCATATGAAATAAAATTTACATACATACATACACAATCACGCCATATACCCAAAGAGGTGTGGCACAAACTCTTTCCACTATCTCGAAATCAGTTTCCTACAAACATCCCTATTCAGACAAGCAACTTTAGCTTCATCCTCATTCATAATACCTCTCTCATACATAACTCAACTTGGAAACCGATTCCTCGCTGACATGGCCGACGAAAACAGTAAATCACGGGCGCCATTTTGTTTTTTATTACGACAATTTTTGAAAATAAAGACCAAAATAACATTTTTTCGAATCCCCAAACCGTTTTCTTTTATATTTTTTCATTTGCAAATAAAAAATTTCCAAACTATGCGTACTTTTTAGACATTTAGATGAGAACCCCTCCTTAAGTGTTTAATATTATAAAATACAAGATTAGAAGTATATTAGTAAATCCATATAGAGACCACTTTGACATTTCTCGGAAAGTTGGCAATACTGTATTTTAATAATATTATAATTTATGTGGGCACTAGGAGAAACTTTTCTGAAAATTTGATCAAAATCAAATAAATGATGTAGCCACAATGAATTTTGGTAATTTTTTTCTTGGAAAGTTGGCAACACTGTATTTTGTTAAAATTACATAAATTATATGAATACTAGGAAAATCTTTTGTGAAAATTTGAGTAAAATCGGTTAAATAGCATAGCCATAATAAATTTTTAAAAACTTTAGTAATTTTTTTCTTGGAAATTTGGCAACACTGGACATTAATAAAATTATATAATTAATGGGAGCATTAGGGAAATCTTTTCTGAAAATTTGATCAAAATCGGATAAATAACGTAGCCAATATGAATTTTTAAAAACTTTAGTAATTTTTTTCTCGGAAAGTTGGCATCACTGAAAAAAAATAAAACCACATTACCATTTTGGGCACTAGACAAATGTATCCTGAAAATTTCATTAAAATCGGTTGAACCGTCTAGGAGGAGTTGCGGCCACAAAATTTTGACTTACGACCGAGCGAGCGAGCTGACGACGCACATCCATACACACACATAAACTAAGTTCAGATTCGTCATCTAGTGGCTATATGAAAGATTTCTATACACAATTTTTTTTTTTGAAAATGTTACCGACACCGTACCAAACGCTATACCACTTTTTCCTTGCAGTCAAAGTGGTAAAAAATTATAATATTGGCAAAAATGCTTCTATTTTTATCAAAGCCTCTCTCTCTGTAACACTTCAAACGTCATTTTGATTAGAAGTGAAGGAATTTTTTCTCCTTGCTTTTATAAATATTTGGACCTCCCAAGAATTGAGTCTTTAGAAATATGAAACGCACTCAAAACCTTTTTTTTTTCTCTATACAAACTTTGTTGATTGTTTTCCAAACGTGTTCGTCGAGTTGTAGACTATGCAAAGTTATAAGTGAGAGTCTTAACACAAACAAACACACGCCACATTTAAATTCATTTTCGAAAAAAATGAAACAAAAAAATCACGCTACGAAATGACCTACTAATAGCAACAGTAGCTATAAATTGATTTTATTTATAAAACATGTTTTAAGATACACTGTAAAAAATCGGTGTAAATTTACAATGATAATCTTGGTAATTTTACAATTAATTTCACTGTAATGACGTGGTTGTTTTGGCTGAATCTGAAGAAAAACTGAGAAGGATGATTGATAGAATTAATGTTGTTGGTAAAGATATGAATCTTGTGTTGAATCAGTTGATAAGTGCAAAGTTTTAGTTCTGGAGAAGGGTGATTTGATGACTGAATGTAATGTATATATTGATGGTGCACGTTTTGAGCAGGTAGATGAATTTGTGTATTTGCGTAGTTTGTTGTCTAGAGATGGCCGTTTTGATCGTGAAATTGAAAGGAGAGTAAATGCTGCCGTTGTAAGGTTTTGAGTGCTTTGGGAACTTTTACTAGGAGATGTAAATGTTTCTAAAGAAGCCCGTTTGAGTATATACAATGCAGTTTTGGTGCCTACGTTGATGTATGGTAGTAAATATTGGGTTTGGTTGCAAAAGCATAAAAGCGGAAAAATGACTGCTGTGGAAATGAGATTTTTACGTGGGGTAGCTGGGTGTAAATAAGAGAGATCGGGTACGAAATAGACTAGTGTATGATGAGTGTGAAATTGAAAAAAATGTTGTAGCAAAAATTGGTGTTAGTCAGTTAAGATGGTTCGGACATGTTGAGCGAATGTCTAATGAACGTTTGGTTAAAAAGATTTATTTGAATGATTTTGATGGTTTACGTTTGCGTGGACGTCCGATGAGTAGTTGGAGTGATATGATTGAGAGTGTTTTGCGTGAGCGAAAGTTTCCAAGTAGTAGGAATAGAAGAGCATGTATGAGAGGAATTATGAATGTGGATGAAGCGAAAGTTGCTTGTTTGGATAGGAGTGTTTGGAGGCGACTGATTTCGGGATAATGAAAAGAGTTTGTGCCACACCCTTTTGGGTATATGGCGTGATTGTGTATGTATGTATGTATGTATGTAATTTTCATCTTTTTTTTGTAAATTTTCTAAAATCTGTAAATATTACAGACATTTTATAATATTACTTGAATTTTACAATTTTTATGTATTTTTACATTTGAATACTTATTTCATGTAATTATACAAATATTTTTATAGAAAAATGTAAAAAATTATAAATGTAATAATGACATTAGTAAATGTAATAATTACATTAATAAATGTAATATTTATATTAATAAACGTAATATTTACAACAGTGAATGTAATTGTTACATTTATTAATGTAAATATGTACCCATAAATGTAATATTTACATTCACAAATGTAATAGTTACTTTAAATAGTGGAAATATTACAAGTAGTTATGTAAATTTACTTAGCAAATGTAATATTAAACTGTGTTACATATTTTAATTGTAATTTTCCATATAAAAATAATTTTTGTAAAAATACATTTTTTTGTAAATTTACCATGATTATCGTTGGCAACAAAGTGTCCAATGATTTTCATTGTAAAATTTTTTTTACAGTGTAGATATGATTTTTTTGACATTGATTTCGTATGAATCATCGTCATACATTTGAAATTAATTATTGTTTATTTTCTGTTATCGAATTTGTTTACTTAGATTTTTTTATTGAAAATATTTTATCATTTTGTAATAATTATTACATAAATATATATATATATATATATATATATATATATATATATATATATATATATATATATATATATATATATATATATATATATATATATATTTACAAATACTGATAATAATAACAAATTGTTTATATTTTGAGTGATAAGTACACATATTATATTAAATCATGACTTGTATCTTGTGTTTGATAACAAAAATATTTTATTAATGTTAATTAAACAGTAGCAAAAGTTGGTGTTAGTCAGTTAAGATGGTTCGGACATGTTGAGCGAATGCGTCTAATGAATGTTTGGTTAAAAAGATTTATTTGAATGATTTTGATGGTATACGTTTACGTGGACGTCCGATGAGTAGTTGGAGTGGTATGATTGAGTGTTTTACGTGAGCGAAAGTTTCCAAGTAGTAGGAATAAAAGAGCATATATGACAGGAGGAATAATGAATGTGGATGAAATTGCGAAAGTTGCTTGTTTGCGGATAGGAATATGTTTGGAGGCGACTGATTTCGGGATGATGAAAAGAGTTTGTGCCACACCTTTTTGGGTACATGTCGTGATTGTTTATGTATGTATGTATGTAATGATTGCATAAGTAGCATTCTTCAAGTGCATTTCAAAATTGTACACATACAACACAAGGAAGAAACGCAGGCATTTGTTTTTTATCATGTTCAGATGAAATTAATGGTCCACATTTCCGCTTACTATCTTAGCCACACATAACCAGAAGCCAACAGTTGCTTCATAAGTTCGAAATTATATTTATAGACAGCGACAAAAAATTAATATTAACTTGTCACAGAGAACTAACGATTCAACTTTTAATCAAAATCCAATAATGACCATGAATTAAATGTCTTATAAAGATAGATAAATATACACTGTTAAAAAAAATTAACGAAATTACAGAAAAACAGTAGTAAAGTTTTACTATAAAAAAATTTGTAATTTCATTTTACCATAAATACTTCAAAATTCTGTAATTTTGTACAATTTTTTTTACAATTTTCGGCACATAGCGCGATTGTATATGTATGTATGTATTTTTCATAAAATGACACCTAATCTCTACCCAGAAATAACTAATTTACGCAAAACTTGAAATTTTTCTAAGAAACAAAAATAACATTAAGATAGATTGTTTCTCGCGATTATTATCTTTCTGTAAAGCAGACATCTTAAGTTTCCTCGAAGACCTAATCAATTTGATTCTGTTTATGAAGAATTTCAAAATCATTAATTTTGCTACACACACACACACACACAAATTAACGGTTTATTGTTGAAAAACAATATAATAATAATAAGCAGGATCCATACAGCAGGTCATTTGATGAATGCTGGACAATTTTGACCTTCTAATCACGCATATATAATTTAATATTATTAAAAAACAAGATTAAAAGTATATGGGTAAACCCATATATAGACCACATTGACATTATCACATAAATGATAAGAAATAGGAATAAAAAAATTTAGTAATTTTTTCTCAGAAAGTTGACAACACTGTATTTTGTTGAAATTACCTAATTTATATGGATACGAGAAGAATATTTCGTGAAAATTTGAACAAAATCGGTTAAACAACATGGGCGTAATAAATTTTTAAAAATTTTAGTAATTTTTTTCTCGGAAAGTTGGCAACACTGTATTTTATTAAAATTACGATATTTATGTGGGCACTAGGGGAATCTTTCCTGAAAATTTGATCAAAATCGGATAAATAATGTAGCCACAATGAATTTTTAAAAACTTTAGTAATTTTTTTCTCGGAAAGTTGGCATCACTGGAAAAAACCAAAATCACATGACTATCTTGAGCACTAGAAAAATTTATCCTGAAAATTTCATTAAAATCGGTTGAATCGTCTAGGAGGAGTTGCGGCCAAAGTGGTAAAAAAAAATACCTACAGTACGTGTATTAAAAATTTGCTGTCATTATAACCACCCAATGTAGTTTTATCAATGTAATCTCGTAAATATAGTTTTAATCTCTTTCTAATCTTAAATTTTTATATATTTGCAAATTTATTTTCATTAAATTTTTTTGAAAATAATATTTACTTATATGAAAAAAAAAAGTTATATATTTTATTTCTTGAAATATAATACATGTTGGTTGATATTTTATCGAAAATGTTTTAAAAACACATTTAGTATTATTATAGTAAAAAAAAATCAGAACTCATTATATATATAAATTTTAATTAAAAAACGACGTTTCGATATATATATATATATATATATATATATATATATATATATATATATATATCGCATATCGTCATCAGGAAAAAATCATACAAATATATTATATTTTTTCTGATAATTATATACGTAAATTTTTAATTAAAATGCTTTTTCATTTCATTATATTAAAATAAAGAGCTCTTTAGGATAAAATATATACAGAATTTAATCTGCAGATTAAATGTATGTATACTTTTGAATTATTAGTAAAAACGTTAGTTTTAAAGTAATATTTTTACTATGTAGCTAGTTTTCCTTTTTACTCCTACACTGTAAAAAGAGTTGTCATTTTACATAAAAAACCATTGTAAAAAATTATTTCAGCAAAATCCATGGTTTACATAAATTTTCTGTAAAAATATGTCAGGAAATTGTGGTAACAAAAGAAACTTAATAATTTGTGTATAATAAATGGTTTATTATAAAGTTTGAATATATCAGTAAATACACACATCTATACAGAATGGCCACTAGTTACAGACTGCGCTCAAGATGGTAGATTTGCCCGCGCAATGCGGTCACGAATGCATACGGACTCGTCCGAACAATAATCGATAATACAGTACATAGTCGGTAACATAGTACATGGTCGATAACTTAGAGCGCATATACGATCATACTTTAACACCCCCTCTATCGATATGAGCTCTCATACAATTAAATCTCATACATATTTAACATTTTTAAACATCGATTGTGTTTACATTTGTTAAGTGACTTTGTTAATATATCAGCAAGCATATTTTCTGTCGGTACATAGTGAACTGCAATTTCACCCTTTTCCACTAATTCACGAGAGAAGTGAAAACTTATGTCAATATGCTTACTGCGATTATGAAATACAGCATTTTTTGACAATTGAATGGCACTTTGATTATCACAATAAACGTTAATTGGTAGTTGAACGCAACTTTCAAAGCCCATATGATACAACAGACGTTTTATATAAATGACTTCGCGTGACACTTCAGAAAGCGCGACGTATTCGGCTTCCATCGTTGATAGTGTTACGGACGTTTGCTTTTTTTAGATTTCCAACTAATTGGTCCTCCCGACAATATTAAAACGTTACCCGAACAAGATTTGCGATCATCTATATCTCCAGCCCAATCAGAGTCGGTGTATGCAGATAATCTTTCGTTATTTTTCGAGTATACTATACCGTAGTTTGACGTTGCTTTTAAATACCTTAATACTCGTTTAGCATTAAGCCAATGTTCTTTTCCTGGATTAGAACAAAAACGACTTAGAATGCTCGCTGCAAACGCAATATCAGGACGTGTTGCATTTGCAAGATAAATCAAACCTCCTACTAGTTCTCTGTATGGTCGTTGTTCCATTTCCTGCTTCTCATCTTCAGTTGATGGACTCATCTCTTTTGTTAATTTTGAGTTTGATTCAATTGGAGTTGACGTTGTTTTCGCATGCTCCATGTCGAATCGTTCTAGAAGCTGGTCCACGTACTTCTTTTGCGACAGACAAATTTCTCCAGTAGCTCCTTCTCGCTTCACGCTGACACCAAGTATATTATTTACAGGTCCCAGATCCATCATCTTGAACTCTGACTTTAATTTGGACTTGAGAAGCTCTAGCATCTGGAAATTTTTTGAAGCCAAGATCAAATCATCCACATAGACGATGATTATGACTCGATCATTTTTCTCGCCAAATATATAGACGCAGGGATCTGCCGGAGTACGCTGGCCTCCTTCCTGAAGAATGTACGCATCGAGTTTTCTGTACCACTCGCGGCCGGACTGTTTAAGCCCATAAAGCGGTTTTAAAAGTTTGCACACTTTATCCTCATGCCCTACTTCTATGAACATATCGGGTTGTTCCATGAAAACTTCGTCATGCAATTCTCCTTGCACATAAGCCGAAATTACATCCATTTGGTGAACGTACATTTCGTCTTTTACGGCTGCTGCAAGTAACGTACGAATGCTTTCATACCTTGCAACTGGCGCAAAGACTTCCTCGTAGTCAATGCCGTACTGTTGTGTGTGTCCTCGAGCGACTAATCTAGCCTTGTATTTTTCAATGTCGCCTTGTTCATTTACTTTTGTTTTGAACACCCACCGGTTTGTCAATACTTTTGCATTTTGTGGACGGGGTACGAGAATCCACGTATTGTTCTCGTCCAGTGTGTCAAGCTCTTTTCTCATGGCGGTTAGTCATTGTCTTTGGTCATCTCGTTCTAAAGCTTGAACCGGCGTCGTGGGGTCGTCACGGGCAACCTTTACGACGTTATACTTTTTGGCTGGCCTCCCCGGTCTGCCTGTTCGATTAATCTTTGGTCGTCCTGCTTTTCGACGGGTTTGTGACGGGTTTTTGTACTTGGAAGATCCAGCAGGCGCCTCGGCGAGATCATCCTCAGAGTCAGCAGCATCGACTTCACTCTTGACCTCGTCGACCTCATCCACATCAGAATTAGAAGCTTCTTCGGATTGAATATCCACAGATTCTTCTGGCAACCAGAAAATGTTTCTCGATGACGTTGGACCGCCATACTTCTCGATAAATTTTACATCTCGAGATTTTATAACTGTTTTAGTACCTGGCTTCCATAGACGATAGGCTTTAGCTTCTTCAGAGTAGCCTACCAGCACGTAGTCATCAGCTTTTGGTTGGAATTTTCCTCTCGTTTGACCCTTGTTTAGTGCAATTGCCTGGCTTCCTATTGTTCTCAAAAAACCAACGTAAGGCTTTCGTCCAGACCAAGCTTCAAGAGGCGTGATCCCATCAAGGCAGGTCGTGGTGCTTCTGTTTCGCAGATAAGTTGCCGTGTTGACAGCCTCAGCCCACAATGAATCAGGAAGATTTCCTTGCAGCATTAAACACCTCGCCATCTCAACTAGCGTGCGGTTAGCTCGTTCTGCCACCCCGTTTTGTTGCGGCGTATATTCGACAGTGAGTTGACGAACAATTCCCTCTTCATCCAAAAACGCGTTGAATTCGTTGGAGAGATATTCTCGCCCGTTGTCGGTACGCAGCATCTTCATCTGTTGACCAGTCTGCTTTTCCGCTCGATTCTTGTAACTCTTGAATGCCTGTAAAACGTCAGATCTTTTACGCAACATTATAGTTTCCGTGTATCTAGTACAGTCGTCGATAAATGTCACAAAATATTTCGCGCCGCCAAGCGATTCGATACTCATTGGTCCGCAAATGTCCGAATGGACCAGTCCCAATATTTCTTTCGCACGATTAACAGATTTATTAAACGGTTGCACGGAGATTTTACATTTAGCACATACTTCGCACTGAAATTTGTCCGATTTTGGCACAAAATCTATACCACGAACCATCTCGTTATTTACCATCTTCTTCAAATCAGCAATGTTAATGTGTCCATACCTTTGATGCCACTTAAGAGCATTTGCATCACCCGCATTGCTTGTCAGCATAGCGCAAGTTTTCGTTTCATTTACGACATAAAGACCGTCGCGTTTATTTGCCGTTAAAACTACCGAACCGTCGTCGCGATTGACAGTTGCTTTGTTTTTCGTAAACGTAACCGAATAATTATTATCAGTGATTTGAGAAACGGATAATAAATTTTTCCGCAAATCCGGGACTAGTAAAGCGTTTTGTATTTTGACAGCGTTCGCGTCGCGGTCACTCAGTTTCGCATTCAAATTTACATGTCCGACACCCTCTGATTTTATAAATTGGTTCGTCGCTGTAATAACTTTAGATTTTTCGTTCAAATCAACACTTGTAAATTTCTGTTCGTTATTACACATATGTCTTGTCGCGCCACTATCAATGCACCAATCACTCGTGTGATCAACTGTTTCTGTATTACACGCAACAACAAATAATGCATCGTTTGCATTCGATTTCAATTTCACTTTGCAATCTCGACTCATATGTCCGATTTTATTACAATTGAAACATTTGCCGGTGAATTTACGTTTTCCCGATTTTAGATTATTGTTTGTACTCACGTGTTTCTGATGTTTTTGTTTCGACTGTTCTTTAACTAACAACGCATCATTACCTCGTACATTACCGTTAGATTTTTCATCGCGATCGTTCTGTCTAGCTTCTTCTTCGATGAGTTTTGTCTTTAAAATTTTGAATTCTGGAATGACGTCACGGGACTCAATGGCAACACAGAAGTTGTCGAACTCAGCCGGTAAAGATTCCAGCAGCATTATCGACAGCAGCTCATCCGGAATGCTGATTCCCGCCTCTTCAAGTTGCTCGGCTTTGTGTCCGAAGTCCGAAACATATTGCGTCATCGTTATATGCGACTTTTTCTCCATTCGCAGCAGTTGTTTGTACAACGCAGCCTTTCTTACCGGGCCTCGAGACTCGAATACTGCTTTCAGCGCATCCCAAGCCTCCTTTGACGTTGCAGCTCGCTTTGTGTGGTTCAGTTGGCTATACGTAACGGATAAATTTACCAACGCTAATGCTTTTGAGTCTTTCTTTATCCAATCTTCTGGATTCTGCTCTGGTTTCACTAAACTGCCATTTACATACGGCCACAAATCATTAAACACGAGAACACTTTTCATTTGAGTTTTCCAGAGATCGTAGTTTTCCTCTGTAAGTTTCTCGATGTTTGAAAAACCAGTAGCGGTAGCCATTTTGCTTTGTTACGCGTCTCACAATTTCACTATTTAACTGTTTATTATTTCACTGACACAAATCGCGCACGAAACGTACCTGGGGCACATAACCTGTCAGGAAATTGTGGTAACAAAAGAAACTTAATAATTTGTGTATAATAAATGGTTTATTATAAAGTTTGAATATATCAGTAAATACACACATCTATACAGAATGGCCACTAGTTACAGACTGCGCTCAAGATGGTAGATTTGCCCGCGCAATGCGGTCACGAATGCATACGGACTCGTCCGAACAATAATCGATAATACAGTACATAGTCGGTAACATAGTACATGGTCGATAACTTAGAGCGCATATACGATCATACTTTAACATAATATAATTTTATAATATAATTTCATAATATAATTTTATAATTTTAAGTAAAATAATTAATTTACCATATTATATAAGTTATAAAGTAAGTAAACTTAAATATACGTATTTTATATTAATATTATGTAAAAAATTTCCTGTGACATTTGCAAATTAATCTCTCTAATTGACAAATGTTTGTATGTTTGTATGTATGTTTGTATGTATGTATATATGTTTCTCTAGCATCTCGTCTTAAACCCCTGAACCGATTTTGATGGGAGTGGTGTCATTTTAATTGGTTCATTCCCTATTTGAGAATAGGCAAGTTTCATCTTTCTACGATTTCATCTTGCTTCTCAAAAATTTGAATCAAATTATGTTTATAATGCTAATGTCAAATGACGGCTGTGTGAAGTTATGTACACTTCTGATAGAAGTGTTGCTTTTGAGTAATATATAATAGTGTAATTGATATTTTATTATTATTATTATTATTATTTGTTTATTTATTTATTTTTATGTTTAATTACTATTTTCGACTTCAAACGTGACCCTTTAAGGGTCACGGGTTTCCTAGTTTACATATAAAATGGGGGGAAATCAGTTGGCCTCTTATGTAAAATTACCGAATTGTTTCTTTTACAATGTAAGTCTATAAGAGTGTAATTCTCTTCCGAAATCGTTCTGCAGTCCAACAACCTTATTTTGTGCAATTCAGCTCTCTATTTTTAGCCTTGCATAACCTTAACCACTCTTTAAACAAGAAAAGCAAAATGAAAAAAACTATACGTAATAAATCCAATTTATTGTTCGCGATGCATATAAACCTGCGTCAACAAATCTACATTAGTCCAAGCCGTATGCAACATTATATATATATATACACTGTAAAAAAATTATAGCAAAATTACAGAAAAATAGTGATAAAATTAACTATAAAAAATCACAAAATTATGTCTGTTTTTCACAAGGTTATGACTGTTTTTTACAAGGTTATGACTGTTTTTTACAAGATTATGAAGTTTTTCACAAGATTATGTTTGTTTTTCACAAGGTTATGACTGTTTTTTACAAGGTTATGACTGTTTTTTACAAGATTATGAAGTTTTTCACAAGATTATGTTTGTTTTTCACAAGGTTATGACTGTTTTTTACAAGGTTATGACTGTTTTTTACAAGATTATGAAGTTTTTCACAAGATTATGTTTGTTTTTCACAAGGTTAATAATATTATTACAAAATAAACAAATTTTACCTATTTATGGAAAATTCCCGAAAACAAATTTACTGAAGTTTTGTAAATTTACTAAAAGAGATTTTACTAAAAAAAACCTGTCATATTACATACATGTGTACTTTTCCATCCCGTTGGTAATATCATATTACATAATATGTTTGTAATATAGTTCTGATATTATAATTATAGTGTCTCATGATTTGTAGATAAAATTACATAATTTTCTTTTAGAGTGTACTCGTGTATATAGATGCGAAAGCAGAGGAAAGAGAAATACAGAGACACACATAATAATGCAAAAGAACATAAGAGAAGTCAGACAAGGCCGTATTAGGGCAAGACAGGGTATAATATAAGAGGACAACGTTCCATCGATGACTCTGGAGTTCAAAGTACCCCATATGGGATACGCTGAAGAGAGGTGAGCACAGAGACGGCAAAGGCCTATAGACTAGGCGCCCCTTTTGCTTGAATGTTTCTATATTTAGTGCAATTTGGGCTTAAATATGCATTTTATCAAAAAATTCTATAGAAATAAAATTATAAACAATAAAATTTCCTACAACTTTTATTTCCATCACTTTTTAATAGAACTTCCGATTTAGAAGCTACGCGTTTTTAAATATCGAAAAATTTATTAATTTTAATGCACAGAAATGAAAATGTTTCTATATTTAGTGCAATTTGGGCTTAAATATGCATTTTATCAAAAAATTCTATAGAAATAAAATTATAAACAATAAAATTTCCTACAACTTTTGTTTGTATCACTTTTTAATAGAACTTCCGGTTTAGAAGCTACGCGTTTTTATATATCGAAAAATTTATTAATTTTAATGCATAGAAATGAAAATGTTACTATATTTAGTGCAATTTGGGCTTAAATATGCATTTTATCAAAAAATTCTATAGAAATAAAATTATAAACAATAAAATTTCCTACAACTTTTGTTTGTATCACTTTTTAATAGAACTTCCGGTTTAGAAGCTACGCGTTTTTAAATATCGAAAAATTTATTAATTTTAATGCATAGAAATGAAAATGTTTCTATATTTAGTGCAATTTGGGCTTAAATATGAATTTTATCAAAAAATTCTATAGAAATAAGATTATAGACAATAAAATTTCCTAAAACTTTTATTTGCATCACTTTTTAATAGAACTTCCGGTTTAGAAGCTACGCGTTTTTAAATATCGAAAAATTTATTAATTTTAATGCACAGAAATGAAAACGTTAAACTTAAATGTTTCTATATTCAGTGCAATTTGGACTTAAATATGCATTTTATCAAAAAATTCTATAGAAATAAGATTATAGACAATAAAATTTCCTAAAACTTTTATTTGCATCACTTTTTAATAGAACTTCCGGTTTAGAAGCTACGCGTTTTTAAATATCGAAAAATTTATTAATTATATATAATATATAATAGTACAATTGATATTTTATTATTATTATTTGTTTATTTATTTTTATTATGTTTAATTACTATTTTCGACTTCAAACGTGACCCTTTAAGGGTCACGGATTTCCTAGTTAATTGTTTTATTTGTCATGACTTTCTCGTTATTTATCAAGTACTCTATAAGTAAACTATTTCCGTATATCAACTGTTTTTTCATCATTTATTAATTTAATATGAAAATGAGTTATTTTATATACGTATATGCAATTAATTATATCTATAAGTATATTTTTCTATTTCAATTAATAAAAACATGTTTTATGTTAATTAGTGAATTAATTGACGGAGGGATAAGTTATAATCGCGCGTATCAAACATTTAATCATAATATACGCTTGGAATATCACTATTACCATATACTTTTTTTTACAGTGTAGGTACTTGTTTTTCTAAACTAATGGAACTTTAAATTAAAATTTAAAAAAATTAAAGTTTTTAAAATAGCAAATAATAACAAAGGCCCGCTTTTGTTTATAAAAAATTGCTTTTATTTTTGCTTTACAATAAATTTTTACTTCTACCATCAACTATACGAATAGTGTTTCTATTTTTGAAACATTGTAAAAACAAAAATAATAGTAAAATTTTACTATAAAAAATCTGTAATTTTATTTTACTATAAATATTCAGTATTTTGACCACAAAATTCTGTAATTTTGTACATAGTTCATAATATTAAATATAAAATAAGTAAAAATGATCTAATAAGTATGTAAAATTGCTTACTTTCTGCAAATTGCATCACATATTTAATGATGTAGAATTACATATTGTTGGTATAACTTATTAAATTATGTAAAATTACAGCTTGCATATTAATATCTAAAATAATTGTAAAAAATAAATGTATGTAATTATACCAACAATAATATTACAGAACTAAACAAATTTTGTCTATTTAAGGAAAATTCCTGACAGGAAATTTACTGAAGTTCTGTAAATTTTACTAAAAGGGACTTTACATACATACATATATATGTACTTTTCCATCCCGTTGGTAATATATCATATTACATATAATGTTTGTAATAGTTCTGATATTATGTATTTTTAAACAATTATGAATAAAATTACAGCAGTTGAGTAATTATACCTAGAAATACTCTGTATCACAGTGTCTCACGGTTTGTAAGTAAAATTACATAATTTTATTTTAGAGTGTATATATATATATATATATATATATATATATATATATATATATACCGGGTGTAGAAATGAAATGTGAACTATAGGGATTTCAATGTTATTTTTTAAATACGGCTGTATCTCTTTTCCTATTGACTTTAGAGCAAATATTTAAATACAAAACTTGTTCAAAATGTCAAAATGCATGGTATAAAGTCATTTTTTTTTACATAAATATTAATATTTTACGATATACGGGGTTAACCACTAAAAAATGAGCTATAGCATTGGGAAACGGGAATGGTATCGAAAAATGCGGAATAATGAGTTCTATATTTTGGTGAAAAAATCATTGTTCTACGATACTTCGTTTAGGAGAAAAAAATTAAAAAAGTCTTATTCTGAAAAAAATGCCAATGGTCCCCCCTTATCAACTTTTCGAAAAATCAGAAAAACGTAAATAAAAATTCAAAGAAGAACAGGAAAAAAAAGTGTCAGGTACAAAGAGTAGGATAAAAGAGGAGACAGCGAAAGCCAGTGTTAAAATATCCAAAATCCTTTTTTTTTTTTTAAACAAAACACAAGAGTACAAGGGTACGAAATTTTTCAAAAATCAGTTTTTAATTTTTTTCTCCTAAACGAAGTACCGTAGAACAATGATTTTTTCACCGAATTATAGAACTCATTATTCCGCATTTTTCGATACCATTCCCGTTTTCCAATGTTATAGCTCATTTTTTAGTGGTTATCCCTGTGTATCGTAAAATATTAATATTTATGTAAAAAAAATGACTTTATACCATGCATTTTCACATTTTGAACAAGTTTTGTATTTAAATATTTGCTCTAAAGTTAATAGGGAAAGAGATACAGCCGTATTTAAAAAATAACATTGAAATCCCTATGGTTCACATTTCATTTCTACACCCGGTATATATATATATATATATATATATATATATATATATATATATATATTTATATATATATTTTATAATAATTGTAGTTTATCAATTTCGCTGTTAATATAAAAGAAAAATTAATAAAAATCATTTCAATATCTCTATATACTAAAAAAAATTGCTTTAGGTACGAAGTTTATTAGATGAATATAAATTTACAGTTCAAAACCACATTTACTTATAAATTACAAATAAAAATCTTGTATTTGAAGCAAACATTTTTCTCAGTGTAGATATTAAATATGTTACTTTATCGTCAAATACAGCAACAATTTCTATAAATAATTTATTAAAACGAATAAAAAATAACTTCTCTCAATAAAATGCTGTTAGACTTTATTAAATTCAAATGACTATAATTAAATAGCGCCATGAAAGGTAAAAAAACAAAAGAACAGCAGAATATATATATGTAGGTAGAGCGATAGAACATTTGCGCGCGCAAGGTAAACAAAAGAAAGTCAGAAGAAAAAGAAGTAGGAGCAAAAACAAATGAAAACGATAAATGGATTGATTCTATATAGGCTGCTAGAAATAGATTGGTCGTATGTTTTAATGCTGTTTGTTGATATTTACTTATTGCCAGGGCTGGCCTGGCCCACCGGGCTTTTCCCGGTGGGCCATCATCATTGTGAACCGTAACCGGCGATAGTTAAAATATTTTTAGAATTGATTATCCAAAAAACATCAGTTTGTGAAAAGAGTCATTTATTAAATCGTCTTTTAACTTAGATTTTAAATAAAGAATTATATTTAATTTTATATGTGTGTCATTTTGACAATTCATCTTTATTTCTCTTTAATGTTACTTCCAAGTAAATTAGAATAAGAAAATATAAAAACATAAGTAACCTATTTTTGGGATGCAAGATGGACCTATCCTGCAATTTTCCAGGGCCTAATTTTTTATCCAGTCCAACCCTGCTTACTGCATATATGTACTTGTTGTGGCTTTTGTTCTATGAATTGTAAATTCTATGATGACATTTTGATGATTCTGTGTAGTACAAATAAAAACAGTATAAAAAGTGAAAGATTATTACTAAATATTTGTTCAATTTACATACATACATAATACAATACAAATAAGAGTGTGGCACAAACTCTTTCCATTATTCCGAAATCAGTTTCCTCCAAATATCCCTATTCAGACAAGCAACTTTAGCTTCAGCTACATTCATAATTCCTCTCATACGTGATCGTCTAGTCTATTCTTACTACTTGGAAACTTTCGATCACGCAAGCCACTCTCTTTCAATCAAACCACTCCAACTACTCATCGAACGTCCACGTAAACGTACAGCTTAAAAAAAATTACATACATTTTTTTTTAAACCAAACTGACTAACACAAACTTTTGCTAAGAATAAAAAAAAATAAATGTTAATAAAAAGTAGTTTGACAGAGATTTCATTTTTACCATTTTGATTGCAAGGAAAATGTGGTATAGTGATCGGTACGGTGAGACACTCTGTATATACAACATCTGTAAAGTGGAACATAAACTTGCGTTTTAATTTTAGATCTTATGAACGAACATTATAATTAAACTTTAGATTTGTTTGTATAAATGTACTTACTACAACAGTATTATTGTATGTAGTTTATTAACTTCTGAATGAAATATATTTTCAGACTCATTTACAATTTTTTTACCACTTTGACTGCAAGGAAAAAGTGGTATAGCGTTTGGTACGGTGTCTGTAACATTTTTTTAAAAAAAATTTGTGTATAGAAATCCTTCATATAGCCTCTAGATCAGACGAATCTGAACTTAGTTTATAAGTGGGTGTATGGATGTGCGTCGTCAGCTCGCTCGGTCGTAAGTCAAAATTTTGTGGCCGCAACTCCTCCTAGACGGTTTAACCGATTTTAATGAAATTTTCAGGATAAATTTGTCTAGTACCCAAGATGGTCATGTGGTTTTGGTTTTTTCCAGTAATGCCAACTTTCCGAGAAAAAAATTACTAAAATTTTAAAAAAATTATTACGGCCATGTTGTTTAACCCATTTTGTTCAAAATTTCACAAAAGATTCTCCTGGTGCTCGCATAAATTATGCAATTTTAACAAAATACAGTGTTGCCAACTTATCAAGAAAAAATTACTAAAATTTTAAAAAATTCATTGTGGCTACATTATTTATCCGATTTAGATTAAATTTTCGCGAAAAGTTTCTCCTAGTGCCCACATAAATTATAATATTATTAAAATACAGTGTTGCCAACTTTCCGAAAATGTCAAAGTGGTTTATATATGGATTTACCCATATACTTCTAATCTTATTTTTTTGTTATTTTCGGAAATTTGACAAAAATTACCTGTTTCAAAACATATAGAATTAATAACGTTGAGACATAAACAATAGACATCTATATTTTTTATTTGTAAAATTACTATTATTTGCAGTTTCAGAAAATATATGAAATTATTTTTGTTAACTAATAAATACTAATTTTATCGTACAATAAATTATTGTGTTATTTGAAATTCCTTAAATAATTATTATAATTTTATAGTCAATTTATTGTTGTATTTGTATTTGTAAAATTTGAATATGATAAGAGTTATTATTTTGTGCTGGCAAATTGTTTTTTAAATAAACATATTTTTTCTACTTCGTTGAACAATACACTCTAAAAAAAATTATGTAATTTTATCTACAAACCATGAGATATAATATCAGACCTACTACAAACATTATGTAATAGTTTTTTTAGTAACTTTTAGTCACTTTTAGTAAATATTACAGAACGTCAGTAAATTTACTGTTACGAATTTTCCATAGATAGGTAAAATGTGAAATAGGCTCACTTGCGTACGTGTCAGATGCGTACAAACTTTATTTAGTATCACTTGCGTACAATTAAGGGTCGGCTCAAGCCCAGGTAGTGAAGGTACTTAGGCCGAGTGTCAGATGCGTACAGTGATTTTACAAATAATCAAGTTAGTATTTAATTTTAATATTGACCAAGCTTATATTTAGTGGTTTAAATGGTCTCCCAAGATTAAAAGGTAACCTAACCTAACCTAGCCAATCATTTGCGCCAGTCGTCATTTGCGCCGATGAGATAAGCGCCAATATTGAATAATAACATAACTAAACCTAACCTAACCTACCCTAAGTCAACAGTGGCGCAAATGATATGCTTTCGTGGCGCAAATGATATACCACTATTGACGCAAATGACAACTCGACATTTCCCAAATCTCTGTACGCATCTGACACTCGGCCTAAGTACAATTCACTACCTGGGCTTGAGCCAACCCTTATTTGTACGCAAGTAAATCTAAATACAGTTTGTACGCATCTGACACGTACGCAAGTGACACGACACCGTAAAATGTGTTCAGTTCTGTAATATTATTGTTGGTATAATTACATTAATTTCTGAATTTACACAAAAGATGTATTTTAAAATGAATGAATTGTACTTAGTGTTATTACACAAAATATGCACTAAGTCTCATTATTTTGATGAATTTTTATAGATATTAATATGCAAGCTGTAATTTTACGTAATTTATAAAGTTATATACTATACCACTTTTTCCTTGCAGTCAAAGTGGTAAAAAAAGAAAACAACTTAACACAAAAACTTCCTAAAAAGTTGAAGAGTATATACTTTTGCATTAGAAGCTAAATCAATATTTAAAAGATACTTGTGCAAACTCTGTGAGTGAGGAGTAGGAGTAGAGTTTCGTTTCCTGGGCATTGAGGAGGGGTTCCAGTTAGTTTTACGATTAGAACCGTTACCGCTACAAGCAAATAGCAATTTGTTAAGCTGACGATACAAGATTATGAAGTTTTTCACAAGATTATGTATGTTTTTCACAAGATTATGTATGTTTTTCACAAGATTACGACTGTTTTTTACAAGGTTATGTTTGTTTTTCACAAGATTATGTCTGTGTTTCACAAGGTTATGACTGTTTTTTATAAGGTTATGATTGTTTTTTACAAGATTATGAAGTTTCGAACAAGAATATGTTTGTTTTTCACAAGATTATGTCTGTTTTCCACAAG
The DNA here is from genome assembly GCA_963966155.1 of Clivina fossor. NCBI lineage: Eukaryota > Metazoa > Arthropoda > Insecta > Coleoptera > Carabidae > Clivina > Clivina fossor. The sequence continues at coordinate 12,029,424 of OZ014566.1, forward strand.
ATTATGTATGTTTTTCACAAGATTATGACTGTTTTTTACAAGGTTGTGTCTGTTTTTCACAAGATTATGTCTGTTTTTCACAAAGTTATGACTGTTTTTTACAAGGTTATGACTGTTTTTTTTACAAGATTATAAAGTTTTTCACAAGATTATGTCTGTTTTTCACAAGATTATGTCTGTTTTTCTCAAGGTTATGTCTGTTTTTCACAATATTATGTCTGTTTTTCACAAGGTTATGACTGTTTTTTACAAGATTATAAAGTTTTTCACAAGATTATGTCTGTTTTTCACAAGATTATGTCTGTTTTTCACAAGATTATGTCTGTTTTTCACAAGGTTATGACTGTTTTTCACAAGGTTGACTGTTTTTTTACAAGATTATGAAGTTTTTCACAAGATTATGTCTGTTTTTCACAAGATTATGTCTGTTTTTCACAAGATTATGTCTTGTTCCTTGCAGTCAAAGTGGTAAAAAAAGAAAACTATTTAACACAAAAACTTCCTGAAAAGTTGACGAGTATATACTTTCGCATTAAAAGCTAAATCAATATTTAAAAGATACTTGTGCAAACTCTGTGAGTGAGGAGTAGGAGTGGGGGAGGGTTTCCAGTTAGTTTTACGATTAGAACCGTTACCGCTACAAGCAAATAGCAATTTGCTAAGCTGACGATTCTTCGGAATAACAACGGTGCTTCACAGAACTCATGAATGCAAAATAGAAAAAAGAAAAAAAGCAAAATCGTTTTCACTCTTGTGCTGAGATGGTTTACGATCTTTTCTTATGAAACATCTACAGTTTAGACTCCGAATTATTATGAGTTCTTAGTAGTAGAAAAGGTTATATTACTAGGTTAGGTTTATTTTGCCTTTCTTTATTAATAGTTATATATATATATATATATATATATATATATATATATATATATATATATATATACCGGGTGTTCGTTCGTCAAGTTCGTATGGGCGTTTAACATGTAATTTCGATAAATTACGATATACTACTTTCTCGAGTTAAATTCGAAGAAATACTTAGAATACTTTTCGATAGAGCATAAAAAGTTCTATAATTTGGTTTTAGTTTTAATTTGCTAGCATGTGCCGTTTGGACGCTAGAATTTTTTTTTTGATTTTTTGGTTTTTATTTTTTTTCTCAAAAACTATGAGGTGTAGGAAAATAAGCATGATATGGAAAAATGCGGAATAATGAGTATTATAATTAAGTGAATAAACCATTATTCTAGGATGCATTGTTTAGTAGAAAAAATTAAAAACTGAATTTTTGAAAATCTCTCAGTACCCTTGCGATTTTTTCAAAATAAAACTTTTTTCAAAATTTGCTGAAAAAATCTGAAAAAATTCAGTAAAATAGAGAAAAAAATGAGCTACATAATAGGTAAGTAACTTGTTTCTCAAACTCATGCTGGTTTAGCAGGAAAAATTATTAAAAAATCTGAAAAACATTTTATAATTTTCAATAATTTTTCCTGCCAAACCAGAATGAGGTAGAGAAAAAAGTTACTTACCTATTATGTAGTTATTTTTTCTCTATTTTACAGAATTTTTTCAGATTTTTTCAGCAAATTTTGAAAAAAGTCTTATTTTGAAAAAATTGCAAGGGTAACACCCCCTTGAGAGATTTTCAAAAATTCAGTTTTTAATTTTTTTTTCTACTAAACGATGCATCCTAGAATAATGGTTTCTACACTCAATTATAGCACTCATCATTCCGCATTTTTCTATATCATGCTTATTTTCCTACACCTCATAATTTTTGAAAAAAAAAATAAAAACCAAAAAATCAAAGAGAAATTCTAGCGCCCAAACGGCACATGCTAGTAAATTAAAACTAAAACCAAATTATAAAACTTTTTATGCCCTGTCGAAAAGTATTCTAAGTATTTCTTCGAATTTAACTCGAGAAAGTAGTATATCGCAATTAATCGAAATTACATGTTAATCGCCCATACGAACTTAACGAACGAACACCCGGTATATATATATATATATATATATATATATATATATATATATATATATATATATATATATATATATATACAGAATATTCGTTCGCTAGGTTGATATAGGACAATAACATGGGATACCGATAATATGCAGAAGAATACTTCTTTCTGAAGTAAAATTCGGAGAAATACTTAGAATACTTTTCGATAAGGAATAAAAAGTTCTAGAATTTGGTTTTAGTTTTAATTTGTTAGTATGTGCCGTTTGGGCGCTAGAATTTTTTTTTTATTTGTTTGTTTTTATTTTTTTTCTCAAAAATTATGAGGTTTAGGATAATAAGCATGATATGGAAAAATGCGAAATATTGAGTACTATAATTGAATAAAATCATTATTTTAGAATGCATCGTTTAGTAGAAAAAAACTAAAAACTAAATTTTTAAAAATTTCTCAAGGGAATAGATACCCTTAGATTTTTTTTCAAAATAAAACTTATTTCAACATTTGCCCAAAAAAACTGAAAAAATTTAGTAAAATAGAGAAAAAAATTTGCTACATAATAGTTAAGTAACTTTTTCCTGCCAAATCACTATGAGCTAGAGAAAAAAATTCTTTAGTTTTATCGAATTTAAGATCGATTTATCAAGTACGTAAAAAAAGTTTGTTTCTATTTATATATATATATATATATATATATATATATATATATATATATATATATATATATATATAATCATCGTTCATTTTAAATTTAGAAAAAGATATTGTGAGACTAAATAAATAAATAAAAATGTTCACACTTCAGAAATTACTTTCCGTTTCAGAATTCTAGACTAATTAGTGTTTTCACCATCTTCATGCATGCATACAAATTAAGTATTATTGTAAAATACAGAAAATAAAAAAAAAGTTAAATAAAATTGGCACGCACAGGAGTTACAAATTACTTCCATGTCTCATTTTATTTTTTTCGTGCAAAAATTTCAAGAAATTTTTCCTAGTTTTATTGAAAGAAATTTTAAGTTTTATCAATTTTTAAATAATAATACAATAAAAATCATGTTTATTTATAAAATTTGTAAGTAAATATATTTCTAAAGAAAGTATATTTGTTTTGTAATTAAAAAAAAAAATTGATAGTATAAAATATTTTTTTTCAATCATAGAACTGGAATAAATTTATCTAATTTTACAAAGAAACATATTATTTTACTTTTTCGTGAATTTATTTTTTTTGTAAATGGAATTGGCTTGTAAGGAACTTTTTTCTTTTTATAAAAATTTTACAAAAACACGTGTTTTTTTTACATATAAAACATTTTATTTAAATTGACGTTTCGGCTTATTGGATCAATCCATCTTCAGCTGGGAAGAAAAACGTTAGGTTAGGTGTGTGGCTAGCGAATTTCTTATCAATTTTTTATAAAATCATGTAACGAATACATAATTGTTTATCCAAATTACCTACAATTAGCTCATAAATTACAAATAACAATGTTCGACAAACTATATCTCTATATTTTTATCAATGACGAATATAAAATGTAACATGTACATCAACCTGTTAGCTTAAGCTTTTTATAATAAGATTTGTTAATTTTTAATTTTTGTTGTTCATATTTCATGTTGTTAATTCTATTGTATTCTCTTATTACCAGCTGAAGATGGCTTGGTCCAATAAGCCGAAACGTCAATTTAAATAAAATGTTTTATATGTAAAAAAACCACATGTTTTTGTAAAATTTTTATAAAAAGAAAATAGTTCCTTCCTTACAAGCCAATTCTATTTACAAAATTATAATTAGGAACAACTAAAGAATACAAAATTTAATTTTTTATAAAAAATGTACCTAATATTACGTAGATTCAGTAAAATTCCAAAATGTTGTTATTTTTACTGTTAAAATTACATAAATTTAAGATATATTTTTTATAGTATACCTATAGATTTTACATTCAGTTTTTCAACTTTGTATTCTCAAATTTTAAAAAATGCCACAATAAATTTGATATATTATTAAATTTTAAATTACTATTAAATTTCCTGAAAAATTATTTGACAATTCTATTATAAATATATATATATATATATATATATATATATATATATATATATATATATATATATATATATATATATATTATTGAAACAAAACGTTAATATTTGTAATTACACTTACTTAATTACTGTCTTGGTTTTTTTATATTTTTCTATTATTTCATAGGAATATGTACTTACATACATACATATAATAATGATGAGTTACATTTTCAAGGCCGCACAATTTAAAACAAATGACTATATAGCTTCATTATAAATGTATATACACGAACTACGTCAGCCTCAACGGTACGTGTACAAAACAAAAGAAATAATTTTACTTGATTCTAATAGGGAAATAAATGGCAATAATTTAATTGCGCGCTATTAATTAGGACGTTTTTTGCGTGACGAGTCTGAATCGAATTTCAAATTAAATTTTATAGACGTAAAATGTCAAATACTCGTAGATATATTAGTCAATTAATAGAGGAGGGGGAAGGGAGATTTTTATATTGGTGTATTATGTACATACATACATACACAATCACGCCATGTACCCAAATTAGGGTGTGGCACAAACTCTTTTCATCATCCCGAAATCAGTCGCCTCCAAACATATTCCTATCCGCAAACAAGCAACTTGCGTTTCATCCACATTCATAATTCCTCCTCTTATACAAGCTCTTTTATTCCTACTACTTGGAAACTTTCGCTCACGCAAGCCACTCTCTCAATCATACCACTCCGACTATTCATCGGACGTCCACGCAAACGTATACCATCAAAATCATTCAAATAAATCTTTTTGTACGAAAGTTATATTTAAATCTATATGTATTTCAAACGCTAAATGATACGTAAAAATAAACGGAAAATGACTGCTGTGGAAATGCGATTTTTACGTGGGGTATGTGGTGTAAATAGGAGAGATCGGGTACGAAATACGATTAGTGTATGATGAGTGTGATATGAGTTAGAGTCAGTTAAGATGGTTCGAACATGTTGAGCGAATGTCTAATGAACGTTTGGTTAAAAAGATTTATTTGAATGATTTTGATGGTATACGTTTGCAAGTGGACGTCCGATGAGTAGTTGGAGTGGTATGATTGAAAGAGTGGCTTGCGTGAGCGAAAGTTTCCAAGTAGTAGGAAAAAAAGAGCATGCATGAGAGGAGGAATTATGAATGTGGATGAAGCGAAAGTTGCTTGTTTGCGGATAGGAATGTTTGGAGGCGACTGATTTCGGGATGATAAAAAGAGTTTGTGCCACACCCTGCTAGGGTACATGGTGTGATTGTGTATGTATGTATGTAATGATACGTTGTCTTAAAATCGATATTAGTTAAAATTGATTTTAAAATCGAGCTTGTATTGTATTGAGTATAATAAACAAACTTGAGAATTAATAAAACTTATGATTATTGGGATAAATTTAGATATTATGACAATTCTAATAATTGGGATTCTTAGATTATTTTTTTTTTTACACAAAATAGTAAACAATTTCATGCAAAACTCTCAAAATAGTTAAGGCTATAACTTATTATTACTGATTTTTATAAAAAAAATATTTCTATTATAAAAACCCAATTTTACAGATCAAAAGTATGTTTACTTTTAAATTAATAGTAAAATGATAGTTTGAAAGTAATATTTATTTAAGTGTATAAAGCATTTTCACACATTTGTGCAAAGCATGTGATACACATTATAAATAATAAAAATTTCAAATAAACGTAAGGCAAGAAACTACAAATAATTCGTGGACAGGCAAAGACTTAAAGAATCGCGAATAATATTTTAATTATATATATATATATATATATATATATATATATATATATATATATATATATATATATATATATATATATATATAGATAAATATAATTAAGTTCAATGTCTATTAATAAAAATTGAAAACCAAAGGATGATACATCAAACATACCATATCATATTCATAACCAAACATACCTAACCACTTATTAGCCACATTCCAATCATATGATGTACGTTTTTCAACAAACCGCAACTTCCATTAAACAAAAAAAATATCAGACAAAAATCAGACTCGTTTTTGAAGAAAGGAGAAACAAATACACCAATATACGCAGGGTGTATAACGGAAAGTTGAAATAAATTTTCCGTATAATTTATAATTTTTCTGTATATTTAAAAAAATTCCCGTATGTAAATATACAAGTTGAACGATAAAGAAAGTTAAAGAAGTGTTAAATCGAAGTTATTTTTTGCATATTATATTTTATTATATTTATTATGTTTTATTATTAATTTATTATATTTATATTTTGCACAGTCCAACAAATATATATATATATATATATATATATATATATATATATATATATATATATATATATATATTCTGTATATAATAAAATAAAAATTTATTATTGCGTTCGTAAATAGATTTTAATAACGATATTTTACGGAATCAAATCATTTTGAAATATGCCGGTCTATACAACAAATCGCTTGTAACAAGTTCTACTGTATATTGATTCTGTGTATTTTATATATACACTACACTTAAATAAATAAAAAGAATTATAAATGACTATTTAAAGTTATTTAGAGATCTTTATTAGATCTTTAATCAAATTATAATTATATTTATAAATATTTTCATTTTTATGTTTAGATTCACGAATTCAATGATTTTTTCTGGGAGAAATTTATTATATTATAAATGTATATTATTATTAATGTTGTAGCAAAAGTTGGTGTTAGTCAGTTAAGATGGTTCGGACATGTTGAGCGAATGCGTCTAATGAACGTTTGGTTAAAAAGATTTATTTGAATGATTTTGATGGTATTCGTTTGCAGGTGGACATCCGATGAGTAGTTGGAGTGATATGATTGAAAGAGTTTTGCGTGAGCGAAAGATTCCAAGTAGTAGGAATAGAAAAGCATGTATAAGAGGAATTAATGGAATGTGGATGAAGCGAAAGTTGCTTGTTTGGATAGGAGTGTTTGGAGGCGACTGATTTCGGGATGATGAAAAGAGTTTGTGCCACACCCTTTTGGGTACATGACGTGATTGTGTATGTATGTATTTAACACAATTATAACATCGAACATGAACTATCGCAATCATCAAATTATAATTCCATCTTCTTTTTCTTTATTTCTTTTGAAATTATATGAAGATCTTCCATCAGCAATCGCTTCCTTCGTTATAAATCCTTAAATATTACAAATTCACGCACAACGAACAAATTCCTAGCATAATTCCCGCGTAACAAAATTCCCGTATAATTCCCCCTTTTCCCGTTTTTCACGCCCATTATAAACCCTGATATATCGGCCACCAGCCAAGTTAAAAAAAAACAAACAAACATTAACAACACATTAAAGAACCAAATCTCATTTATATGACGACCCTAAACGCATAGGGCACATTTTCCCCTCCCCCAATTTAATTTGGTTGTTTCGGCCGTAAAAATGCAACTGGAGGCCATTGTACTATTCTGTTTCAGCAGGGGAGAGAAGGAACCGCATTAGAAGATGGAAAGAGAGAGAGAGAGAGAAACAGCTCCTCCATGATGATGACTACTGCGTCACCAGACCTCAAAACATCCGGTGTTTGTGATGCATATGTGGAAGCTAAAATATTACGACGAGATATGTGTGTGTGTGTATATGGCTGCAATGCAAAACACACATCAGAAATGAAATTTATTATTGAGAGATTTATTTGTACAGAGTGTGTCTCTATTTTTATTACACTGTTTTAAGTACACTGTAACAAAAAATAGTAAAATAACAGAAAAATAGTGGTCAAATTTTATAATAAAAAATCTGTAATTTTATTTTACTATAAATATTCTGTATTTCTACCTCAAAATTCTATAATTTTTACATAATAAGTATGTAGAATTGCTTACTTTCTGCAAATTACATCACATATACTTAACCCTAGAATGGTAACGTGGCGTCATATACGACGCCATCAATATCATAACTGCCATTATTTTATTTAATATGTTCTCAATATTATCTAAATCTTCTGTACCTTTAGTTATACTAGTGCTAACTATTCTCGCGAAATCAGTGGCGGATCCACGGGGGGGGCCATGGGGGCCATGGCCCCCCCCTTGGGCCTAAGAACATAATACAAAATACATACAAATATATATTCCACACAACATTTATTATTAACCCACCTTGCATACACCTATGTATATAAGGTGGGATAATAATTTTTTTTTGTATGTAGGCTTAAAACTTCTTAATAATTATTTACCTTTATTCTAAAAAAAGGCAAAATGGCCCCCCCCTTGAGAGTTTTCTAGATCCGCCCCTGCGCGAAATTTCGTTAATGTCAGTGCGACGCCACTTACTATTCCGGTTATAATTTGTGTATATGGTAAATATGGCTGGTAAAAATAAAATACTAACAGATGCGGAGTTAGAAGAGATAATACGTAGTTATGAAAGAGGTAAAACTGATGTTGATGATTTACATGTAGAAATGGACGAGGAAAGTGAAAAAGATGACGATGAAGTATTACAAGACAGTTGTGTGATGACGGGTTCTCTGCTGAAGAAGATGTGATTTACAGAACATAGACAACTTATCTGTACACAATGTGTTAATGATAATGTAAAAATGTGTGTTATAATTTATTTAAATACATTTTATTGCTTCAGAAAGTAATTTATATGTGTCTAATTATATTATTTTGGATGGTGTCATATATGACGCCACGTTACCGTTCATGTAATTATATTTAGCGTTACCATTCTAGGGTTAATGCAGAATTACATAGTGTTGGTATAACTTCTTAAACTATGTAATATTATAGCTTGCATATTAATTTCTATAATAATTCATCGAAATAATGAGACTTAGTATATATTTTGTATAATAATACTAATAAAATATTTTAAATGTAATTCATTCATTTATAATGTACATATGTAATTATATCAACAATAATATTACATTTTTTTTAAATCACAACCAGCCCAACTCTGTATAATCATACATATCACGTATCAATCTAACTTCTGTTTCTACTTAGGCTATTCTCTAAGTTCTCTAAATCTCCCCGTGTCTACTAAAACAGCAATTGAATTTTTTTAGCATTTGCACTTATGCATGTGTAGTATAGAGTATAGAGTTATAGAAGTAAGTACCATCATAGATCAGTGTTTGTATGGCGACTGATGTGAAATCGCATTTCATCGGAGCCGACGAGAAGCCTGTCTCGCCAAGGAGGCGACCGTTCGCGACTCGCTCAGTCCGGCCGGAGATTCGTGCCGTGCCACGGCGCTACTAAAAAAGTAAAAACCTTTACTTCATATAGAAAATGTCTGCATGATTGATATGTTTCTCTGTATAGGAAAGCTTGTGCTTGTATAACTAACTCTTATAAGTTTATTATTATTGAGAATGCGTGTTGCGAGTTATTTTACTATATGCTCCGCTCCGATAGAGTTGTTCTACACGCAGGGCCGTATTTAGGATCTGTAGGCCCCTATGCTGAACCTGTGGTGCGGGCCCTTAAGGGGGAGGGGGGGGGTGTAATTTTATAATTTTAAATAAACATGGTAGGAAACTGCAAGATAAAAAAGGAATGTAACAAACAAGTAAATTTTACTTACATATATTTAATTAAAATAAAGTATTTAAAAAAATAAATAATAAAGTTAGAAATGAAAATATCAAATAATCTTAGTGGCTAATTGGTTTGCGCCTACACTTAGTACTAATGAAGCTGTCTGTGTGTACTAGTGAAGTGTATTGTCACTGGTTGCAAGTCGGGTTATTCGAATATTCTGTTTTATGAAAATTTAAGTAAAATACTTAAAAGATTATCGATTAAACAATTATTTACTTTAAATTTGAAAAGTGTGGTACGGGCCCCTTTGTGGTGCAGGCCCATAGGCTGCAGCCTATGTAGCCTATGCATAAATACGGCCCTGTCTACACGCGGCGAATTGAAATAGAAATATGTTCTATGTTCGCTGTTTTATGTTCCCGCACCACTCCCGGTGCAATTGTGACGAGATATTTATAACAGTTTTGATAATTGAATTAAATCGAAGAGTGAGAAATGCTTGTGCATTAATATTGGCCACCCAGCGATTTTTTTTATTTATTTTTATTTTTATTTTATGATGAGTGTGAAATTGCAAAAAAATGTTGTAGAAAAAATTGGTGTTAGTCAGTTAAGATGGTTCGGACATGTTGAGCGAATGTCTAATGAACGTTTGCTGTTAAAATGATTTATTTGAATAATTTTGATGGTATACGTTTGCTAGTGGACGTCCGAACTGAACTTGAATATCGTACTTAGTTACACCTTTTTTTTTCAAATTGAAGACTGATAAACTGAGAAAAAAATGCTGTTTGCAGCGCCATCTATCAAAGATTAAAAAAAAGTCTCAAAATAAAATTTACATATTTGTTAATGGTCTATCCAAATCTGCAATAAAAAATTGGGGGTTCCATTTAAGATTTCAAAGTTGCCCCCCGTTCCCGCCCCCCAAGGGGTCCGGGGTGGGCAAGAATCCCTGCATCAGATGTCCCCCTCGAAACCATTTACTTTTCATCCGGAGTGAAAAATTATTTAAGAAATAGTTTACATCAAAATTGTGTAATTTAAGCTTATTGTTTATTGAAACAGAGTTACAAAAATCCATCAATTATGATGATATTGTTGATACGTTTGATAAGGTAAAAGCGCGTAAAAAGTTTATTTAAGATTATTATTATATTTATAGCCATGTGTGTATTTTCCTTTTTCCTTATGTACCTATACATTATTTTGTTTTGATTTTGCTGATTTTTTTGATCTAATACCAATGTATAAACAATTTAAACAAATTAAAAACATTTTCATATTATAATAATAGGCCTAAAACTAATTTTTTTCCACTGACAATTCCTTTTCAGTTGAAGAATATCTGCAAGGGGGCCTCACATTTCAATTGCGCCTGGGGCCTCATATTTCAATTGCGCCTGGGGCCTCGAAAGAGGTAAATACGGCTCTGTCAACAACTATTATTTATGATATTAAATTGATGATGTATTTATTAAATTATTAGCATATTTTTCATTAACAAAATAAAAAACTGCGAAATTCAACTACACACCATGTAGTTTTAATAAAGATAAAAATATAATCTGACGCTATGAATTAAAAATATCTACACCAGTTATTTTTATTTCCGTATAGATTAATATATAAATTCAAGTCTGTTATCAGTGGCGTAGCCAGGGGGGTGTAAGGAGGGGTTGAACCCCCCCCCCCCCAAGAACAAGGTTATGTCTGTTTTTCACAAGATTGTCTGCTTTTCACAAGGTTATGACTGTTTTTTTACAAGATTATGACTGTTTTCTACAAGATTATGAAGTTTCTCACAAGGTTTTGACTGTTTTTTACAAGATTATGAAGTATTTCACAAGATTATGTCTGTTTTCTACAAGATTATGTCTGTTTTTCACAAGATTATGTCTGTTTTTGACAAGATTATGTCTGTTTACACAAGATTATGTCTGTTTTTCACAAGATTATGAAGTTTTTCACAAGATTATGTCTGTTTTCTTCAAGATTATGTCTGTTTTTTCACAAGATTATGTCTGTTTTTGACAAGATTATGTCTGTTTTTCACAAGATTATGAAGTTTTTCACAAAATTATGTCTGTTTTCTACAAGATTACGTCTGTTTTTCACAAGATTATGTCTGTTTTTGACAAGATTATCTTTATTGATTAATATTATTAACCTCCCCCTTGATAAGTTTCTAGCTACGCCACTGTCTGACATTATATTTTTAGGTTATTTAGGCAATCGTCAACCTTGTTGCTGTTATTTTTATGTGTTTTGTTTTTGTCAACGCCTGCTAAATTACTTCAAAAAACGGCTGTGTGCCAAAAATAATAGTTGAAGATTATATCGCTTCCAAGATTATTATGTAAATTTGATTTTTTTTTCTTCTGCTTTGCTATTTACATATTTTTATGTAGACTAAAAGAAAAAAAATACTTAATTGTGACAGTTGTTTATCTATGAGCATTCAAATTTGTCAAATGTGTTTATATAACTATTTAAATTAATTTTATTTTTACTATCGTATTAAATTTTAAACGTTCTTTTGGTGCCTACGTGGATGTATGGTAGTTAATGTTGGGTTTGGTTGCAAAAGCATAAACGGAAAATGAGTGCTGTGCGAAATGAGATTTTTACGTGGGGTAGCTGGGTGGAAATAGGAGAGATCGGGTACGAAATACGATTAGTGTATGATGAGTGTGAAGTTGAAAAAATGCTGTAGCAAAAGTTGGTGTTAGTCAGTTAAGATGGTTCGGACATGATGAGCGAATGTCTAATGAACGTTTGCTGTTAAAAAGATTTATTTGAATGATTTTGATGTTATACGTTTGCTAGTGGACGTCCGATGAGTAGTTGGAATGGTATGATTGAGAGGGTGGCTTGCGTGAGCGAAGGTTTCCAAGTAGTAGGAATAAAAGAGCATGTATGAGAGGAATTATGAATGTGGATGAAGCGCAAGTTGCTTGTTTGGATAGGAATGTTTGGAGGCGATTCATTTCGGAATGATGAAAAGAGTTTGTGCCACACCCTAATTTGGGTACATGGCGTGATTGTGTATGTATGTATGTTTATAATGTGTTGTGTGTTTGTCAAGTACATTTGAATAAAATCTTTCACAGTAAAACATAAAATTAGTATTTTTAAATGAAAATTAAAAAATCAATTTTCTTCAAACATTCCTATCGCAATAAGCAACTTTAGCTTCATTCACATTCATAATTCCTCTCATACATTTCGACTACTTAGAAACTTACGTTCACGCAAAATGTAAATATGATATACGGAGAGTATGTATATCGAAACGTCGAATATTAATACAGAATTAATAACTAAATTCTACATTAATAATTCCTCTCTCATATATGCTCTTCTATTCTTACTACTTGGAAATTTTTGTTCAAGCAAAATACTCATGAGAGCATGTATGAGAGGAATTATGAATGTAGATGAAGCGAAAGTTGCTTGTTTGCGGATAGGAATATGTTTGGAGGCGACTGATTTCGGGATGATGAAAACAGTTTGTGCCACACCCTTTTGGGTACATGGCGTGATTGTGTATGTATGTATGTATGCAAAATACTCTCAATTATACCATTCCAACTACTCATCGGATGTCTATGTATATAGCTTCAAAAATCATTGTTATAAATTTTTTTAATATTTTTTTTTCATTTGATGGTAAATAATATTGTTACACACATACATACATACACAATCACGCCATGTACCCAAAAGGGTGTGGCACAAACTCTTTTCATCATCCCGAAATCAGTCGCCTCCAAACATTCATATCCGCAAACAAGCAACTTTCGCTTCATCCACATTCATAATTCCTATCTCTCATACATGCTCTTTTATTCCTACTACTTGGAAACTTTTGCTCACGCAAGCCACCCTCTCAATCATACCACCACTCCAACTACTCATCGGACGTCCACTAGCAAACGTATACCATCGAAAATCATTCAAATAAATCTTTTGAACAGCAAACGTTCATTAGACGCATTCGCTCAACATGTCCGAACCATCTTAACTGACTAACACCAACTTAATATTGTTAATTACTATAAATAATAATAATACTTACAATTCGATCTTTTTTACAGAAAATATTCCAATAAAATCCACAAAAATCTTCACCAATTTACCACATTAGAAATAATTCGTTGATTACAATCACCTGATCAAGATAGAACCAAGATCAAGATAGATATATAACCAAGATATATAACCAAGATATATAACCAATATAACCAATATATATAACCAATATAACCAATATATATATAACCAAGATATATAACCAAGATCAAGATAGAACTGAATTGACAACCAAAACAAATAACTTAAGACAAACGCACTAATTTATGAAACTAGATTAAAGATTGCTTAGATTAGATATTAGAAATGGTAAGTATACTATATACAATACAATAGATGGTGGTGGTGTGGCATGAACCCCCCCCCCCTCCCCTCTCCCTACCAATACCTTTCTCTGAAATTCCTCGTGTTTATAAGGTGAAAGCAGAACGCGCAACATTGAAAGATTCTTCTTTTTCTTCTTGCTTTCTTGGTGTGCAAAGTGGAAAAGAAAATATTTATGCTAAATACTCTTTAGTAATTGTTCCTAATTATATATATATACTCATTCACTCATTCATAAAGAAAATATTTCAAGATATTTCTAATTTTATAAACATAATTTTTAGATATGTTCTACAAAGATTCATTTTTCTTTAAATGTATCAGAAATATTAACATTACATTACTATATTACCTATGTAGAAAGAAGTCATTATGGTATTAGTACAGTAATAAACCGTTATATTTTTCGTTCCGGTACAAGTCAAAAAAAATATATATCGGTTCCGCTTTTTGTTCTAGCAAAATAACGGTTTTTTTTTTTCGGTTTTCGGTTCAGTTCCGAGTGATTAATTTTTTAATTTTTTATTTTCTACCACAATTTAAAACATTTTATTTCTACTTTTATATAATAATAAGCATACTAACTAAATTGATACAATAATATAATATGAATAATAGTAATAATTATTAATTAAATAAGAGTATAATAATTAGAAGTATATAATAGGTATATGATAATAATATAATTTACTATTCGAAACTTATAAAATTTGAATGTATGTATTAATTATTGAAGTGTCTATTTTCTCCTTAAAACAGGAAACCAGAAACGCAAAAACACGAAAAACAGGAAACACGACGTACAGTGTTGCCGAATTTTACCTGCAAACCAAAAACGCAAAAATTTAAATTAAAAATAATATGAAAAAAAAAATCTAAACCAACCTACTAACCTAACCTAGCCTAAATAGCCAATTACGTAAAAATACTGTAAGTATAATTGCAGGTAAAATCGGCAACACTGTACGTCGTGTTTCCTATTTTACGTGTTTTCGTGTTTCTGGTATCCTGTTTTAAGGTGAAAATAGACACTTCCATTAATTATATAATAATAAGTTAACATATATGTTAACCTAACAAATTCTTATACTTATACAAAATTTTTCATGTATTTTCATTTAAACTATTTAAAGATTATTAAAAGCAATGTTATTATTAAAAAAATACACCTTTCTCAAAGTGATCCCTACTTTCATTTTCAATTTCAATAAATGGATATTCATCCACAACTGCGACTGCGCTACGAGATCCGGTAAATCCCGTAAAAAAAGTTTTCAAGTTTTCAGAAAAGAGGAATGTTTGGAGGAAACTGATTTCGAGATAGTGGAAAGAGTTTGTGCCATTACCATTACTTGTATGTATGTATGTATGGAGTCGAGTATTTGTAACAGCTCATATATATTAATAAGTTCTATTTTCTTAATAATTTTAACCGTATTAATGGGAGAGTCATATTTTGTACAATTTTGGTATTGCAAGTACGTAAATGCTATCAAAATATTTATCACGTATTATAACGGTTTGCCACGCATGCGTTCACATCATTTGTCTATATATATATATATATATATATATATATATATATATATATTGAATAGTAATTGATCGGTATATTAAGTGACAAGATTTTTTTTAATATCGAAATGAAAATATTAACTTAAAATTCTGATTACTCCGTTCAGTCAAACTATAAAAAAAGTTATTTAAATTTATGTAATTTTACATGGTTTTTTAGCAGTAAAATAGCAACATTTTGTATTTTTTACAATAATAATAAATGTAAATTTTTTTTGTTTTTTGTTTGGAGGCGACTGATTTCGGGATAATGAAAAGAGTTTGTGCCACACCCTTTTGGGTATATGGCGTGATTGTGTATGTATGTATGTATGTATGTATGTATGTATGTAAATTTACAATATGTACAATAGACTATGTAAAATTACATCAGTATTTTACAGTGCATATTATCATAGTATATATATATATATATATAATATATATATATATTATAATTCTTTAAAAAAGAAAAAATTAATATACCACGTTTTTACCACGGACTAAAAAGTATAAAATAATTTCTTCTAGTCTCATACACAGATTTATAATCCCATAGAGAAAAACGTGGAGCAACAACAGCTACTCCCTATACTCCTTACTATTTATCTATTGCATGCGTACATATGTTAAAAACGTGGTATATTATTTTTTTTATTATTTAAATAATTATTTTCTGTTTTTTAATCTTGTTTAACTTTAACCTAATTAATTAATTTAATTAATTATAATTTTATTAATTATAATCAATTAAGGAGAGGTTCTCATCTAAATGACTAAAAAGTACGCAAAGTTTGGAAATTTTTTTTTCGTAAATGAAAAACATAGAAGGAAACGGTTTGGGGATTCGGAAAAAAGTTATTTTGGTATTTAATTTCAAAAATTGTCGTTTCATTAAAAACAAAATGGCGCCCGTAATTCACTGTTTTCGTCGGCCATGTCAGCGCGGAATCGGTAACCTGCGTGCATTGCAGCGTCTCTGGATTTATCTATAACAAAAAATAAACAACAATGCCAAAAAGTAAACTAAATTTACTGGAGTATAGACTTAAGAACGTGGAAATAGCTTCAAAATTTGACGATGTAGTACAATCTCAAACTTTGAGGTCGACTTTTAGGCCTTTTTTTTCCACTTCAGGGCCTTACAAAAAATAGTTAAAACAAACAGTTTGTAAATTTTATAGGTCTATACTTCAGTAAATTTGGTTTACTTTTTGGCATTGTTGTTCATTTTTTGTTACAGATAAATCCAGATAAATTCCGCGCTGACACGAAAACAGTGAATCACGGGCGCCATTTTGTTTTTTATAAAACGACAATTTTTGAAAATGAAGACCAAAATAACATTTTTTCGAATCTCCAAACCGTTTCCCCCTATGTTTTTCCATTTGCAAATAAAAAAATTCTAAACTTTGGGTACTTTTTAGTCATTCAGAGAAGGAGAACCTCCCTTTAAGTTAAATAATTAACTTTAATTTAATATTTCTAATATTATTAATTAATTAATTAGTTAATTATTGCATTGTCGTCATCCACAGTTCTGAGCTATGTTTAAAGTTTCAAGTCTCTAACTCATCGGGAACTTATTGTTAGTGTAAAATCGAGTTAATAAAAACGTATTAAAAAAAAGTAAAACTTACATAATTATTGTATCCAAATAATTGATTTAAATCACAAGATTTCTACTCACCTGAAACAAACAAAAAAATAATTAATAATCATACAAAAAAGCTAACCTAAAACGTACATAAGTAAAGATAGTTTGTGTGCAACGTTCTAAAACTGTGCAAACTGTGCGTCTAAACTCAACTTTTAAAGTTACCGTTGTTCTTCAACTTAAAACAGAAAACACAGACTCATGTAAAACTATGTAAAACTGTGTATAACTGTGTAAAACTGTACAAAACTGTGCAAAACTGTGTAAAACTGTGTAAAATTGTGTAAAATTGTGTAAAATTGTGTAAAACAGTGTATAACTGTGTATAACTGTGTAAAACTGTATAAAACTGTGTATAGCTGTGTAAAACTGTGTAAAACTGTATAAAACTGTGTATAACTGTGTAAAACTGTATAAAACTGTGTATAACTGTGTAAAACTTTATAAAACTGTGTATAACTGTGTAAAACTGTATAAAACTGTGTATAACTGTGTAAAACTGTGTATAACTGTGTAAAACTGTATAAAACTGTGTATAACTGTGTAAAACCGTGTGAAACTGTGTAAAACTTTGTAAAACTGTGTAAAACTTTGTAAAACTGTGTAAAATTGTGTATAACTGTGTATAACTGTGCAAAACTGTGTAAAACTGTATAAAACTGTGTAAAACTGTATAAAGCTGTGTAAAACTGTGCAAACTGTGCGTCTGGACTCAACTTTTAAAGTTACCGTTGTTCTTCAACTTAAAACAGAAAACAGAAAACTCATATATGAGTTTGCGTTTTTCACAAGGTTATGACTGTTTTTTACAAAATTATGACTAATTTTTCACAAGATTATGAAGTTTTTCACAAGATTATGTCTGTTTTTCACAAGGTTATGACTGTTTTTTACAAGGTTATGACTGTTTTTTTACAAGATTATAAAGTTTTTCACAAGATTATGTTCAAACTGAAACCAGAAAACACAGACTCATATGCGTTTGCGTTGCATATGAATAGATCAAAGTGTGCCTATGTATATTTACCCCTCAGGAGTAACACAGAAATAACCCACCGCACTCTCTCACATAACCTAACAAAACTATAATTAAACATGATTTATTGAGAAGGCAAAATAAAGGCTTAACTTGTGAGAGTTACCAGTTACGGTTGGTTCCCGAGAGTTGCGCAGGACCGTAATGTGAAATTTTCCCTATACATTATCAATGAATACATAAATTCGTTACGAGATTTGCCCCTAATACGGTTCTGGTTCGGGAATTTTATTTTATAGTAGCGATAGTAAAATTCACTTCGATATATAAATAATAAATTGGTTGTTTGAGTACAAATATTTGACTGGATAAATTGAACCAAACAAGTAATGATCTCAATTATTATTCAACCGATTTTACTCAAATTTTCACAAAAGATTCTCCTAGTATTCATATAATTTATGTAATTTTAGCCAAATACAGTGTTGCCAACTTTCCGAGAAAAAAATTACTGAAATTTTTAAAAATGTATTATGACCATTTTATTTAACCGATTTTAATCAAATTTTCATAAAAGTTTTTCCTAGTGCCTAAATAAATTATGCAATTTTAACAAAATACAGTGTTGCCAACTTATCGAGAAAAAAATCACAAAATTTTTTAAAAATTCATTGTGGCTACATTATTTATTCGATTTTGATCAAACTTTCAGAAAAGTATCTCCTAGTGCCCACATAAATTATAATATTATTAAAATACAGTGTTGCCAACTTTCTGAGAAATGTCAAAGTATTCTATATATGGGTTTACCCATATACTTCTAATCTTGTTTTATTTTGGAATTTGATAATATTGATAAATTCCAGTGAATTTACAGAATTTTCTACTGGTTATGCCGTAGTCGATAGAAAATTATATGATTTTTTTACTTTTGAAAAAATATGTAAATTCACAAACATGTTTTACAGTGTGTGTATGTACATTTACATTACTATTTCTGCATATATGTATATTTTTTTTTACCACTTTGACTGCAAGGAAAAAATGGTATAGAGTTTGGTACGGTGTCTGTAACATTTTCAAAAAAAAAAAAAATTGTATAGAAATCCTTCATATAGCCTCTAGATGACGAATACGAACTTAGTTTATGTGGGTGTATGGATGTGCGTCGTCAGCTCGCTCGTTCGGTCGTAAGTGAAAATTTTGTGATCGCAACTCCTCCTAGACTATTCAACCGATTTTAATGAAATTTTCAGGATAAATTTGTCCAGTACCCAAGATAGGGTCATGTGGTTTTATTTTTTTCCAGTGATGCCAACTTTCCGAGAAAAAAATTACTAAAGTTTTAAAAAATTCATATTGGCTACGTTATTTATTCGATTTTGATCAAATTTTCAGAAAAGATTTCCCTAATGCTCCCATTAATTATATAATTTTATTAATATCCAGTGTTGCCAATTTTCCGAGAAAAAAATTACTAAAGTTTTAAAAAATTTATTATGGCCATGTTATTCAACCGATTTTACTCAAATTTTCACAAAAGATTCTCGTAGTATTCATATAATTTATGTAATTTTAACAAAATACAGTGTTGCCAAGTGTCCGAGAAAAAAATTACTAAAATTCATTGTGGCTACATCATTTATTCGATTTTGCTCAAATTTTCAGAAAAGTTTCTACTAGTGCCCACATAAATTATAATATTATTAAAATACAGTGTTGCCAACTTTCCGAGAAATGTCAAAGTGGTCTATATATGGGTTTACTCATATACTTCTAATCTTGTTTTTATAATAAGTAACATAACATATGTATCTAAAATAATCTAAAAATATCTAAAAATAAACTTCCCATAAAATAAGAGATAAAAATACTATATAAATATATTAAAGCAAGTGATCACTGCATTCATAAAACTAAAACAAAAACAAAAAACATTTTAATCACTTTTAAACGTAATACCGAAATAATAAATCATTTTTGAGTAGTTCAAAGGAGTAACAAGAACAAGTACAAGCAACGTCATATTCAAAGACCACACCACTTACATTCATATCTAATCGCTTTACTAATTTTATATAGCCTTAAAATTTATTATTGAAGTAATCTTATGTTATAGTCTCTGGCTAAGAGTATAGTTTAGTTTTCTCTCTAGTCTAAAAACTATTGGGTTACATAAAATGTCCATGAACTAAGTCTACGCACGAATCAGCTGCACGCAGCTCTGCTAGGAGCGTTACTAATTTTAGCACGCCGCTAAAATTGTCACTAAACGTCAAAAGATGCATTTAGAACACCCTATATATATATATATATATATATATATATATATATATATATATATATATATATATTATATATATATATATTATTTTGGAAAATTGACATAGGACATTAACATGGGAAATTGACAAAATACGAAATAATTCTTTCTCGAGTTCAATTTCAAGAGAAACTATCATTTTAGGGGAATATTTAGATATTAAAACAATAAAAATAATTAAATACAATAAAATTATTTATATATATATATATATATATATATATATATATATATATATATATATATATATATATATAATTCATTAATCTGGTTAGTTGTTAGTTAATTTTATCCCAGGTTGAGGCGATAAGATTTTTTCATTTTCAGATTATTCCTTTATGATTGTATTTGAGTATATATATATATATATATTAGGTTAGATTAGTTAGGTTAAGGTAGTTCTTATTTTGGCAAAGTCGGAAATTTATTGCTCCCACCCGCCAAAATTATTCCAAATAAATAAAAAAAAATGTCCATACACTTCCCAGACCTGTCAGATGATATTAACCCGTGCCTGTTGAAGGCACATAATTTGCATTTAGCTTAAATAGGGAAATCGCCTTTGTTAGACATTTTGGGATATAACTTTTATTGTATTCACTTTAAAAATATTTAAAAATAATCACCAAAAAGCTAATGAAACATGCTTTTTAGTTGTCCAAAATTCATGCCATTCCGATGATTATTAACGGAGTGGTGTGAATTTGAAAAATATGATTTCTGACTCAGAAAAAAGCTATAATGATTATTAATATTAATCCTTAATTAATATCCTTAATAATAATTATAATATAATATATATATATATATATATATATATATATATATATATATATATATATATATATATATATATATATATATATATGTTGTATTCGATTTACTATTTGAAGTGGTGCATGGGTTTTGACTGTAAACTTCTTTGATTAAGCAACATAATCTGGTCTAATTTAATTGTTTTTCCTGGTATGATAAAATTTACAATATGGTCGTTTTGTTAATACGCATGCGCAGAAACCGGACCGATTTGACTAGACGGTGTGCTATGGCTATATATGTAGGCCTAATAGTTTGACTATATCCATTATCAGTACCGACCGGCTATTGCATAATATTAATACTACATATGTCATTAAGAGAGAGAAATTCTTACATTTATTTCATATCTTAAGTGGTGTGAGTATACTATATATATACAGTGCTGGACTGGCCCACCGGGAATATCCCGGTGGGCCCACAAATATATTTAAGTGTTTCTGTTTTCATGGCGTGTGAGAAAGATCTGCTGAATAATATTGACAATAATCGAGTTATTGATATTGTAATGCGTTTCGTTCGTCTTTTTACGAGATAATTAAATAAAACAAAATATGCACTTATTAACTAGATATTTATTATTTAAAACGATTAAATATAGAATGTAAATATAAAAATATAAAAGTATGAATATAACTATAAACTAAATGGTTATAAGCTTAAACACTAGTAATCAAACTAACACTAAATATTTATGTCACTATTTATATAACTGTTGCACTCGAAGTGAACTTGTTTCAAGCTTAAGATTCACGTAAGAACTGAACTGTCTATTGCATTGGCTGCGTTTTTATACGGCCATCGTGTTTTCTCGAACGTAACTCTGTTTGCCTGTAGAACATTCTCGAATCAGCATACTTGAAAACACATAGAATTCTCTGGTCTGTCTCATGCGGTCAAGGCTATTCGCTTGCCGTCAACAGACGGGTTCCGGCTAGCTTGTTTTGCTACATTGCCCCCTCCCTAGAGTGTTCCGTCTCGGGACACTCATAAATTATTGGTGAAGGGCCATGGCGAAATCGACACGTGGTCCCGCGAGCGCAGTGGGAGGTATGATAAAAGTAGCATTCCACGGTCTTTTCGGCTTTCTTGTTTTCCAGAGGATTGAAGCTACAAACAAGAATGTCAATGCCGGTATGCTGGAAAAGAGTTTCCAGCATGTTTCTAATAATTCGCCAATCTAAACCGTCAAGGCCACAGCCTACTCTGGGGATCGCCAATTTTAGGATATTGTCCCGCAGGAGTAGCTCGCGTAACGTCTGCAGTGTGTTCCACATTGATTGGTAACTGGGCTTCTCTCGAGACAGTTCCTTTGTAACCAGGTAGTAGATGTTGCGGTGTTCCCTTTGCAGATGTAATGCGGCCCCAACGGCAGGCAGCTGTTCCCGTAGCTCGGTGATCCCGCCAAACTTCTTGCGGAAAACGGTAGCAATCCCTCTGGACATTTGCAGGTCCTGAGCGACGCAATGTGCAAGTGCATAGTCCTCGGGTACGGTGAACAGGTCCTGTTGAACTTCTCGGGTGACGCCATGACGGGCCTTGCGACCTGCAGCGTAAGAGGACATAAATTGCTCGAAGTCCACCTCTTCGCTCCGTAACTGGTGGACGTGGCCTTCTTCGATATTAGGATCTTCCTCGTTTTGCCCAGCGAACGGGGCTAGACGATTATAGTGGACGACCCTTGGTTTTCCATTGGGCGTCTTGCGGATCCGGTATATGACATCGTTAATCCTTTTTATGATTTGATATGGCCCTTCCCACCAGCGTTGCAGTTTAGGAGACAGTCCCCGACGACGTTGCGGGTTGTAGAGCCAGACTAAGTCTCCTGGCTTATAACCTCCCATATTAGCATTAATGTCGTAGCCGTCCTTCATCCGATCGCTTGCGATCTGTATGTTGGAACGAACCTGTTGATGTATTTCATCCATCTTATTTCGTAGGTTGTCGACATAGTCTTCTCCGGCCAGGTCCTCTCCAGGTTTACAGCCGAATTTTAAATCACAAGGCAGGCGTAGCTCATGTCCAAAAACAATTTTTGCAGGGGTTTGTCCAGTGGTTTCGTGCACGGATGAACGATAGGCCAATAGAAACAGATGAATGTATTGGTCCCAGTCTCTTTGATGGTCGGAGACGACTTTTGATAGGTATTTACCCATTGTGCGGTTCATCCTTTCTACCATGCCATCAGACTGCGGATGTAAGGCAGTCGTTCTGGTCTTCCGTATTCCTAGTAACCGACAAACTTCCTGGAAGATGTTGGATTCAAAGTTTCGCCCCTGATCGGAATGTAATTCCATCGGTATGCCGAATCGACTAAAGAGCTCTTTCACTAGAACTTCGGCAACTGTGGTAGCTTCTTGGTTTGGTAGTGCATACGCCTCTACCCATTTACTGAAGTAGTCCATGGCTACCAGGATAAATTTGTTTCCTTGCTCACTCATCGGGAAAGGACCAGCTATATCAATGGCTATTCGCTCGAATGGACTGCCAACGTTATATTGTCGCATTGGCGCCTTACGTTTTCTATGCGGGCCATTACTTGTAGCGCATGTTACACATTTTCTGCACCACATTTTCACATCTTCGTGGCATCCGACCCAATAGAATCGTTCTCGCACTTTCTCGATCGTTTTCTTGACTCCTAAATGCCCGCCAGAGGTCCCGTCGTGGAGTTGTCGTAGTACATCCGAAACCTTGTGTCTCGGAACCAGTAGCTGCAATTTCTCCTGGGATCCCTCTTCATGTTCCAGAGTCCTCAGTAGGAGCCCATTCCTAAGTACGATCGAGTTCCATTGCGACCAATACGATTTAAGGGTGCGACTATGTGGTGCCACTTCTTCCCAAGTTGGCCGTTGATCTATCGTTTTCCACCGTTTTAAGTGTTTTAAATCAGTGTCCATATCTTGTTCGTGGCTAATATTCTCTATTTGCCAGTCGTCATCAACGGCGGTCGTCCTAAAGAGAGTGGTCGCTTTTTCCTCAATTCGGGAGCAACTTTTACAATCCGGCAAGCATGGTCTTCTTGACAAGGCATCGGCATTACAGTGACTTTTACCAGCGCGATGTTCAATGTCGAAGTCATATTCTTGTAATCGTTCAATCCATCGTGCCACTTGTCCTTCTGGGTTCTTGAATCGCAGCAACCATTTGAGGGCAGCATGATCGGTCCGCAGCAAGAATTTGCGGCCGTACAAGTATTTGTAAAAATGCTCGATGGATTTCACTACTGCCAGTAATTCTCGCCGAGTTACGCAGTAATTGCGTTCGGGCTTTGACAGTCCTTTACTGTAATAGCCGATGACCTTTTCCTGTCCTTCCTGAATCTGCGACAGGACTCCGCCAATGCCTACGTTGCTCGCATCTGTATCCAATATAAATTTGCCTTCCTGAAGAGGGTAGCTTAAGACTGGTGCACCCACTAAGGCCTGTTTCAGGGTATCAAAGGCATTCTGACAGTCTTCATCCCAATTGTATTTACGACCATCTTCGGTTAGACGTGTAAGTGGTTTGGCTATGTTGGCAAATCCTAGAACATACCGACGGTAATAGGAACACAAACCAAGGAAACTTCTGAGTTCGTGTTTATCTAGCGGTACTGGCCATTCTTTGACAGCTTGTGTCTTTTCCGGATCAACAGCTACTCCTTTTCCGGAAACAATGTGGCCGAGGTAGTGTACTTCTTTCTGGAAAAGGTAGCATTTCTTGGGACTCAGCTTTAAATTGGCATGTCGCAGCCGTTGGAACACTTCTTCCAAATTCTTCACATGATCCTCGAAGGACTTTCCAATCACAATTATGTCGTCTAGATATACTAGACACGTTTTCCAGGATAGTCCATTCAGGACATTTTCCATCAGCCTCTCAAAGGTTGCCGGAGCATTACAGAGTCCGAACGGCATTACTTTGAACTGCCACAGTCCCGATCCGACACTAAACGCTGTTTTCTCACGATCTCCTTGATCCATGGCA
This sequence comes from Clivina fossor, assembly GCA_963966155.1. NCBI lineage: Eukaryota > Metazoa > Arthropoda > Insecta > Coleoptera > Carabidae > Clivina > Clivina fossor. Next base: position 12,054,736 of record OZ014566.1, read on the forward strand.
ACTTGCCAGTAACCGTTTTTCAGGTCCAGAGTCGAGAATATTCTTGATCCGGCCAGCGTGTCCAAGGTATCATCTATTCTTGGCAGCGGGTAGCTATCTTTCTTTGTTACATTGTTCAACAGGCGATAATCAACACAAAATCGTGTTGACCCATCCTTCTTTTTCACCAGAACCACTGGCGACGCCCATGGACTGTTTGAGGTTTCTATCACATCATCCTTTTCCATGTCTTGGATGATTTGTTCGGCCTCCTCACGTTTCGCCAGTGGTAGTCTTCGCGCAGTTTGGCGTATAGGTCTCGCATCACCAGTGTCGATTCGATGATGAACAATGTTGGTTCGACCAGTACGACCTCCCCCGGTTTTGAATATATCTTGGTAACGGCACAATAGATCTTTAACTTTGTGTTGTTCTTCTTTGGTTAAATCTTGACAAGCACTCATGACCGTTTTGTTCAGATGTTCCGGAAATTTAGTTAACGTGGTTGCCGAGCTATTAATTTGTCGGACGATAGATGACGGTGACGAACAGTAACCAATCGACGTTCCATTACGTAATGTTACGGAATAATTGTTGATATTCATCAGCCGTACTGGAATGCTCTTCGTATTTCTAACTATAGTTTTTGCAATCAGCACTCCTTTATCCGGACCCTTGTCACCGTATCTTGGTTCCAACATAATAATTTGTTTTTCCGGAATCAGACGGTCTAGTTTTGCTTCCACAAATACTTTACTGCGTGGTGGTAGCTCAATGTCGTTCAGCAAAACTGCTTGTGCCATCGTGTCTTCTCGCTGATGTAGAACAACTTCTTCGTCATGAATCTTCACGATTCCTAGCTTCAGATTTAATTCAAAACCGTGCGTTGTCATCACATCCATTCCAAGAATGATTTCTTCTTCTATATCCGCAACCAGCACTCGATGTAAAAAGCTGGTGCCACCGATGGTAAAGTGGGCATCCAACTCGCCGCACACATTGGCCAAGTCTCCAGTTGCTGTGCGTAGTCTCCAGTTGGTCGGTAACAGCTTGTTTTTGGTTTTGATCATTCCTGTCTTCACGATGGTCTTCGTGGCTCCCGTGTCTAATAGAAGAAGAACATTCTTGCCATTAACAACACCATCGATGAACACGCTCTTTGAACAGTTTTTAATTATGGCCACTCGTGCATTACGTGGGGCTTGTGTACGGCGGGTTGAAGATTGCCCCTTCCCATCAACCCGTTTTAGTTTTCCTGTGGCTGTTGGGGCTTTCCGCACCGGCGTCTAATATGCCCCATTTCGCCACAGTTCCAACAGCGAGGTTGTCTCCTCTGATTTTTCAGTGCTTGCAGTACTTGTTGCACGATTTGTTCAATCGAGCCGTTATGATGTTCCTCCTCCTCATGGCTGTTGACTGCACGAACTCGAGCGTGGCCCCGTGTTGATGCCTTGATGGCCTCAAATTCGAGTGCTTGCGTTAATGCCTCGTTAACCGTCTGAGGATGGGCTAGCTTAACGGCTTGTTGTAGCTCTGGGTCGCGAACTCCATTCAAGAACTTATTAATTGCCAGGTTTTCGTAGATGTCATCTGGAGCCGTTGGATAAGACATTCGTATCAAGCGAACAATGTCGGCTTCGAATTCTTGCAATGTTTCGTTCGCCTTTTGAACACGATTGTCTAACTGTGTTAGGTACAACCCTTTTACATGCTTATGTCCGTATCGTAGCTCTAATTGCTCGACTAGTTGGCTAAAGTCCGTACGGTCTCTCAACGGCACACTTTGTAATACACGTAGTGCATCCTCACGTAGAGACAAACTCAATACTTGTGCCTTTCTTGAATCAGACCAGCCGTGGACTATTGCTGTCGTCTCGAACAGTGTCAAGTATTCTTCCCATGATGATTTCCCATCGTAAGTTGGTAGTTTCGGGACAGGACTTGGTTGACCAGCTTCTTGTTTCATCATAATACCGTTGGCGGATGTAGCACTCGAAATTGCTTCAATCTGGTTTTGCATCTCGGTTCTGATTTTATTTTCCATTTCGGTTCTGATTTTATTTTCCAAAGCGCATATATCAGATTTAATTTCATTATTTTCAACTTGTATTTTGTTATTTAACTCGGAAATATTATTTTTAACTTGATCTTCTAATTCAGAGATGTTATTTTTAACTTTACCTTCTAACTCAGAGATATTATTTTTAATTTTATCTTCTAATTCAGAGATATTATTTTTAATAACTTCTATGTTACGATTTACTTCTGTTTTTAATTGTTCTACTGTATTTTTAGAAGTTTCTTCCATTTTTCTAGAATTCTCTTCCAATTTCTCTGTTAAATTTTCTTCTGTTTTTCTAGAATTTTCTTCTGTTTTTCTAGAATTTTCTTCAAATTTCTCTGTTATTTTTTCTTCTGTTTTTCTAGAATTCTCTTCAAATTTCTCTGTTATATTTTTTGTTAAATTTTCTTCCATTTTTCTCATCAGTGCGCTTATATCCGCTGGTATTTCAAATAGATATGTTTCAGGATTCTGACCAGCATCTTGTATGGCTTTTCTAAGTCGTTCTTGTAACACGGTTTTAGCCCCTGTTGCGCTTAATTCACGTTCTTCGAGTTCTTGTTTCAGTTGTTGAATTTTCAACTCATTCAAACTAACTTGTTTTGTAGCCATTTTCACAATATTTTACGCGTTTTTAATTCTACGTTATTATTTATTTCTAAAATTATCTCGTACTTCACACCGGACACCAATTGTAATGCGTTTCGTTCGTCTTTTTACGAGATAATTAAATAAAACAAAATATGCACTTATTAACTAGATATTTATTATTTAAAACGATTAAATATAGAATGTAAATATAAAAATATAAAAGTATGAATATAACTATAAACTAAATGGTTATAAGCTTAAACACTAGTAATCAAACTAACACTAAATATTTATGTCACTATTTATATAACTGTTGCACTCGAAGTGAACTTGTTTCAAGCTTAAGATTCACGTAAGAACTGAACTGTCTATTGCATTGGCTGCGTTTTTATACGGCCATCGTGTTTTCTCGAACGTAACTCTGGTTGCCTGTAGAACATTCTCGAATCAGCATACTTGAAAACACATAGAATTCTCTGGTCTGTCTCATGCGGTCAAGGCTATTCGCTTGCCGTCAACAGACGGGTTCCGGCTAGCTTGTTTTGCTACAATATAATGAAAGAAAAAAGTCAAATATTAAAAAAAGTTGATAAATTAATAATATTTATTTAATTGTTTTTAATTACTTCACTATGTACTTCATTTTGTTGCAATTATTCAAAAAAAAAATCTTTTTCATTATTTTAATAAATATGTTTATAAATTACTAATGTACCTTTTTAATTTTATTTTTTTTCTTAAATTTAATATTGTGGGTCTAACGTCACCGATATTTCCCGGGCCTAAATGTGTTTCCAGTCCAGCCCTGTACATATACAAGGGTGTTCGTTCGCTTGGTTGATATAGGGCAATAACATGGGATTTCGATAATATGCAGAATACTACTTTCTGAAGTAAAATTCAGAGAAATACTTAGAATACTTTTCGATAAGGAATAAAAAGTTATATAATTTGGTTTTAGTTTTAATTTGCTAGCAAGTACCGTTTGGGCGCTAGAATGTTTTTTAAATGTTTTTTAGAATTTTCAATAATTTTTCCTGCTAAGTCAATATGAGTTAGAGAAAAAGTTACTTAGCTATTATGTAGCTAATTTTTTTCTCAATTTTACTGAATTTTTTCAGTTTTTTTGAGTAAATTTTGAAGAAAGCCTTTTTTTCGAAATAAGATGTTAGGTTAGTAGGTTGGTTTGTTTTTTTTTTTTTTTTAGTATGTATAAATAGCCAATTGCGTATACATACCGTATGTATAAATAGCCTCATCCTAAAAAAAAAGTCAAAATTGCCCCGCCCCGCCCTTGAAAATATTCCAGATCCGCTCGTGGTTCATCACATATTTCAAAGTTAGTGGTTAGTGGCATGTATTTATTTATATATATTTTCTATCAAAATAAACAAATATTGTAATAAATAAATTTGAAACAATTTATATATACTGAGAGTATATAATGTATATCGTATCAATTGCATATAGTGTTTAATAGTGCAACTAGCATGCAGGAATGAATGTATGTATGTATTTCAAGTACAAACAGAAAAAAAAAAATAAACATCCGAGGGAGGTCATTGACCTTCATAGCCGCCAAAGATGGGCGCCGCGAGACTCGAAAATAACACCGCACAGACACACACACACACACACACACACACACACACACACACACACACACAAACACACGCCCAACTTTTGCTTATTCGTGCTGTTTCAATGGCTGTGTGTGTATGTGTGTACGTGTATTAAATATCATCAAATAATTAGTTTGAACATTAAGGGGTTCATCATGTTTATATACACTGTAAAAAATTTATGTAATTTTATAGGTTCTATGAATGTAATTTTTCATTAAAAAAAATGAAATATTAGGTAAATTAGCACAATAAAATAATATTCTCGCAAAGCGAGAATGGAGCTAGTCAAATGTGGTTTGATTTTATAAGCTAGTTTTTCGACTAACCAAAATACAAGATTAGAAGTATATGGGTAAACCCATATATAGACCACTTTGACATTATCACATAACTGATAAGATAGAGGGATAAAAATTTTTTTTATCGAAAGTTGGCAACATTGTATTTTGCTAATATATAATATTATAGGCGCTAAGGGTATCTTCTGTAAAAATTTCATTAAAATCGGATAAATAATGCGGGCATAACAAATTTTTAGAAAATTATTATTTTTTTTTTCGGAAAGTTGGCAACATCGTAGTTTAATAAAATTATAATTTATGTGGGCACTAGGAGAAACTTTTCTGAAAATTTGATTAAAATCAGATAAATAATGTAGCCACAATAAATTTTTAATATTTTAGTAATTTTTTTCTTAATATGTTGGCAAACACTGTATTTTGTTAAAATTACATAATTTATGCGGGCACCAGGAGAATCTTTAGTGAAAATTTGATTAAAATTGGTTAAATAACGTGGTCATAATAAATTTTTAAAAATTTTAGTAATTTTTTCTCAGAAAGTTGGCAGCACTGTACTTTGTTGAAATTATCTAATTTATATGGATACCAGAAAAATCGGTTAAACAACATATGGCCGTAATAAATTTTTAAAAATTTTAGTAATTTTTTTCTCGGAAAGTTGGCAACACTGCGGTCTGAAAATTGAACTTAATTTTTTATTTGGTATGAACTATCTAATTGCCAAGTTTCAGCTTTCTACGAGCTCTCCTTTATACTTATAATTAACACTCATATTTATCGTATTTTTTGGACACGGCCGGCCAGCCAGCCAGCCAGCCGTATTGACGATTTTATAAGCTAGTCTTTTCGACTAGCTAATAAATTATAAAAATGTTCTTATTTTTACTGTTAAAATCTATGTAAATTACTATAAATTTAAGATATATTTTTTACAGTGTAGTATCATCCCTAAATTACCCTGGTAATTGTTTTTGAAACTAATCAACTGATGTCTTTTTACCACTTTGACTGCAAGGAAAAAGTGGTATAGCGTTTGGTACGGTGTCTGAAACATTAAAAAAAAAAAAAAATTGTGTATAGAAATCCTTCATATAGCCTCTAGATGACGAATCTCAACTTAGTTGATGTGGGTGTATGTGGGTGCAACTCCTCCTAGACGGTTCAACCGATTTTAATGAAATTTTCAGGATAAATTTGTCTAGTGTCCAAAATGGTCAGGTGGTTTTGGTTTTTTCCAGTGATGCCAACTTTTCGAGAAAAAATTACTAAAGTTTTTTAAAATTCATATTGGCTACATTATTTATCCGATTTCGATCAAATTTTCAGAAAAGATATCCCTGAAGCTCCCATTAATTATATAATATTATTAATATCCAGTGTTGCCAACTTTTCGAGAAAAAAATTACTAAAGTTTTTAAAAATATATTATGGCCATGTTATTTAACCGATTTTACTCAAATTTTCACAAAAGATTCTCCTAGTGCCTAAATAAATTATGCAATTTTAACAAAATACAATGTTGAAAACTTATCGAAAAAAAAATCACAATTTTTTTAAAAAATTCATTGTGGCTACATTTTATTTTTTCGATTTTGCTGAAATTTTCAGAAAAGTTTCTTTTCGTAGTGCCCACATAAATTATAATATTATTAAAATATAGTGTTGCTAACTTTCCGAGAAATGTCAAAGTGGTCTATATATGGGTTTACCCATATAGTTCTAATCTTGTTTGAAATGCATTTTCAAGAAACTAAAATTCCGTTGAAAAAGTGTAAGTCTGGTAGTTTTTGATCAATATACAAATAAAATTAAAAAAATTAATACATTTGGACAGGTCCGGGAAGTTAGCGAAGCCACTTTCACCAAACAAAAAATAAAATATTGCTTAATTTGTCGTAAATTAGTCGTAATTTTGTCGTGAAATCAAAAAATTTGTCGCGCTGTATTTTAAAAAATTATTGATGGCTTCGCTAACTTCCCGAAAAAGTTAGCGAAGCCATCCTTCAAAATTAAAAAAATATTAATAAAATAAACCGCGGATGTAGCTTAAAATTTATCGTAAATAAATCGTAAACGAATAAGAGTAATTTTATAACGAAATTATTATTACTTGCAAATACAGAAATAATAAACTTAATCAATGTGTATGCGTACAATGCATATATGGATAGGGCATGTACAACAAAATAAAATCGAACAACAATTTTAGTAACGATTAATTTACGAGAATTTAATATCTAATAATTAACGTGAAAAAATTATTTTTTATCTTCTAAATTAGGTGGCCAGCCAAATTACAACGAGAAATTGGCACGGCCACTCTTCGAATAGTTAGTCGAAGATCACAGTGCTTAAATAACGCTTATTTAAAAGAAAGGCCGTGACTAATTTGGTGAAAAAAAATTGTTTTCAAAATTTTAAGCGAAACAAATTTTGAAAAAGTTGGATTTTAACTGACTTTCGAGTTTGAAACATACTTATGTATATTGTTAAAAAGGCTTACGAGTTAATAAACAATATGTTTTAATAAAACAAAAACATATTTTATACAACAAATATAATGAAAGACATATTCTGTAGAATTTTAAGATCATTATTTTTATTTGATAATTAGATGATAATTAAGACACAAAGCATTGCTAAATGCTTTCCAGTCGGTGAGGTGGTTCGAAGACAGTTGACAATCTAGTTGCCTAGTTAACTAATTAATTAAGTTAATAAGTTAATAAAATAAAATAATTTTCCTTAAACCACAAACAATAATTTTGTAAAAAAAATCTCGTAGAACTCATTATATTAAAATAAAACTGCTTTAGGTTAAAGTTAAATATTAATACAGAACTTTAACTTAAAGCAGTTTTATTTCAATAATTTTCTGTTTGTGGTTTAAAGGAAATTATTGTATTTCATTAAGATCATATTTTAATTTATTAAGTTATAAGGTTTTTGACTTATATTAAAAAAAATATTCATGGTATATTTCTGTGAAATAAATATGTTTTTTTTTTTAGAATAATATCTATTATTTTTTAATTGATTAAATTATAAGGTTTATTATGTAATTAATAATTATTAAGATATTTTTTGATGGACAATTTTATTCGTAAAAAGGACATTAAAATTTATTATTTCTTTAACGAAAATTTGACAATTTTTGTAAAAACAAAATATCAAGGAGTTACTGATGTAACTTTTTGATCGACCTGTCATTCATCATCATATCCATTTTGTTTTATCATGTCACATAAATTTTAAGTGTTTTCTGTAAAAAAAAGTATAAAATAAGTAAAAAACATGTTATCATTACTAAGTTCTGTAAAATCTGTACAAAATCCGATCAAATTTTGCCTCAACCAAATGGCGTATTCAACGAATACAAGAGATGCCGTATATATGTCAAATGCATTTCCCATTCACGAGGAAGCAGACAAAATCAAGAGTAAATTTGGCAAAATACCACGACTGATAGCACTAAATAAATTAAAATCGGCGATTCTAAGAGGAATACAGTTTCACGAAAACCAAGTTGTACAGCACGGAAAAACGATTGAGAAATATCAACAGCAATTAGAAAAATTACATAAAGCAGAAAATCAGAATCGTCCAGATGCGTTTACTACACGAGAACAATTTAGAAGATTTCCATTTGACTTACATTGACCATGGAATAGTATTTTTTTAAGGACAGCCTATTAATATTAAACTATAAATTTAGTTACTATTTTAATAGTGAGTTTTTGTGCGTTTGAAAATTATATGAAATAAAATTGTTTTCAGTTTATTTTAACCTTGTGTTTTAATTTTCGTATATTAATGTTTCGAAAACAATTATTTATTTAAAATTTTTATTTATGAATGTTTCTAGTCGAGAAAACAAAATAAAATAAAATATATATGTATGTTTTAAAATAAATCAATGGAAAAAAAATTGTCTATTATATGAGTAAGTAATAGGCCCGGGAAGTTAGCGAAGCCACTTTCACCAAACAAAAAATAAAATATTGCTTAATTTGTCGTAAATTAGTCGTAATTTTGTCGTGAAATCAAAAAATTTGTCGCGCTGTATTTTAAAAAATTATTGATGGCTTCGCTGACTTCCCGAAAAAGTTAGCGAAGCCGTCCTTCAAAATTAAAAAAATATTAATACAATGAATCAAAAGTTACATTTTGCTCTTTAAATAAGCGTTATTTAAGCACTGTGATTTTCGACTAACTATTCGAAGAGTGGCCGTGCCAATTTCTCGTTGTAATTTGGCTGGCCACCTAATTTAGAAGATAAAAAATAATTTTTTCACGTTAATTATTAGATATTAAATTCTCGTAAATTAATCGTTACTAAAATTGTTGTTCGATTTTATTTTGTTGTACATGCTCTATCCATATATGCATTGTACGCATACACATTCGTTAAGTTTATTATTTCTGTATTTGCAAGTAATAATAATTTCGTTACAAAATTACTCTTATTCGTTTACGATTTATTTACGATAAATTTTAAGCTACATCCGCGGTTCATTTTATTAATATTTTTTTAATTTTTAAGGACGGCTTCGCTAACTTTTTCGGGAAGTCAGCGAAGCCATCAATAATTTTTTAAAATACAGCGCGACAAATTTTTTGATTTCACGACAAAATTACGACTAATTTACGACAAATTAAGCAATATTTTATTGTTTGTTTGGTGAAAGTGGCTTCGCTAACTTCCCGGACCTCATTTGGACGTTACTTTATAAAACTTTATTTTGAAATAGAATAAAAAAAACCTTTTTAACTCTGAAAAATTTTCACTTTCATACATAAATATTGTGATTATGTTTGATAATGACAATGTTTCTTGAAACTGCAGTCACAACTCCTCCTAGACGATTCCACCGATTTTAATGAAATTTTCAGGATAAATTTGTCTAATACCCAAGATGGTCATGTGGTTTTTTTTTCCAATGATGCCAACTTTTCGAGAAAAAAATTACTAAAGTTTTTAAAAATACGTTGTATATTATTTATCCGATTTTGATCAAATTTTCAGAAAAGATTTCCCTAATGCTCCCATTAATTACATAATTTTATTAATATCCAGTGTTGCCAACTTTCCGAGAAAAAAATTACTAAAGTTTTAAACAATTTATTATGGCCATGTTATTCAACCGATTTTACTCAAATTTTCACAATAGATTCTCCTAGTATTCATATAATTTATGTAATTTTAACAAAATACAGTGTTGCCAACATATCGAGAGAAAAAATCACATTTTTTTTTTAAATTCATTGTGGCTATATTATTTATTCGATTTTGATAAAATTTTCAGGAAAGTTTCTTCTAGTGCTCACATAAATTATAATTTTATTAAAGATATTGTGTTGCCAACTTTCCGAGAAATGTCAAAGTGGTCTATATATGGGTTTACCCATATACTTCTAATCTTGTTATAAGTAAAAAATAAGTTAAGTAGGTTATAATATATACTTTTTTTTTTTAAATACCAAATTTTATGTATTTTAAAACAGTTATTAATTGTAATATCATTTAATGTTCTAATTTATTGCTGTTGTTTGTTTGTAAATTGTTTTATTGCTTGTAAAAAAAAAATAATAATTTCTAGTTCATGTGTAAAACAATATATGTTTTTAAACTATTTCAACATAATAAAATTTATTTAATATTAAATATACACAATTTAGAAAATATAATTTTATTTATACAATATTCTATATTGCTCACTATTGTTTTCCATTTATGATATTACCTATAGTAATTCCACATTTATTACCCACTTCATTTTTGTGTAAAATTCAAATGTTTACTTAGTTTAAATAAAACGATATTTCTGGAAAATTTACAAAAATATACAATGATATTAAATGTTAATAAATTGAAGAAGTAGCCCTAATAAAAAGATACGATAAAATGAAAACTGTCTTAGGATTAGATTCTGTTTAATTATTTATTTTAACAAGATTAGAAGTATATGGGTAAACCCATATATAGACTACTTTGACATTTCTCGGAAAGTTGGCAATACTGTATTTTAAAGTTTTTTATTTAGATTACTCATAGGAATCATCCGGTGTAGTTTTTCACCCTGTATAATCATTTCGTAACATGAAAACTATTTTAACACAAAATTGTAATTGGTAAAATAACCAAATAATCTATTAACAGTCTGGTTTTAAATTTAGCCCTTCACCATCAAAAAGTTTGAATAAAGTAGAATAACATCGCAGCCTTAGTCAACGAAAAAACAAATGGTGTGAACCATCAATTTCTTTCAAGTTCTTGTTGTGCCCCCCATTCGTATTAGACAGAAAAAAAAAACTCGTCTCTGCTGTATATTTAGAACCATTTTTTATTGTCTTTCTTTGAAGGAAAAAAAAATGGTTGCACTTTACAACCATCTTGCAGCAGAAATGAACAAGTAAAGTAACAACAGATCAACCATTAATATAGACAAGTAATGTCTATATCGAATACATGAACTGTTTTGTTATGGACAATCAAAAAAGGTTGAAATAATGTTTGCTTACATTTTGTAATCTGACATCTATATATACCGGATGTTCAAAAAGTTCCGGGACGGTCAAATATCTTGAGAAATGCACATCGAATTAAAAGACAAAAAAACACGTGTCAAATATTTTTCAAAAATCTATCCAATAATACCCCACTCGACCCCCTACTCCCAGCCCCAAGGGCTGGGTAGGGGGTCAACTTTGAAATCTTAAATAAGAACTCCTGTTTTTTATTGCAGATTCGGATTCTACGGCTAAAAATACGAGTGGGGTATCATTGGATAGATTTTTGAAAAATATTTAACACGTAATTTTTTGTTTCTTAATTCGATGTGTATTTCTCGAGATATTTGACCGTTTCGGAACTTTTTAAACACCCGGTATATCTCTAAAACGGAATCAGCAGCTAACGCAGAAAGGCATAGAAGTTAATGTAACCACAAACGTGTTTCTAAACAAAACTTCCCCCTCTCTCTCTCTCTTTCTTATTAATATAACAAAACATTGTGTTGCGTTCTCCATCTATATTATGGTTGATCTAATGGAAGTACGTAATCTTATCTTGCAGAAGCAGACGTGTAAGCTAATGTTAAGACAAAAACAAAATACTAAGTTAAACGATGATGGAATATGTCAGTGGGTGGAGTCAATTATATATATATATATATATATATATATATATATATATATATATATATGTATACAAGAAGTTCTTTTAATAAAGCGGATATTTGAATTGAGAAAGTGATACCCTATATAATAAAAAAAACTCCTTTTTTTGTTTTTTGTTTCAAAGTTTATGATCGCTATTTTTAGTTTACAAACACTTGGGACTAATTTTATATTATAAATATCTACTCAAATCTTGAAACATATATGTAATGAACGTTTGGTTAAAAGAATAAATCTAGGTGAGTGATATTGAAGATACGTATACGTCTGTCCGTGGACGTCCGATGAGTAGTTGGAGTGGTATGATTGAGAGAATGGTCCGGCTAAGCGAATGTTTCCAAGTGCTGCAGGAATTGACAGAGAGTGTCAGTATAAATGTGGATAAAGCTAAAGTTACTTGTCCGGATATAGGAATGTTTGGAGGAAACTAATTTCGGGATAGTGGAAATAATAATAATAATATTTATTTACGTATTCAATTTTAGTTTTTGCTTAGCAAAACAAGTGTATATATATATATATATTGTGACATTTAGATGAAGCAAAATATTAGATGTTAAATTTTTAAATTTTATCAGTGTTCAAATTTTGAAATATTTTATTCATCTCATTTTTATCCTACCTGTCACCCATAATGGGCACGGCGTCAGTTGTTTGGAGGAGAGCTAGGTCGTAGGTGGGGTTGGTAGGAACTTTATTTTGTGATGTTGGTAAATTAGGTGGGCGCCAGTCAAAGCGGAATGTTGACGCAAAATTGAGAAGCTTTGACAAATCTCAAAAAGGAACTTAACGGGATAGGGATTTATTTCATTTTTCGAGAATTTGTTTCGGAAATGCAATAAATAATTAAATAAAAAATTACTTACAATTTTGTAATACGATGTAGTTATATTGTATGATATTTAGTACAGCATAATATACGAATGATTTGATGTCTGCTGGTTAGCGGGTGGTCTAGCTAAAGAAGATCTTCTTCTGCGGTTTCGTCAGCGCCGAGGAGATGCAGAATGTACAGCGCAACAAAGCGGCATGATCGTGGATGGAGACATCATGAGAATGATCGCCCTCGAAATCGGAATACGCCCCGCGGGCTTTAGTACGTCATAAAAAATCATCCAGTCAATAATTCCTGCTCGATTTAGAGTATGGTCGATATCTTTCATCTGTTGATCCAAATTCGGTTTCCACAATTAACTGGTGCCGCTATACATCTGAATCTCGCTCGGACACCGTTGAAAACGACAGCCTGTTCATCTAAACATGAGGGGGCACAGCAGATTTATCCAGAACAATAAACATGATAAAATCAAACAAATCGAACTTGAAATAAAAGTCGATACAATCGAAATTACAACGATCAGCAATACATTCGTATAATATCATCAATATAACAAATTAATACGGAATCAAAATAATTTACCAGCTACAATTTAAATTACACAAATCATAAATCAGCTCAAGCAACGTTAATAAATTTAGCAAACAAAATAAATATCAGATTACAAAATTTAAGCGATAATCACATAATTCAATTAGCAACAAAATGATAACAGCAGAATAATCTCATAATAGAAAAGTTAAACGATAATTGCATGGTTCACTTAGCCAACAACATAAATAACAACAGTATAATCGCAAGATACAAAAGCTAAGTGAAAATAGCATAGTTCAAAAAATGATACAAGCAAAATTAAAATATTCAACTAGAAACAAAAATACGTAACTCAAAGAAAATTCACCAATACTACAATAAAATGACTCAACAATATTTTCTAGCTAAATAAGTTAAAGTTACTTGCTCAACAAAAATATTCAATTTCAAAATAGTACAACAATCAATAAATTTGCTACTTACAGTTTACTGCACGTCATTCATACAACAAAGAAAAGAGATCACGAAGAGGGAACATAGAACATGGAACAGAGGGGGGGGTCGCGTGCGCAAGAGAGACAAAACACGAAAGTACTTTAGCCGATCTAGACCGAATGTCTTTCCCGTAATTTGTAAATCCGGAAGCCAATGAACGCATTCTGATCTTATAGGCGTGGCCCACGAAAACATAGGGTATTTCACCGAGAATTATGACGTGGCCACCAAAAAATATACTCAAACAAAATATCATCACAGCCGATATAGCTTCTTCAGCCTAAAATTTAAGCGCTGTGATAATAGCAAAATAATACGAACAATGGCGCGTGGCCTCAAAATAACTCGTATTGCAACAATCCCGAACTCTACAAAAGTTCGAACAATAAAACGCCGATCGTTTTAAACGCGAATAAAATTATCAACCGCAGTGTCGCACACTGCACAAAAAATCTGAAGATCATAACGCGCTCTAGCAAGGGCTCGAAATTTACAAATACGGACAATGATACGCACTAAAGACTTTCACAAACGGAAAACGGAAAGGAAAATCTACCAGTATTTACAAAGAAAGAAATGAGGATTGGAACGGGGATCTGTGCTGCTTCAAGGTTAATTTGTCAAATTAAAATTACTAATCATCAAATAAACTATAACGATACAAACTCTAATAAATTGAACTCTACAAATCATAACTCAAAACAAAATAACTAACAAAATTATTCAAGAAAGAAATTGGCTTTACAAAAAAATACAAAACGAAATCAAATGTAAGTTGACCATCATTGCATTCATGAGAGCAAAAATCACGATACTAAAATAATCCAAATACTAATAAAATCTCATGAATAACAATTCAAACATAATACAAAATACATAAATTATCAACTTACATCGTTTCAAATCCAAACAAACAATTTCTGCCTTGAATATATTACCTTTCAATACCGCATGGTAATTAACCTTCAAACTCATCACAGATATAACGAAGACAAAACCAGTAGAAGTCTGCTCAGCTCGGTAATTCACGCAAGAGAGCGAGGTGCTCACACCAGAGCGGCTCACTGGAGAGAGAGGTATTTCACCGGTACAAGCGGTATTTATGTGCCTGCTAATTTCACAATTTAAGTCAATATTGCCAATTTACTAAAAAATAAATACTCTATAAAAATATCATTTTTTATACAAAATTTGACTCGTGACAAAAAGTGTTTTTGTCACACAATATATATATATATATATATATATATATATATATATATATATATCGGGTGTTCGTTCGTCATGTTCGTATGGGCGTTTAACATGCAGTTTCGATAATTTGCGATATACTTCTTTCTCGAGTAAAATTCGGAAAAATACTTAGAGTACTTTTCGATAGAACATAAAAAGTTATATAATTCGGTTTTAGTTTTAATTTACTAGCATATGCCGTTTAGGCGCTAAAATTTTTTTTTTTTTTTTTTCTCAAAAACTATAAGTGTATGAAAATAATCGAAGTATGGAAAAATGCGGAATAATAAGTACTATAATGGAGTGGAAAAACTATTATTCTAGGATGCATCGTTTAGTAAAAAAAATATTAAAAACTGAATTTTTAAAAATTTCTCAAGAGATTTGAGATTTTTACAAAATAAGACTTTTTTTCAAAATTTGCTCAAAAAAATCTGAAAAAATTTATTAAAATAGAGAAAAAAATTAGCTACATAATAGCTAAGTAACTTTTTTCTTTATGGAAAAATTATTAAGGAAAAATTATTGAAAATTAATATTTTTAGCATTTTAATTTGTTTTTTTTCTTTCCTGCCAAACCAGAATGAGTTAGAGAAAAAAGTTACTAAGTTATTATGTAGCTAATTTTTTTCTCTATTTTACTAATTTTTTTCAGATTTTTTTGAGCAAATTTTGAAAAAAGTCTTATTTTGAAAAAAAATAAAAACCAAAAAATCCAATATAATATGTATAAGCCTATAAACAAATTAATTTAATTTACCCTGAAAAAACATGTACCTAGTACTCTAGTACTCCTACTATTGTAAAGAGCTTGTATTATTAGTAAATCTTTCATTTGCTTTTTAAACTAGTAAAACCTTAGCTGTTTTTCTGAGAGGCAATCGTAAAGTTTTATTGCTGTATAATTTATACTATTTATTGATTTAGTTCATCGTTAACAAAGTAATGGAAGGTTACTACTGACACGAGTCTCATATGTATGTACATCACTTCTATTTTCAAAATTATATCGGTTTTTCTGAACATATAACAAATTTTGTAAAATAATGCAGGAAAAAAAAGTTAAAATCTTATTTTTAACAAAAATTTCATTACAAATATTCATTATATCGCAGATTATACTTCACCGACAACGAAACCATCAACATCTCAATCTTCTTCATACGACTAGCAAACACGTGGTGAGTGATAAGTTCATTAAAATTGTATAAGATCAGTGGCGTAGCTAGAAACTTGTCAAGGGGGGGGGGGGTTAATAATATTAATCAATAAAGATAATCTTGTCAAAAACAGACATAATCTTGAGAAAAACAGACATAATCTTATGAAAAACAGACATAATCTAGTGAAAAACAGACATAACCATGTGAAAAACAGACATAACCTTGTGAAAAACAGACAATCTTGTGAAAAACAGACATAACCTTGTGAAAAATAGACATAACCTTGTGAAAAACAGACATAACCTTCTGAAAAACATACATAATCTTGTGAAAAACAGACATAATCTTTAGAAAAACAGACATAACCTTGTGAAAAACAGACATAATCTTGTGAAAAACAGACATAATCTTGTGAAAAATAGACATAATCTTGTGAAAAACTTCATAATCTTGTAAAAAACAGTCATAACCTTATGAAAAACAGACATAACCTTGTGAAAAAACAGACATAATCTTGTGAAAAACACATATAATCTTGTGAAAAACAGACATAACCTTGTGAAAAACAGACATAATCTTGTGAAAAACAGACATAACCTTGTCAAAAACAGACATAATCTTGTGAAAAACAGACATAATCTTGTGAAAAACAGACATAACCTTGTAAAAAACAGACATAATCTTGTGAAAAACTTCATAATCTTATAAAAAACAGACATAACCTTGTGAAAAACAGTCATAATCTTGCGAAAAATATACATAATCTTGTGAAAAACAGACATAATCTTGTAAAAACCTGCATAATCTTGTAAAAAACAGACATAACCTTGTAAAAAAACAGTCATAACCTTGTGAAAAATAGACATAATCTTGTAAATTGTATAAGATAATCCGAATAGTTTTCTTTTGAATTATAAAGACTGTTTTAGCATTGAGTGAAAAGCAGAGACATGAACCGGAACCGAACCGTAAACCGAAAACCGAAATTAACCGGAATTTTTAACAGAACCGTAACCGCAACCGGAACGTAAAATTGCTAAATTTAAAAACCGAAACCGGAACCGGAACGAAATTTTAATAACGGTTAATTTCGGTTAAAACGAAAAAAATAAATAACGGTTAATTTCGGTTCAAAAAAATTTTTTTTCATTAAAATAATTTATTAATCGTTTTCTTTCATTTATGCACCATGTAAAAATCTAAAAATATCATGCTTCATCCTCCATCTGCCGCTTTCTTTTCGTGTACCGCCGGCGCCGCCACAAAATTTCATCTGCCAATTTTGTTCGTAAGTCCTGGAGTTTGTAAGTCGGGCGTTCGTAAGTCGGGGTCTACCTGCACTGTGTCTTATTAATTATTTTTGTATTTTGCTGTTTTATTTTATTTATGTGCAATGTTTTTTATTTCTAACGTTCTTATGCTGTCCCTTTATGTGTGCTGTTCTTAAATTATATTTTGTATTCGTTTTTGACAATAAAATAATCAATTATTATTTCAGTAAGTTTTATTTCTTCTGTATTTAAATTTTATAATTGAACACAAGAATAAGAAAAGAATTTGGTCAATAAAATTAAAACAAAATTTATACCGGTAGATATTTGATGTTCGACTCGATTTTTAATTAAGTTTATTTAAGTAATTCAATTTTTTTATTTTAAATTTTAATTTTAACCGGAACTGAACCGGAACCGAACCGTAACTGAACCGAAATTTTTAGACGAACTGAAACCGGAACCGGAACGAAAAACATTTACTTGGAACGTAACCATAAACCGGAACGAAATTAATTTCGGTTCAAGTCTCTGGTGAAAAGACCAAAATATGCAGTTCCTAAAGTTTTAGAACAGACAAATGATTTAACACTTCTCAATTGAAACATTCGGCCTGATTCTCTAACAAAGTTGCTAAGTCTTAGCAACGTTGCTAACAACTCTAACCAATAGAAACAAGTAAAAAAGTTCTCATTTTGATTTTTTATTTAGTGTCAGTTAATATGATTGGCTAATGTTGTTAGCAACGTTGTTAAAACTTAGCAACTTTGTTAGAGAATCAGGTCGATTATTTGATACAGCTTTACGCAGGTTTGATGGATTTGATCATGGCAAGTTAACATGTGGTCCAATTTTATTCCTAATAAATTTCACTGGTTTATTAGCAATATGATGTTTATATTTACTAAGTAAAAGTAATATATGTTGATTTTTTTAGAGTTATTTATTGTTAGCTTATTTATCGAAAACCAAACAAAAAAAATAAAAAAATAATTAAGATACTAATTTAAAGCAATTTGTTTCGATCGGATTCGTCTGATCTAGAGGCCATATAGAAGAATTTCTATAGAATTTTTTTTTTGAAAATGTTACAGACACCGTACCAAACGCTATACCACTTTTCCTTGCAGTCAAAGTGGTAAAAATATTGAACACAATCAGTATAGCATAAAAACTATATAGAATTATATCAAATACATTTAAATAAAAATAATAACAAATAATATCTCAAAATAAATATAAAATTTTCTATTGCATGTGTGACGCAAGTGAATTTTTAAAAATAGAAATACGTAACTAATCTGAACACAAGTAAACTTCGCGGCTATCGCTTGTTATAGTTTTCGGTTAAACAAAACGTTTCTCATATCTTACCCGCGCCGCGCCGCGATAAAACTGCACTTTCTCAATAATAGTGTAGGTCATGCAAAACAATTGAAACCATACGTCATACATAACTCAATAGCTCAGAATGTATAGGTAATAGTGTGACATATTACAATATTATTCAATAGGTATATGTATATATGATATATATATATATATATATATATATATATATATATATATATATATATATATATATATATATATGTTCCTATTACTATATATGTACGTACACTTTTTCACGTTCATATAACGAATTGTTTCAATTCAATTGTGAACAAAAAAATAGCACAATACAAATTTTGCCATTTTTTTTTGTGTACGGTTATTTGATTAATGTTTAATCATAGAAAATTGTTGCTTCATACATACATACATACACAATCACGCCATGTACCCAATAAAGTGTGGCACAAATTCTTTTCATCATCCCGAATTATCAGTCGCCTCCAAATATTCCTATTCGCAAACAAGCAACTTTCGCTTCATCCACATTCATAATTCCTCCTCTCATGCATGCTCTTTTATTCCTACTACTTGGAAACTTTCGCTCACGCAAGCCACTCTCTCAGTCATACACCACTCCAACTACTCATTAATAAATATTAATACAGAACTACAACCTATAACCGTTTTATTTCAATATAATGAGTTCTGAAAGATTTTTTTTTTATTTTAAAAATTTTGTATGAAATTATTTGGTTTGGAAACACCTATTTTTCTGGAAAATATTATTAATAATTTTCAATTCAAATAGATATGTTTTTTTCCAAATTGAATAATAAGAAAATTTAAAAACAGATCTCAAAATAGTTATTTATTTTATTAAAAAAAATGTATTTGTATTTATAAAAACCCAATTTTACATATCAAAAGTATGTTTACTTTTGAATTAATATAGTCAAATTCTTAGTTTTAAATTAATATTTGTTTCAGTGTAGGAAAATACAATATTTATGAATGGTTAAACATGAAAAAAATCACATTTAAAAAAAAGATGTAATTTATCATTAGTGAATTGAAATTAGAATTTAAATACAATATTTAACTGAGGACACAATTGATTGACATTAACCTTGACAATGAAGAGAGAGAGAGAGAGAGATTTAGATCTTGAAAGCATTTATGTAATTGTTACTGTAATTATTACATCAACTACTATAGTTTCCGGATCTCTACTTATATTGTCAATTTAAAGTTTAAATTTTAAACTATGATGTGCATTTACAACGTATGAGTCATTTTTACTGTAGAAAATATATTTATTATTTATTACTTTGTTATTAAGAAAGTTTTATACAATTTTAATATAATTTTATTTTAAATTTAAAAAAAAAATTAGTGCTAGAAACGCTATAACAATCAATTATCAATCGAGTCGCTGGGTGCAATAATGACTTAAGGGCATTTATGTCGTTTTTCCGGAGAACATGATTTTGGAAAGTACACATCCATATCTACTCAATCATTAAAACTCCGAGTGATTTCTAATATCCATTTCTATTTTATATCCATAATTTCATTTGTGAAAACTTGGAACTGCGCGAACTTAATTAGTTCCTTTCGTCACGACAGAATGCGCTCAGTGCGCCATGTCAGTTTGTAGTTAAAAAAATAATTAAATAAAAAAAAAAAAAAAAAAAAAATATTCTCGAAAAGCGAGAATGGAGCTAGTCGAATGTGGTTTGATTTTATAAGCTAGTTTTTCGACTAGCTAAAATAGAAGATTAGAAGTGTATATGGGTAAACCCATATATAGACCACTTTGATATTATCACATAAATGATAAGAAATAAGAATAAAAAAAATTTTCACCGAAAGTTGGCAACATTGTATTTTGCTAATATATAATATTATAGGCGCTAAAATCGGATAAATAATGCGGGCATAACAAATTTTTAGAAAATTATTAATTTTTTTTTTCGGAAGGTTGGCAACATCGTATTTTAATAAAATTATAATTTATGTGGGCACTAGAAGAAACTTTTCTGAAAATTTGATTAAAATCGGATAAATAATGTAGCCACAATAAATTTTTAATATTTTAGTAATTTTTTTCTCAATAAGTTGGCAACACTGTATTTTGTTAAAATTGCATAATTTATGCGGGCACCAGGAGAATCTTTAGTGAAAATTTGATTAAAATTGGTTAAATAACGTGGTCATAATAAATTTTTAAAAATTTTAGTAATTTTTTTCTCAGAAAGTTTTCAGCACTGTACTTTGTTGAAATTATCTAATTTATATGGATACCAGAAGAATCTTTTGTGAAAATTTGAACAAAATCGGTTAAACAACATGGTCGTAATAAATTTTTAAAAATTTTAGTAATTTTTGTCTCGGAAAGTTGGCAACACTGCGGTCTGAAAATTGAACTTAATTTTTTATTTGGTATGAACTATCTAATTGGCAAGTTTCAGCTTTCTACGAGCTTTCCTTCATACTTATAATTAACACTCGTATTTATAGTATTTTTCGGACACGGCCGGCCAGCCAGCCAGCCAGCCAGCAAGCCAGCCAGCCGTATTGACGATTTTATAAGCTAGTCTTTTCGACTAGCTAAAATCAGAATAATTTATGATATGGTAATAAATGGCTCATTTGTTAATTATATTGATAATAATAATTATCTTGAAAATAATATGTATATAAATTTTTTGATATGTGTTTAAGTGATTATATGGAAAAATTAGGTCGTAATTCAAGGCGTGATAATTTATCTCCCATCCCTAAAGGTTATATTATACAACCGTTTTGGTTCTTTTCAGACTCTTTTGAGATGTTGATCATTCATTATGCCAATTATAATATATTCAAGTTCACAAATAGTTACAATATATAAGGATAAAACGTTTGAACGTTAATTTGGTCGTTATTGCACCCAGCGACTCAATTGTAATTAATAAATGAGCTAACTAGGCAACTAGATTGTCAACTGTCTTGGACACACGTCACTGATTGGTCAGTTGGCATCAAGTTGTCAAATTAGTTAACTTAATAAAAAATCCAACAAATGCTTCGGGCAACCGAATCTAGAAAAATAAATGTTTTTGTTACGTATGGTAGAAGTAGTAGTAGCAATAGTAGTAGTAGGTATTATAATACAATAACTCGTAATATATTGAATTTTAAACGTACCGTATCTCATTTTGAAATACTATAGGCGCGCGCATTCGTATATATGAATTACCTACGTGTCGTAATACAAACAGAAATATAATTTGTTTTAATTTGAACAGAAGGCTGTGTTGGGTAGACAATGCAAATGCATTTTGTGCACGTGATTTGCTTAGTGAATAAGATTTAGTTGGTTTGTCGGTATGTATGGCACGAACCCTCTCCCCCCGCCCCCCTGTTTTACGGTTGCCCGGATATATGCATCACTTTTTCGAAGAAATTTATTATAGAAATATTCTTTTGTTTCAATGAATAAACAAAAGCTACGCAGCTGGACAAGGATTATTCGTATTATTCACCTGTGAGAAATTCATAAATTTGTTTAGGTATAAATAAAATAAGTAATATTTATCTGTAACAACTACAAAATCCATTTTTTTTTTACAAAATATTACATATTACTAGTATTAATTATCACAAAAGTCTGTATGTAAATTTGCTTTTTTTAAAAAAAAAAATTCGGTAAATTTTCATAATTAATAAAATAAAGTCATTTTACATATAATTTTATAGTAATTTTTACTATAAAAATTTTAGTTATTAAAAAACATTAGTTATTTTTTAGATAAAGAAAACTATTGACTCTGCCGGTAGTCGAACCCGGGACTTCTGGTTTTCGCTTTCTAAAAAATAACTAATGTTTAATTAGTTCTTTGTAATATAAATACACAACTGCGTCAATGCACAAAAAAAAAATTCATTGTAAAAAACAATTTTCAACGCCGAAAAATATTTAATTTATAAAAATTTATGTAAATTTACAAAAGTTTTTACAGTGTAGCGTTACAGTGAGAGTTACAAATAATTTTTCAAAAACTTGCAACATATTTCGTCTCCAATTGATATATTTATATACTTCATCTGCATATGCCCCTGCTGCCAACATTAACATTGCAGACATTAAATCTATATAGTTCTGTAGATTTCATTGGAGAATTTAAATTTAATGTGCACTTATGAGTGCATGCAACAGGCGAGAATATTAAAATGAGTAATTACAAAAATGTGCAATTTCAATTGAATCTCTCTCGAGAGAGAGAGTGATGGTTTGGGTCACTTATTTAATGTGACCTTGGTAATAATAGTGGGCCATTGGCTTTTCAAAGTATACTAACTTATAGTTAGTACATATATAGTGTGGTCATAAACGACTTTGTTTATGGGAGGCAGATTTAATTTGCAGATGGGGGATGTCGCGCTGCTGTTGTTTTTTTGCTCGGATGTGTGATGCGCTTTTGTTCTTCTTGCTAGCTAGTTTTTGTTTTAGTTATTATAGTTGTAGTAAGTTGCTCTTGGAAATTGGTTAACTAGTGTTTAAACAAAATGGTAGAAAATTAATCAGTAATTTTACAATTATTCACAAGTTTATAACTTTTTTTTTTCCTGATGCAATAAATAAGGCTAAGGCGGGATTGATGTTACATGTAATAAACTTCTAACGGCTACAATTCCGTTAGAAAGCATTTTCGGACATATGTTTATTTAAAGTTTTTTATTTAGATTACTCATAGGAATCATCTGGTGTAGTTTTTCCCCAACGTCATAAATCACCCGGTATATATATATATATATATATATAATAAATATAATTTGATGTTGTTAATGGGGAATAAAGCGAAAAATAATCCCGTGTGGATGGTGTTATGGCGCCAATCCCACACGATATGAATATAATACTCGGTTCGGTATTTAGTAAAAGTAATTTACATCATCCTACGATTTTTGACGAGTTATATCGTCAACGTTTCTATCGCACACACGTTATTCAAGGTTACCTTGATGTCAAATTGTCAAATTAATATATCGAAATTGATAAAAATACCTGAATACTGACAATCTCGTGCTTAAAATCATGTAAAATCATTGAAATCGCGCTTAAAATCATATATAAAATTCTTTCAATCGCGCTTAAAATCATCTAAGATCATTAAAATCGCGCTTAAAATCAAAGAAAAATCATTTAGAAACGTAAAAAATCGTGTGTGTGTGTGATGGTGTGTGTGTGTTTAATATCGCAATCAAAAATATAATATATCTATGTAATAAACTGAGATAGCTATGAAAAAAAAAAAAAAGAATCTCACTACCAAATTGAAAAATGTCACATTAATATAACGAAAAATGATAAAAATACCTTTTTTAGAAGAATTCCCCAAGAGAATCTCATCGTGCACCATTTAGCAGGTACGTTTAGCTATAATTTAATATGCGACAACTTAAGATTGACGCATTTTTACGCAAGAAATCGCATTTTAATTGCATGCGCTTATAGCTCCGTTGTTTGTAACCTTAACCCTTAACCCCCTTATTATTAAATTATAGCTAAACGTACCTGCTAAATGGTGCACGATGAGATTCTCTTGGGGAATTCTTCTAAAAAAGGTATTTTTATCAATTTCGATATATTAATTTGACAATTCGACATATTTTTTCAATATCGCAGTGAGATTCTTTTTTTTCCATAGCTATCTCAGTTTATTACATAGATATATTAAATTTTTAAATGCGATATCTCACACACATATACACACAACATCACACACACACCATCACACACACACACACAGGCGATTTTTACAATTTTACATGATTTTAGGCGCGGTTGTAAGGATTTTACACGATTTTAAGCGCGATTTTAACAATTTTACATGATTTTAAGCGCGATTTTAACAATTTTACATGATTTTAAGCGCGATTTTAACAATTTTACATGATTTTAAGCGCGGTTGTAAGGATTTTACATGATTTTAGGCGCGGTTGTAAGGATTTTCAAAATAACCTTGAAAGGTTACCTTGATGATTTTTTTTCTTTGAAAAAACCCCAAAAACTTAGTAACCTTCCAAAAAACCTAGTAACTTTCTTAAAATCTTAGTAACCTTCAAAAAAACCTAGTAACTTTCTTAAAAGCCTAGTAACTTTCTTAAAAACCTAGTAACTTTCTTAAAAACCTAGTAAGTTTCTTAAAATCCTAATAACCTTCCAAAAAACCCCAAAAACCTAGTAACTTTTTTAAAATCCTAGTAACCTTCCAAAAAACCCCAAAAACCTAGTAACCTTCCAAAAAACCTAGTAACTTTCTTAAAATCCTATAAATGTAATGTGCATATTAGATGACAATAAAAATAGAAAAGATAGAGAGAGAGAGAGAGAGAGAGAGAGAGAGAGAGAGATGTATTTTACTATTATTGAGTACATTTCACATTGTATATCCATAAAGGGCGCGCGCATGCGCGCGCCCCATAGAACAATAAATAAAAGGACACAGTATATAAATATAAAAATATTAAAAGTGCTTAAAATCATGTAAAATTGTTAAAATCGCGCTTAAAATCGTGTAAAATTGTTAAAATCGCGCTTAAAATCGTGTAAAATCCTTACAACCGCGCTTAAAATCATGTAAAATTGTTAAAATCGCGTTTAAAATCGTGTAAAATCCTTACAACCGCGCTTAAAATCATGTAAAATTGTTAAAATCGCGCTTAAAATTGTTAAAATCGCGCTTAAAATCGTGTAAAATCCTTACAACCGCGCTTAAAATCATGTAAAATTGTTAAAATCGCGTTTAAAATCGTGTAAAATCCTTACAACCGCGCTTAAAATCATGTAAAATTGTTAAAATCGCGCTTAAAATCGTGTAAAATTGTTAAAATCGCGCTTAAAATCGTGTAAAATCCTTACAACCGCGCCTAAAATCATGTAAAATCCTTACAACCGCGCTTAAAATCATGTAAAATTGTTAAAATCGCGCTTAAAATCGTGTAAAATCCTTACAACCGCGCTTAAAATCATGTAAAATTGTAAAAATCGCCTGTGTGTGTGTGTGATGGTGTGTGTGTGATGTTGTGTGTATATGTGTGTGAGATATCGCATTTAAAAATTTAATATATGTATGTTGAATAAACATAGATAGCTATGAAAAAAAAGAATCTCACTGCGATATTGAAAAATATGTCAAATTGTCAAATTAATATATCGAAATTGATAAAAATACCTGAATACTGACAATCTCGTGCTTAAAATCATGTAAAATCATTGAAATCGCGCTTAAAATCATATATAAAATTCTTTCAATCGCGCTTAAAATCATCTAAGATCATTAAAATCGCGCTTAAAATCAAAGAAAAATCATTTAGAAACGTAAAAAATTGTGTGTGTGTGTGATGGTGTGTGTGTGTGTGTGTTTAATATCGCAATCAAAAATATAATATATCTATGTAATAAACTGAGATAGCTATGAAAAAAAAAAAAAAGAATCTCACTACCAAATTGAAAAATGTCAAATTAATATAACGAAAAATGATAAAAATACCTTTTTTAGAAGAATTCCCCAAGAGAATCTCATCGTGCACCATTTAGCAGGTACGTTTAGCTATAATTTAATATGCGACAACTTAAGATTGACGCATTTTTACCGCCCGAAATCGTATTATAATTTCAACCAGCGATAGCTTCCTTGTTTGATTTTAAAAAACCTTAACCTTCAGGTAACCTTAAGGTTATTTAAGGTTATTTAAGGTTAAAGAAGAAGCTATTAATGAAGAATCCACTGAAGTAGATGTGAAATATGATACAAATATTAAATTTGAAAAAAGTTTGAAATCAGAATCTTTAGATTTACATTCAGAATTAATAATTAAGGAAGAATATTCTGATATTGAAAATGATACCGATATAAATCAATGTCAAGCTAGTAGAAATACGAAAGAAAATAATATTTTCAGCTCGGAAGAAAAAGGTAAATCTGTAAAGAAAAGAAAATCTCATAAATGTACATTTGGTGAAAAAACTTTTACTCAGAGTGGAAATTTAAAATCGCATATTCGTGTACATACAAATGAGAGACCTTATAAATGCAAAATATGTGAGAAAACTTTTATTCGAAATGAACATTTGAAAGTGCATTTTCGTACACATACAAATGAGAAACCTTATAAATGCGAAATATGTGAGAAAACTTTTACTCAAAGTGTAGATTTAAGAAGACATGTCCGTTCTCATACAAATGAAAGACCTTATAAATGCGAGATATGTGAGAAAACTTTTACTCTCACACAAGGGAGCTATGCGCGCATACAATTAAAATGCGATTTCGGGCGGTAAAAATACTCCAACCTATAGTTGTCGCATATTAAATTATAGCTAAACGTACCTGCTAAATGATGCACGATAATATTCTTTTGGGTAATTCTTCTATAAAAGGTATTTTTATCATTTTTCGATATATTAATTTGACAATTTGAGATATTTTTTTTCAATATAGCAGTGAGATTCTTTTTTTTCATAGCTATCTATGTTTATTCAATATACATATATTGAATTTTTGAATGTGATATCTCACACACACACACACACACACACACACATACACACACACACACACACACCATCACACACACCATCACATACCATCACACACCATCACACACACACACAGGCGATTTTAACGATTTTATATGATTTTAAGAGCGATTTTAACGATTTTATATGATTTTAAGAGCGATTTTAATGATCTTAGATGATTTTAAGCGCGATTGAAAGAATTTTATATGATTTTAAGAGCGATTTTAATGATCTTAGATGATTTTAAGCGCGATTGAAAGAATTTTATATGATTTTAAGCGCGATTTCAATGATTTTACATGATTTTAAGCACAAGATTGTCAGTATTCAGTATTCAGTAATATACAATGTGTCTCAAAATTTTATATACAAATTTTACATTTACCTATTGTTCTATGGGGCGCGCGCATGCGCGCGCCCTTTATGAATGTACAATGTGTCTAAGAAATAAATGTACGCAATAAAATACATATCTCTCTTTCTCTCTCTTTTGCTCTCTTTCTACTCTCATCTAATATACACATTATCTTTATACAGTAACATTTACAATGTCATACATATCTCTCTTTATCTCTCTCTCTCTCTCTTTCTCTTTATCTTTCTCTCTCTCTCTCTCTTTCTCTCTCTTGTTGTCATGACAACCAAATGTCATTTTATCTCTGTTTATCTCTCTCTTTCTCTCTCTCGCTTTCGACTTTCAATATAATATACACATTATGATTATACTGTACCATTTACAATGTCATACATATCTCCCCTTATCTCTCTCTTTCTTTCTCTCTCTCTCTCTCTTTCTCTCTTTCTTGTTACCAAGGCAACCAAATGTCATTTTTATTTCTGTTTATCTCACATTCTCTCTCTCTTTTCTTTTTCTACTGTCATTTAACATAGACACTGTATGTTTATACATATCTCTCTCTTTCTCTCTCTTTATCTCTCTCTCTCTCTCTCTCTCTCTGTTTCTTTCTCTTTCTTTCGACTTTCATCTAATATACGTCATTTTTATCTCTGTTTATTTCTCTCTCTCTCTCTCTCTCTCTTTCTCTCTCTCTCTCTCTCTCTCTCTCTTTCGACATTCATCTAATATACGTCATTTTTATCTCTGTTTATCTCTCTCTCTCTCTCTCTCTTTCTTTCGACTTTCATCTAATATACGTCATTTTTATCACTGTTTATCTCTCTCTCTCTCTCTCTTTCTCGTTCTTTCTCCCTTGTTGCCATGGCAAGCAAATGTCATTTTTTATCTCTCTTTATCTCTCTCTCTCTCTCTCTCTCTCTCTATCTTTCTCTCTTTCTTTCTTTCTTTCTTTCAACTTTCATCTAATATACCCATTGTGTTTATACTGTTAAATTTATAATATTGTTGCCATGGTAACCTAATGTTATTTTTATCTCTTTTTATCTCTCTTTATATATATTTTTTGTTAGATTTGGGGTAAATTATTTTACGAAAGAGGCGCGCGCATGCGCGCGCCCTTCATCCCCCTTACCTTAACCCTTAACCTTTCTTCATCATGATTATTTTCTTTAAAACATATCACTTTCAGAAGATGCATATCTCTATTTCAATGTAGAAAATTTATCTCAACAATTTTATTTTCTATATCAACGCTGGATTTTTATCTAGAGTTTTATCTACATTTTATCCTTAGTTAGAAATATTGAGCTTGAAATACGATAATTCATCTAGAATATTGATATCTATAGTACGTTGAGTAGTTGGAGTGGTGTAATTGAGAGTGTTTTGCGTGAGCGAAAGTTTCCAAGTAGTAGGAATAAAAGAGCATGTATGAGAGAAGAATTATGAATGTGGATGAAGCGAAAGTTGCTTGTTTGAATAGGAATGTTTGGAGGCGACTGATTTCTCGGGATGATGAAAAGAGTTTGTGCCACACCCTGCTAGGGTACATAGCGTAATTTTGTATGTATGTATGTATGTATGTATGTATAGTCGTTGAGAAAATTTTTATTTTAGCTTTTTACTTTTAACGCAAAGGTAAACATGTTTTTAAACTGTAAACTTTTGTTTTTTTCAATGAAATTAAAAATTTTAATAGAAAAAAAAAACTATATTTAAAGCTTCGTATGAAATTAGTTAATATTTAGTTTAAAAATAAAACTAGTAAATTTGAACTGAAAATTATTAATAATTTTACAATTATATTTTCCCTCTTTTTTTTTTTATGAAAAAGTGCTTTTATTTTTCGTTTTATAATTAATTTTCACTTCTATCTCTTATCAAATATAAATAGTACTTTTATTTTTGATATATATTTTTTTATATCAAATATAAAATTCAAATAAACTAATTGAAATTGCTTAATAAGTAATTTTAAGTAACGTCAAAAGTACTTTTGACAAAAATCATTTTTAAAAGTGAGTTGAAAGAATGAAAAATATCTCTCGTACAGCATTCCCGCAATAAAATCGATTTATCTAGCGGTTAGGTTAGGTACAGTGTAGTATGCGCCAACATAATATTCGCTACTTTCTATCAAACGAAATGCCTAATAATAATTTTAATATTTAATTGCAAGCGGAGATTGGCAATAATTTATTCTAATATATACAAAATTAAGAAATTTCAATAATTTTCAAAATATCTCGATATGAAATACCAATAGTTATATAAAAATTAACACAACTTGAATTGTTGAATCCTTAAGAGTAATATTTAGAGTAATAGAGTAATATTTACTTGAACTTACATTTAAAATGTAGAAGAAGAAACGAAAAACAAAGCAGTCTTACCTGAAACAAAAAACAA
The DNA here is from genome assembly GCA_963966155.1 of Clivina fossor. Lineage (NCBI taxonomy): Eukaryota > Metazoa > Arthropoda > Insecta > Coleoptera > Carabidae > Clivina > Clivina fossor. The sequence continues at coordinate 12,084,679 of OZ014566.1, forward strand.
ACAAAAATTTAATATAAAAATTATTAGCAAATCTAAACAAAATTACATTATTTTAATCATCAAAATTTATGTATTTTTGCCATATTGATTTTGATTCAAAAGTGTAATAGTATAATTATTTTCAAAGATTTGCATAAAATTATTTACTATTTATTTTAGAAACATTTCTTTTGTTTATGAAAAAGTGCTTCTTTTTCACACTTTAAAATCAATTTTTACTTCTATCTCTTATCAAATATGAATAGAATTTCTATTTTGCTACATATATATTTTTATATGTAATATTATAAAATTTAAAATAAGCTAATTAATTGCGTAATAAGTAATTTTAAGTAAACGTCAAAAGCAATTTTTTTACAAAAATCACTTTTAAAAGTGTTTTTTGGAATAAATTTAATTGTAAAAATATTCAATGTACTAGTTTTTTTTTTTTTTTTTATTAAATATTAACTAATTTCACACAAAGCTTTGAAAATATTTATACTGTTACTTACTTTTATTTTTCTTTATTAATTCTTTTATTTCTATTAGAAAAAACATAAATTTATAGTTTAAAAACACGTTTACTTTAGAAATAATCACAAAAAACTTATTAGAACAATACAGAATAATATTTATTTCTCGAATTAATCCACGAATATAAAATATTCTCAAAAATAGATCCTAGCAACTCAATAAACTTTTACTGAATTTTTTAAATCCTTAATTAAATATCGCAAGTAAAAATCTTTTAACTTTTTTTTTTAAATGTTTCAAAACAAATTACCTACATTTTATTTACTTAATATACATAATATTACTGAATTTTTAAAATCCTTAATTAAATATCGCAAGTAAAAAATATTTTAATATATTTTTTAAAAATGTTTTAAAACAAATTATTACCTACATCTTATTTACTTAATCTACATAAGTATATAAACATTTGCATATAAAATTATAAATTTTCTTCACCTAATAAGACATTTGCTAATTGCGTACTTAAAACTTGTTTTGTAAATTAATAATTTATTCAATTTGTCTCGTGCGGCTCAAAATACTAAATAAGTACAAATTAAAATCGTTGAATGTTTACAAACAAAAACTCAGTTCTCCAATTTGCATAGAAATATAGTTTCGATCAGTGGCTTAGCCAGGGGGGGTGTTAGGGGGGGGTTGAAATCCCACCCCCCTCCCTAGAACAAGGTTATGTCTGTTTTTCACAAGATTATGTCTGTTTTTCACAAGTTTATGACTGTTTTTTACAAGGTTATGACTGTTTTTTACAAGATTATAAAGTTTCGAATAAGATTATGTCTGTTTTTTACAAGGTTATGACTGTTTTTTACAAGATTATGAAGTTTCGAACAAAATTATGTCTGTTTTTTTACAAGGTTATGACTGTTTTTTACAAGATTATGACTGTTTTTTACAAGGTTATGTCTGTTTTTCACAAGATTATGTCTGTTTTTTACAAGGTTATGTCTGTTTTTCACAAGATTATGTCTGTTTTTCACAAGATTATGTCTGTTTTTCACAAGGTTATCACTGTTTTTCACAAGATTATGTCTGTTTTGGACAAGATTATGTCTGTTTTTCACAAAATTATGTCTGTTTTTGACAAAATTATGACTGTTTTTGACAAGATTATCTTTATTGATTAATATTATTACCCCCCCTCCCCCTTGACAAGTTTCTAGCTACGCCACTGGTTTCGATTCATCGTTTCCTAATATACTCAATCCTGGCTGTACGTCCTTCAAAGGATTCTCATCTAGCCTAGCTAGTTGTAAAGTATGTCCACATAATATAAACTCCATTCGATGGCGAAAATAATTTTCAATATTATGTGTTTATCAAATGTTTTAAGCGGGCCTTACACGAACATTCGACTGAAAAGTGACATTCTGATTGAAGGTGTACGGTCAAGACTGACGGACTAATGAATATGGATTGACGAATTTCCAAATATTTTGAAATATGAGCTTCAATCACGGAAAATGAAGGGGAGACTGACAGTCTCTTAGTCGCAAGGATTCTTAATTAAAGCTAATCTCTCACGCAGTGCCGTAGCCAGGGGGGTGTTAGGGGGGGGGGGTCAAACCTCCAGCCAAGAACCTGAACTAATAAAAACATACGTATGTGAAATATGAAATATGTTATTTTACTTTCATTTTGATAAAAATAATTTGTATTGCTCTTTATTTTTTATACAAATTATAGTATTATCTTTATTGATTAATATTAGTAACCCCCCCCCCCCCATGACAAGTTTCTGGCTACGCCACTGCGTCTCACGAATTGATATTGAATCTCTCTCATAACTGTATTAATTCAACGTGTTAAAAAGATTTCCGTCCATACGGTTGTAATTTTTATAATCATCTAAAGCTACAATTACTTTAATCAGACTGTTACATTGACTGATAAATGTAGGGGCTTCGTGATTGAAGTTAGGAATGACAGTCTGATTTTTCAGTCAGACTGTCATTTCTGATTGACCGTGTAAGGCTCGCTTTAGGCATAAATTCTCACCAAACATAATAGCAATATAGAATGAGTTTAAAAGAAATGGACAAACTATACCTATTAGAAATAAACAAAATCAGCTGTGTGTTTCGGATTTGTTTACAAAACATAGAAATTATTAGCATACGTTTCCATATAGAGTATTTGGACTTTGCACTTGGAAAACAATAGTTTTATTAATAATGTATTTTGCAGGTGCACAAATAAGTTAGTGCAAAAATTGAAGGCGTGTTGGGATTATATCATTTTTATATCCTAGAAAGGATATATTCAAAGTTTTCTGTAATGTCTAATGAACGATTATTTAATAACTAATAAATCCAGATGAGTGATATTGAAGGTATACGTCTGTACGTGGACGTCCGATGAGTAGATGGTTGTAGAAATAACTAGATAGAAATAGCGGGAAATTAATTTCGCTATATAGTGGAAAGAGTTTCTGCCACATCCTTAAAATTAATTTTTAATTGTGTTGAATTAAGTATGCATGTATAAAAAGTTTTTGTAATGTTACAGAAATATAAATCATTTGAGTGAGTTATACTAATCATACATAATATACTTTTTCTACAACTATACAATAGAAACAAAACATTTTTTCGTATAAAATAAAGATAATGTGCTCATATTTAGATTTATAGATCATTATATAATGCAAATTGCTGATGGTAACAACGTGGCGTTATTTTTATTATTAAAAAAGGGGAAAAAATATCTTTTTGTTCACCTAGATGTATATTTGTTAAAGAAATAATATTCTCGCGAAGCGAGAATGGAGCTAGTCGAATGTGGTTTGATTTTATAAGTTAGTTTTTCGACTAGCTAAAATATAATATATATCGTATTTTCCGTACACAGCCGGCCGTATTGTATTTCCGTACACAGTTGTATTGACGATCGTATATACTCGTATTTATCGTATTTTCTGTACACGGCCGGCCAGCCAGCCAGCTGACGATTTTATTAGTTAGTCTTTTCGACTAGCTAAGAAGTCGTAGTTGCAACAAAATAATTGAATATACTACGTTTTTAACACGGACTAAAAAGTATAAAATAATTTCTCCTAGCTCCATACACAGATTTGTAACCCCATACAGAAAAATGTGGATCAATGACAGCTACTCCCTACACTCCTTACTAGTATCTATTGCATGCGTCCCATGTTTTCTGTATGAGGGTTATAAATCTGTGTAGGGGCTAGAAGAAATTATTTTATACTTTTTAGTCCGTGTTAAAAACGTAATATATTAAAAATATTTTTTTTATTTAAATAATTATTTTCTGCTTTTCAGTCTTGTTTAACCTAATTAATTATAAATTAATAATTATAATTATAATTAATTAAGTTAATTAACTTTAATTTAATATTACTAATATTATTAATATTGCATTGCATTCAGTTCTGAGCTATGTTTAAAGTTTCAAATCTCAAGCTCATCGGAAAGTTAGTTTAGAATTAATTGACTGCAAAATTAGTATCAAACGTATTTAAAAAAGTCAACTCCGACTCCGACGAAATACTTTGACTCCTCGACTCCGACTCCGACTCCGACTCCGACTCCACACCTCTACTAGCATAACGGCACAAATTTTACGATTCAATCAAAAGCAAAAAACATATATTATTATTTCGTACATGCAGAGAAACTCCCATCATGTAAATAATAAATATATTTTTAATGAAAACCGTGTAATAAACTTATGCAATTGTTCTGATAATGTAAAATTGCTATGCGTAGCGTAGATGATATGCTAATCGAAATTCTACTTCCTCTATTACATTTAAAACAATAATATTGTAATTTGTAAACTGCATGTAAGGTTACTAGGTACATTCGCATAATCACATTTTTTTATATACTTAATCAATATTACAAACTATAATCAGTTTTATTGTATGATTTCAATGTTAGTGCAAAATCAGAATGAAGATATAATCAGTCAATTTTCAATTTACAATCTCTCAAATAATTGACAATTTATGTCAAAAAGTTGAAATAGGTAAATTTTGTTCATGCACCTATCATAATCGCTATTTAATAGAAGTTAAAGTTAATGAGAAAATGTTTTTAAATATAATAGATGCACAATTAATTGTTTTTATTAAAGTATTTATTTCGATTATAACCAAATTTTACAGATCAAAAGTAGGTATCAAATGTATTATATATACAGAGTGTTCGTTCGCTAGGTTGATATAGGGCAATAACATGGGATTTCGATAATATGCAGAATACTTCTTTCTGAAGTAAAATTTGAAGAAATACTTAGAATACTTTTCGATAGGGAATAAAAAGTTCTAGAATTTGGTTATAGTTTTAATTTGCTAGCATGTGCCGTTTGGGTGCTAGAATTTCTTTTAAAATGTTTTTTAAAATTTACAATAATTTTTCCTGCTAAATCAATATGAGTTAGGGAAAAAAAGTTACTTCTCTATTATGTAGCTAATTTTTTTCTCTATTTTAATGAATTTTTTCAGATTTTTTGAGCTAATTTTGAAAAAAATCCAAATATAACTCATATATAAATCATAATATAATAATAATTCAGTAAAATAGAGAAAAAAATTAGCTACTTAATAGCTAAGTAACTTTTTTCTCTAATTCATACTGATTTAACAGGAAAAATTATTGAAAATTGCCCTATATCAATCTGGCAAACGAACACCCTGTATATATATATATATATATATATATATATATATATATATATATATATATACCGGGTGTATACTTGGTTTATGCAATATAGGAAAAACAATGTTATTTTTTTAACATCGTAATTCCTGCCTCCCCGTTAGTTTTAGAGAAAAATTATAAGAGACAAAAATTATTTAGAATTAAAAACTACATTATTTACGCTTAAAATAATTGTGATATTACGTCTCAGTAATTAATTATTAATTAAATAAATATTATCAGTTTTCAGCAATATCAGACAGCCATGGACAAAACGCGAATGTATTTTGTTCACAAATGTCAGTGTATTGTCATTTAAATGCAAAAAAATAACAAAATTCATTCGCGTTTCGTCCATGGCTGTCTGATATTGCCGAAAACTGTTAATATTTATTTAATTAATAATTAATTACTGAGACGCAATATCGCAATTATTTTAAGCGTAAATAATGTAGTTTTTAATTGTAAACAATTTTTGTTTCTTATATTTTTTCTCTATAACTAACGGGGAAGCAGGAATTGCGATGTTAAAAAATTACATTGTTTTTCCTATATTGCATAAACCAAGTATACACCCGGTATATATGTAAATATAAATCACAACTAGAATGTTATAAAATGGATTAAATTTAATGGGAAGATAGTGAAAAAGTAGTGAAAAATAAAACAAAAAAAATAAATAAAAAAAGGTATAGCAATCATAAAATATTTTGCAGAACATATAATTCATATAGTCGATTTTTATTTATTATTTTTTATCATCGACTACATGAATTCTGTTTTATTTTTCAATTCCCCAACAGAGCATTTCCTAAAGAAGATGGAAAATATCACCGATATCTTGACATTTTGAGACATTTTGAAAGCTTGAGAATTTGATTCGAACATCTAACCTTTTTTGACTGCCTTCCCATTAAATTCAATCCATATTATATATATATATATATATATATATATATATATATATATTCATTAAAAATAATTTAATTCAAAAATAAAAACATATATTCAGTGAAATTAATATATATGTATGCATGTAAATTTAAATAATTATAAACTAGATATTACGACACTTTTATCATAAATATATATATATATATATATATATATATATATATATATATATATATATATATTTCAGCCACCTACCTAAATTCAGACGTAATTAATTTCTGTAATAAAATCTTAACTGTATATAATCTAGAAAACAAGCTATTTATGTAGTAGGTATAGGTAAAAAATTTCGTAAAAATGTTTGTTATTGCAAACGGAATGTCCAACTATTAAATACGGAGTTGATGGGAATCTGCTGATAAAGTTATGTTTTTCCTGACAATTTACTACGTACGTTTCTAATGTGGAACATCTGTGAATATTTCAAAAGTATAACATAACGTTATTTCATTTTTATTGTAATTATAATTATTAATAGTTGTTGCACTAAACACAGGGCCAGACAGTTAACCCGGTATCCCGGTGGGCCAGTCCAGCACTGTTTAGGTTAAATCTTCATATTTTGTGCTAAGGTTTACTCCACTTACTATATGGACAATTTTTAATGGAAACACCCTGTATACTGGCATTTGTCGTAAGATTGGAGAAAGGTATATGAGATTCACTAATGCAACATAACGTTACGTATAGCGGTATACATATATATAGAGTTTTTCACAAGATTATGACTGATTTTTGTGAGGTTATGACTGTTTTTTACCAGATTATGAAGTTTCGAACAAGATTATGAGTGTTTTTCACAAGATTATGACTGTTTTTCACAAGGTTATGACTGTTTTTCACAAGATTATAAAGTTTTTCACAAGGTTATGACTGTTTTTTTACAAGATTATGAAGTTTTTCACAAGATTATGACTGTTTTTCACAAAATTATAAAGTTTTTCACAAGATTATGAGTGTTTTTCATAAGGTTATGACTGTTTTTCACAAGATTATAAATTTTTTCACAAGATTATGAGTGTTTTTTACAAGATTATAAAGTTTTTCACAAGATTATGAGTGTTTTTTACAAGATTATAAAGTTTTTCACAAGATTATGAGTGTTTTTCACAAGGTTATAACTGTTTTTCAAAAGATTATAAAGTTTTTCACAAGATTATGAGTGTTTTTTACAAGATTATAAAGTTTTTTTTAAGATTATGAGTGTTTTTCACAAGGTTATGACTGTTTTTTTTACAAGATTATGAATAAAAAAACTTTAATAAAACACACCCTGTACCGCGGTAAAGAGGAATATTTTATTTAAGTGATATAGGGTAAATCTCCATATTTTGTGCTAAAAACTTCTCCACTTACTATATGAACAATTCTTAATGGAAACACCCTGTATAGTGGCATTTGTCGTAAGATTGGAGAAAGGTATATGAGATTCACTAATGCAACATAACGTAACGTATAGCATAGCGGTATACATACTCGTATATATATATATATATATATATATATATATATATATATATATATATATATATATATATATATATATATATATATATATATATCAGGGCAGTGAGTGGTTACGAAACATCATTGATGATGGCGTAATAAACAGTTGCGAATCGGGGGCAATCACGTATTTACATCGAGTAGTTCTCTAGACATATGCATCGACCATGTGGTCGATTTTGTGGTGTGGACTGAGAATACACATACGTATGCGGTTGGACTGGACTGGGAATTGTATATACGTTAACGTAAAGTTCAAGATTAACAACCATACCGCGATCGGGGCACTATAGTGGCGCCAACCTATTATATTATGCGAACAGACTAAGCGTATATACAATTATAAGTACAAAGAAATGAGATTTTTTTCTTTTTAACTTACGCCAGGGTTGGGTTGTTTCCATTTTTTTTTTAATCAGAAAATTAGAAAGTAAGAGTTTTTTAATTAATTTTATATATCTATTATGAATTTAAATACAATATTATGCAGGAGCGGATTTAGAAAATTTTTAAAGGGGGGTCTTTTTTGCCTTTTTACCACTTTGACTGCAAGGAAAAATGGTATAGCGTTTGGTATACGGTATCTGTAACATTTTCAAAAAAACAAAAATTGTACAGAAATCCTTCATATAGCCCTCTAGATCAGACGAATCCGAACTTAGTTTATGTGGGTGTATAGATGTGCGTCGTCAGCTCGCTCGCTCGCTCGGTCGTCAGTCAAAATTTTGTGATCGCAACTCTTCCTAGATGGTGGTTCAACCGATTTTAATGAAATTTTCAAGATAAATTTGTCTAGTACCCAAAATAAGGTCATATGGTTTTATTTTTTTCCAGTGATGCCAATTTTCCGAGAAAAGAATTACTTACTAAAGTTTTTAAAAATTCATATTGGCTACGTTATTTATATGATTTTGATCAAATTTTCAGAAAAGATTTCCCTGATGCTCCCATTAATTATATAATTTTATTAATATCCAGTGTTGCCAACTTTCCGAAAAAAAAACTACTAAAGTTTCTAAATATTTATTAAGGCTATGTTATTTAGCCGATTTTACTCAAATTTTCACAAAAAATTCTCCTAGTATTCATATAATTTATGTAATTTTAACAAAATTCAGTGTTGCCAACTTTACAAAAAAAAATTAAAAATTCATTATAACCACACTTTATTTAACCGATTTTAATCAAATTTTCATAAAATATTCTCCTAGTGCCTAAATGAATTATGCAATAATACAGTGTTGCCAACTTATCGAGAAAAAAAATCACAAATTTTTAAAAAAAATCATTGTGGCTACATTATTTATTCGATTTTGATCAAATTTTCCGAAAAGTTTCTCCTAGTGCACACATAAATTATAATTTTATTAAAGATATTGTGTTGCCAACTGTCCGAGAAATGTCAAAGTGGTCTATATATGGGTTTACCCATATACTTCTAATCTTGTATTTTAAGATAAAGGTAAATAATTATTAAGAAGTTTTAAACCTATAAAAAATTATTATCCCATCTTATATGCATAGCTATATGCAAGGTGGGTTAATAACAATATATTGTGGTGTGGAATATATATTTGTATGTATTTTGTATTATGTTCTTAGGCCCGGGGGGGGGGCATGTGGGCCATGCGCCCCTTGGATCCGCCCCCGACATTATGTGTAATATTTAATTTTATGTCTGTTTCAATATTATCTTAATTATCATACAAGATAATATTGGGTTTGTCTGCAAAAGCATAAAAGAAAAATGTCTGTTGTGGAAATGAGATTTTTACGTGGGGGTATGTAGTGTAACTATGACGATTGTGAAATTGAAAAAAAAAATAATATAGCAAAAATTGGTATTAATCAGTTAAGATGGTTCAGACATCTTAAGCGAATGTCTAATGAACGTTTGGTTAAAAGAATTTATATGAATGATTTTGATGGTATACGTTTGCGTGGACGTCCGATAAATAAGTGGAGTGGTATGATTGAGGGAGTAGCTTTGCTAAAGTTGTTTGTTCGGATAGGGATGTTTGGAGGAGACTGATTTCGAGATAGTGGAAAAAGTTTGTGTACATGGTCTTATTGTGTATGTTTTTCACAAGGTTATGAAGTATTTCACAAGATTATGTCTGTTTTTCACAAGATTATGTATGTTTTTCACAAGATTATATCTGTTTTTTACAAGATTATGTCTGTTTTTCACAAGATTATGTCTGTTTTTTACAAGGTTATGACTGTTTTTCACAAAATTATGATTGTTTTTTATAAGATTATAAAGTTTTTTACAAGATTATGATTGTTTTTTACAAGATTATAAAGTTTTTCACAAGATTATGATTGTTTTTCACAAGGTTATGACTGTTTTTCACAAGATTATATATGTTTTTCACAAGAATATGTCTATTTTTTACAATGATATGTCTGTTTTTCACAAGGTTATGACTGTTTTTCACAAGATTATGATTGTTTTATACAAGATTATAAAGTTTTTCACAAGATTATGACTGTTTTTCACAAGGTTATTACTGTTTTTCACAAGATTATGATTGTTTTTTACTAGATTATAAAGTTTTTCACAAGATTATGACTGTTTTTTACTAGATTATAAAGTTTTTCACAAGATTATGACTCTTCAGAAAAGAATTACGAACAAATCGAATATAATAAAATGCATTTTCAAACATGGTTCTTAGTAAAAAATAATTTTTATATTTATTTGTACTGTGAACAATATAAAAATAGCATTTTATAGCATAAAAAAAAAACTTTTTAAAAAATCAGTACCAACATAGCAAACATTAATCTTAAAAATAATGTATAGGCCGTATTTATTATATACGTTCGCTAAAAAATAAATCACCAGCGACATTTTTATGATGGTTTATATATCAAGAAACTGTCAAACATTCGATTTGTTTTATTATTATTATTATTGTTTTGTTGAACTTTTACCTTTTTAAATAGAAATAATATGCACACTATAAATAATCAAATTTCACTATTATCATAAAATCATAATATATAATTACATTTGTCAATAAAATTATTTAGGATTTATTTAATAAATAAACCTAAACTAATCATAATACCTATATGCAGTGGCGTAGCCAGGGTTGGAAACACCCCCCCCCCCCAAGAACAAGGTTATGTCTGTTTTTTACAAGGTTATGACTGTTTTTTACAAGATTATGAAGTTTTTCACAAGATTATGATTGTTTTTCACAAGGTTATGACTGTTTTTTACAAGATTATGAAGTTTTTCACAAGATTATGATTGTTTTCCACAAGGTTATGACTGTTTTTTTTTTATAAGATTATGAAGTTTTTCACAAGATTATGACAGTTTTTGACAAGATTATGTTTGTTTTTTACAAGGTTATGACTGTTTTTTACAAGATTATGAAGTTTTTCACAAGATTATGATTGTTTTTCACAAGGTTTTGACTATTTTGTACAAGGTTATGAAGTTTTTCACAAGATTATGTCTGTTTTTACAAGATTATGTTTGTATTTTACAAGGTTATGTCTGTTTTTTTACAAGATTATGAAGTTTTTCACAAGATTATGATTGTTTTTCACAAGGTTTTGACTGTTTTATTTGACTGTTTGACTGTTTTTGACTGTTTTCTTTATTTTTTATGCAAATTATAGTATTATCTTTATTGATTATTGTTAGTAAAGCCAAACCCCCCCCACCCATGACAAGTTTCTGGCTACGCCACTGACCTAAACTAATCATAATACCTATATGTATATTAGGGTGGCCGTTATTTTGGCAATATTGAAATTTTTTTGATCTCACCCCCTGAAAAGTTTCAAATTGTTAAAAAAAAAGTGTTCAAAATTATAGCAATTTATTTTAACACTAACTCATATAGCCTCTAGATGACGAATCTGAACTTAGTTTATGTGGGTGTATGGATGTGCGTCGCCATTTTTATATGACTAAAAATTATTATTTCGAACTCAAAACTTGTCGAAAATGTAACTCAAACATTGACAAATAAAAGCATATAAGCATTATATAACTTATCTTTTGATTTTATTAAAAAAATAATGTTGAAAATGAGGTAGAAATCGGGCCTCTAGACCAGAAAACTCCCCGGGTTATTGTTAAAATAAATTGCTGTAATTTTGAACACCTTATTACCACTTTGACTGCAAGGAAAAAGTGGTATAGCGTTCGGTACGGTGTCTGTAACATTTTCAAAAAAAATAATTGCACAGAAATCCTTCATATAGCCTCTAGATGACGAATCTGAACTTAGTTTATGTGGGTGTATGGATGTGCGTCGTCAGCTCGCTCGCTCGGTCGTAAGTCAAAATTTTGTGGCCGCAACTCCTCCTAGACGGTTCAACCGATTTTAATGAAATTTTCAGAATAAATTTGTCTAGTGCCCAAGATGGTCATGTGATTTTGTTTTTTTCCAGTAATGCCAACTTTCCGAGAAAAAAATTACTAAAATTTTCAAAAATTCATATTGGCTACGTTATTTATCCGATTTTGATCAAATTTTCAGAAAAGATTTCCCTAATGCTCCCATTAATTATATAATTTTATTAATGTCCAGTGTTGCCCACTTTCCAAGAAAAAAATTACTAAAGTTTTAAAAATTTTATTATGGCCATGTTATTTAACCGATTTTACTCAAATTTTCACAAAAGATTCTCCTAGTATTCATATAATTTTTGTAATTTTAACAAAATACAGTGTTGCCAACTTTCCAAGAAAAAAATTACCAAAATTCATTGTGGCTACATCATTTATTCGATTTTGATCAAATTTTCAGAAAAGTTTCTTCTAGTGCCCACATAAACTATAATATTATTAAAATACAGTGTTGCCAATTTTCCAAGAAATGTCAAAGTGGTCTATATATGGGTTTACCCATATACTTCTAATCTCGTTTTTTCAACATTTTGAAACTTTTTAGGGGGTGAGATCAAAAAAATTTTGACATTGCCAAAATAACGGCCACCCTAATTTACATAATATTACATTTACATTCACAGAACATGTAAAATTACATAAATATTTTACAGTGTACAAGTTTTGTGAACCGAATAGATCTATAAGTTCCTCTTAAATCTAGCTCAGTTTTCCTGATGGTACCTATTTTCTATTTAAAAAAATAAATCAATTAATATTAAGAATCAATATCAATAGAAAGTTTTCAAAATGCATATGACAAACAAATACACATCATCATGTATAACTAAACAAGATTAGAAGTATATGGGTAAACCCATATATAGACCACTTTGACATTTCTCGGAAAGTTGGCAACACTGTATTTTAATAATATTATAATTTATGTGGACAATAAGAGAAACTTTTCTGAAAATTTAATCAAAATCGAATAAATAATGTAGCCACAATTTTTTTTTTTTTAAATTTGTGATTTTTTGTCTCGGTAAGTTGGCAACACTGTTATTTTGTTAAAATTACATAAATTATATGATTACTAAGAGAATCTTTTGTCAAAATTTGAGTAAAATCGGTTAAATAACATGGCCATAATAAATTTTTGAAAACTTTAGTAATTTTTTTCTCGGAAAGTTGGCAACACTGAATATTAATAAAATTATATAATCAATGGGAGCATTAGAGAAATCATTTCTGAAAATTTGATCAAAATTGGATAAATAACGTAGCCAATATAAATTTTTAAAAACTTTAGTAATTTTTTTTCTCGGAAAGTTGGCATCACTGGAAAAAAATAAAACCACATGATCATCTTGGGCACTAAACAAATTTATCCTGAAAATTTCATTAAAATCGGTTTAACCGTCTAGGAGGAGTTGCGGCCACAAAATTTTGACTTACGACCGAGCGAGCGAGCTGACGACGCACATCATTACACCCACTTATAAACTAAGTTATATGAGGCTATATGAAGGATTTTTATACACATTTTTTTTGTTTTTTTGCTAATGTTACAGACACCGTACCAAACGCTATACCACTTTTTCCTTGCAGTCAAAGTGGTAACAATAAATCAATTAATATTAAGAACAATATCAATAGAAAGTTTTCAAAATGCATATGACAAACAAATACACACATCATGTATAACTAAATAAAAAGCAGTTTCATTCATAGAATAATTATAGAACACATCATACACACACTCGTATGCCATATGTGTCCACTTTGAGAATATAAAAAACGAACAGTCATATGGATGTTCTGCCAGCCACTATAGTGCATTTACACTACAGTCTTTTTAAATATATGTATGTACATGGTTGGACTAGCCCACCGGAGTACCGAGCGATAGTCAAAAAATTAAGAAAGTGGCTATTTATACATACGGTATGTATACGCTATTGGCTATTTATACATACAGTATTTTTACGCAATTGGCTATTTAGGGTAGATTAGGTTAGTAGGTTGGGTTAGGTTTTTTTTTTTTAGTATGTATATGCCAATTGCGTATACATACCGTATGTATAAATAACCTCATCCAAAAATTAACTGATCTCTGAGTTTTACAAAAGAACTGCTTATTCAAAAAACATCAATTTGTGAAAAGAGTCATTTCTTAAATCGTCTTTTAACTAAGATTTTAAATAAAGAATTATGTTTAATTTTATATGTGTCATTTTTATTTTTCTATAACGTCATTTCCATCAGGGATGTAGATTCGACAATTTTTTTTTAAGTAATGCAGTAACTACAATACCTGATTTTTTATATGCACTGTAAAAAATTGGTGTAAATTTACAATGATAATCATGGTAATTTTACAATGAATTTCACTGTAATTATCATTTTTTTTTGTAAATTTACTAATCTCTGTAAATATTACTGAAATTTTATAATATTATTTGAATTTTACAATTTTTATGTATTTTTTTACATTTGAATACTTATTTTATGTAATTATACAAATATTTTTATAGAAAAATGTAAAAAATTATAAATGTAATAATGATATTAGTAAATCCAATAATTACATTAATAAATGTAATATTTATATTAATAAATGTAATATTTATATTAATAAATGTAATATTTATATTAATAAATGTAATATTACAAAAGTAAATGTAATTGTTACATTTATTAATGTAAATATGTACGCATAGATGTGATATTTATATTCACAAATGTAATAATTACTTTAAAAAGTGGAAATATTACAAGTTACTTAGCAAATGTAATATTAAAATGTGTTACATATTTTAGTTGTAATTTTACATATAAAAATAATTTTTGTAAAAATACATTTTTTGTAAATTTACAATGTTTATCGTTGGCAAGAAAGTGTCCAATGATTTTCATTGTAAAATTTTTTTACAGTGTGCTTCATTCATATGTGGGAAAATTCTTAAATAGTTTTACTTTAAATTAGAATTTTATTAATCTTAAATTCGCTCAAATATCAAAATATCGATATATTGATAATAGTAAAATTTTACTATAAAAAAAAATGTAATTTTATTTTACTATAAATATTCTGGATTTCTACATCAAAATTCTGTAATTTTTACATAATTCATAATAATCACATAAAGTAAATAAAAAATAACCTAATAAGATTGCAAAATTGCTTAGTTTTTGCAAATTGTACCACATATTTAACGTAGAATTACATATTATTGATATAAATATTAATATTGTAATAATTCATCAAAATGTAAAAAAAACATAACTTATTTGTACATTTTTGGGATGTAAAGTGTACTTAACCTGCAACTTTCCTTGAGCCTAATTTTTTATCCAGTCCAACCCTGTGTATGTACTCCTTTTTCATGGCTCACACGACCTTTTCTATTCTTTTCTGCTTCTACAATAGCAGCAATTCTATTGCTGATCAAATACTCCGCAATAATGCATTATTTATTGATCCAGTTATAATGCTTGGGTTGGTTATCCTTTCATAAAAATAAAAGTGTTTTGGTTTTCTATGCCATATGGATTATGTTTTGACAGGGGCTGTTTTATATACAGTATGTCTGAAAAAGTTGGCAACAAATGGGCAATTTTTTTATTAACATGAAAAAAGAAGTACAATTTATTAATTTTCAATAATTTTTCCTGCCAAATTAGATGAGTTAGAAAAAAAACTTACTTAGCTACACTGTAAAAAATCGGTGTAAATTTACAATGATAATCATGGTAATTTTACAATGAATTTCACTGTAATTTTCATTTTTTTTTTGTAAATTTACTAAAAATTTGTAAATATTACAGATATTTTTTAATATTATTTGAATTTTACAATTTTTATGTATTTTTACATTTGAATACTTATTTTATGTAAATATACAAATATTTTTATATAAAATTGTAAAAAATTATAAATGTAATAATGACATTAGTAAATGTAATAATTACATTAATAAATGTAATATTTATATTAATAAATGTAATATTTACAACAGTGAATGTAATTATTACATTTATTAATGTAAATATGTACGCATAAATGTAACATTTACATTCACAAATGTAATAATTACATTAAAAAGTGGAAATATTCCAAGTAGTTATGTAAATTTACTTAGCAAATGTAATATTAAAATGTGTTACATATTTTAGTTGTAATTTTACATATAAAAATAATTTTTGCAAAAATACTTTTTTTGTAAATTTACAATAATTATCGTTGGCAACAAAGTGTCCAATGATTTTCATTGTAAAATTTTTTTATAGTGTATGTATTATGTAGCTAATTTTTTTCTCTATTTTACTGAATTTTTTCAAATGTTTTTGAACAAATTTTGAAAAAAGGCTTATATTGAAAAAAAATTTTAAAGGTTTTTATTTTTTTTGCTACTAAACGATGCATCCTAGAACAATGGTCTTCTAGAATAATTTTCGTTAACTTTCTTAATTAATTGAAATTTTGTATTTAAACTAAAAAAAATGCAATAAATGGTACTTCTCTTTCCATATTATCTTAATTTAGAGACATTCTGTACATTTAATCTTAGATTTTCTCATTGTAAACTTATTTATTCAATAAGCAGAACTTTTTATAAAGAATGACATTTTGCCGTAAAATCAATAATATATAGCGCTAAACATTTAAATTTGAATTTACCGCGATGTTATAGTTGCGTGCTAGGTGGCATGATGGTGGTTCCTGGTCGGTAATACAGTGTGTGTGTCAGAGTGAAGCAAGCTGGCGAGGTGTGCGTTTAATGGCGCGACATGTTAAATTTCACTACAACAATAAATCAACTAATATCTTATGTCTAGTGTTTTATTTCTTGGCCATCACTTACTACAGCTTCAGAAGTGGGATAATAAGAATTCAATCACCACGTTTATTTGTGTGTATTAGGAGAAATAGTGAAATTAACTCGAACCTTAGAACTGTGGATTAAACACGTGGTAGAAAAGGATAGTGAGATATAAATACTAGTGAGTGCGAGAGAGCACGATAGTGACGCGCTGTTTTGCCAACGATTTTATAAGTTTTATTTCTGATTATTTATTATGGGGGATGAACAGAATACAGTAACATTGATCGATATACCCGAGATCGCGAATAATATTAAAACTTCTCCAGCATCGGTAATTAAAGCATTACATAAGTTTATATTCGGAGTGACTGGCGATCGTTTAAATCGAAGCCGGTTACGTAAGTTTTCGGGATTTGAATTCGCTTCGGATTCTGAAGAATTCACACAGAAGGTTGAGTGGACAGTTCAAAATTGCTCTGTCGGTGATTTAACAGCCAGTTGTAATCTTTTACGAATAGACTATACGGGTACTCCTAAGGAAATCGCGCAAAGATTGTGTGAACATCTGACCAATTTAGATTTATTACAAGGTCGCCCCAGTGACGAAGACGTCGACACTGAAGACCCCGATGACGAAATCGACGAGGATCAAGATGAAATACGAAGTTCCGTAAGTCAACAACTTGTCAATACTAATGCCACTATAAGTTTTAGAGATATTGAAGACACAATTCGATTGTTCGATGGTAATAACTATCCTGTTAAATTATGGGTGACCGAATTTGAGGATAATGCAATTTTGATGGGCTGGAATGAGCTACAGAAATTTATTTTTGCAAAGAAACGCCTAAGTGGATTAGCTAAACTATTTATTCAGAGTGAACGGGACATCCGATCGTGGAAACTCTTACAACAAAAACTTATTGAAGAATTCTCGTCAAAAACAACTAGCGCACAATTACATAAAATGTTACAAGATAGAAAAATGAAACGCGATGAGTCGGTGCAAGAATATTTCTTACATATGCGAGAATTAGCTTCAAGGGGAAGTATTGAAACGGATGCTGTTATACAATATGTTATTGACGGTATAACCGACGACCCGAATCGAAAAAGTATTTTGTATGGTGCACGTAACTTCAGAGAATTTAAGGACAAGTTAGAAATCTATACAAAGATTCGCGCATCATTCCATTCTTCATGGAAACGAACTTCGTCCGTTCCAAGCATTAGTCGATCGCAAGGAATTGATCGAAATGAAACAAGTAAGAAGCAGATGCCTGCCGAAGAAAAATCGAAGACCGACACTAACCATGTAAGATGTTTTAACTGTAATAATTTAGGTCATGTTGCAGCTTCTTGTCCCCGACCACGAAGGCCCAGAGGATCCTGTTATGGTTGTGGATCCACCGCACATTTGAAAAGGGACTGTAAACAAAATGGCAGAGAAGCACGTGGCTCCGCACCTGCTGACAATGATGGTCGTCAAACCGGTGAAACAAGTAATGCCTTCCATCTTATAGAATCTGCTCCAACTGTTGTGTTACCAGTTCCGAGTTATACGGTGTTACTTCAACTGGAACAAAGTGAGATATGTGCAACGCTAGATACAGGTAGCCCCATATCCCTTTTATTAGAAAGTAAGGTGCCCAAAAATGTGAATTTGAATACAAATGTAAAATCTCATAATTTTGAAGGTGTCAACAGTAGCAAAATTATTATATTAGGTCAATTAAAGTTAACTGTAATGATTAATGATATAGAATTATTAGTAAATTTCTATGTTGTACCAGATTGTACTATGAGTTGTTCCTGTCTATTAGGTAGAGATTTTATTATCCGAAACGACATTCAAATAAATTTTAGTAATACTGTTGAAATAATCAAAAAACCTGTTGTTAACATTATTGATAATTCGTGGGATAATGAGATTCTACATATTGCGACAGAAAATAATAACACAGTAAATTTAAACATTAATGAGAAAATTGATGTTCAATCAGGTGGTAGGGTTTGTGAGATAGTTAAAAAATATTATTTTGATGTTGAAAGACCAAACGAACCACAAACGAGTTTAGAAATGGAATTAATTTTAAAAAATAACTTCAAACCTTTTTATTTCAATCCTAGACGCTTGTCATATCAAGAAAAGGAAGCTCTTAAAGAAATTATAAATGATCTTTTAGCTAGGAAAATAATTCGACCGAGTAAATCACAGTTTGCTAGTCCGATTGTGTTGGTTTCTAAGAAATCAGGTGAATATAGAATGGCAGTCGATTACCGAGAACTAAATAAAATGACACAACGCGACATATTTCCGTTGCCAAGAATCGATGATCATATAGATAGATTAAAAGATAAAATATACTACACTCGTTTAGATTTAAAAGACGCGTTTTATCACGTTCGAATAAAAGAGAATTCAATACCTTTTACTTCTTTCTCCACGCATTTAGGACAATATGAATACGTAAGATTACCTTTCGGATTGTCTAACGGTCCTTCATTCTTCACTCGCTATATTTATGCTGCATTTCGTAAATTATTAGACGAAGAAAAAATATTAATTTATTTAGATGACATTTTAATAGCGACTGAAACTATAGATGATAATTTAAACATTTTAAAAGAAGTATTATTAACTTTGACGCGAAATCATTTAGAACTAAAATGGGTTAAATGTGCATTTCTGTTAACGCAAGTTGATTATTTGGGGTATCGTATTGATGCCAGCGGAATTCGTCCAAATCCAGAAAACATTGAAGCCGTGACACAGTATTCAATTCCTAGAAGTTTTCGCGAATTGCATAGTTTTTTAGGATTAATATCGTATTTCCGTAAATTTATAAAAAATTTCGCAACTTTAGCCAAACCGTTATATGATTTATTAAACTCTAAAACCGACTTTCAGTGGAATAATGAATGTTCAAATTGCTTTGAATATCTAAAACGCATTTTGATTAATGAGCCAGTTTTAGCTGTTTATTCTCATACGACCGATACCGAGTTACATTGTGACGCGAGTAAGCACGGTTATGGATCTGTTCTGATGCAAAAACAAACCGATGGTAAATTTCATCCTGTTTGTTATTTCAGTAAACGTACTTCAAAAGCTGAAGCAAACTATCATAGTTTTGAGCTAGAAACTTTAGCAATAATTTATTCTTTAGAACGTTTTAGAATTTATCTACAAGGAATTCCATTTAAAATCGTAACTGATTGTAATAGCCTTAAACTAACGTTAGAACGCAAGGAAATCAATCCGCGAATTTTACGTTGGTCGTTAATTTTGAGGAATTACAATTATACTTTGGAACATAGATCGGCGGAACGTATGCAACATGCGGATGCGTTAAGTAGACAATTTGCAGTACTTGTTATTACGGAAAATAGCTTTGAGCGAAATTTGGCTATCTTACAAAATTTAGATCTTGATATTGTCAAAATTAAGAACGATTTAGAACATCGAGAAGATAAAAATTTTGAATTGCAAAACGGATTAGTTTATCGGAAAACAAAAAACAAATTATTATTTTATGTACCGAAATCAATGATAAATAATGTTATTAATGTTGCCCATGACGAGATCGCTCATCAAGGAACAAATAAAACCGTAGAATATCTCATGCGTGTTTATTGGTTCCCTGATATTAAGAGAAAAGTGCAAAATTATATTTCTCAATGTTTGAAATGCATTACTTATTCTACAATAGCTAATAAAGGTGAAGGTAGATTACATTGTCATGATAAAGGAAAACAACCATTTTATTGTCTTCATGTAGATCATTATGGTCCCTTAGAAAAAACGAATCATCGTTATAAATACATTTTTG
Source organism: Clivina fossor (assembly GCA_963966155.1). Classification (NCBI taxonomy): domain Eukaryota; kingdom Metazoa; phylum Arthropoda; class Insecta; order Coleoptera; family Carabidae; genus Clivina; species Clivina fossor. The sequence continues at coordinate 12,105,344 of OZ014566.1, forward strand.
AGGTTATAGATTCTTTTACTAAATTTGTTAAACTTTATGCCACAACTAGTACTAAAGTCGATGAAGTAATTACGCATTTAAAAAGTTATTTTAACCATTATAGTAAACCGAGGAAAATTATTTCGGATAGAGGTAGTTCGTTTATGTCCGACAAATTTAAAGAATTCTTAAACAATGAAAATATTCAGCATATTGCTATTGCTAGTGCAACCCCACATGCTAATGGTCAAATCGAAAGAATAAATCGAAGTCTGACGCCAATGTTAAGTAAATTATCTAACAGTTTATCCACATGGAATACCACTTTAAGCGATATAGAGTACGCGTTAAATAACACTATAAACCGTTCGATTGGAACAACCCCCGCACAACTCTTATTCGGAATAAACCAGATCGGTAAAATTAAAGATGATTTAAGCCAAGCTTTATTAGACCAACAAGACGTTGATCGTGATTTAATTCAAATGCGGGATGATGCTTCTAAACAAATACAATATACTGCTAATCGTAATAAAAATTATTATGATCAACATCACAAACAGCCGTATGAATATAAAATTGGAGATTATGTTATGATCAAAAATGTCGATGTTACTCCAGGAGTGAATAAAAAATTATTGCCGAAATACCGTGGTCCTTATGTAATTAGAAAAGTTCTAGACAATGATCGTTATGTAATTACGGATCCTGAAGAACATCAGTTGACTCAAAAACCATTCGAAGGAATATGTTCTCCGGAAAACATGAAACTTTGGAAGGAACATATTTAATCGAATTCAAATTGTTATGAATATATTTTACTTTAGTTATGTTACTTATTATCTTATGTATAACTTATGGTTAAGAAAAAAATTATGACCAACCTTATGTATTTTAAGATTTTATGAATCATTTATGTACTTATGTCTTAACAACCGAATTCGTGTATTAGTTATGTGTGAACCATTTATGTTAAGTGTTCCAATGATATACGAATTTTGTTGTTAACCTACAGATGATTAGGGGCAATCATTGTGTCAGGAAGGCCGAACTATAGCGCTAAACATTTAAATTTGAATTTACCGCGATGTTATAGTTGCGTGCTAGGTGGCATGATGGTGGTTCCTGGTCGGTAATACAGTGTGTGTGTCAGAGTGAAGCAAGCTGGCGAGGTGTGCGTTTAATGGCGCGACATGTTAAATTTCACTACAACAATAAATCAACTAATATCTTATGTCTAGTGTTTTATTTCTTGGCCATCACTTACTACAAATAAAAAATTTTTCCATTTGTTGCCAACTTTTTCAGACGTACTGTATATAAATATATATAATACAGTGGGTGATCGGTTAACGAACAGTTCAACCTGCGAACAATTTGGACAACGAAAGATTTTTGTGTGACAACAAACGTATGTTCAGATAACAAACTTTTCTGAACCCCTAATAAAAAAAATAAATTAAAAATAAAAATAATAGAAAATCTGGCAATATTATGAGAATGATCGGTTAACGAACATTTCGGTTTACGAATATAGTCCCGGAACGAATTATGTTCATAAACCGATCACCTACTGTAAATACAGTGGCGTATTTAGGGGGTGGGGTTATGGGCGGGTTAAAAACCCCAAGAACCTGAACGACCAAAAATCTAAATCAGTAATATAATGAAACTACGTTGATATATAAAATTAAACTATGTGCAGTTTCTCCAAATCACCGAATCAGTAAACCGAAATCACCATTTGAGATTGTAATACTGTTTCATATTTGTACACATGAATAGAACACAGATTAAAAGAAGAAGTTAGGTTATGTTACAAAATTTCTAGTATTATCTTTATTAATTAATATTTTATCATTTCTTTAGTAACCCCTCCCATGACAAGTTCCTGGATACTTCACTGTGTAAATATATATATATATATATATATATATATATATATATATATATATAAAATATATATTATATATTTAATTCTTAAAAATATTGCAAAACCTAATCAAACTAAAACAACCATATGGTCAAATAAATATTATATCTGATTCTATATGAAAATAACTTTTTATATTGAATAAAATTTTACATAAATTCATAAAGAACATATACATACATATATACAGAAACTAGATCATTAAAAAACTAGCGCAATTTCTTGCTGAATAAATACAATCATTACAGAGATTATTAAAAGGCTTGAACATGTAAAACTGAAGGTCATTTTTGAAATTAGCATTCATCGCATATCTGAAAAAAAACCAAGCATGATTGTGAATTTAACAAATGCACCGTCAAAGACAGCACGTAATAATAATAATATATATATATATATATATATATATATATATATATATATATATATATATACGTTCAATATTTGACACTATTATGGGTACTGATAAATGATTTTATCTAGAAAATGTTTAGTATTAACATATGTTAGCTGTCACTCTTTATGAAGATGGTCTATACTATACCTGTAACCATCATTAAATGAAAGAAACTTATTACTGGATATTGCAACTATAAATTATTTCTTAAAATGGCAACATATGTTTTACAGCATTGCTTCATGCAAATGTGAAGAAATTGAAAAAAAAGTTTATGAGAGAAAATTTCATTTACAAAAAAAAACATAAAATTTATATTCAATTAATTTTTATTTATCGCTGATTTTCTGCAATTTTGCAACGTGTTTTATTTTTAAATAATTATTAAATATATCCTGATTTTTATTCATTTTCGAACTTAAATAAAAATAATATACATTATTGTATTGTAAATTTCGATTATAGAAAAAATAACTACTGTAAAATATTTATTTGAATACATACAATCACGCCATGTATCCAATAGGGTTTGTGGCACAAACTCTTTCCACTATGCCGAATTTATATTCCGCCAAACAATCCTATCTAAAATTAAACTGCTTTAGGTTTAAGTTCTGTATTAAAATTTATTTATAATCGGTGTTTCTACAAAATTCAACGTTCGTCTTCATCAGGAAAAAAACTGATAAAAAATCTGTATTGTATTTGTATCAGACGAGCGTTGAGTTTCTTCGAAACGTCGATAATAAATAAATTTTAATACATAACTTGAACCTAAAGCAGTTTTATTTTATATAATAAGTTTTGAAAGATTTTTTACTATGTTAATCCTATAGAAAATTTTGCTTTATCAACATTTATGATACCTAGAAATATATGCTTTTTACCACTTTGACTGCAAGGAAAAAGTGGTATAGCGTTTGGTACGGTGTCTGTAACATTTTCAAAAAAAAAAAAATTGTATGTAGAAATCCTTCATATAGCCTCTAAATGACGAATCTGAACTTAGTTTATGTATGTGTATGGATGTGCGTCGTCAGCTCGCTCGCTCGCTCACTCGGTCGTAAGTCAAAATTTTGTGGCCGCAACTCCTCCTAGACGGTTCAACCGATTTTAATGAAATTTTCAGGATAAATTTGTCTAGTACTCAAGATGGTCATGTGGTTTAATTTTTTTCTAGTGATGCCAACTTTCCGAGAAAAAAATTACTAAAGTTTTTAAAAATTCATATTGGCTACGTTATTTATCCGATTTTGATCAAATTTTCAGAAAAGATTTCCCTAATGCTCCCATTAATTATTACATAATTTTATTAATATCAAATGTTGCCAACTTTCCGAGAAAAAAATTACTAAAGTTTTAAAAATTTTATTATGGCTATGTTATTTAACCGATTTTACTCAAATTTTTACAAAAGATTCTCCTGGTATTCACATAATTTATGTAATTTTAACAAAATACAGTGTTGCCAACTTACCGAGAAATGTCAAAGTGGTCTCTATATGGGTTTACCCATATACTTCTAATCTTGTTCTTAAACCTCTTTTAACGCATAAGCGCATAGAATATGTTTATCTTCATTGAAATAAGAAATTGGATTAAAATTAAAATAAAACTAAACGACATAATCTAAAACAACCAACATTTAACCAGTCCGTGTAGAAATGCTGAGACTTTAATCTTAATTCCCACTCTTTTCATTACAACCTATCTCTTTCCAACAACAAGAAACAAACGTTGCAACAGCAGAAAACTTCATAAATAAAACTTGAAAAAGAAATAACTTAGGACGAGAAAAAGAAAAAAGAAAAGAAACGACATACGTACCACATGTGTGCGTGTGTGTGGTTGAAACAAAACAAAAACAAAACACAAATTGTAGTTTAGTTGATAACGGACGCAAGTTGATAAGGCAAATTTGCGATTAGCGCATAATTCGCTTAAATACGATTCTGTTACATGGATTTTCACGCGATTTTCTTGCACTGAAAACAATAGAATGAACGAAAAGATAAACATATGTGAGTAGATAGATTTTTGAACGTGGGCGAGAGCGAGTAAAGTTTTGATTTTATGAACATGTGTGTTTGGGTCGGACTGCGGTGAATGGGAGTTATGAGTGAATGTGAGTCTACACTGTAAAGAAAAAAAAACCAATAGCGAAATTACAGACAGATCTGTAATTTTATTTTACCATAAATATTCTGTATTTCTATCACAAAATTCTGTAATAATCACATTAAAGTGAGTAAAAATAAACTAATAACTATGTAAAAACAAGATTAGAAGTATATGGGTAAACCCATATATAGACCACTTTGACATTTCTCGGAAAGTTGGCAACACAATATCTTTAATAAAATTATAATTAAGAAAAAACTTTTCTGAAAATTTGATCAACATCGAATAAATAATGTAGCCACAATAAAATTTGTAATTTTTTTTCTCGATAAGTTGGCAACACTGTATTTTGTTAAAATTGCATAATTTATTTAGGCACTAGAAAATATTTTTATGAAAATTTGATTAAAATCGGATAATAGTGGTCATAATGAATTTTCTAAAACTTTAGTAATTTTTTTCTCGAAAAGTTGGCAACACTGGATATTAATAAAATTATATAATTAATGGAAGCATTAGGGAAATCTTTTCTGAAAATCTGATCAAAATCGAATAAATAATGTAGCCAATATAAATTTTTTAAAACTTTAGTAATTTTTTTCTCGGAAAGTTGGCATCACTGGAAAAAAATAAAACTACATGACCATCTTGAGTACTAGACAAATTTATCCTGAAAATTTCATTAAAATCGGTTGAACCGTCTACGAGGAGTTGCGATCACAAAATTTTGACTGCACATCCATACACCCACATAAACTAAGTTCGTGGATTCGTCTGATCTAGAGGCTATATGAAGGATTTCTATACACTTTTTTTTTTTTGAAAATGTTACAAATACCGTACCAAATGCTATACCACTTTTCCTTGTAGTCAAAGTGGTAATAATCTAAGTATGTAAAAAAAATTGCATCATACATGTAGAATTACATATTGTAAATAAAATTACAGCTTGCATATTAATACCCGTAATAATTCATCAAAATAATGAAACTTAGGTACATATTTTGCGTAATAATACTAATAATATATTTTAAGTGTAATTCATTCATTTCAAAATACATCTTTTATAGATAAATATTTAGAAATGTAGGTATATAATAATTATACCAACAATAATATTACAGAATTAAACAAATTTTACCTATTTATTTAAAATTCCTGAAAACAAATTTACTGAAGTAAATTTACTAAAAGAGACTACTAAAAAAAAATATAATATTTTACCATAAATATTCTGTATTTCTATCTCAAAATTCTATAATTTTTAACATAATTCATAATAATCACTTAAAGTAAGTAAAAATAACCTAATAAGTATGTAAAATTGCTTACTTTCTGCAAATTTACCCCTTTATCCCTTTACAGGGTTGTATCGCCCTTATTATTGAGCTTTGGAAAAAGTCTATATAAAAAGGTACCATTATTTTTGAACGTGTTATCAGTTCTAGCAATTACGGTACATAATTCTAGACCATCCTGTATATTGTTGGTATAACATTTTAAATTAAGTAAAATTACAATTTGCATATTAATATCTGTAATAATTCATCAAAATAATGAGACTTAGTACATATTTTAAGTGTAATAATACTAATATAATATTTTAAGTCGAATCAATTTATTTCAAAATTCATCTAGAAATGCTAGTAATTATACTAACAATAATATTAAAGAACTAAAGAAATTGTAGCTATTTATGGAAAATTGCTTACAGCATATTTACTGAAGTTCTGTAAATTTATTTAAAAGAAACTGTAATATTACATACATATATGTACGTTTCCATTCCTGTTGCTAACATATCATATTACATAATATTAATATTAATATTATTATTGGTACTAGTTTTGATATTATATATTGTTTAAACAATTATGTTAAGATGTACAGCAGCAAATAGGCTCACTTGCGTACGTGTCAGATGCGTACAAACTTTATTTAGTATCACTTGCGTACAAATAAGGGTCGGCTCAAGCCCAGGTAGTGAAGGTACTTAGGCCGAGTGTCAGATGCGTACAGCGATTTTACAAATAATCAAGTTAGTATTCAATTTTAATATTGACCAAGTTTATATTTAGTGGTTTAAATGGTCTCCCAAGATTAAAAGGTAACCTAACCTAACCTAGCCAATCATTTGCGCCGATGAGATAAGCGCCTATATTAAATAATAACATAACTAAACCTTAAACCTCAACCTAACCTACCCTAAGTCAACAGTGGCGCAAATGATATGGTTTCGTGGCGCAAATGATATACCACTATTGACGCAAATGACAACTCGACATTTCCCAAACCTCTGTATGCATCTGACACTCGGCCTGAGTACCTTCACTACCAGGACTTGAGCCGACCCTTATTTGTACGCAAGTGATACTAAATAATGTTTGTACGCATCTGACACGTACGCAAGTGAAACGACACCGTACAGCAGTTGAGTAATTATAACTTAGAAATACTGGGCATCATAATGTCTCATGGTTTCTAGGTAAAAATTACATAATTTTTTTTAGAGTGTATGTATAATCGGTGTGTGTCTTTCTTTCACGACTAAAAGAGTGAAGTGCTTTGGGATTGCTCAATTTTCAATGAAACTCCATCCACTTGCTACTTTTATACAACGAGTTAGAAAATGCTAATGAGGAATGCATTCTATTGTATAAATGTGTTGCGTGCCTTTAAATGCGTTTTTGATGCTGCAACCCATTCAGAAAATATTTTGGAAGTAGTGTAAATATATACCGTGTGTTCCAAATTCAGGTGCCACCATTGAGAACTATCAGTGGCGTAGCTAGAAACTTGTCAAGGGGGGGGGGGGGGGGGGGGTTAATAATATTAATCAATAAAGATAATCTTCTCAAAAACAGACATAATCTTGTCAAAAACAGACATAATCTTGTGAAAAACAGTCATAACCTTGTGAAAAACAGACATAATCTTGTGAAAAACTTCATAATCTTATAAAAAAAAACAGTCATAACCTTGTAAAAAACAGTCATAACCTTGTGAAAAACAGACATAACCTTGTGAAAAGCAGACATAATCTTGTAAAAAACAGACATAATCTTGTGAAAAACTACATAATCTTGTAAAAAACAGTCATAACCTTGTAAAAAAACAGTCATAACCTTGTGAAAAACAGACATAATCTTGTGAAAAACAGACATAACCTTGTGAAAAACAGACATAATCTTGTAAAAAACAGACATAATCTTGTGAAAAACTTCATAATCTTGTAAAAAACAGTCATAACCTTGTAAAAAACAGTCATAACCTTGTGAAAAACAGACATAATCTTGTGAAAATACATAATCTTGTGAAAAACAGACATAATCTTGTGAAAAACAGACATAATCTTGTGAAAAACAGACATAATCTTGTGAAAAACAGACAATCTTGTTCGTAACTTCATAATCTTGTAAAAAACAGTCATAACCTTGTAAAAAAACAGTCATAACCTTGTGAAAAACAGACATAATCTTGTGAAAAACAGACATAACCTTGTTCTGGGGGGGGGGGGTGTCCAACCCCCCCTAACACCACCCTGGCTACGCCACTGAGAACTATAATAGTCTACAACTTTCGTTAAAAGGGACTTATTTGCGAATTTTTTTATGATCAACTCAAAATTACTTGCCAAAAAAATATTCATTAGATAATTGATAATTGTTTGTCTGGATACGAATGTTTGGCGAAAACTAATTGTGAGATAGTGGAAAGAGTTTGTGCCACACCCTTTTGAGTACATGGTGTGATTGATGTGTTTCGAGCTATATTTATAATTTCAAGTCTCTAGCTCAACGGAAAGTTAGTTTAAAATCGATTGCAAAATTTGTACCGAACAGACAAATATACAAACAAACAGACAAGAAAAAAAGCAAGTTAATAAAAACGTGTTAAAAAAGTTTTAAATAAAAAGAATGGCTAGTTATAATTAATTATAAATAATAAGTAATAGACGGAATTCAAGTCAGTTAAATATTTTTATTATACTTATTCTATGCCAACGTTTCGGCAATCACTATTGCCTTCTTCAGGACTAGCAGAATATAATTAGCTGATGGAATATAATTACTATTCAATACTATGTAACGCAATATATACACTGCAAAAAATCAGTGAAAATTTGCATAAAAATCACAGAAATTTAACAATTTTTTTTAAATATAATTTTATAAATTGCTAGTAAATTTACAAAAAAAAAACAAAATTACAATAAAAAATGTAGTAAAATTACTATTATAGTCACGTAAATTTACACTGATTTTTTACAGTGTACATTTCTTGATCAAAAAATTAAAAAAAAAAAATTCTGATCAAGTTATGTATATATTTCGTTACATTTGTTCCACATATGTAACATCTGGTAATTATATTCTGCTAGCCCTGAAAAAAACAATAGTGATAGCCGAAACATTGGCATAGAATATAATAAATATATTTAACTTCGTAAAAAAATAAATAAATAAATAAATTTCGATATAAAATAATTAATTTATTATATTTTTAATAAATACATTAACTTAAAGTAAACAACATACACTGAAAAAAATAGATATTTAACAAATTGGATAATAATAAGTAGATATTTATTTGAAATATACGAGTATGTTTACTGTATTCACAAATTTATACATTTTTAAAATCTACTCACATATATATTTTAATACTATATTAAGAATGAAGACTGTAATACTATATACAAATTGATGGTATTAAATTTTTGTTTTTATTATATTTATAGTTAATTTTAAAAAATACTTATTTTGTTATTTTTAATATCTTGTGTTTGTGTCACCTTTTTAAATATAAATAGCGTTACGGTAACTATCCATTTTTCTCAGTGTAGATATATGTATAGAAAACAATTTCTTACATTTGAAATGTAAATACATTTTGACGTAAAATGTATAGAAACATATTAACTTCGCCGTATATTATACAAATTTAAAAAGAACGTATATAAAAAAAACAATCGTGTATATTACGTTTTCTAATGACATTTAAATGAAGTCAAATTAGATTTCTAGATCAACATTTAAATAGAAAATTTAATTAATTAGGTACAACACCATACATTATATTTTAGCCAGCGTAGAACACACAAATTTAAGTTATTTCATAATGCAACAGCGCCGCATATGGTGTGTCGTATGTATGTGTATGTATGTACATATATGGCCTAAAGAATCTGTTGTTAAATCTAACTCAATTATAATTATATGTTGAAATTTTTCATTTAATTTTATTTCCAGAGTTTAATTAATATTAAATATAATATTAAATTGGACAATTACATATTCGAATGAGCCTGTCTGCTAATTTTTAACACGTTTCTATTAACTCGTTTCTATTGTCTGTGCGTATGTTTGCTTGTCTGTTCGGTATTCGCTTTCTTGTCTGTTTATTTGTTTGTATATCTGTTCGTGGTACAAATTTTGCAATCGATTTTAAACTATCTTTCCCCGATTAGCTAGAGACTTGAAACTTAGAAACATAGCTCTCAGAATTGGATGACAATGCAATATTAACTAATTAATTAATAATATTAAAAATATTAATTTTTATCTTGTGTCATATTCACGAATTCCGAACATTCGTGTATTTAACAAATATTTTTTATTTCAAAATACAAAAAATACAGAACACACACACACACACAAGACTAACAAGATTAGAAGTATATGGGTAAACCCATATATAGACCACTTTGACATTTCTCGGAAAGTTGGCAACACAATATCTTTAATAAAATTATAATTTATGTGGGCACTAGAAGAAACTTAATAAAATTATATAATTAATGGGAGCATTAGGGAAATCTTTTCTGAAAATCTGATCAAAATCGGATAAATAATGTATAGCCAATATGAATTTTTAAAAACTTTAGTAATTTTTTTCTCGGAAAGTTAGCAACACTGGATATTAATAAAATTATATAATTAATGGAAGCATTAGGGATATCTTTTCTGAAAATTTGATCAAAATAAGATAAATAATGTAGCCAATATGAATTTTTAAAAACTTTAGTAATTTTTTTCTCGGAAAGTTAGCATTACTGGAAAAAACCAAAACCCATGACCATCTTGGGCATTAGACAAATTTATCCTGAAAACTTGATTAAAATCGGTTGAACCGTCTAGGAGGAGTTGCGACCACAAAATTTTGACTTACGACCAAGCGAGCTGAAGACGCATATCCATACACCCACATAAACTAAGTTCAGATTCGTCATCTAGAAGTTATATGAAGGATTTCTATACACAATTTTTTTTTTAATGTTATAGACACCATACCAAACGCTATACCACTTTTTCCTTGCAGTCAAAGTGGTAAAAATAATCTGACTTAATACAACTCTTGTGCAAGATAATAATAATAATAAGTAAAATATATATTACAAAAATTTCTTGTCCTATGTTGAAACAATCTTTTTAACAAATACTGTTGTCAACTTTTATTAAAAACAATTTTTATAACAGTATTTATTTCGTAATAAATCACATGTTTTCTTAGTGTGAATTATAAAGATAAATAGATGAAATTTAATAGTTTTTCCTTATTGTTAAGCACAGGTTAGCACGGATTAGAAACTATATATATATATATATATATATATATATATATATATATATATATATATATATATATTTTATTCATACTTCGCATCTCTAAAGCTAGATTAATCTGACCAAAGGTGATTCATTTTCTAAAATGTTGAACATAATAAATTAAAACAGATATTTTGGATTTTATAACAAGATTTACAAGAACGACGAATGAACAGTGGCGTAGCTAGAAACTTGTCAAGGGGGGGGGGGTTAATAATATTAATCAATAAAGATAATCTTGTCAAAAACAGACATAATCTTGTCAAGAACAGACATAATCTTGTGAAAAACAAACATAATCTTGTGACTTCATAATCTTGTAAAAATAGACATAATCTTGTGAAAAACTTCATAATCTTGTAAAAAAACAGTCATTACCTTGTAAAAAACAGTCATAACCTTGTGAAAAACAGACATAATCTTGTGAAAAACAGACATAACCTTGTAAAAAACAGTCATAATCTTGTGAAAAACATACATAATCTTGTGAAAAACAGACATAATCTTGTGAAAAACTTAATAATCTTGTTAAAAACAGTCATAACCTTGTAAAAAACAGTCATAACCTTGTGAAAAACAGACATAATCTTGTGAAAAACATACATAATCTTGTGAAAAACATACATAATCTTGTGAAAAACAGACATAATCATGTGAAAAACTTCATAATCTTGTATAAAACAGTCATAACCTTGTAAAAAACAGTCATAACCTTGTAAAAAACAGTCATAACCTTGTAAAAAACAGTCATAACCTTGTAAAAAACAGTCATAACCTTATGAAAAACCGACATAATCTTGTGAAAAACAGGGGGGTTGAACCCCCCTTAACACCCCCCTGGCTACGCCACTGTATATATATATATATATATATATATATATATATATATATATATTTCCTTGATTCATACTTCGTATCTCTAAAGCTAGATTAATCTGGCCAAAGATGATTCATTTTCTAAAATGTTGAATGTAATAAATTAAAACAGATATTTTGGATTTTATAACAAGATTTACAAGAATGACGAATGAATAATATTTTTCAATCAGTCACGTTTGTTTATTTCTTTATTTTTCAATTTCAAATTCAAAATGTATCTAATATATTTTGGAATTTTGTCAATGGCTAGAAGCTTCTAGATTTAGCGATAATTTTAATGGAAATTTCTTATTATTTAAAATACAAACTGCTTTAGGTTGTAGTTCTGTATTAATATTTATTTATAATCTCAACGTATTTAACGTACGTCTTCATCAGGAAAACTGATACAAATGACATTTACAGTAAATAAACAGAACATAGAAACAAGTTACTAGGTAAGATGTACTTTAAGTTTGATCGAAAAATCGATTATTAATAAATATTAATACAAAACTTAAACTTAAAGCCGCTTTTGCCACTTTGACTGCAAGGAAAAGTGGTATAGCGTTTGGTACGGTATCTGTAACATTTTCAAAAAAAAATAAAAAATTTGTATAGAAATCCTTCATATAGCCTCTAGATCAGACAAATCCGAACTTAGTTTATGTGGGTGTATTATGGATGTGCGTCGTCAGCTCACTCGCTCAGTCGTCAGCCAAAATATTCTGATCGCAACTCCTCCTAGACGGTTCAACCGATTTTAATCAAATTTTCATAAAAAAATTCTCCTAGTGTCTAAATAAATTAAGCAATTTTAATAAAATACAGTGTTGCCAACTTATCGAGAGAAAAAATCACAAATTTTTAAAAAAAATCATTGTGGCTACCATTATTGATTCGATTTTGATCAAATTTTCCGAAAAGTTTCTCCTAGTGCCCACATAAATTATAATTTTATTAAAGATATTGTGTTGCCAACTTTCCGAGAAATGTCATAGTTGTATTTATATGGGTTTACCCATATACTTCAAATCTTGTATTTTAATATAATGAGTTCAGACAGATTTTTTTTTTCTATATTCTTATAATTTATCTATACAAATAGTTCATTCATATTACGTATTTATTTTGAAAATATTACTTCTACACAAAAAATTATTATTAATTATTAATATATTGAGACATCTTTAATAAAAATTCACGAAATTTTGATATAGGTATATTAAATGAAGCAGTGGGGTAGTTAGAAACTTGTCAAGGGGAGGGGGTTAATAATATTAATCAATAAAGATAATCTTGTCAAAAACATACATAATTTTGTCAAAAACAGACATAATCTTGTGAAAAACAAACATAATCTTGTGAAAAACAGACATAACTTTGTGAAAAACAGTAATAACCTTGTAAAAAACAAACATAATCTTGTGAAAAACATACATAATCTTGTGAAAAACAGACATAATCTTGTGAAAAACAGACATAACTTTGTAAAAAACAAACATAATCTTGTGAAAAACAGACATAATCTTGTAAAAAACAGCCATAACCTAGTAAAAAAACAGTCATAATCTTGTGAAAAACATACATAATCTTGTGAAAAACAGACATAATCTTGTGAAAAACTTCATAATCTTGTAAAAAACAGTCATAACCTTGTAAAAAACAGTCATAACCTTGTAAAAAAACAGTCATAACCTTGTGAAAAACAGACATAATCTTGTGAAAAACAAACATAACCTTGATCTTAGGGAAGGTTTCAACCCCCCCTCCCCTAACACCCCCCTGTCTACGCCACTAAAATGAAGTCTCATTAAGACTGCCGGCGTTAGACTGCGTCGATCATTAATAAATATTAATACAGAACTATAACTTGAAACCGTTTTTATTTTAATATAATAAATTCAGAAAGATTTTTTACTAAGTTATTTTAACACTGTTGATCTGACACACCTTTTTGGGTACATACTTACATATATACATACACAATCACGCCATGTACCCAAAAGAGTGTCGCACAAACTCCCGAAATCAGCCTTCTCCAAACATTTTTATCCATTCATAATTCACCTCATACATGCTCTTACTACTTGGAAACTTCCGCTCACGTAAAATACTCTCAATCATACACTACTCCAACTACTCATCGGATGTCCACTAGCAAACGTATACCTCCAAAATAATTCATATGCATATTCATTAAAATATTCACCCACCTTTTTTCAACCTGTCCATTTTTTTTAATGAAAAATGTAATAATTAATAATAATATTTATTTATGTTAACACACTAGAGTAGAAAGTGCTTACACAAGTCAAAATTCAATAGAAATTACAATATTACAAATATAAAAAAACTAAATTTAATTTTTGTAAAAGCTCTATTTTCATAGATTACCCATCGGGAATTTTGAAACCTATCTATCACTCTCCGTAGTAAAATAGGCAGAAAAAGGTTTTTTTTCATCGCCATCTTTAACGACCCCCCCCCCCCCCATCAGAATCCCACAAGAATATAAGAAGAACACGTGCGATATAGTAGAGAAAAAGCACGTGTGTAAGTGAGTTCCTCTATCAATATACTATAGGTATACAGTGCCGTAGCCAGAAACTTGTCATGGAGGGAAAGGTTTACTAAAGAAATTATATAATATTAATCAATAAAGATAATTTGTATAAGAAAATAAAGAGCAATAAAATTTATTAATTTTAATGCACAGAAATAAAAATGTTTCTATATTTAGTGCAATTTGGGCTTAAATATGCATTTTATCAAAAAATTCTATAGAAATAAGAATATAGACAATAAAATTTCCTACAACTTTTATTTGCATCACTTTTTACCACTTTGACTACAAGGAAAAGTGGTATATCGTTTGGTACAGAGTTTATAACATTTAAAAAAAAAAAAAAAAATGTGTATAAAAAACCCTTCATATATTTCATATTTCACATACGTATGTTTTTGCATGGTCGTTCAGGTTCTTAGGGAGGTTTTCAACCCCCCCCCCTAACACTACCCTGGCTACGCCACTGTAGGTATATATCTCGTTTCAAGAGCCCCAAAACTTCTAAGTTCTTTGACGTGTACCTCATGTCTATTATATACTTCGTCTCTCGGAAACTATCAAGATTTCAAGTGTCTGTCCAGTTTCTATAGCACGACACCTATCATACAACACTCTCGTATCCAAGGGTGTAACCCAGTTTTTTTACCACTTTGACTGCAAGGAAAAGTGGTATAGCGTTTGGTACGGTGTCTGTAACATTTTCAAAAAAAAGAAATTTGTGTATAGAAATTCTTCGTATAGTTCCTAGATCAGACGAATCCACGAACTTAGTTTATGTGGGTGTATGGATGTGCAGTCAAAATTTTGTGATCGCAACTCCTCCTAGACGGTTCAAGCGATTTTAATGAAATTTTCAGGATAAATTTGTCTAGTACCCAAGATAGGATCATGTGCTTTTATTTTTTTATAGTGATGCTAACTTTCCGAGAAAAAAATTACTAAAGTTTTAAAAAATTCATATTGGCTACATTATTTATCCGATTTTGATCAAATTTTCAGAAAAGATATCCCTAATGCTCCCATTAATTATATAATTTTATTAATATCCAGTGTTGCCAACTTTTTGAGAAAAAAATTACTAAAGTTTTTAAAAATTTATTATCACCATGTTATTTAACCGATTTTACTCAAATTTTCACAAAAGATTCTCCTAATATTCATATAATTTATGTAATTTTAACAAAATACAGAGTTAAAAACTTTCCGAGAAAAAAATTAGTAAAATTTTTTAAAATGCATTATGACCACTTTCTTTAACCGATTTTAATTAAATTTTTATAAATGATTCTCCTAGTGCCTAAATAAATTATGTAATTTTAACAAAATACAGTGTTGCCAACTTATTGAGAAAGAAAAAATCACAAAATTTTAAAAAAAAATCATTGTGGCTACATTATTTATTCGATATTGATGAAATTTTCCGAAAAGTTTCTCCTTGTGCCCACATAAATTATAATTTTAATAAAAATATTATGTTACCAACTTTCCGAGAAATGTCAAAGTGGTCTATATATGGATTTACCCATACACTTCTAATCTTGTTTCGTTCAATTTTTGGGTTTGTTTTTTACATAAATGAGAAAAGATTTGCTGTGTTGTTATTTTATGTAGTTTCAAGTGATTTTTAAATTTTTCTAGTTTGTATTGGATTTGTTATAGTAATGTTAAAGTGCTGTAGTGCTATACTGATGTTTGTTAAAGTGATGTTTGAGTGCCAAGCAGCGATTTTGCGCTCCTTTGTTACGCGCTCAAAATTTGCCTCAACTTTGCGGCTACCGTTCCTTCCGTTTTAAGTAAAAATAAAATTGGAGAAATATTACACTTTGTAGGTGTACATTTTTTTAATATTATAAATAACGATTACCTTAATTATATTATTAACTAAATAATGTTGAATAGGAAATAAGACCCGTGGCACTCAAACGGTTAAATTACTTAACTAGCCACAAAAGATTAAAATGGGTTTTTTTTTAAAACACGTTTTTATTAATTCGCTTTCTTTCCTGTATATTTGTTTGTTTGTTTGGCTGTTTGGTATAAATTTTGCAATCAATTTTAAACTAACTTCGCTATAAAACTTTAAACATAGCTCAGAACTGAATGACGACAATGTAATATTAACTAATTAATTAATAATATTAGAAATATTAAATTAAAGTTAATTAAATAACTTAATAAATCATAATTAATTAAATTAATTAATTAAATTAAAGTTAAACAAACTTTTTATTCCGTGTTAAAAACGTGGTATATTAAAATTTAATTTTTGTAAATAATAATTTTTATACCAAATTTATTATAATTTCTTATAAAAAATGATATTTACATTATATTTATAACAAATAAAAATTATACATTAGACATATATTTTTACAAATATTAAGTAGACATTGAAACATTTGCAAAATTCTTAGTTTCATCACAAAAGCATTGCTTTAATACGTTCCAAATGAAACATAAACATTTAGAAAAATAAAACAAATAATTAAAATCTTTTTTCCTGATGAAGACGGGCGTTGAGTTTCGTCGAAACGTCGATTATTAATACAGAACTATAACCTAAAGCCGTTTTATTTTAATATAATGAGTTCCGAAAGATTTCTTACTATCAATATAGGTAAAACATTGCACTGTTATTAATTTTTCGTAGCGTAATAAACCAAACCATGTTTCATAAAAAAATTATGTTATTTTTTTTTCGTAATAATCGCTTGTAACCAGCGATCGAATACATTTACTTTAAATGTATACTATAATTTTATTTAACATACCTAATTGATTTTTTATTTTATTTTCATTCCTGATAAGTTTTATGAACGTGTGTGCAGTGCGTGCAATAAGATTGGAATTTTACCGAACGAAAGATGACTAACCTTTGCGCATTATACTACCTCAAGCAATCTGCATTTGCAAGATTCGTCGGCCACTTATACCTGTTCATAGAAAAGGGATGACTCAAATCCGAAGAACGTAGGGCCGTCTGCGAATATACCGTTTATACTTTTTTTTTTCTAAATCGATTTATGTTGCATACCGTCACGTTTTGACATTGGAGGAATTTTACTTTTATTTTTGTTTGAATTATATGTAGCAAACTTTGAAATATTTTTGTTAGAGATGACTAAATGTTTATTTGCGACCAATAACCGAAAATTAAAACACTTAGCATTAAGGGGAGGTTCTCCTCTGAATGACTAAACAGTACGTAAATTTTGGAAATTTTTGATTCGCAAATGAAAAAACATAGAAGGAAACGGTTTGGGGATTCGAAAAAATGAACAACAATGCCAAAAAGTAAATTAAATTTACTAGAGTTTAGATCTAAGAACGTGGAAATAACTGAAAATTTGACGATGTGGTACGATCTCAAACTTTCAGGTCGACTTTCAGGCCATTTTTTTCCACTTCAGGACCTTACAAAAAATAGTTAAAACAAACAATTTGTAAATTTTATAGGTCTATACTCCAGTAAATTTAGTTTATTTTTTGGCATTGTTGTTCATTTTTTGTTACAGATAAATCCAGAAACGCTGCAATGCACGCAGTTTACCGATTTCGCGCTGACACGAAAACAGTGAATCACGGGCGCCATGTTGTTTTGTATAAAGCGACAATTTTTTAAAATAAAGACCAAAATAACATTTTTTTGAATCCCCAAACCGTTTCCTTCTATGTTTTTTCATTTGCGAATAAAAAATTTCCAAACTTTGCGTACTTCTTAGTCATTCAGAGGAGGAGAATCTCCCCTTAAAGACGAGACTTGAAATTTTTTCGTACAAAATTTTTTATTCAATTTCGTTCAAAATTGGCCGAGTTATACCTATTTGAAAATCGGTAATTTATCTGATTTTTCAAGTGGCGCGTTTTTTTATTATCTTTATTTTGAAAAAAAAAAACCATCGAGCTATTTCAATAGAATAAAATAAATAATTATAAAAATTCCTTAAGTTTACATACATATACATACATACATACATACACAATCACGCCATGTACCCTAGCAGGGTGTGGCACAAACTCTTTTCATCATCCCGAAATCAGTCGCCTCCAAACATTCCTATCCGCAAACAAGCAACTTTCGCTTCATCCACATTCATAATTCCTCTCTCATCGCATGCTCTTTTATTCCTACTACTTGGAAACTTTCGCTCACGCAAGCCACTCTCTCAATCATACACCAATCCAACTACTCATCGGACGTCCACCTGCAAACGTATACCATCAAAATATCATTCAAATAAATCTTTTTAACAGCAAACGTTCATTAGACGCATTCGCTCAACATGTCCGAACCATCTTAACTGACTAACACCAACTTTAGCTACAACATTTTTTTCAATTTCACACTCATCATACACAGTTTACAGAGCATCGTAAAAGTAAAATATATACACAGAGACAATTATGTAGGTACAGTGACTCTGACGCGAGTAAAATATTCATTATGAATTTCGTAGGGGACAACAACTCCTACTGTCTACAATAAACCTTACTTTTATTTCTCTATACTTAACACACATATTATATATATGATATATATATATATATATATATATATATATATATATATATATATATATATATACATATATATATATATATATATCATATATATAATCATATCCCACATGACGAGGGCCGAAAACCTCTCAGGAAGTATGGCAGACACAATACGTGAGTGAGTATGTGTGTGTGTATGTGTATGTTGGACCGCAGTGCTGTGTATAGATATAACACACACAAACTAAGCAGAAAATATGTGATGACAAAGCGCGAGGTGAAGAATCATTTTGTATCCCATCACAAATTGACCCCCCCCCCCCTATTCCGTCCCCCCCTTTTTTAATGACAATATCAGATTTATCTCTGTGTATTTTGTCGGTAATAATCATTTAAATAAACAAGATTAAAAGTATATGGGTAAACCCATATAGAGACTACTTTGACATTTCTCGGAAAGTTGGCGACACTGTATTTTGTTAAAATTACATAAATTATATGAATACTAGGAGAATCTTTTGTGAAAATTTGAGTAAAATCGGTTAAATAACATGGCCATAATAAAATTTTTAAAATTTTAGTAATTTTTTTCTCGGAAAGTTGGCAACTGAATATTAATTAAATTATATAATTAATGGGAGCATTAGGAAAATCTTTTCTGAAAATTTGATCAAAATCGGATAAATAACATAGCCAATATGAATTTTTAAAAATTTTAGTAATTTTTTTGTCGGAAAGTTGGCATTACTGGAAAAAAATAAAACCACATGACCATCTTGGATACTAGATAAATTTATCCTGAAAATTTCATTAAAATCGGTTGAACCCTGTCTAGGAGGAGTTGCGGCCACAAAATTTTGACTTACGACCGAGCGACCGAGCGAGCTGACGACGCACACACATACACCCACATAAACTAAGTTCAGATTCGTCATCTAGAGGCTATATAAAAGATTTCTATACAATTTTTTTTTTAAATGTTACAGACACCGTACCAAATGCTATACTACTTTTCCTTGCAGTCAAAGTAGTAAAAATTTAATATATCACGTTTTTAACACAGATTACACTGTTTCATTTGTGTCAGTTTTCCTGATGAAAGATGGACGTTGAGTTCGTTGAAACGTCGATTATAAATGAATACTAATATAAAACTTTAACCTAAAGCAGTTTTATTTAATTTCTAGGTAATTTAGTATGTATATTTATTTATTACCACTTTGACTGCAAGGAAAAGTGGTATAGCGTTTGGTACGGTGTGTGTAACATTTAAAAAAAAAATTTGTGTATAGAAATTCTTCATATAGTCCCTAGATGACGAATCTGAACTTAGTTTACGTGGGTGTATGTGTGTGCGTCGTCAGCTCGCTCGCTCACTCGGTCGTAAGTGAAAATTTTGTGATCGCAACTCCTCCTAAACGGTTCAACCGATTTAAATGAAATTTTTAGGATAAATTTGTCTAGTGCCCAAGATGGTCATGTGGTTTTGGTTTGTTCCAGTAATGCCAACTTTCCGAGAAAAAAATTACTAAAGTTTTTAAAAATTCATTGTTGCTACATTATTTATCCGATTTTCCGAAAAGTTTCTCCTAGTGCCCACATAAATTATAATATTATTAAAATACAGTGTGCTGCCAACTTTCCGAGAAATGTCAAAGTGGTCTATATATGGGCTTACCCATATACTTCTAATCTTGTTAAAGTGTAGTCTGTAGAATATTATATCGTTATGAATAATGTAGCTTTATTCAACGAACGCACCAGTTGAGTAAATATTTTTTTATTGATTTTATTTGATAATACTTGAACTAGAATTTTAGTACTTCTACAAGAAAAAAAAAGAAAGAAAAGAATTGCAAAACTAAACCGCTATGTTTGTTTAAAGATCTTATAAAAATATGTTGAAATGATATACCACATATCACAACCATCATTATATAGTTTCTTGACCAAACATTCATTCATTTAAGAATAACAAATCTTCGAAAATTTGTTAGTTAAATCAACATATAACTGTATCAAGAATGTTTTTCAAGATGATTTCTGTTTGTCCACATCAATAATGTAATATTCTTTACATAACGTTGTGTTATTTAAGTTACAAGTGTGTAAAGATGCGTTTTTTTTTATGATACCGAGTTCGAAAAATATCCCAACGAAAGTCATAAAATCCAGTTTACTCACAAGTTGCATACAAAATTTTATCTACGGCTCCAAATTACACAAAATAAACAAAAATGGTTTTGTGAAAGTAATGTTCAGTTCTCTAGATCGAAAAATGTGAATTTTAAAACAAAAAAGAAAGTCATAATTTTCTTAATTTTCAAAAAAAAATTATTATCGAGAGTCGATAGCCACACTCATCTTCAAGGGAGTCTAATGGACACATTTTTTTTTTTCATTTTGCAGGCGGCAATCCCCGGAGCAATCAGGTCACCTTTTTTTAAGGGACCTTCGGGCGACGCCATTTTGCGGGTATACAGCAGCAACAATGTTATTTTGTTGTTCGAATGATGTATAATAAAGTGCTTTTTACCCCATTCCAAAATATTAATGTCCCTTTGAGCTGTGCGCGTTTAAAAATAATAGTTTTTTAGCTCTGGAGAACTGGGCCTTAAGATACTTTGCATCCCACGAAATAATAGAGCTCAAATGGGGTTATAAATTTAAAAATAATATCAACTTATACAATATATATATATATATATATATATATATATATATATATATATATATATATATATTTAACAATTATTATAGCAAAATTTATTTCTAAATATACAGATTGTTTTAATTATAACCTTGATTTTTTACAACATAGGATTTTAAAGATACAAGAATCTAATATGCATGTACAATATATATATATGTAATTATCTAAATATATCTATTGTTTCAAACTCGATTCAAGGAAGTTCGTGATATTTTCAAATTAAATATTATCATATCTTGAAAAACAGGAAGAAAAATCTTTTAATATGTTTTTCGTGAATGTTATCATAGATAGGATACAGCAACCATCGTTATAATATGACTTCAAATCATATTTATAATGTTTGGAACACTTCCGATATACAATTTTAAATATTTTCTTAATATGTATACATACATACATACATAATCACGCCATGTATCCAAAAGAGTGTGGCACAAACTCTTTTCATCATTCCGAAATCAGTCGCCTCCAAACATTCATATCCGCAAACAAACAACTTTCGCTTCATCCAAATTCATAATTCCTCCTCTCATCGCAAGCTCTTTTATTCCTACTACTTGGAAACTTTCGCTCACGCAAGCCACTCTCTCAATCATACCACTCCAACTACTCATCGGACGTCCACTAGCAAACGTATACCATCAAAATCATTCAAATAAATCTTTTTAACAGCAAACGTTTATTAGACGCATTCGCTCAACATGTCCGAACCATCTTAACTGACTAACACCAACTTTTGCTACAACATTTTTTTCAATTTCACATTCATTATAAACTAATCATATAGAGTAATTAATATTAAAAGCAACAACAAACACAAATAAAATCAAATTTGTAGGA
Source organism: Clivina fossor (assembly GCA_963966155.1). Classification (NCBI taxonomy): domain Eukaryota; kingdom Metazoa; phylum Arthropoda; class Insecta; order Coleoptera; family Carabidae; genus Clivina; species Clivina fossor. Next base: position 12,127,865 of record OZ014566.1, read on the forward strand.
ATTCTAAACTTTCTTTTATTTCGTTCATACACTAATCTATACAATTTCAAATATTTTCTTAATATGTATACGAATATTTTTAATTATTTCTGGTATAGTAGTATATTTTGTACTTTATTATAAAACTGATGATACACGCAATTAGGTCATATTAAAAACAAAGGAATCAAATTAAATTTAAAAAAAAAATGAATAATCATCAAAAAAAACAAAAAAGTTTTTATAAACGACTATGAAATTATGATCTATGAATATGTATATGAATTTAAACACGATTTCTACGACATGTTTTCGCAAACAATCGAAGCAGTCTAGTCAGACAAATATATATATATATATAGAAATTAGAGGACTATAATTATATATTATTTATTTAATTAAATCACGAACTAGTTACTTATAATGCAAGTGATACGTGTCGATAAAATTTTAAACGTAGTTCATTTTCAGTATGAGTTTTTTTTTACTTACAGTGACATTTTTATTAGAAAATATTTCTAATTGTTTTCAAATGTAGTCAATAATTTTTTGTTTATCGAGACAGATATTAAATATTATTTTTGAAACAAAATTCGGAGATTATTTACAGATTATTTTTCTTTTGTTTTTGAAAAAAAAATCTGCAATGAAAAAAATATTACTTTAAACAGACATTTTTACTATTAATTTAAATAGTAAACAATTTTGGATCTGTAAATTGTGTTTTTATAATAGAAATCAATTTTTTAATTAAAATAAATAATATTCAGTTATAGTGAAACTAAAATAAAACTGCTTTTCTTGATGAAGAGGAGCGTTGAGTTTCGTCGAAACCGTTATTTTTGCCGGAACCGAACCGATATATATTTTTTTAAATTGAACCGGAACAAAAAATATAACAGTTCGAAGCCCTGGTTTTAACCACTTTGACTGGAAGGAAAAAGTGGTATAGCGTTTGGTACGGTGTCTGTAATATTTTCAAAAAAAAAAATGTGTGTACATTATTTATTCGATTTTAATCAAATTTTCAGAAAAGATTTCCTTAACGATTCCATTAATTATATAATTTTATTAATATCCAGTGTTGCCAACTTTCCGAGAAAAAAATTACTAAAGTTTTCAAAAATATATTATGGCCATGTTATTTAACCGATTTTACTCAAATTTTCACAAAAGATTCTCCTAGTAATCATATAATATATGTAATTTTAACAAAATACAGTACTGCCAACTTTCCGAAAAAAAAATTTTAAAAATTTATTATTATCACTTTATTTAACCGATTTTAATCAAATTTTCATAAAAGATTCTCCTAGTGCCTAAAAAAATTATGCAATTTTAACAAAATACAGTGTTGCCAACTTATCGAGAAAAAAAAATCACATTTTCTTAAAAAAAATTATTGTGGCTACATTATTTATTCGATTTTGATTAAATTTTCAGAAAAGTTTCTCCTAGTGCCCACATAAATTATAATATTATTAAAATACAGTTTTGCCAACTTTCCGAGAAATGTCAAAGTGGTCTATATATGACGTCAGTCAAGTTAGCACCCCCCATTCTCCAAAAATTAAAACAAATTAGCTCACATTTATGAGCTATTTATGAGCTATTTTTGAGCCACATTAAAAATTTTTGAGCTGCAAAACTATGCACGAAAAAAATGTTTTTCGATGGGGGGTGCTAACTTGATTTCAAGTTAGCACCCAGGCTGTCAAAAACTTTTTAAAAATCAAAACAAATTAGCTCACATTTATGAGCTATTTATGAGCTATTTTTGAGCCACATTCAAAATTTTTGAGCTGCAAAACTATGCATGAAAAAAATGTTTTTCGATGGGGTTGCTAGCTTGACTTCAAGTTAGCGCCCACGCTATCAAAAATTCTCCAAAAATTAAAACGAATTAACTCACAATTATGAGCTATTTTTGAGCCACATTTAAAATTTTTGAGCTGCAAAACTATGCATTGTTGTTATTGTTATTTATTGTTATTATTATTTGGATATTGGTTGAAACCAATTCATTCTCTTAAAAAGTGTTCGATTTTATGCTTTTTAGAAAGTAATTATAACTCGAGCACTTTTTGCCTTATCCCAATACAGTTTCATTCATTTTACATCGCCGTCATCAGAATTGCCATCTTAGCTGGCACCGCGCGTGTAAGTTTTAAAAGTACGTTTTTCGTCACTGTAAATCTATTTTACAAAAGTTACGCAAAACGAGCTCATAAATAGGTCATTACTCTGGGGCTAATTATTCTACATTATATATATTTTTTTAATTGGAGGAGGGTACTATCTTGACGTCATGATAAACCGCCAACCCACCCCCCAGCCCGTAATTTTAAATAAAATGTACAATATCTAACATGAGATTTATGATCACTTTATAAGCTACTTGTGAGCGACAAAATTTATTTTTGAGCTCTATTTTAAAATTTGAAAATTAATTTTTCGCACGGGCAGAATAGTGTAAATTTTCGAGTGTCCAAAGTGGTGCACAAACATAAATTTCAACACTCATAACTACTTCATAAAGAGTCCATAAATCTCATGTCAAATATTTCCCATTTTATTTATAATTAAAAGTGGGGATGCTAACATGACCTAAATTTATTAGCACATTATTGAATAATAATTTTTTTCCATTTTGAATATGCAGCACGAAAGTAGTTTTTGTATTTCTCAAGTAACTCATAAATCAACTCTTATATATTAATTTGTCCGCATTTTTATTTTGCAGGCTTAGTAATGTATCTAACTAGTCAAAATTATATAAATAAATTAGAGTTACTTCAAATCAGATCAATGAGAATAATTTTAAAATGCTATAGATATACCAATATACAAAAAATGTTAAAAGAATTACAGTGGTACAGTGCGATATAAAATAATTAATGGAAATACATATAATTATATTAATCCATAAAATAAAATTAGGTCCTCAATCTGATTATTTTAAAGATAAATTAGCTAAAACTGAATATATACATAATTATAATACTCGGCAAAAAAATAAATTTTACATTACTCAAAAAAATACTAAACAAGGACAAAATACATTACTGTTTAAAAGAGTGCAAATATATAATAAGTTACCTGATAGTTTTAAGAAATTACATATAAAAATATTCAAAATTAGCCTTAAGGATTATTATTTAAATAAAGTATTTTTATGTTTATAATAGATTTAAAAAATATTTATATATGATTTACATTTATATATTAGTATTTTTATATTATTATTTTGTATTATTCATGTAAGCATTCAAAAATTTTGATAGCGAAAAAAATTTTTTTCATGCATAGTTTTGCAGCTCAAAAATTTTGAATGTGGCTCAAAAATAGCTCATAAATAGCTCATAAATGTGAGCTAATTCGATTTAATTTTTAAAATTTTTTTGATAGCGTGGGTGCTAACTTGAAATCAAGTTAGCACCCCCCACCGAAAAACAGTTTTTTCATGCATAGTTTTGCAGCTCAAAAATTTTGAATGTGGCTCAAAAATAGCTCATAAATAGCTCATAAATATAAGCTAATTTGTTTTAATAAAAAAAAAAAAATTGACAGCGTGGGTGCTAACTTGAAATCAAGTTAGCACCCCCCATCGAAAAACATTTTTTTCATGCATAGTTTTGCAGCTCAAAATTTTTTAATGTGGCTCAAAAATAGCTCATAAATAGCTCATAAATGTGAGCTAATTTGTTTTAATTTTTGGAGAATGGGGGTGCTAACTTGACTGACGTCTATATATGGGTTTACCCATATACCTCTAATCTTGTTATAAATTCAATTTGAGATATATATTGAAGTGTAACATTTTAGAATGGTAATTTTTACATTAAAAAAAAAATGCATTTTGTTGTAAATTTATATGATTACCGTGGATATAGCAAAATGTGGTTGTAATTCTTTTTTTTTTACAGTGTACTTACACGCAGTCTCTGGAGATATAAAAGCACTTTTCACGAGATACGACGTATCCCCTTTAGACAAATCATAGATAAAAGTTATTGATCGGCATTACTATTTGCGAACAACTATATACCTATCTATAAGAGGGTGTAGAATAATATAATGCACTATAACTCCTCGAAATAATAATAATTCTTCCATCTATTCTAATTTTATTAAATTTGATTTTTTCCTCAATGGTGTCGTGTAGTAAATCAACCAGACAATAGTTTTGTTCTGAACATGTTCAGGGAGTTCTTATAATTTTTGTCCATTTATTTGATTAAAGAATCGCTATAATATGATGTATAGAGCAGTGGCGTAGCCAGAAACTTGTCATGGAGGGGGTTTACTAATATTAATCAATAAAGATAATACTATAATTTGTATAAAAAATAAAGAAAACAGTCAAAACAGTCAAAAACAGTCAAAACCTTGTGAAAAACAATCATAATCTTGTGAAAAACAGACATAATCTTGTAAAAAACACATATAACCTTGTAAAAAACAAACATAATCTTGTCAAAAACAGACATAATCTTGTGAAAAACTTCATAATCTTGTAAAAAACAGTCAAAACCTTGTGAAAAACAAACATAATCTTGTCAAAAACAGTCATAATCTTGTGAAAAACTTCATAATCTTGTAAAAAAAAAACAGTCAAAACCTTGTGAAAAACAATCTTAATCTTGTGAAAAACTTCATAATCTTGTAAAAAACAGTCATAATCTTGCCAAAAACAGACATAATCTTGTGAAAAACTTCATAATCTTGTAAAAAACAGTCAAAACCTTGTAAAAAAACAATCTTAATCTTGTGAAAAACTTCATAATCTTGTAAAAAACAAACATAACCTTGTAAAAAACAAACATAATCTTGTCAAAAACAGTCATAATCTTGTGAAAAACTTCATAATCTTGTAAAAAAAACTGTCATAACCTTGTAAAAAACAAACATAATCTTGTGAAAAACAGTCATAATCTTATGAAAAACTTTATAATCTTGTAAAAAGCAGTCATAACCTTGTGAAAAACAGTCATAATCTTGTGAAAAACTTCATAATCTTGTAAAAAACAGTCATAACAGTCATAAAAACAGTCATAAAATAAAGAAAATTATTTTTTCCTCAATGGTGTAGTAAATCAACCAGACAATAGTTTTGTTCGTTGTTATTTTCAACTGTTAAAACCTATGTAAAATACATAAATTTAAGATATTATATTATACGTGAAATAAGTTTACTCGTAGTTTTTATTTGTCAAAAAGAATTAAAAACTAAATATTAAAGTACGTAATAAATAATGTTAAATACTGGAATAAATAATATTAAAAATATCAAATCGAGTCACTTTATTCGTAAAATTCTTATGGTTACATTGTAAAAAAAAATGGTAATTTTACATAAAAATCTGGAGCAATCTGGAAAATTTTTACATTATATAAATATAAAATACGTATATTTTATGTAAGTTTATTTACTTTTTCGTTAAAAAAAAAACATAATATGGTAAATTTATTATTTTACTTAAAATTACAAATTTGTATTATTTTTACAGAAATTTTGTTTAAACCATCATTTTGCCGAACTATTTTTTTTCTACTATGATTTGTGTGAAATGGCAACTTTTTTTTACAGTGTACATTTTTGAACAAAATTCGATTGTCTTTGTACAGTCTAGTGTACAAATTAATTAAAAATTTTACCAAATTAAAAATCAATTAAAGATTTTCTTAAAATCATATAAAATCTCGTGTAAAATTCCTAGAATTTTAGAAATTTTGATATAAAATAAAACTGATTAAGGTTCAAGTTCTGTATTAAAATTTATTTAAAATCGACGTTTCGACGAAACTCAACGCTCGTTTCCATCAGGAAAAACTGATATTTGTAACAGTCATAAATTTATATCATGAGTTCTTGGGATTTTGTTGCGCAGTTGATTAGCGCAGTTGCCGCGAAAGCAAAAGGTTCCAAATTCAAACCCCGGCAAAATCATTGCTTTTTTTTTCATTTAAAAATTAACTAATGATTTAATGATTAATGGCAATTTAAGCAAAAAAAAAAACAAAATGCTATAATCTACAGGGTGTAACAGAATAACTATTCCTAATTTTCGGAAATGATAGAGTGCACTTAGAGAAACTTTTTTTATTAATAAACTAGTGTCCGGAAATTTCTCAGTGTCAAGATACACCAGATATCGTTAAAAACAATTTTAATTATTACAACGTCAAAGAGTAGTTAAGTTAAGGACATTTTATTAGAAATAATAGTGCATTAAACTTTATAAAAATTGTTCGAAGTTACGACCACCATTTTCGATACACAAGTTGTAACGATGTACAGGCTGGGCAAATTTGGACGTTTTCATAGGGGAACTCGGAAACTATAAGAGATATGGAAAAATGGACCGCGCATCCTCGATCGCTTTTTTTGAGAGAAACTCAATTATGAAAACAAAAATTAGCTATCGTCTTTTGTTTTCGAGTTATGGCGAAAAGTTCGCTTTTTCCGTATTTTGATAAATGGCGATATCTCGATGGTTTTTTAAACTAGACAAAAATAATTTTCACATTCTTAAGGCACTTTTTTGAGTAGAATGAAATGGTCTTAACGGATATTATAAATCTCGGTTAATTCTCGGGTTATAACATAAAGTTGTTTTTTACAATCGACTGTCAAAAAAAAAAAAAAAAATTCCGGACACAAGTTTATTAATAAAAAATGTTTCTTTATGTGCCCTCTATCATTTCTGAAAATTAGGAATAGTTATTCTGTTACACCCTGTATATGTATAATCTTAAGTACTTTACAATACGCACATCATGTAACTAATTACAAAAAAAAAGATATCTTATTAAATTATATAACAATAAATAATATCTCAAACTAAATTTGTTACATCGTCAAGAACAAAACAAAAACGAAAATTCCATCAACTAATTAACAAATAATTACCAGAACGTAATTACAAAAATAAAAATAAAAAAACACTGAAGCTTAATATATAAATGTATCTCGCGTGCGTTAACAAAATTTGACAACGAAAAATAATTGATTCAATATTCAATAATCCATCGTTTAGAAATATAATTGAACAGTCTCTTCAAAATTCAATTAAAAATCATTATTAAAATTACCTTAAAGTTAAACAAAGAATAAAAAACATTCTTTAAATCTCTGTTAACGTGTCATTAGGAAAGTAAAAATAAAAATAATTTTGAAAAAAATCTTTCTTGTCTTTAAGGCAATACTAATTATAAAAGCACGACATTGGTAAACGCCTACAAATAGTTTTTTACTGTAGATAGTATGGTCAAAAAGTTTTAGAACTGAGTCAAGTATACATACATACACAATCACGCCACGTACCCAAAAGGGTGTGGCACAAACTCTTTTCATCATCCCGAAATCAGTCGCCTTCAAACATTCCTATCCAAACAAGCAACTTCCGCTCCATCCACATTCATAATTCCTCTCATACATACTCTTTTATTCCTACTACTTGGAAACTTTCGCTCACGCAAAACACTCTCAATCATACCACTCCAACTGCTCATCGGACGTCCACTAGCAAACGTATACCTACCATCAAAATCATTCAAATAAATCTTTTTAACCAAACGTTCATTAGACATTCGCTCAACATGTCCAAATCATCTTAACTGACTAACACCAACTTTTGCTACAACATTTTTTTCAATTTCACACTCATCATACACTAATCTATTTCGTACCCGATCTCTCCTATAGTTACACCCAGCTACCCCACGTAAAAATCTCATTACCACAGCAGTCATTTTCCGCTTTTATGCTTTTGCAACCAAACCCAACATTCACTACCGTACATCAACGAAGGCACCGCAGAACTGCATTGTATATACTCAAACGGGATGGCTGCTTTGGAAACATTTACATCTCCTAGCAAAAGTTCCCAAAGCACCCAAAGCACCTTACAACCAGCAGCATTTACTCTCCTTTCAATTTCACGATCAAAACGGCCATCTCTAGACAACAAACTACCCAAATACACAAATTCATCTACCTGCTAAATATAAGTTGTTTAAATTTAAACAGCTTTAGGTTGATATAGTTCTTTATTAAAATTTATTAATAACCGACGTACGCTCAACGTTCGTCTTCTTTAGTATTTTTTTTACCTGATGAAAACAAACGTTGAGTTCGACGAAACGTCAATTATAAATAAATATTAATACAGAACTATAAACCTAAAGCTGTTTTAATTTAATATAATTAATTCTGAAAGATTTATAAGATGTTTATTTTTTTTGAACACCTAGTATATAACCGGCGACATTGTTCGCAGGTTTAAAAAAAATAAGAAGATGAATTCAGATGTAATTAATACAAGCAAGCATGTTGACAGGTTTTTATCATACAAATACATATTTTTTTTCTTCAAAATAATTTGTTACTTTCACCCAAGTATACAAGATATATATATATATATATATATATATATATATATATATATATATATATATACATATATATATATATATATATATATATACCCTACTTTTATAATTATTTGGTTACATTACAAATTTTTTTTTCCGTACTTGAAATTTGATTTCTTATGAGAAAATGAAAATGGCATAGATTATTATTATTATTATTATTATTGACAGATTTGCAATAAAAAAAGATGAAAACTTAATTGCTGTTTATAATTGGCCAAATTTTTCATAAAATGAAAACTGTGTGTATGTATGTCAATTTTAATATAATAAAAATATTATTATTAAACATACGGTACCTCAATATAATAATAAAAAAATTGGAAATATATATGTATATACAGTCGATTCCGCTTAATAGGGACACATTGGGACTAGAGCATTTTGGCCCAATTAAGCGGCTGCCCCAATTTAGCGAATTTTACATAAAATTAAACAATCCATATTTTTCTTTTAATAATTTCATTTTATAAATTCTTGGACAAAACTATAAACTACATACTTATAACCAAAAAATATAAACTTTTAAGAAAAAATAATAATAAATTCCAAAATAAAATAATAAATAGGTACATACATTTTTAATTCAATGCAAAAATATGTCAAGTGTAGTCTGTCTTTTGTTTTTGTAACATTTCACTTTTACAAAATCAGCACAAGTTAGTATTCAGTGAGTCTTATGAATCAAAAAGATATGAAGCGTATTATATTAAATTCTTTGTAAATATTTTTTCTTGTAAATATTTGTAACATAATATGTACTGTGATCTTAAATTTACTGTCCCAATTAAGCGGAATGTTGTCCCAATTAAACATGTAAATTTACTGTTGGTTCCTTGATTTGGTTTCTGTTCTTTGAGATTTGGCCCAAATAAGCGGCTGCCAAAATTAAGCGGTGGCCCAATTAAGCGGAATCGACTGTATATACAAGGTGATTTATGACGTCGGGGAAAAACTACACCGGATGATTCCTATGAGTAATCTAAATAAAAATCTTCAAATAAACATATGTCCGAAAATGCTTTCTAACGGAACTGTAGCCGTTAGAAGTTTATTACATGTAACATCAATCGCGTTAGCCTTACTTATTAAATCTGGAGAAAAAACAAGTCATAAACTTCTGAATAATTGTAAAATTACTGATTGATTTTCTAACATTTTGTTTAAACACTAGTAAACAATTTACTAGTTATGAGTTACTGCGTCCCGACAAAAATTGTCTTCGATTTTTAATTATTGTAAATTGTTTATTAAATATTTATTTAAGTGTGTACAAAAATTTATAAACTAGTAAATTGAGAATACGGGCCTATATGTTTCTAAACTGAAAAGTAAATAGTTTTATACAAATTTTTGAAAATAATTTTTTCATTTCTATTAGAAACACATAAGTTTCCATTTTGAAAACACATTTACTTTTGTGCAAAGTTTAATTTTAATCGGATATGTGAAAGTAGATAAAAATTGCATTACAAGAATTAATAAATAAACAGAGTTGTTAAATTTAAAACAACTAAACAAAAAAAAAATACAACGTAAATTAATCAGTTTTTTTTTGTTTTTTAATTTACGATATCGTTATTATAAAATTCAATATTTAAAAAGAAAACATCATGTTGGCATTTTTGGATCGACCCACATTTTTTCCACTTGGTCATGTGTCACAACAGTCTGGGCCAGTGGCGTAGCCAGAAACTTGTCATGGCGGGGGCGGGAAAGGTTACTAATATTAATCAATAAAGATAATACTATAATTTGTATAAAAAATAAAAAGCAATAAAAATTATTTTTTATAAAAATGAAAGTAAAATAACATATTTCATATTTCACATACGTATGTTTTTGGTCGTTCAGGTTTTTAGAGGGGGGCATGCCCCCCCCCCTAACACCCCCTGACTACGCCACTGGTCTGGGCTAAAAATGAACCAATATTTGCACTGAAGCAGACACCTGTATTTATACAATATCCATTTTCTATCTCGTACAAACATAAGATAAAACTCATAAACTCATCAACATATATAATATATATATATATATATATATATATATATATATATATATATATATAGGTATATATATATATATATATATATATATATATATATATATGTATATATATATATATATATATTATATATATATATATATATATATATATATATATAGAATATATGATTAATTATTTTCCGAGCTTGAAGATAATTAGTAATTTTTCGAAAGCAGTTAGAATTACTTTGTGTATACACCTTTTTTTTTTAATTTATTTCTCTCTTAATAAATTAATTACTTGCGTTAAAAATTACTCCTAGATACCTACACTGTTTGAAAAAAAAATACCCTTATTAGTGCTTGTATAAGTCTGTTCCCTAAAAAAGGTAACTATACATACATACATATACAATCACGCCATGTACCCAAAAAAGTGTGGCCCAAACTCTTTTCATCATCAGTCGCCTCCAAACATTCCTATCCGCAACTTTCGCTTCATACACATTCATAATTCCTCCTCTCATACATGCTCTTCTATTCTTACTACTTGGAAACTTTCGTTCACGCAAGCCACACTCTCAATCATACCACTCCAACTACTCATCGGACGTCCACGCAAACGTATACCATCAAAACCATTCAAATAAATCTTTTTAAGCAAACGTTCATTAGACATTCGCTCAATATGTCCGAACCATCTTAACTGACTAACACCAACTTTTGCTACAATCTATTCGCTAATCTATTTCGTACCCGATCTCTCCTATTTACACTCAGCTACCCCACGTAAAAATCTCATTTCCGCAGCAGTCATTTTCCGCTTTTATGCTTTTGCAACCAAACCCAACATTCACTACCCTATACATCAACGTAGGCACCAAAACTGCATTGTATATACTCAAACGGGCTTCCTTGGAAACATGATTACCCTAAATAGGTAAATTCAAAAAGAGCAATTTATTATCTCTGAAAAGGTTAAGTGGGCAGTTATTTACCCTTATTTTTCCTATTTTTTGTCCTACTATCTATAGGTAAAAAGTCAAATATTTTAAAATACGTAAAAGCAGTGCAATTATTTGCACTGATAAGGCTACAAATTCAATTATCCTCGAAAATTTTTACTCTTTTACCCTATTATTTTGAACAGTGTACGTTTCCTTAAATATATGTACCATATAACATTATTATATTAAAATAGTTAATTAACAAGATTAGAAGTTTATGGGTAAACCCATATATAGACCACTTTGACGACATTATCACATAACATTACATAATATTTATGAAGTTATACCAACAATATGTAATTCTACATTAAGTATGTGATATAACTTGCAAAAAATAAGCAATTTTACATACTTATTAGGTTATTTTTATCTATTTTATGTGATTATTATGAATTAAGTATGTTAAAAATTACAGAATTTTGAGATACAAATAGAGAATATTTATAGTAAAATAAAATTACAGATTTTTTACAGTAAAATTTTACTACTATTTTTTTGTTTACAGTGTATATCTACTAATTTGCATAATATTAATAAATTATTCTCCATAAAAATATCAAAATAATTTTAAAAAATTTCTATTGGAAAAAACTTAATTAACCAACAATAACAAATTCATCCATTAAATATTTAGAATTCTGTCTATATAAAAAACAAGATTAGAAGTATATGGATGAACCCATATATAGACCACTGTGACATTTCTCGGAAAGTTGGTAACACAATATCTTTAATAAAATTATAATTTAAGTGGGCATTAGGAGAAACTCTTCTGAAAATTTGATCAAAATCCAATAAATAATGTAGCCACAATGAATTTTTAAAAAATTTTGTAATTTTTTTCTCGATAAGTTGGCAACACTGTATTTTGTTAAAATTGCATAATTTGTTTAGGCACTAGGAGAATCTTTTATAAAAATTTGATTAAAATCGGTTAAAGAAAGTGGTCATAGTAATTTTTTTTTAATTTTAGTAATTTTTTTCTCAAAAAGTTGACAACACTGGATATTAATAAAATTATCTAATTAATGGGAGCATTAAAGAAATCTTTTCTGAAAATTTGATCAAAATCGGATAAATAATGTAGCCAATATAAATTTTTAAAAACTTTAGTAATCTTTTTCTCGGAAAGTTGGCATCAGTGGAAAAAATAAAACCACATAACCCTATCTTGGGTACTAGACCAATTTATCCTGAAAATTTAATTCAAATCGGTTGAACCGTCTAGGAGGAGTTGCGATCACAAAACTTTGACTGCATATTAGGGCTGGGCGATATTGGAATTTCAATATCGATATTTTATATTCAAAAAATATCGATAATATCGATATATCGAAAAATCGATATATCGATATATCAATTTATCGATATATCGATAAATCGATATATCGATATTATCGATAATTTTTATTTTTAATATCAATTATCGATATATCGATATATCGATAAATTATCGATATATCGAGATTTTTTCCCAGCCCTAATGCTACTGGATAATATAATTTAATTTTTAAAATAGAAACACTAACAGAAAAATTTTAAATTTATAATATGTTAATAACAGTATGGATATGAAATGAAATAATCGCCAAACATTTTGTTATTTATTTTTAAATAAAGTGAATAAATGAAAATTTTATTTGAAAATAAAAATGATTATCAACATTTTGGAATATTTAATTTAAAAAATAAATAAAACGTTTCATAATTACTTTGACATATCATACTTATACTTGTGAACTAATTATAACAAAAATTTATAGATAGATAATTTTAATTTTAACTGATTTTAAAATACACTTTATTATCAAGCGCAAATAAAAATGATTAATCTTGTATATTAAATGTCGTTATTGTAAACCGTTATATATTTCAATTAAAACCAATCATTTTTATTATGTCTCATCCATATGCGAGATCAAATATTTGTAGCTTACAAAGAGGATATCATCTATCTTAAATATCGATATATCGAAATACCGATATATCAATATATCGATATATCAATATATCGATATATCAATATATCGATATATCGATATTTCGATATATCGATATATCGATATATCGATATATCGATATTTCGATATATCGATAATTTTTATTTTTAATATCAATTATCGATATATCGATAAATTATCGATATATCGAGATTTTTTCCCAGCCCTACTGCATATCCATACACCCACATAAACTAAGTTCGGATTCGTCTGATCTAGAGGCTATATGAAGGATTTCTATACATTTTTTTTTTGTTTTTTTAATGTTACAGACACCGTACCAAACGCTATACCACTTTTCCTTGCAGTCAAAGTGGTAAAAATATATATCAGCGTAACCTATTTTTCCATATGCACATTGCTTTTAAAACAAATAAAATAAAACATTAAAATCGTTTTAGGCGGAGTTTTACTCCGAATATAAACAAAACAAAAATACAAAAGGTAAATATCTCGTGTACAAAGTAAAAAATAAAAAAAGACCACAGAAAACGAAACGATAATATTTACACAGAAAGAAAATTTGACCCTAGTTCACTTCCAAATGCATTTTCGTTTTACGATCTGTCTGTTAAATATACACTGTAAAAATAATATAACAGTAAAATTTTATATCTGTAATTTCGTTTCATCATAAATATTCTGTATTTCTACATCAAAATTCTATAATTTTGTACATAATTCATAATATTAAACATAAAATAAATAAAATTGACCTAATAAGTATGTAAAATTGCTTTACTTTCTGTAAATTGCATCACATACTTAATGTAGAATTACATATTGTTGGTATAACTTATTAAATTATGTATTGTATATTAATATCTGTAATAATTCATCAAAATAATGAGACTTAATACAATATTTTGTGTAATAATACTAATAAAATATTTTAAGTGTAATTCATTCATTTCAAAATAGATTGTTTATGGTAAATTTAAAAATGTATGTAATTATATCAATAATAATATTAACAAAACTAAACAAATTTTAGCTATTTATGGAAAATTCTTGACAGCAAATTTACTGAAGTTCTGTTAATTTATTAAAATAAAACTGTAATATTACATACATATGTATCTTTCCATCCCGTTGGTAATATATCCTATTACATATGTTTGTAATAGTCCTGTATATATTTATTTGTTAAAGAATTATAAATAAAATTACAGAGCAGTTGACTATAAATTTTTTGAAAAGTGTATAGTTAATATTGTGATATGATGTAACGCCCGCTTACGTGAAACAAAAAAAAAATCTTGAAAGATTACAGAAATATCTCGTTGTAGGAGACTGTGTATAGTTATAGTATTTTCCTAACGAATTTACGAAAAAGTATACTTAAATCGCAACATTATTAAAGATTTTCTATCTATGATTAATGCAATTAACAGATTGGTTCTTTGTGCAATTATTGTTAGAGACAATTATTTTCATTCTTACTTCAAAATCGCAGATATTTATCTGTAATTATTTGCAAACGCAACAGAATTAAATACGTTTTATTTTAATATATAATATGTATTTCTCAATAATGACAAACATATGCTAACCTACAAAATAATTCTCATTTCAATGTTAGTAAATTAAATTGAAATATTTATTTATTTTTTTTACAATATATTATTTATTTGAATGATTTTGATACGTGTGCTAGTGGACGTCCGATGAGTAGTTGGAGTGGTGTATGATTGAGAGGGTGGCTTGCGTGAGCGAAAGTTTCCAAGTAGTAGGAATAAAAGAGCATGCTGTGAGAGATGAATTATGAATGTGGATGAAGCGAAAGTTGCTTGTTTGCGGATAAGAATGTTTGGAAGCGACTGATTTCGGCATGATAAAAAGAGTTTGTGCCACACCCTTTTGGGTACATGGCGTGATTCTGTATGTATGTATGTATGTATGTATGAATAAAACTTCATGTTATATTCAAGTTGTTGTGTACTTGTCAACAACAATAATATAAGTTCAATTATTGTATATCCTTTATAAAAAAATAATAAAATGAAAAACTGTTTTCATGATAATATTAATAATAATAACAAAAAACTTTATTTAGCAAAAAAAGTGCTATATAAACAAAAGCATTTAATACATTCAAAATACATAAAGTGTATGTGTAAATATTTTTTCTTAATCCTAAACCGAGTCCTAAACTTACATTAACGTAATTTTGTACTTTTGATTTCAACAGATCACTTATTTATAAACTAGTAACTTATTTTAGACTAATTATTTATTAAGAACTACACAAAATTTAAACCAATACGTGTACCATGTAAAATATACATAAAATTTAATTAAACCACTTCTTCAAATTTTGTACACCAGATTTTATAAATTTTACGTATGATTATTGAGATTGTAGTCATTCTTTGTTGAATTTGCGGATTTTATACGAAATTTCCTGAATTGTATCGGAGATTTTATAAGATTTTTAATAGATTTCTACAAAAAAATTTACGGATTTTAATAAATTTGTACACGAGATTTTACAAGTGGTTTCCCCTTCGACTTAAAACTATGTAAATTTGCATTTTTAATTTCATCAGGTAACTTATTATAAACTATTATTACTATAAAAAACATATCATTTTGATTGTGCAATTAAATACAAAAAAAAATAATTAACACTAGATAGTAATAATAAGTAGGTATATGCTAATATTTTAATTATACAGCATTAAAACATTAAAAACACATGTGTTTATTTTGCATTTAAACAAAATCACAACCACAAACTTGTCAACAACTATCTAAGTTCAATTATTATTGTATTTCCTTTGTAAAGAATTAATCAAAAACAGTTTTCATGATTGTGCAATTAAATACGAAAAAAAATAGCATTTAAAACATTAAAAATACGTGTGCTTATTTTGCATTTAAACAAAATTACAACCCCAAACGATAAAAAAAAAACATCTTAATGAAACTTCATATTATATTCAAATTGTTGTGTACTTGTCAACAACCTAAGTTCAATTATAATTGTATTTCCTTTGTCAAGAATTAACCAAAAAACTGTTTTCATGATTGTGCAATTAAATACGAAAAAAAAACAATAATCAACACTAGATAGCAGTATATGCTTAATCTTTTAATTACACAGCAGTAAAACATTAAAAACATGTGTGTTGTATTTTGCATTAAGTAAACAAAAATTGTTATAAAAATGAAAAACACGAAATTGTTAATAAAAACTTACCGAAAAACTCTTCCCAGGTAACATCCGATTGTTCAGAATCACTCATATTTAAGAACAAAACGAAAACTTAGCACCCACAAACAAAATTAAAACATCACATTGCAAAACACTTGTTTAGGTTAGGTTAGGTTAGATTAGGGTTAGATGTCTATGAAAAACGCAAGTTTTCCGAACTGTTTGGTTGAATATGTCATTTCGGTTGAATGTTTGGGCGTTAATAAACTTTTACAAAAAGAAAACCGAATACTACGACACGGTAATGTGACCGCAACAACTTTGCACCAGCATGCATTTAACTCAACTGCTCAACTGCATGGAGCAAGTGAACTCAAGAATAATAAACTTCGGATACAATCTGAGTATGCGCGCGCAACTTGTATATATACCAGTATTGTATTCAGGAAAAATGTACTAAGATTATTATTATGATTATTATTATTATTATGTGTTTTATGTTGCACAGGTTTTACCTGGTATTTGTTGCTATGTCGCACTCTGATGCAAACCATGCATCTCAGAGTTTGGTAATAAATATAAATAAATACACTAAAATTATACATTATAGCAGGACTTTATTATTATTATTATTATTATTCGTTTTTATTTCACACCACCTCAACTTTGCTGAGTTACCCAGGTGATCGGGGTAACGGATTTCTTACAACCCAGAGATAAAGTGAGGTTGTGGTGGACAGATTTAGTATCCGAGATCTGACCTAGTTCTTAAGGATACTAAATGGTCTTCCTAATAATGTGTGCAGTGATCAATATTGCTGTTTTTTGTAGTGACTGGATCAATTTACCATTGCAGCCAGGTATAGCTCCCAAGTACTTTGGTAAGTTTGTTGTGACAGCTCCAGGTGCGCCGATTATAATTGGTATCACTTTTGCTTTCAATTTTCACATCCGCTCTATTTCTATTTTTATTATTATTATTATTATTATTATGTGTTTTATGTTTCACAGGTTTTACCTGGTATTTGTTGCTATGTCGCACTCAGATGCAAACCATGCATCTCAGAGTTTGGCAATAAATATAAATAAATACAATTATACATTATAACAGGACTTTTCTTAGAATATGAGATGTGCCTAATAAAACGCTTTATTATTATTATTATTATTATTATTATTATTATTTATTATTATTATTATTATTATTATTATTATTATTATTATTATTATTTATTATTATTATTATTTTATTTTATTTAAATTCAAGAGCGGATCTAGAATTTTTTTCAAGGAGGGAGGCATTTTGCCTATTATCACTTTGACTGCAAAGAAAAGTGGTATAGCATTTGGTACGGTGTCTGTAAAATTTTCAAAAAAAAAAAAAAAATTATATAGAAATTCTTCATATAGCTTCTAGATGACGAATCCGAACTTAGTTTATGTGGGTGTATGGATGTGCGCAATGATGTGCGTCGTCAGCTCGCTCGCTCGGTTGTAAGTTAAAATTTTGTGATCGCAACTCCTCCTAGACGGTTCAACCGATTTTAATGAAATTTTCAGGATAAATTTGTCTAGCACCCAAGATGGTCATGTGGTTTTATTTTGTCCCAGTGATGCCAATTTTCCGAGAAAAAAATTACTAAAGTTTTTAAAAATTCATATTGGCTACGTTATTTATCCGATTTTGATCAAATTTTCAGAAAAAAATTCCCTAATGCTCCCATTAATTATATAATTTTATTAATATCCAGTGTTGCCAACTTTCTGAAAAAAAATTATTAAAATTTTTAAAATTTATTATGGCCATGTTATTTAACCGATTTTACTCAAATTTTCACAAAAGATTATCCTAATATTTATATAATTTATGTAATTTTAACAAAATACAGTGTTGCCAACTTTCTGAGAGAAAAATTATTAAAATTTTTAAAAATTTATTATGACCACTTTATTTAACCGATTTTAATCATATTTTCATAAAAGATCCTCCTAGTGCCTAAATAAATTATGCAATTTTAACAAAATACAGTATCGAGAAAAAATCACAAAATTTTTTAAAAATTCATTGTGGCTACATTATATATTCGATTTTGATCAAATTTTCGCTCAAAGTTTCTCCTAGTGCCCACATAAATTATAATATTATTAAAATACAGTGTTGCCAACTTTCCGAGAAATGTCAAAGTGGTCTATATATGGTTTTACCCATATACTTCTAATCTTGTTTTTTTTTTAAGATAAAGGTAAATAATTATTAAGAAGTTTTAAGCCTATAAAAACGTATGATTATCAAATGCAAGATGGGTTAATAATAATTGTTGTGTGAAATATATATTTGTATGTATTTTGTATTATGTTTTTAAGTTTTAAATTTAAAACAGTCTAAAAAACTCGAAAAATGTCTGTCAATTCACATTTTTAAAGCTTTTCAAAAGTGCGACAAAGTTTTTCAGCAATTTTATTTTTATAAGGCTTATCTAACTCAAATAAAAATAAAACTAATAAAAAAACTAAAAAAAACAAATAATAATAATTAATTAATTGGGTTAATTAGTTTTATCTGTGAAATAATATTTGCAATTATCCTGGAAATATGTAATTTGTAATTGTTTATAATAAAAAAATTGTAAATATTAAATGATTATAAAAATTTATATGTATATTTATGAAATTAAAATTGTTTTATTGTATAAATAATAGACCTACTTATAGAAATGTCTTACAGTCATTGCAGAATAATTAAAATATCCACTTTGACTGCAAGGAAAAAGTGGTATAGCGTTTGGTACGGTGTTTGTAACATTTGCAAAAATAAAACAAAATTTTTTGTATAGAAATCTTTCTATATGGCCTCTAGATCAGACGAATACGAACTTTAGCATTGATTTTTACCACTTTGACTGCAAGGAAAAGTGGTATAGCGTTTGGTACGGTGTGTGTAACATTTTCAAAAAAAAAATTGTATAGAAGTCCTTCATATAGCCTCTAGATGACGAATCCGAACTTAGTTTGTGTGGGTGTATGGATGTGTGTCGTCTGCTCGCTCGGTGGTCAGTCAAAATTTTGTGGCCGCAACTCCACCTAGACGGTTCAACCGATTTTAATGAAATTTTCAGGATAAATTTGTCTAGTGCCCAAGATGGTCATGTGGTTCTGTTTTTCCCCAGTGATGCCAACTTTCCAAGAAAAATAGTAAAGTTGCTTAAAAATTCATTGTGGCTACATTATTTATCCGATTTTGATTAAATTTTCAGAAAAGATTCCTCTAGTACCCACATAAATTATATAATTTTAATAAAATACAGAGTTGCTAGGTTTCCGAGAAAAAATTACTAAAGTTTTTATAAATTTATTATGGCCATATTATTTATTCGACTTTAGTCAAATACAGTGTTACCAAAAATATAAAAATTCGTATTTCTATTTCTTAGCATTTATGTGATAATGTCAAAGTGGTCTATATATGTATTTATTTATCAGTGGCGCAACCAAGGAGAGGGCGATGCCCCCCCCCCCCCCCAAGGCTATCAGAATTATTTACCCCAAAATATTGAGCCAACATTCATTATTTTAAACTATTAATTATTCGATTCATATAAGATAAAGTGGAAATCTGGTTAGTATTTGTATGTTTTTTTTGCTTCTCCAGGATAAAATCCTTGCCCCCCCAAGACAAAATCCTGGCTGCGCTACTGGTGTTTATCCATTTACTTTTAATCTTGTTTTGTACAAATTGTCATAATGTCATATAACTTTTAAAAAAAATTTGATTAAATTTTCCAAGTTTGACAGCGCGAGTCGCTATTATGGATAATATACACTTTAAAAAAATTATGTAATTTTATCTAGAAACCATGAGACACTATGATGCCCAGTGTTTCTAGGTAGAATTATACTCAACTATGCTGTACATTTTAGAACAGTGGCGTGCGGTCCATATGTGCAGGGTGTGCACTGCAACACATTCAGATATTGTGCCAATGGGTTTCACTGTTATTTTCATTTTTTTTTTTTTGGTAAATTTACTAAAATCTGTAAATATTTACTACAGAAATTTTCTAATATTATTTGAATTTTACAATTTTTATGTATTTTTACATTTGAATACTTATTTTATGTAATTATACAAATATTTTTATAGAAAAATGTAAAAAATGTAATAATGACATTAGTAAATGTAATAATTACATTAATCAATGTAATATTTATATGAATAAATGTAATATTTACAAGAGTAAATGTAATTGTTACATTTATTAATGTAATATTTACATTGACAAATGTAATAATTACTTTAAAAAGTGGAAATATTCCAAGTAGTTATGTAAATTTACTTAGCAAATGTAATAGATTAAAATGTGTTACACATTTTAATTGTAATTTTACATAGAAAAATAATTTTTGCTAAAATATATTTTTTTGTAAATTTACCATGTTATGTTATGTTATGTTATGTTATCTTATGTTCTTATGTTATGTTATATTATGTTATGTTATGTTATTATTATATAATTAAAATAATAAGAATGGAGCTAGTCGAATGTGGTTTGATTTTAAGCTAGTTTTTCGACTAGCTAAAATAGAAGATTAGAAGTGTATATGGGTAAACCCATATATAGATCACTTTGATATTATCACAGAAATGATAAGAAATAAGAATAAAAAAAATTTTCACCGAAAGTTGGCAACATTGTATTTTGCTAATATATAATATTATAGGCGCTAAGGGTATCTTCTGTAAAAATTTCATTAAAATGGGATAAATAATTCGGTCATAACAAATTTTTAGAAAATTATTAATTTTTTTTTCGGAAAGTTGGCAACATCGTATTTTAATAAAATTATAATTTATGTTGGCACTAGAAGAAACTTTTCTGAAAAT
Organism: Clivina fossor; assembly: GCA_963966155.1. Lineage (NCBI taxonomy): Eukaryota > Metazoa > Arthropoda > Insecta > Coleoptera > Carabidae > Clivina > Clivina fossor. Next base: position 12,149,318 of record OZ014566.1, read on the forward strand.
TTGATTAAAATCGGATAAATAATGTAGCCACAATAAATTTTTAATATTTTAGTAATTTTTTTCTCAATAAGTTGGCAACACTGTATTTTGTTAAAATTGCATAATTTATGCGGGCACCAGGAGAATCTTTAGTGAAAATTTGATTAAAATTGGTTAAATAACGTAGTCACAATAAATTTTTAAAAATTTTAGTAATTTTTTTCTCAGAAAGTTGGCAGCACTGTACTTTGTTGAAATTATCTAATTTATATGGATACTAGAAGAATCTTTTGTGAAAATTTGAACAAAATCGGTTAAACAACATGGTCGTAATAAATTTTTAAAAATTTTAGTAATTTTTTTCTCGGAAAGTTGGCAACACTGCGGTCTGAAAATTGAACTTAATTTTTTATTTGGTATGAACTATCTAATTGCCAAGTTTCAGCTTTCTACGAGCTTTCTTTCATACTTATAATTAACACTCGTATTTATCGTATTTTTCGGACACAGCCAGCCAGCCAGCCAGCCAGCCAGCCAGCCAGCCAGCCAGCCAGCCAGCCAGCCAGCCAGCCAGCCAGCCAGCCAGCCAGCCAGCCAGCCAGCCAGCCAGCCAGCCAGCCAGCCAGCCAGCCAGCCAGCCAGCCAGCCAGCCAGCCAGCCAGCCAGCCAGCCAGCCAGCCAGCCAGCCAGCCAGCCAGCCAGCCAGCCAGCCAGCCAGCCAGCCAGCCAGCCAGCCAGCCAGCCAGCCAGCCAGCCAGCCAGCCAGCCAGCCAGCCAGCCAGCCAGCCAGCCAGCCAGCCAGCCAGCCAGCCAGCCAGCCAGCCAGCCAGCCAGCCAGCCAGCCAGCCAGCCAGCCAGCCAGCCAGCCAGCCAGCCAGCCAGCCAGCCAGCCAGCCAGCCAGCCAGCCAGCCAGCCAGCCAGCCAGCCAGCCAGCCAGCCAGCCAGCCAGCCAGCCAGCCAGCCAGCCAGCCAGCCAGCCAGCCAGCCAGCCAGCCAGCCAGCCAGCCAGCCAGCCAGCCAGCCAGCCAGCCAGCCAGCCAGCCAGCCAGCCAGCCAGCCAGCCAGCCAGCCAGCCAGCCAGCCAGCCAGCCAGCCAGCCAGCCAGCCAGCCAGCCAGCCAGCCAGCCAGCCAGCCAGCCAGCCAGCCAGCCAGCCAGCCAGCCAGCCAGCCAGCCAGCCAGCCAGCCAGCCAGCCAGCCAGCCAGCCAGCCAGCCAGCCAGCCAGCCAGCCAGCCAGCCAGCCAGCCAGCCAGCCAGCCAGCCAGCCAGCCAGCCAGCCAGCCAGCCAGCCAGCCAGCCAGCCAGCCAGCCAGCCAGCCAGCCAGCCAGCCAGCCAGCCAGCCAGCCAGCCAGCCAGCCAGCCAGCCAGCCAGCCAGCCAGCCAGCCAGCCAGCCAGCCAGCCAGCCAGCCAGCCAGCCAGCCAGCCAGCCAGCCAGCCAGCCAGCCAGCCAGCCAGCCAGCCAGCCAGCCAGCCAGCCAGCCAGCCAGCCAGCCAGCCAGCCAGCCAGCCAGCCAGCCAGCCAGCCAGCCAGCCAGCCAGCCAGCCAGCCAGCCAGCCAGCCAGCCAGCCAGCCAGCCAGCCAGCCAGCCAGCCAGCCAGCCAGCCAGCCAGCCAGCCAGCCAGCCAGCCAGCCAGCCAGCCAGCCAGCCAGCCAGCCAGCCAGCCAGCCAGCCAGCCAGCCAGCCAGCCAGCCAGCCAGCCAGCCAGCCAGCCAGCCAGCCAGCCAGCCAGCCAGCCAGCCAGCCAGCCAGCCAGCCAGCCAGCCAGCCAGCCAGCCAGCCAGCCAGCCAGCCAGCCAGCCAGCCAGCCAGCCAGCCAGCCAGCCAGCCAGCCAGCCAGCCAGCCAGCCAGCCAGCCAGCCAGCCAGCCAGCCAGCCAGCCAGCCAGCCAGCCAGCCAGCCAGCCAGCCAGCCAGCCAGCCAGCCAGCCAGCCAGCCAGCCAGCCAGCCAGCCAGCCAGCCAGCCAGCCAGCCAGCCAGCCAGCCAGCCAGCCAGCCAGCCAGCCAGCCAGCCAGCCAGCCAGCCAGCCAGCCAGCCAGCCAGCCAGCCAGCCAGCCAGCCAGCCAGCCAGCCAGCCAGCCAGCCAGCCAGCCAGCCAGCCAGCCAGCCAGCCAGCCAGCCAGCCAGCCAGCCAGCCAGCCAGCCAGCCAGCCAGCCAGCCAGCCAGCCAGCCAGCCAGCCAGCCAGCCAGCCAGCCAGCCAGCCAGCCAGCCAGCCAGCCAGCCAGCCAGCCAGCCAGCCAGCCAGCCAGCCAGCCAGCCAGCCAGCCAGCCAGCCAGCCAGCCAGCCAGCCAGCCAGCCAGCCAGCCAGCCAGCCAGCCAGCCAGCCAGCCAGCCAGCCAGCCAGCCAGCCAGCCAGCCAGCCAGCCAGCCAGCCAGCCAGCCAGCCAGCCAGCCAGCCAGCCAGCCAGCCAGCCAGCCAGCCAGCCAGCCAGCCAGCCAGCCAGCCAGCCAGCCAGCCAGCCAGCCAGCCAGCCAGCCAGCCAGCCAGCCAGCCAGCCAGCCAGCCAGCCAGCCAGCCAGCCAGCCAGCCAGCCAGCCAGCCAGCCAGCCAGCCAGCCAGCCAGCCAGCCAGCCAGCCAGCCAGCCAGCCAGCCAGCCAGCCAGCCAGCCAGCCAGCCAGCCAGCCAGCCAGCAAGCCAGCCAGCCAGCCAGCCAGCCAGCCAGCCAGCCAGCCAGCCAGCCAGCCAGCCAGCCAGCCAGCCAGCCAGCCAGCCAGCCAGCCAGCCAGCCAGCCAGCCAGCCAGCCAGCCAGCCAGCCAGCCAGCCAGCCAGCCGTATTGACGATTTTATAAGCTAGTCTTTTCGACTAGCTAATAGACACACAAATTATATAAGTTTCAAATAATAATAGTACGCATTCACAAACACCCGAACGTACGGTGTTTTGGCCGGTGCGGTGTATGATAGCTGGAACTCACGCGCTACAATGCTTTTCTTTAATTTGAAATTTGAAATAAATTTTTTCACTAATATCAAGAGACATTATTTAGTGTGATTTAAAATGAGTTATCTGTTAATTAACCATAGAAATATCTATGAAAGTGTAATATCTTTGTGACTAACTTTGATGTGTGTTTTATGATGATGTTTGAAATAATAGGCTGAAAAATAATTTTGTTGTGTCAGACAAAGAGTAAACGAATTTCAACAAAACAATTTCAGTTAACAGTATTAGAAAAATGAATAATACTACATCGTAGCTTATCTTAAACATATCTCTACTATCAACAAACACGAGATACTATAAGTTACTGCAAAAATAGTTTTGAAATTTTAACTTTAAATGTGTCTTACAGAAAGTATAGAAATTAATCTGTAAAGAAAAGCACTAAAAAAGACACTATAATCGTTATATTGTGCAGGAAAAATTCTGCACGTTCGTTTTGAAAATCTGAGTTCCCTAAAATTAGTTGAACTTATAAATTTCAAATGTTTTAAAAAGTTCAAAAATAAATTTCCTAATAAATTTGATTTAATCAGCTGATCAAACACAAGAAATGTTTCGTTTTATTTGGTCTACGTGCAATAAAACTGTCTGCACTGACTGCACATGCAATAGACGGTCGTTTTGTCGGCGCATTTTGCAAAAAGTGTATGTATACTTTTATTGTTTTATTTGTTTTTATTATTATTTTGTGCACACCCTGCCTGATAACACACCGCACGCCACTGTTTTAGAACATAATTCTTTAACAAATATATAATATCAGAACTATTATAAACATTATGTGTAATATGATATATTACCAACGGAATGGAAAAGTACATATGTATAGTAACAATACAGTTTTTTTTTAGTAAATTTATAGAATTTCAGTGAACTTGCTGTCGGGAATTTTCCATAAATAAGTAAAATTTAGTTAGTTCTGTAATATTATTTACATACGTTTCTAAATTTACCTGTAAATGATGTATTTTGAAATGAATGAATTACACTGAAAATATTTTATTAGTATTATTACTCTTGAAATAAGTAATAAGTCTCATTATTTTGATGAATTATTACAGATATTAATATATATATACATACATACATACATACATACACAATCACGCCATGTACTCAAAACTCTTTTCATCATACCGAAATCAGTTTTCTCCAAACATTCTTATCCAAACAAGCAACTTTCGCTTCATTCACATTCATAATTCCTCTCATACGTACTCTTTTATTCCTACTACTTGGAAACTTTCGCTCACGCAAGCCACTCTCTCAATCATACACCACTCCAACTACTCATCGGACGTCCACGCAAACGTATCCCATCAAAATCATTCAAATAAATCTTTTTAACCAAACGTTCATTAGACATTCGCTCAACATGCTATAATTTTAGCATAATTTAAGAAGTTCTACAAACAATATGTAATTCTACATTAAGTATGCGATATAATTTAGCAGAAAGTACGCAATTTTACATACTTATTACCAGTGGCGTACCTAGGGTAAATGGCGCCTATGGCAAACACCGATCTTGCGCCCCTTTCTGACGATAGGTTGCTTACGTTTTATTTTCTAAAAAATTACTTTAAAATTGGGTAAAAAAGAGCACGCAAATAAAATCTATTAACTCTTTATTACAAATTTATCTTTCTTGTTTTAGATGATGCAAATTGTTTAATTATATTATTAAAGTCAATTTCTTCAGTCATTTCTCGTTCTACGCTCAGTAAAGCAAGATCATATAATCGACTTTGGCCCATCGGGGCTCTCAAATATCAATTTTAATTTGCTAAATGATCTTTTGCAACTTGCAATAGAAACCGCGATTGTCAGCAATATTTGCAGTGCTATACGCATATTAGAAAAAACGTTTTCATCTCCATACTGAACTATAACAGAGAATATGGACAAACAAACGAAAAACGAAAGAATGCGTTATTCCTTGAGCGTTTGAATTTTTCTTTTTCCTATGCAGTCTTTTAATAGACATATTTATATCTATAAAAATATTTTCTATTTTCATTTTCGTATTTATACGTTAGGCGCTTTTTGCGCCCCCTTCAGTTGTCGCCCATGGCACGTGCCATGCCTGCCATACCCTAGTTACGCCACTGCTTATTACTTACTTTATGTTTGCTAGTGGACGTCCGATGAGTAGTTGGAGTGGTATGATTGAGAGTGTTTTGCGTGAGCGAAATTTCCAAGTAGTAAGAATAAAAGAGCATGTATGAGAGTGGAATTATGAATGTGGATGAAGCGAAAGTTGCTTGTTTGGATAGAAATGTTTGGAGACGACTAATTTCGGGATGTTAAAAAGAGTTTGTTCCACACTCTTTTGGGTACATGGCGTGATTGTGTATGTATGTATGTTTAATATTATAAATTTTATACAAAATTACAGAATTTTGAGATAAAAATACAACAAATTTGTACAACAAATTTTTTATAGTAAAATTTTGCAACAATTTTTCTGTAATTTCGCTATTTTTTTCTTACAGTGTATCTAAAGAAGAAAATAAAATAATCTAATTATGACCCTGTCAAAAATTATCGAATGACACATCCAATGCAACCCAGATAATAACTGCAGTCTATCGAAAGGCAATGCCATGTCGATAATTGCATTTGGCCAATTGTATAATATTTAATGACACTCGCTAACCCCCCTTTAATGTATTTGATATCTTTAGTATGGGTTACTTGTAGGGTCATGATACCTAATATAATTTCTACTAATTGTTAATAATTTCCGTTTTATAAATAGCATCCTGTGTATTTATATGGTATGTGTGATGATTTGGCTCACAATTCTTTTTTTTTTTTGCAAGTTGCGAAAATTAAAAAAATTAACAGTTTCTATTGTTTGATTACTTGGACAAAATATAAAATAGAAAAAAAAAACAAACAAATATTATATACTTACTGTGTTACAAAATTGAATTGTACATAGATACACAATCACTCCATATACCTCAAAGAGTGTGACACAAACTCCAAACATTCCTATCCAAACAATCAACTTTCGTTTCATCTACATTCATAATTCTTCTCATACATGCTCTTCTATTCCTACTACTTGGAAACTTCCGCTCACGCAAGCCACTCTCTCAATTATACCACTCCAACTTCTCATCGGACGTCCACCTGCAAACGTATACCTTCCAAATCATCGATATAACTTCTTTTTAACTCAAACGTTCATTAGACATTCGCTCAACATGTTCGAACTATCTTAACTGACTAACACCAACTTTTTTTTCGCAATTTCACACTCATCATACACTAATCTATTTCGTACCCGATTTCTTCTATTTACACCACATACTCCATGTAAAAATCTCATTTCTACAGCACAGTCATTTTTCTGTTTTATGCTTCTGCAACCAAACCCAACATTCATTACCCATACATCAGCATAGACACTGAAACAGCATTGTATGTACTCAAACGGTGGGAGGAGGGGGAGTGGTTTCTTTGGAAACATTTACATCTCCTAGCAAAAGTACCCAAAGCACCCAAAACTTTACAACCAGCATTAACTCTTCTTTCAATATTTCACGATCAAAACGACCATCTTTAGATAATGAACTACTCAAATACACATATAAGCTGTGTTTTCTTACCACTTAGACAGCAAGGAAAAAGTGGTATAGCGTTTGGTACGGTGTCTGTAACATTTTCAAAAAAAAAATTGTGTATAGAAATCGTTCATACGATAGATGACGAATCTGAACTTAGTTTATCTGGGTGTATGGATGTGCGTCGTCAGCTTGTTCGCTCGGTCGTAAGACAAAATTTTGTGGCCGCAACTCCTCCTAGACGGTTCAACCGATTTTAATGAAATTTTCAGGATAAATTTACCTAGTGCTCAAGATGGCCATGTGGTTTTATTTTCTGCCAGTGATGCCAACTTTCCGAGAAAAAAATTACTAAAGTTTTAAAAAATTCATTTTGAGTACATTATTTATCCAATTTTGATCAAATCTTCAGAAAAGATTCCCCTAGTTACCACATAAATTATGTTATTTTAGTAAAATTCAGTGTTGCCAACTTTCCGAGAAAATAATTACTAAAATTTTTAAAAAATCATTGTGGTTACATTATTTATCCAATTTTAATCAAATTTTCAGAAAAAATTCCTCTATTTGATAAATAAAACAGTTTATTTGAAAGTGACGTTTAAAATCGTAGGTTCCACATAAATGATATAACCTAAAATATTAGATGTATTTGGATTGTTTACGTTGATAATTTATTGCAACTCGCCCCGTATATATCTATTGTTTGATTTCAAAATAAAATATTCAAATATAAATGTCAACCAGTATTAAACACGTTATCAAATCTGAAACTAGGAAAATTTTGAATTGCGCATGTGCGCTCACTTGAATCTCAGCTAAGTACTAACCTAGCTAAATATCAAACTCAGTATCGATAAGGGGGGAAGCAATTCACTCATTTCCGACTCAGTTACGAGACGATAAATAAAACAGCTATTATTTCAAGGTTACTGATATTTGCTGATCTGAGCTGAGTTTTTCGGTAAAAAAAACACAACTAAAGTCATCTACCTGCTCTAAACGTGCACCATATATCAACAGATATATTACCTACATATTCAGTCAACTTCTCGAAAAACTAATACTGTTGCACTTCTATCAACATTCAACACAAGATTCATATTTTTACCAATAACATTAATAATTCTATCAATCAGCCTAAACAACTGCACGTTATCATTAATTCAAAATAATACTTAAATATCTAAAAAAATTATAATTAAAAAAAATAATCATGTTTCTGTATTCTTAATTACTTTATTTACAATTAAGTATAATTAAATTTTTACAAAGTAAAATGGAATTGCAGATAACATTTAAATAGGTATATATTAGTTTAATAATAACGTTGTAGCACCTGATATAATTGTAAAATAATAAACATATATTTACCTGTTAAAGGTAATAAATCATATTGGGATTTTATATTAAAATTTCTACAAAGAAATTAAACATTTAAAAAAAATGTATAATATTTTACAAACTTGTTTGTTGTAACAAAAATAATATAACACAGTAAAAAATCTTTCAGATCTCATTATATTAAAATGATGTAAATTTATTTATATCATTTTTCCTAATGAAGATGGACGTTGAGTTTCGTCGAAACGTCGTTTTCGATAAATATTAATATACAGAACTTTAACCTAAAACAGTTTTATATTAAAAATAATATAGTAATATTTTATATTAATAAAATTTGTATAAATAAAAATAGTTAAATTTTTTAATAATGTAGAAAAAAGTGTAAACAAAATTTCTACGTATTTCAAATACGAATAATTATTTGTGATCGATCATACAATTTGTCTATAAAGTATCTATAAAATAATAAAATATAAATAAAAATAAAATTATTATTCAAATTGAACTAATAATAAATTAAATACAATAGACTAAATTTTAATATCATTTATTTTTGTGCACATAACCACAAAAATCAGCAACAAAAATGTTTAGTGGTAGAATTTTTATCGAATTAGACGCCACGAAAACCGTTTCAGTTTCATTAAAAAAAAACCGGAACAAAAACCGCGAATCGAACCGGTTCAAAAATGTTCTACCGGTTTTGATACCAAACTTTCCATTAATTATTGCTGTTAGCAATGTTGCTATAAAACTTACAATTAGCAATTTTGTTACAGAATTGAGGTAAACGCATTTTTGTGCTACACCGTTATCATACTTATGCATCTAAATCAGGGCATTAAAACGAGTTATTAAATATTTTGTCAAACGTTAACAGTAACCTTAACATAAACACTTAAGCCCTTGTCAAAGATCTTTGACAAGTGCTTAAGTGTTTATGTACTTTGGATCACAGGTAAGATTTTTGTAGATTTTATTTAGCTACTGAAGATGGAAGCTTAGCTTCCGAAATACGTATTTAGCTTTATTTTAATTTAAGTGTGGTTCTGGGATTTTTTATATTATTTTTATTTAAATTTTGCCACAGTAGATCATTTTCTAATCTTTTAATTTAAAGCAGTTGAATAAAAAGAATGGCTGGACTTCAGAATAGCCTCCCGTTTTTAAAAGCCAAATTTGCGCATGCGTGAACATCGGAATGCGCATGCCCCATGTGTAAAAACCAGTGAATCACAAATAGTTTCATTAGTAATTTTCACAATTTTGTCCGTTAAAACTTATATCATGTTAAGAAGTGTGATTGTTCCTTATGTTATGTTATGTTAAGAAATCCGGTAGGTTAGGGTAGGTTAGGTAGGTAGGTTTCAGGTAGGAGTTTGTTGTTTAAAGACCGTTAAAACACATTTAAAATCATATTTTGTCTTGTCGAACAGTTTGACAGTCACTGGTTTTTCAACTCGCGTGCCTACCGCAAAAACGGGAGGCTGTTCTATAACTATACCAAAAGAATATTTGAATAATCTAAAATTAAATTTCGATTTTCTGAAAATATATCATAATAATAATTGTTAATAATTTTACTATTGAGTCACGTAAAAGTATTATTTAATAAAATTAACCAGGTTCAAACCGGTTTAGAAATTAAATAACCGGTTAAAAAACGAAAACTAGTTTTCGGCACTGGTTAACCGTTTAATCAATATTTTTATCGGTTACTTGCCCTGATCTAAATTAGTTTACATTAGTAAATAAAATTAAAATCATCACAGATATTTTCATATATTTATAGGAGGAATCTGTGAAACTTTGTAACCACATCAATTTTTATTACTGTAAAAAACGTCTGTGGCGTTCTGTGAATTTACATATTTTTTCATAGTAAAAATTATATGATTTTCTCTGTAATGCAAATCTACTAAATTTGTATTAGAATTAAAATATTAGAATAAAATAAAATAACAGATTTACATATTTTTGTTTGTATATTTTCACGAAAGTTTATGTAAAATGCTGCAAGAGATAATATTACGTATTTTTCCATATTACTTGTGTAGCACTAAAATTATAATTATATTATATATTTGTTTATTATAAAAACTTTCATATTGCAAAGATTATGGATATGTGTACAAAGTTTCATCGATTTTAAATTTCTATTTGAATTATTTCTATATTTCCGTTTCTGTATGCTTCTTCTGTATACCCTTCAGTTCAATAATAGACGCATCGATTTGTGGGAGACTCTGATATTTTTGCTTGAAATTCGTTAACCGTTTAACGCATTTCGGATCGTTGTGATCGATCAGCTCGGTTTTATATAAAAAGCTCTTATTAACATTCGATTCGATTTGCGGCGTGAAATCGTTAAGTCTTTTCGTGTGCGTTTCGATTCGATCGTTTCTCGAATGCTCATCGCTAGCGGAAGCCTCGTTTTCATCGATCATCTGTATCCATTCGGCGACACGTTGCTGCTTGTGATAGCTGTTATCGCATTCGCTGAGATTCAACGATTTCCGATCGTCGCTAGATGATGAACCAACGGTTCCCGTACGAGAACTATTATTATTATTATTGTGGTTCGGTTGAGAAATAATTTCCTTTTCGCGTTCTTTCGATTTTTGCTTCTTTTCACTGGACTCTTGTCGCGTGTATAAAACTGGTGCGTAATTACCTGCAGATTGAAATTGATACATGTTATTTTATTAATTTATATTACAGTGCAATCTGCTTATTAGATTCACTGATAACGTTATCAATTTTAAGAAGAACGAAACGGACGTAATACACTCAAACTCCACTTTATCTGCATTCACTTTATCTGCAATCTCACTTTATCTGACAATTTGAACTCACTTTATCTGCGGAACGAGTCGGGTAGTAACACTTACATACGTTAGATGGCAGTACTAATCTTTTCATATTTATATTTACGTAGTATGAAATATCATAAAAAAGTTTATTTATTTAAAATATTTTCGATTTTGTTCATATTTTATAATAATGTAATAAACAAAATTAAGTAATTAAATTAAATAATTTATTTTGCAATCGATCACATAACCTCATAATGTGTTTTGTGACATATGTGGAACGGTGGAACACAGAACCAAAATGCGCAACGAGTATGCGCAGTGGCATGCAGATAAAGTGAGTCTTCCGGTCCCGTTTTAGCAGATACAGTGGGGTACGAGTGTAATATATTATATTACGAGAAGCTGAAAGCGATCTTTATTTTGTTGAGCCCAGATACTTGCTGACATTACGTTGCTATATTGCCCGCCTATATAGGAAGTCAATCGACTTGATTCTCTAACGAAGACACTAAATTTTAGCAACATTAGCCAATAATATTAGCTGACACTAAATAAAAAATTTAAATGAGAACTGTTGTATTTGTTTCTATTGGTTATAGTTGTTAGCAACGTTGCTAAAACTTAGCAACTTCGTTAGAGAATCAGGCCGATTATGTTGTTAATACAATAATGTAACATTGTGTAATAGTTAGTTACTATATACATCACCGATGGCAGCACCAAACATAACCTACACGGTCAAGTATATTTAAAATCAGAAATCTTCATATTAAAATGGTTAATGTTAATTAATATTGGGTTGGTGCATAATTATCTGGCTTTTTTATAGGCGGATTATTTGTTAATAAAATTTGTTGTTTTGTTTACTTTTTTTTTTAATAAAAATACAATCATTTAAAAATGTTATCGAATTTTTATGTTTCTTTTTTCATAATAAATATTGTTTAAAAAGCGCCTGATAATTATGCATCATTCCTATAGTTGCATTGTTTATTTTTGTTTGAATTTGATTACTGAAAATCTGGGAATAAAGTGCAAGCAATAGGCAATGTACACCGCCCAGGGTGGTTAGAAACTACAATATTAGACCAAAGAATCATGTAACAAATATAAATAATATATACTATACTTACTATTCTACAAATGTTATTAAGATTTAGATCACTTGGTATGTATTTTATTTGTTTTTAGTTTAATATCGTTAGGAATGTTTGAAGAACTACTATATGTGACGCGGAACAAAATGCCGTTTTTATTACTTGGCCTCGGCTGCAAGTATCTGAGCTCAACACAATAAAGATCATTTTCTGCTCCTCGTAGTAATATATTAATATTATCAGTAAGAAAATATAGTCACACTATTTGATTAATTGATTAATATGAATTTTAAAAATTATGATGTTAATTTTTAAGGAATATTTTATTCATTTTCCTTCTCAAATTTACGCAACTCATTCAACATAATTTAAATCGTTCAATATTTAAACAATGTTGTAATAAATATGACAAATTTTTTTAAAAAAATATGATGGCGTGCATCTATTGATTCTTTTTATCATATTTTTTTATTAATTCGCTTTCTTTTCTGTTTGTTTGTTTGTTCGTGGTACGAATTTTGCAATTTTGAAACTTTAAACATAGCTCAGCTAACTGGATGACAATGCAATATTAACTAATTAATTAATTAACTTAATTAATTACGTTAAAGTTAAACAAAATTAAAAAACAAAAATAATTATTTAAATAGAAAATTTTTTTAATATACCACGTTTTTAACACGGACTAAAAAGTATAAAATAATTTCTCCTAGCCCCATACAGATTTATACAGAAAAACGTGGGGCTCATGCATTAGATAATAGTAAGGAGTGTAGGGAGTAGCTGTCGTTGCCCGACGTTTTTCTGAATGGGGTTATAAATTTGTGTATGGGGCTGAGAGAAATTATTTTATACTTTTTAGTCCGTGTTAAAAACGTGATATATTAAAAATGTTTTTTTTAATAATTATTTTAAATTTAGTTTCCAAATTATTTTTTTTTTGATCATTTATTTTGATTTTATATATTCTTTCTTCATCTAAGATTAGTAAAGTGCGTATTTGTTTTGTATAGGACACTTTCCAGAAATCATATTAAAATAAATATTAAGTTAAATATTATATTAAGTTGAAATAAGTTAAATTATAAAGTGTTTCATTATTTCACTCTAAAGTTAAGTTAACTAATCGAAATAACCGAATCATAAGAGAAGCACTGTAAACAAAGTTTTGATATTTGTGTAAATTAATTCGAATTGCAGAAAAATTCGAATTGTAATTCGTATTGTAGAAAAATATTATTCTTGTATCTAAAAATAATAATTGCAAGACCCAATAAAAGTACTTAACAGTAGATTGATAACAGAAGATAACATCAATCAGTGTGAAGACACAGATTTAAATCAAATCTTGCTTCCTTTAATTGATTCTATGCTTTGTTTGTTGATTTATTTATTTTTTCTTGATAAAAATATACATGGAGTATATAGAAACGTCGAATTTTAATATAATAAGTTCTGAAAGATTTTTTACTATACATATTTGAATAATTAGTATAAAATGGGATAAAATATTTATACGAGGGAATAAGAGAAAAAAAATGTTAATAAAAATTTAATAAGATAATCATTTAATTTGAAAATAATGTAATTCACAGAGTTTCTGATTTTTTTTTCTTCTAAAATCTAGCGAAATATTTGTGTTTTTAGGAATATAGTTATGGTGATATCGAAACAAATTTGAATGATATAAATTCCGAAAAACAAATTTTTGACAAAACTGAATCTCAGACGAAGAAAGGTATATATTAAATAAAATACAAAATAAATCTATACAAACCCTTAAAAACACAATTTTAGAACTTTCTTGCACACAACAAAAACAAAATTTAAACATATTACATTTCAATATACAAGAATTAGTTTTTATATTTTTATATATACACTGTAAAAAATGTAAATAAATAAATTTATCATTATGTAATTTTACATAACTACCTATTAAAAATAAAATAGCAGCATTTTGTAAATTTTATTATAATTGATCTATATTAATTTACTCTCGTAGAATATGTAAATTTACATAAATTTTTTACAGTATATATATATATATATATATATATATATATATATATATATATATATATATATTAAATAGATATAATTCGATTATCTTAAGTTCCGTTGTACGTTATCGAAAAAGTAAGTAAATCTATGACATGTTTGTATAAACTTATAATAAATATCTTTTAAAATGTTATGCAAATTGCATCAAATAATGTAATTATTAGTATGGCAAAATATTTTTCAGAATTCATTGTATTAAAATAAAAAACTGGGTTAAACTCTACTTTACAGCCAAACCTAAAGTTGACTGCGGAAAATTAAAATAAATAAATAAATAAGTAAAGTTTAAGTTGGGTTTGGTTTATTTATTTATTTATTTTTATTTTCCGCAGCCAACTTCAGGTTTGGCCGTAAAGTAGAGTTTAACCAAAAATTGTTCTAGGATTAGATTTTGTTTAATTATTTTATAAAAACGTCGTTTCGACAAGACTGAACGGTTGACTTCATCAGGTCAAAATTTATTTATCAATGACATTAAAGTAAATAAAAGTACGTCAGATTTTTTTGAACAAATTTTGAAGTCTTATTTTGAAAAAATTTAGTTTTTAATTTTTTTCTACTAAACGATACATTCTAAAATAATCGTTTCTTCACTCAATTATAGTAATCATTATTCCGCATTTTTCCATATTATGCTTATTTTCCTAGACCTCATAGTTTTTGAAAGAGAAAAAAAAAAAATTGTAGTGCCCAAACGGCACATGCTAACAAATTAAAACTAAAACCAAATTATAGAACTTTTTATTGTCTATCAAAAAGTATTCTAAGTATTTCTCCGAATTTAACTCGAGAAAGAAGTATATCACATATTATCGAATTTGCATATTAAACGCCCATACGAACTTAACGAACGAACACCCGATATATATATATAAATATATATAAATAAACACAAAAGTATCTATATTTACAAAACATATTATTAATGACGTACGACGGAACATGGACTATAATCGGACTATATGTGTATTATATATTTTGTACATTTTGACAAATAATTCCTATAGAATATATTTTTGCTTATCAATTACCTGGAACATTATCTAATAGAATATTCTTCGAACCGCTTTGCAGACGAAGCGAACAATATCTAGGCCCTTTGACAGTATCATTCTTATTTTGACTAGCATTTGTTTTCCGATTCGTTATATCCTCCTCCTCCGTATCGACGGCCGCCATATTTAATTGCTGCTGTTGATTTTGTTCGCATAATCGATGATGTCCCGATTTCGGATCGATAACTTTCGGCGGTGTTTTGATAAACGCATCGCTAAATGTACTAACGTTAACTTTGGAATTCTCACTAACATTAATCCTAGACGTTTCGTTTAACTCCGTGTATTGTGGATATGTTTTCGTATCGCTTAAAATTAGTTTATTTGGCACGTCCGACGATTTGATCTTCATGCTACCAAGCGGGCTGGATCGTTCTACAAGATCATTATTACATTTTGGGCAGAGTTTTACTGACGCATGCGCAGTTTGAGTTGCGATTGAATGATGCGTGAGGAAATTAGTTTTGGAACAGGTACAGCTGTCGCAATGTTTCGTAAATGCGCGTTCTTTTTCGCGTTCTTCGAGTATTTTCGCCATAATGGCGGCAGAAACAATATCGATTTGAGGTGGGCCTTCCGGATCGGATGGGTTTGATGACTCTTTTTCCGGACTGGTTGATTTTGGTATTGAGTATACCATTGCGGTGGGTGGAAATGTTGGTATTGGTACTTTTATGCTGCGTACTTCACTGGTCGTGGATTTTCTCTCTTCGGGCGGTTTTCGTCTGCTTGCTACGTAAGATGATACTTTTGCTTGTACCTCGTTCGGAAGCTAAAAATCATTATTGGAAAACATAGTGAAATATTTTTCAGAACTCATTGTATTAAAATAAAAAATGTTTCACGACTAGATTCTGATTAATTATTCTATAAAAACGATGTTTCGACGAAACTGAACGCTCATCTTCATCAGGTCGAAATTTATCAATAACATTAAAGTAAATCACAAGTACATAGCAACAAGTTACTAGGTGACATAAATAACTAGATCGTAATGCCCGTTTTACACGACGCAACTTTCTGTGGGATTTTCTTGCGCAACAAAATTGCACAAGAAAATTGCTCGTGTAATACAGAAATTGCACACGCAATTTTGTCGCGGCGACAAGTTGCACGGATTAGAACATGCTGTAATTTAATTGCATGGCCTTGCAATTTCTAGTTACTTTTTAGTAACTTTCAGTCTTACCAACTTTCATTATGAAAGGCACAATACCAGTATTTTTTTTTATTTATATTTGATTTTCCTATGAGGTGTGTCATACATTAAAAAAATAAATTACAATAAAAATTATTTATTTATTTTATATATTTCGTGTGTTTATTTTGATTATTTTGTTTATTTTTAGTTGGCATCTTGGAATGAAATAAGCAAAATCGCAGTGCAATTTTCTTGCATCATGTAAAACATACATATATTTTTGCAATTTTATTGCGCAACTTTCTTGTACAATTTTGTTGCGCAAGAAAATCCCACAGAAAGTTGCGTGTAAAACGGGCATAAGAATTATAGATTATTAATTAATGGAAGTCTAATATTATTAACTCAGTGCCTTCACAGTGATTCATGTTATTCTTTTAATTTATAAATCTCTATTGCTTCTCTTATTAATCTAGCAATTATTATTATTATTATTGAAGATACAGTAATAATTGTTAGACTAATCAATATTAGCAACAGATTAACAAGAGAAGCAATAGAGATTTATAAAAAAAAGAATAAAATGAATCACTCTAAAGGGACATTGAGTTAAATAAAATTTGGCTTCCATTAATTAAAAATTTATAATTTTTATGATCTAGTTACTTATATGTTACCCGGTAACTTGTTGCTATGTACTGGTAATTTACTTTAATGTTATTTATAAATTTTGACCTAATGAAGACGAGCGTTTAGTTTCGTCGAAACGTCGTTTTTATATAAATAATTAAACAGAATATAATCCTAAAACATTTTTTATTTTAATAAAGCTCATACATTCAAACTCATTACATCCAAATAAAAAAAGCTTTAGGATTAAGTTCTGTACATGTTATACGTTTAGTATATCGAAACGCCGAATTTCAATATGTAATTAAACAGAACTTAAACTTAAGGCTTATGCAAAGCAATCGTTATAATGGAGGCTTTCCACATAAAATTAAAAAATATATCTGATTTAAATTTAAAAAAAAAACAACAGATATTTGCATATTTTTAGGTGACGTTACAATCTATTTTTAAACTATATCATATCTCTGACAGCCAATTGTCAGATATAATCATTTAATTAAGAAAATTTCATTTCCACAACAATCATTTTCCATCTTCTGCAGCCAAATCCAACAATCACTACCATACAGCATTTGTATGTACTCTCAAACAGAAGGGGGGGGCTTCTCTGGAAACATTTACGTGTTTCCACAAGAGTATATAAATAATGAAAAATTGTTGTAAAAGTCTCGCATTATGTAATAAGCAATTAGCAATTAAAATGTGTATTAATTACCGAATCCAGTCGGTGAGAAACGAAATTTCCTGGCTTGCATTGTAGTAATTGAATGGCCAAATTAACATCGTTCTTGTATTTCTCCTAAAAAATAATAATTATCATACACTAATTAATTATAATAATAATAAAAAAAATTAATAGAACTGAATTTTGTTTGCAAAAATTAGATTTTTATAGATACGTTCATATATTCATTCATCGCACAATTTCTACAATTATTTTAAATAAATTTGAAATTAATCATGTGCATTCTAAAGCGGGGGGGCCTTACACAGTCAATCAGAAATAACAGTCTGACTGTAAAAATCAGACTGCCATTCCTGACTTCAATCACCGTGTTACACCTTGGCTTCAATCAGAATGTCAGAATGAAAATCTTTTTATGAAAATTTGATTAAAATCGGTTAAATAATAAGTAATCATAATAAAAATTTTAAAATTTTAGTACATTTTTTTCTCTGAAAGTTGGCAACACTGTATTTTGTTAAAATTACATAAATTATATGATTAGTAAGGTAGAAAATACATATATACATACACAATCACCATGCCATGTACCCAAATCAGGGTGTGGCACAAACTCTTTTCATCATTCCGAATCATCAGTCGCCTCCAAACATTCCTATCGGCAAACAAGCAACTTTCGCACTTTCATCCACATTCATAATTCCTCTCTCATACATGTTCTTTTATTCCTACTACTTGGAAACTTTCGCTCACGCAAGCCACTCTCTCAATCATACCACCACTCCAACTACTCATCGGACGTCCACCTGCAAACGTATACCATCAAAATCATTCAAATAAATCTTTTTAACAGCAAACGTTCATTAGACGCATTCGCTCAACATGTCCGAACCATCTTAACTGACTAACACCAACTTTTGCTACAACATTTCTTTCAATTTCACACTCATCATACACTAATCGTATTTCGTACCCGATCTCTCCTATTTACACCACATACCCCACGTAAAAATCTCATTTCGCACAGCAGTCATTTTCCGCTTTTATGCTTTTGTGCAACCAAACCCAACATTCACTACCATACATCAACGTAGGCACCAAAACTGCATTGTATATACTCAAACAGGCTTCTTTGGAAACATTTACATCTCCTAGCAATTTCACGATCAAAACGGCTACATCTCTAGACAACAAACTACCCAAATACACAAATTCATCTACCTGCTCTAATAATAATAGTAATAATAGTAATAATAGTAATAGTAATAGCTTAATAATAGTAGAAAATAAAATAGCATAATTACATTATCATTTTGTAGCCTTTGAATCGTATAATTAGCATCAGCTAATCGGTGCGATAGTATTGCGACATCTTTCGTTAGAGCCGATTTTTCCGTTTCGGTTTTATCTACCAGTTTCAATAACTTATCTTCTAAACTTTGATTCACCTTTTGTACCCTTTTATGCGCATCGTAAAGTCTAAAAACATTATATCTCGTTAATTTTAATTAAACACAATTCAATTCATCAATTATTCATTAATAGCGCTATTCTGATCATTCAATTTCGCTAACTTTCAATAACTTTAAGTACATTTTTATATTATTAATTACACATTACGTGTTATATGAGTCGTATAGATGCAAAACTCATACTATTTGCAAATTTTAAGTTCTGAGATATTTGCAAAAAACTGTTATAGCTAAGTGTAATTGTATTTTGATGATAAAATCTTGTTACTAGATGGCAATACTTATTTAAAATCGTGAATCATTGGTTTTATACATCATTAATTCATACAAAGTAACTGTTTGCATCTAAACTATCAACGCAAGTAGTGAGTTTTGCATCCAACACTAAATTTTAAAGAGTGTTTCTCATATTAAATACTGAGTTTTTTTTTTCTAACTAACCTAACTATCGTATTCCTTGTAAAATTCTACGTCCAAATCGCGCAAAATCTCATTTTTCACTTTGCGTCGAATAGTGAGTTTTGCATCTATACGCCTCATATATTAAGTTATAAGTATTTTGTTTTTGATTAAATCGTCATTAATTTATTTTTGAGAAACTAATTAAATCATTTAAAAATGAGTTGGAAGTAACTGCACTATAATTTAGAATATATTCACATTAATTTAGATCATATTCACTTTGATAAAAATAATTTGCACTCATAACAAATATATATTGCACTCATAAAAAAATAATTCCATTATAATTAAATTTATTCAAATTTTAAAAAAATATTTTAACTTTGAAAACACTAAATGCACAAAAGAAAAATATTATCACTATAAAACCGATACTTTCCACTTTGGGGGCTGTCAATCATTTACGCCAGTCGATATCTATCATTTGTGCCGATGAGATAAGCGCCTATATTGAATAATAACATAACTAAACAACTTATTCTTAATGAAGCTAAGTTGTTGATCCTCACGATTTTCTTTTTTCGAATAAAGATCATATCTTCAAGAAGGCGAAAATGGATCAAAGATAGATATGTATTGTCTTTATCATGATGTTAAAACACAACGTAATCCATCAACAGCGTAACTTCTCAATGTATGATTTATCAAATATGTTTTTATATACTTCAGACATGTAATTTACATCTAAATTTAAATTATTTTAACCAACGAACTCATGTATCAACAATATTTTATTGAGATGTCTCAAATACAATGTAACAACTGAAAATTTATATTAAAAAAATATTTAAGCTGAAGATGGCACATGATATAATGGCCGAAATGTACTAATTTTGAAAAAAATATAACTATATAAGAATTAAATATCCTAATTCTTTGATCCATTCTCGCCTTCTTGTTCATATCTTTATTCGAAAAAATAATT
The DNA here is from genome assembly GCA_963966155.1 of Clivina fossor. NCBI lineage: Eukaryota > Metazoa > Arthropoda > Insecta > Coleoptera > Carabidae > Clivina > Clivina fossor. The sequence goes on from OZ014566.1 coordinate 12,169,522, forward strand.
AAACAACCTAACCTAACTTAACCTAAGCCAACAGATAGGGTTTCGTAGCGTTTATAGTGCAAATTAGTCAAATTTACAGTGCAAACTATTCAAATTAAAGTTTAGGTTGTACAAAGTGCAAAGTATCTAATTTATAATGGAAAGTATCCAAACTAACCAAGTGCATTCTATTTTAATTCAAGTGAATTTATATAATTCATGGCGATTTAAGTAAAAACATAAAATACTATAATCTACAACAGCAGCAGCATTAGAGCCGATATTTGCAACTCCGGACAAAATATGGAAAATTATTATACATCTTAAATTTTTAAAAAAAGCTCTAGATTGAAATCCTGTTTAATTTTATATAAAAATTCGACGTTTCAATATACTAAACATACATCATCATCAAGAAAATATATACCGAGTCTTCGTTCGTCAAGTTCGTATGGGCGTTTAATATGCATTTTCGATGATTTGCGATATACGTCTTTCTCGAGTAAAATTCGAAAAAATACTTAGAATACTTTTCGATAGGGCATAAAAAGTTCTATAATTTGGTTTTAGTTTTAATTTGCTAGCATGTGCCGTTTATATATATATATATATATATATATATATATATATATATATATATAGAAATATATAGAAATTTACAAAGTTATCTGATTTAAATAAAATCTAGCTTCCTTTAATTAATAAAATTCGTAATCTAGTTGTACCTAATAACTTATTATTTGTCATTTGTATATATTTTTTTCCTGATGATGATATAAGTTTCGTATATCGAGAAGTCAAATTTTAATCTAATATTAAACAGAATTCCAAATGCGTTTTGAATGATTTTTTTACTATATTATTCCATATCTTATCCGGAATTGGAATATGATTGCAACAAAAATTATCTTAATTAAATTATGTTTCAATTTAATAAATAGAAAAAAGCAAAAGAGATTATATTTATTGTTCTGTATAATTTTGTTCGCAATTAAAATATAATTGAATTAGTAACGTTAATAAAATAGTGATAACCCACGCCATTATTGATAAATTCACGAATTATATTTAATCAAATCAATATTTCTAAACAAAAAGAGAGCAAAAGAATGAAACCTTGAGTATTTATCTTGCCAGGTAAGAAGTTCCTCTCGTAATGCAACAAATTCACCATTCGGAAATTTATTAGCTTCATTTAAAAATGTCGTTTCCATGGTTACGATATGATTGTCTCGTTCCAGAAGACGTTGCTTTAGATTTTCGATTTCTACATGTAAATGCACATCGTGACTTGATACGCATTTGTTGCATATACATCCGCATTCCTTAAACATATTCAAATTGTTTTTGTTTAACACAACATTATTATTATTATTATGTAACAATTGCACAATTTTTGGAATGTATTAAAGCAATGTTTTTCCGCGATGAAACTAAGAATTTCACAAATATTTAAATATCCATTTAATCACAGTATAAATATATATATATATATATATATATATATATATATATATATTTATTTATTTATTTATTTATAGCAGAGTTGCCTAAAAAATCATGATTTAAATAAAAAATCAAAAAATCGAATTTTTTAATTTAAATCTGTTTTTTTTTTGGAGTTAACTCAAATAAAAATCATGATTAATTTTACACTAAATAATATTTATAAATAAAATATCAATAATATATGTATAAATATAAAAATACAAATTACAGGGTGGACAAAACTTTGTGAAAACCAGTTTGCCTGACTTTTCCCAGTTTTACAGAATTTTTTTTCATTTTTCCCTCACTATTATCATTAAACAAATGTAAATTCCTAAGTAATGTGAATCACATAATATTCATTAAAATAAAGATTTCTAAGTATAGATGTGAAAAAAATTTGGATAAGAATAATTTTAATTTAAAGTAAAAGTGAAATTCATTAATTTTTGCCCGATATAATAATACAAATACAAATTTGCACTGTAAATTTGTGTTTGTAATTTTGTGAATTCGCCAAACAATTTTTTTCCCCGACTACAAATGAAATTCCCTGACTTTTTCAGGATCAACAAAATTCCTGACTTTTCCCGGTTTTGGCCAACCTGAAATTATTATCAATTATTATTTTGATATTTTTGATAAAAAGAATTGTAGTTCAACATTTAACAGCAAGTGCTTCATCGACAAACGTGGAAAGAATTTGTTCGACATTTGGATTAGTGCACTCAAAAACACCGAAAAATCCGTCAAATTAGTTTGTTTTTTTTGTATAAACAGCTGAACGCTTAAGTTTGATGTTCTGATAAAAAAATGTAATAGATCTATGTTGAGAAATATTTGTTCATTTCCAAAGATTTATTTAATATCAAAAATCGTTGTACTGTGTTTGCTGTTATTTAATTATAATATAAAGATTATAATTTTTCATTATGACTTGATTTTTGATATCTGATAACTGACGTAAAATAATCTTTGATTTAAATCAATGATTATGTTTTAGCAAAATATGTTTGATTTAAATCAATTGATTTAAATCAGTGCAAATAGTATTTTGTTCCTTTGCTTAAATCGCCATTAATTTATTTTGATGAACTAATTAAATCATTAATCAATTTTTCTTCATTTAAAAATTGAATAATGATCAAATTAGTTGATCAAAATAAATTAATGGCGATTTAAGCAAAGGAACAAAATACTATAACTTAATATAAAATAATATATATTTGATTTATAAATTTGGAGAAATGTAATGTCTGCTACGAAGGTATAAAAACTCGGGTTCGAATCCCAGCGAAACCAATTTATTAAATCAACTAATTATATATTAGTTATTGCGAGTAGTTGAAATTCAAATATTTTTGAAATTGCACAATTGTTTTTCGTATTTTTGACAACTAGAGATAAGCATAATTAATGAGAAATAATAATGTTCTTTGATAAGTATTGTAAATAATTACTTTGTTTGTTACAAAGTGGGCTACTAAATTTAATTATTGCGTTACACTTTTTCCGAAATGTAGCTCATGATACAGTTATATATCCATATATGTAACAAAAATGAAATGTTACTAAAAGAGAATGGAATAGAATAATTAGAGCCTTGACATTTAAGTAATCTTTGTGCAACAAGTACATATGAATTAATAATAATAATAGAAAAATTGTTATTGTTTACTCACCTTACACTTGTTGTTCGCCATGATTATATTATTAAATTTACTAAAATAAAAACCTAATTATGTTTCTCAAACACTAATATTTTTCTTGTACTGTTCTGAAATTTTTGTAGGTATAATCTATAATGGAAATGATTCTTAGATCGTAAAATAATCGCAAATAAAATATATGCATTGTATAATACTTACATAAATATTGTTTTGAAAGAATATAAATAAAATTTAATAAACATTTCGACGTGTCAAAAACATTTTGCCAATTCGCCAATGAAGTGTCATGCGTCACATTGACAGAATCGTAATAAAAACGTGAAGGACGTTACCGACCTATATAAAGCAATGTACTATGAAAGAAAATAAATAGATGGCAGCACTTCTTCAAAATAAATCTTTATTTATTAAACATAAAAAACTAATGCATCAATAAAAAAATACATATATATATTTTTTACTTAAATATATATAAAATATTCAAATTTTTATATAATGAAAGTAAGAAAATAAAAATAATTTTTGCGAAGGAAGTTCGAATAAAGTAGCAAATTTCTCAGCATATCTGAAAGGAAACATTCATTCACTGAAAAAATAATACACAGAAGTCACCCGTTATTTCACTTCTTTTGTTTATATTTTTTTGAATTAGTATTTCTAGTTTTTGATATATTTTTGCATATCTAATATTATAAAATTCAAATAAACTAATTAAAATTGCTTCTATGGTGGTGTCTTTGACAGTTAAATTTTTTTTTGACCTTGAATAAAGGCAACCATGTTCTTGACCAGGACAGGTTTGGCTTCAGAAATATTAGAAAAACTATAATTCAATTACAGGGATTATTATTTTTTTATTAACAAATTACATACAATTATATATGGTATATAATACATAACATGACGTAACAGTAATAAATAAATATATAAAATAAATATTGTACATTTAAGAAGAATTCAAGTTTATTTACAAAAAATATTTATATTTTGTGCAAATAAATTAACTTTTATCATTTTTCCTGATGATGATGTACGTAGAATATATCAAAACATCGAATTTTAAATAAAGTTAATTCTTGTCTTTTTTATTTTAATATAATAAGTTCTGAAAGATTTTTAACTATGTTAAAGAAAAAATAATACATACATACATACATACTTACACAATCACCTCATGTACCCAAAAGGGTGTGGCACAAACTCTTTTTATCATCCCGAAATCAGTCGCCGCCAAACATTCCTATCCAAACAAGCAACTTTCGCTTCATCCACATTCATAATTTATGCTCTTTTATTCCTATTACTTGGAAACTTTTACTCACGCAAGTCACTCTCTCAATCATACCACTCCAACTACTCATCGGACGTCCACTAGCAAACGTATCCCATCAAAATCATTCAAATAAATCTTTTTAACTGCAAACGTTCATTAGACATTCGCTCAACATGTCCGAACCATCTTAACTGATTAACACCAATTTTTGCTATAATCTCCCTAATAAATTATAGCTTTTTCTAATATTTCTGAAGCCAAATCTGTCCACTCCGTTAGGGACAAGAATATGGTTGTTTTATTTCGTGATCGATTCTGTTCGGGCATGTTCGGTTATATTCGGTTCAAACCTCCAAAATGCCGACCAAAGCTTCCAATCTTCAGTTTGACGCCGGGTGTTGGTGTTGAAAGTACACGTAAAAGATATGTTTGCAGTTTTGTTTATATATCGATAAAAAAATCGGTTTATTCGTACAAACATCAATTGAAAAATGATAAAACTCGAGTGAAATGTGACAAAAATGTTTTAAATACTAGTTATTTGGTGGAATACTGTGATATCTAAACAAAAATTAATCTGAAAATGAAAGTGAAAATATCAGTTATTACAATTATTTTTGGTGAGTAAAATATCTATTCAATAAACTTGTATAAGTAACATAAGTATTTTTATGTTTTATTAAAAAAAATTAAGTAAATTTCATTCATAAAATCGATGTTTTCAATCGAATGAGGCCCGGGTATTATTAAACGCTGGTTAAATAAATTTATTTTGTACCCTAAATAACCTATAAAAATAAATTTTATACTTAAATTATGATTATTAATAATAATTATTATTTTTAATTGTTACTAGATTAAATTTATTCTTTGATTTTAAGCCGGAAATACATATACTTCTGAAGTAAATTTAACTAGCGTTTATAATACCTGGACCTGAATTAATAAATTATTGCAATGTTTCTGTGAAATGTTACAGTAACTGTACTTGGTTTAGCAAAGCTTTGAATACATTTTAAGAATAAGCATATTTTCTTGAAAGATTGTACGAAAAACATCTGTAATTGAAAACATTAATATGTATACTGTAAAAAAATATAGCGAAATTACAGAAAAATACTGAAATAATGTTTCTATGAAATGTTACAGTAACTGTACTTGGTTTAGCAAAATATTGAATTTATTTTAAGAAAATAATAAGGTATATTTTATTGAAAAATTGTACGAAAAACATTTGGTAATTGAAAACATTAATAAGTACACTGTAAAAAAATAGCGACATTACAAAAAAATACTACCTAGTAAAATTTTACTATAAAAAAATCTGTAACTTTATTTTGCCATCAATATATATAATAAAAATAAATAATAATAAAATAATAAATAAATAATAATAATAATTAATAATTATGATAAAAATAATGGTAAAATTTTACTATAAAAAATATCTGTAATTTCATTTTATCATAAAAATTCTGTAATTTTGTACATAATTGATAATATTAAATATAAACTAAGTAAACTTTCTGCTAAATTACATCACATACTTAATGTAGAATTACATATTGTTGATATAATTTCTTAAATTATTGTAAAATTATAACTTGCATCTGTAATAATTCATTAAAACAATGAAACTTAGTACATATTTTGTGTAATAATACTAATAAAATATTTTAAATGTAATTTATTCATTTCAAAATACATCCGGAAATTTTAATTAATTATACCAACAATAATATTACAGATTTAAACAAAATTTATCTATTTATAGAAAATTCTTGATAGTAAATTTACTAAAAAAACCTTTTTTTTCATTCCGTTGGTAATATATCATATAACTATATAATGTTTGTAATAGTTCTGATATTATATATATATATATATTTTTTTTTTTTTAAACAATAATTTTTTTAAAATATTCAGCAGTTGAATAATTATAACCTAAAACTATTGGGCATCATAATATCTCATGGTGTTTCTAGCTAAAATTACATAATTTTTTTTACAGTGTAATGTCCATAGTATTGTATGTTTTCTCTCTGACTGTACTCTGAGTTCAATGCAGCTCTCAAATACATAAACGAGAATAGTTTTGTGTGTCTGGTGTCTGGACTCTAAGCCATAGCATTCATTGGGGGTTTTCAGTGTTTCTTTTAACCCCTACAAAATTTCATTGGCGTACTTATATTCATATATGTACAGCTGTCAACAATTTATTGTGTTGATTAGTCATATTTTTCTCTAAAGCCCTTCTTAACTTGTGTTTACGTCACTTTTTTATTCTTATTTGATTTAGAAGTAGGGAATAGAACTAATAGAAGTTGTTAGAACCAGAAGAAATGAATTGAAAAATTATATATTTGTGATAACCATTAAATAAAATATATAACAAGATTAGAAGTATATGGGTAAACCCATATATAGACCACTTTGACATTTCTCGGAAAGTTGGCAACACTGTATTTTAATAATATTATAATTTATGTGGGCACTAGGAGATACTTTTTTGAAAATTTGAACAAAATCGGTTAAATAAAATGGTCATAATAAATTTTTAAAAATTATACAAATTTTTTTTTCGGAAAATTGGCAACACTGTCTTTTGTTAAAATTGCATAATTTATTTAGGCACTAGGAGAAACTTTTATCAAAATTTGATTAAAATCGCTTAAATAAAATGGTCATAATGAATTTTTAAAAATTTTAGTAATTTTTTTCTCGGAAAGTTGGCAACACTGTATTTTGTTAAAATTACATAAATTATATGAATACTAGGAGAATCTTTTGTGAAAATTTGAGTAAAATCGGTTAAATAGCATGGCCATAATAAATTTTTAAAACTTTAGTAATTTTTTTCTCGGAAAGTTGGCAACACTGGATATTAATAAAATTATATAATTAATGGGAGCATTAGGGAAATCTTTTCTGAAAATTTAATCAAAATCGGATAAATAACGTAGCCGCAATGAATTTTTAAAAACTTTAGTAATTTTTTTCTCGGAAAGTTGGCAACACTGGATATTAATAAAATTATATAATTAATGGGAGCATTAGGGAAATTTTTTCCGAAAATTTGATCAAAATAGGATAAATAATGTAGCCGCAATGAATTTTTAAAAAATTTAGTAATTTTTTTCTCGGAAAGTTGGCTTCACTGGAAAAATCTAAAAACACGTGACCTTATCTTGGGTACTAGACAAATGTATCCTGAAAATTTCATTAAAATCGATCGAACCGTCTAGGAGGAGTTGCGACCACAAAATTTTGACTTACGACCGGACGAGCTGACGACGCACATCCGTACACCCACATAAACTAAGTTCAAATTCGTCATCTACAGGCTATATGAAGGATTTCTATACATTTTTTTTTTATTTTTGAAAATGTTACAGACACCGTACCAAATGCTATACCACTTTTTCCTTGCAGTCAAAGTGGTAAAAATGATTTAATTTCTCATATTTGTGAATTTATAACAAATGAATAAAGATATATAAACAAATGCTATGATTATTTCAGTGAAGAGATTTTTTATTTTTTTTTTAATAGATCGATAGTATAACAAGAAATATAATTGATAAGTGAATTATTATAAAGTAAAATAAATAAACAAATGCAGATTTAATTAATTGTTTTTTTAATTTATCATTTGTCCTGACACAGTAGTTAATATTGTTTATTATCATGTCAAGATAAAAATAAATAAGAATTAATAATATTATAAATACGAACCGAAGAATTATTATTAGATGCAATATAAAAGTACACTGTAAAAAAATACAGAAAAATAAGTAGTAATAAAATTTTATATTCTGTATTTCTACCTCAAAGTTCTGTAATTTTGTACATAATTCATAATAATCACAAAGTATGTGAAAATTGTCCTAATAAGTATGTAAAATTGCTTTACTTTCTGCAAATTACATCACATACTTAATGTAGAATTACATATTGTGTTGGTATAATTTCTTAAATTATTGTAAAATTACAGCTCGCATATGTAATAATTCATTAATTAACACAATGAGACTTATAGTACATATTTTAAGTGTAATAATACTAATAAAATATTTTAAGTGTAATTCATTTATTCATTTCAAAAAACATTCTTTATTTAGAAATGTATGTAATTATAGCAACAAAATAATATTACAGAATTAAACAAATTTTATCTATTTATTTATGTTGTAGCGAAAGTTGGTGTTAGTTAGTTAAGATGGTTCGGACATGTTGAGCGAATGTCTAATGAACGTTTGGTTAGAAAGATTTATTTGAATGATTTTAATGGTATACGTTTGCTAGTGGACGTCCGATGAGTAGTTGGGAGTGGTATGATTGAGAGAGTGGGTAGTAGGAATAAAAGAGCATGCATGAGAGAGGAATTATGCATGTGGATGAAGTGAAAGTTGCTTGTTTGGATAGGAATGTTTGGAGGCGACTGATTTCGTGATGATGAAAAGAGTTTGTGCCACACCCTGATTTGGGTACATGGCGTGATTGTGCATGTATGTATGTATGTATGGAAAATTTCTGACTAAATTTCCTGAAGTTCTGTAAATTTACTAAAAACCTGTAATATTACATACATATGTACAGTAGAACCTCGATTATCCGGGCCAGCCGGGACCGAGCCTTCGCCGGATAATCGAAAACACGGATAATCCAAAGACCTCATTTTTATTTTTTTTAATAATTTATTCAGACAAATACATGTGTCAAACGAATGTCTGTTTACGTTTAACTAACGAGTCGGTCGGCAGTTGGCGAAAATAATAAGTAAACACATAAACGGAGGATTTCTCGAGCCGAACTCGGATATTCCCCTAGGCCAGGGGTCGGCAACCTTTTCTGGACGGCGGGCCATTTTCAAAAAAATTATTTTTAAGCGGACCGCACAGTCAAATGTAATGTAATATGTAACCATTCTAATATACCAGACCCGGCACTAGTGACCATAGATGCTGATGTGACGCAAAAACATAAAGTAAAAAAAATCTAATATAAATATTACTATTATTTAAAAAAATAAAATGAAAATTAGTGATTAACAATTTTATTCAGTGAATACACACATAGGAGAATAAAGAGATGACAATTTTTGTAAAAGAAAATTATTTATTTTATTCTATTAAAAATAAAATTGTAATTTAATGAGATTTTTTTTCTTGAATGTGTTTCGATAATTTATTTATGACGGGTTGGATTTGAGAAACTGAAATCATCAAAACGTTTTGCAAATTTTCATCCGTCAATCTCGTTCTGTATTTCGATTTTATAAAATTCATTTTTGAAAAAGATTTTTCGCATAAATAAGTGCTCGAAAAAATGCAAATCATTGACTTTGCAAAATTTCTCAAATTAGGAAATTTACTTTCTGGGAGATTTGAATAAAAAGAAATTAAATTATTTTCATCAAAATTATTTTTATATATATTGTTCGATTGTAAATCAATTAACTCTAGTTGTAAATGTTCTGTCGCTTTTAAAATATCAAATTTAAAAGGATTTTCAAATAGTAATATATCATTTTCTTTTGCAAAAAAAATCTTGAAAGTGATCTTGAAAATTTTTATCCAATAATTTTAATGAATCAATAAAAATATCACTTGAAATACACTGATTGTCACTGTTTGTTAAAAACGTTTGCAAAGTGGAAAAATGACAATAATTATTTTTTTCAAGCTGAGAAATAAATAATTTTATTTTTAATTGAAAACCTTTAATTTCTGTGAATAACTCATTGATTAGTTTTCCTTTGCTTGCAATGTTATATTTAATTTATTTAGATAAGTTGTAATATTGACAAGAAAAGTTAACTCGCTTAAACATTTATAAGGTGACCAATTTTTTTACAATGAAAAAGAGGACGAAAAATTTAAGAAAAAATAAATAAAACATTTTATTAATTCAAACAAAAATAAACTAATTATGCTTTTAATTATTTAATTAAACGAATGAATATTTTTTGTTAATATATCATTTTCTAACAATATATTGAAAATTTCGGAGCAAGAAATATCCTTTATATTGAATTTTACGGTAAGTGGCATCTCTGAATACAGATATTAACAGATTAGTTTTAAAATATCGAAAAGGAGGACAGGTAGGAGGATACTTTTCGAGGAAGGTCAGAACCTACAAAAGAAGGACTGTCCTCCCTGAAGGAGGACGTTTGGTCACCTTAACATTTATGATTCGATAATTCTGGTATATTTTTTTCTTTTTTTGTCAAAAATATTTCAATCTCGTTTCTTAACTTAAAAAATCACGAGTGGTACGTAAACGAGGTGACGCGACAGGCATGGCGACATGGACTTGTGGCGATAGGCAGGCGAGTATGAATGTATAGTGCGTTACAAGAAAATGTTTTTTTTTTTTAATTTTTTAGCTAGAATATAAAAGTTATATTGCTTAGCGGGCCGCATAAAAACTTGCAAAGGGCCGCATGCGGCCCGCGGGCCGGGCGTTGCCGACCCCTGCCCTAGGCGAACGTCTGAACGGTGCAGCCACGGTCAGCCACGGATAATCCGCGCACGGATGACATTTTAAAAATGCCGCACGAAGAATCCGCCGCCCGAAGAATCCGCCGCCCGGATAATGCGCGCACGGATAATCGGGGTTCTACTGTACTTACATAATGTTTGTAATAGTTCTAATACTTATTACATATTTGTTAAACAATTATGAATAAAATTACAGCAGTTGAATAATAATTCTACCTAGAAATAGTGTCTCGTGGTTTCTAGATAAAGTTATATAATTTTTTTTAGAGTGTAATTAAAGAATTTTATGTTTATTTATTATTTACGTTTGATGTATTTATCTAATGTAAAAATGGCTTAGAATTGTACTGAATCAAGTTCATAAATTCACAGATATCAATTGTTTTTATTATTTAGGTATTTGTACAAGAAAGAAAAAAAAATTAACTGTTTTAAGGAGGTATTTCTGTTTGTAGCATTGATTTTTAATACCACTTTGACTGCAAGGAAAAGTGGTATAGCGTTTGGTAAGGTGTCTAACATTTTCAAAATAAAAAAAAATTGTACAGAAATCAAGAAATATTTCATATAGCCTCTAGATGACGTATCCGAACTTAGTTTCTTTGGGTGTATGGATATGCAGTCAAAATTTTGTAATCGCAACTCCTCCTAGACGGTTCAACCGATTTTAATGAAATTTGTCTAGTACTCAAGATAGGGTCATGTGGTTTTATTTTTTTCCAGTGATCCCAACTTTCCGAGAAAAAAATTACTAAAGTTTTTAAAAATTTATTATGGCTACATTATTTATCCGATTTTGATCAAATTTTCAGAAAAGATTTCCCTAATGCTCCCATTAATTATGTAATTTTATTAATATCTAGTGTTGACAACTTTCCGAGAAAAAAATTATTAAAGTTTAAAAAAAATTATTATGGCCATGTTATTTAACCGATTTTACTCAAATTTTCACAAAAGATTCTCCTAGTATTCATATAATTTATGTAATTTTAACAAAATACAGTGTTGCCAAGTTTCCGAGAAAAAAATTACTAAAATTTTTAAAAATTTATTATGACCACTTTATTTAACCGATTTTAATAAATTTTTTGTAAAAGATGCTTCTAGTGCCTAAATAAATTATGCAATTTTAACAAAATACAGTGTTGCCAACTTATCGAGAGAGGAAAAAATCACAAATTTTTTTAAAAATTTGTTATTATTTATTCGATTTTGATGAAATTTTCAGAAAAGTTTCTCCTAGTGCCCACATAAATTATAATTTTAATAAAAATATTGTGTTACCAACTTTCCGAGAAATGTCAAAGCGGTCTATATATGGGTTTACCCATATACTTCTAATCTTGTTTTAGATGTTTTTCAACATTTCTTTTTTGGGAACTTTTACAACAAATACAGTAAATAATAATTATACTGTTGGAAAGTGTATTTATTGAAGCTTTTTTCAATAAAGTCAAATTTTTACTTAAAAAAAAGGCGTCAAAGTGATCAGGTCAAAATGCAGATTTGCCAAATGGTGGCAGATAAAAATCGCGTTCTACATTTCTGAAATAAATGTAATGTAATTGTAATACATATGTAACTTTCGGTGCAATCTACAGAATGTATAATTTTTATATTTATTTTCAAAATAGGGGTAAAAATTGTAAAAATTTGACTTTTTTGAAAGAAAAAAGAATACTGCTCAAAACTTCAATAAATACACTTTCTAACGGTATAATTGTTGTTTACTGTATTTGTTATAAAAGTTCGTAAAATAAATGTTGAAAAACACCTAAAAAATCGATGCTACAAACTTAAAAGTTAAAAATGTTATGTTTGCAAGCTAAAAGTGACAAAAAAATTACTAAAATTTTTAAGAATTTATTATGGCCATATTACTTAACCGATTTTACTAAAATTTTCACAAAAGATTCACCTAGTATTCATATAAATTATATAATTTTAACAAAATACAGTGTTGCCAACTTTCCGGGAAAAAATTTACTAAAATTCTTTTATAAATTCATTATGAGCACGTTATTTAACCGATTTTAATCAAATTTTGCACAAAAGATTCTCCTAGTGCCCGCATAAATTATGCAATTTTAACAAAATACAGTGTTGCCAACTTTCGGAGAAAAAAATTACTAAAGTTTTTAAAAATTAATTGTGGCTACATTTATTTATCCGATTTTTATCAAATTTTCTGTTGAAATGCAACTGAGGTTATGTTTATACTTGAACAGTTTAGTAAAATAAAATGGATCTATTCGGATCACATCTATAAGATCTGTAACCTTACAGAATCTTTTGTCTTCTTCTTGTCAACAGAATTTTTCTTAATTATTTATCTTGTATAATGTTTAAGGTGTCTGATTTAAAACTATAGATAACCTGAAACTTAGCGCTGTTTTGCTGCGATATTTTATAATGTGAAATTTTGGAAATGTCATACATACATAGACAATCACGCCATGTACCCAACAGGCTGTGGCACAAACTCTTTTCATCATCCCGAAATCAGTCGCCTCCAAAAATTTTTATCCAAACAAGCAACTTTCGCTTTATCCATATTCATAATTCCTCTAATACATGCTTTTTTATTTCTAGTAACATTAATAATTCGAATGAAAGATAATCGATCATTCGAATTATGAGAATCATTTGAAATATGTATCTCGAATTAAATTGAATTCATTTGGATGATGAACAAGCAAAAAGTGGCAGATTTCAATAAAACATACATACATACATACACAATCACGCCATGTACCAAAAAGGGTGTGGCACAAACTCTTTTCCGAAGTCAGTCCTCTCCAAACATTCCTATCCGCAAACAAGCAACTTTCGCTTTATCCACATTCATAATTCCTCTCTCATACATGCTCTCATTTATTCCTACAACTTGGAAACTTTCGCTCACGCAAGCCACCCTCTCAATCATACATCACTCCAACTACTCATCGGACGTCCACGCAAACGTATACCATCAAAATCATTCAAATAAATCTTTTTAACCAGACGTTCATTAGACATTCGCTCAACATGTCCGAACCATCTTAACTGACTAACACCAACTTTTGCTACAACGTTTTTTTCAATTTCACACCGATCATACACTAATCTATTTCGTACCCGATCTCTCCTATAGTTACACCCAGCTACCCCACGTAAAAATCTCATTTCCACAGCAGTCATTTTCCGCTTTTATGCTTTTGCAACCAAACCCAACATTCAATACCCTATACGTATCAACGTAGGCACCAAAACTGCATTGTATATACTCAAACGGGCTTCCTTGGAAACATTTACATCTCCTAGCAAAAGTTCCCAAAGCACCTTACAACCAGTATTTACTCTTCTTTCAATTTCACGATCAAAACGGCCATCTCTAGACAACAAACTACCCAAATACACAAATTCATCTACCTGCTCTAAATATACTTAAAATAGATTATAAAATTAAAAGACAACCTTAGGGCTATTTTTTTTAAATTATTTAATAATAATAATAATTAATAATTTTCTCTGACATCAACATTAAATTAATTATGGATTTTGTGATGGAAATGTATTAGCCAAAGGAGGACACTTTGAACACTTACTTTCAGTTTCATCCCAGACGTTCTTGCTTTAAATTAGTATCTTAATTATTGTTTTTTTTTCCTTGATATAATAAATAAGGCTAACGCGATTGATGTTACATGTAATAAACTTCTAACAGCTACAGTTCCGTTAGAAAGCATTTTCGGACATATGTTTATTTGTAGTTTTTTATTTAGATTACTCATAGGAATCATCCGGTGTAGTTTTTCCCCGACGTTATAAATCACCCTGTATATATATATATATATATATATATATATATATAATTCATTAATCTGGTTAGTTGATAGATATATCATTTAAATACAGTTAATGATATTGCGTATTTGTTGACTATGAAAAATTATGAATAGAATGTGTACTGAAAATGATTAGGTTTCATTCGCTCGATCTGTAATGTCCTCGATAGCTCAGTGGTAGAGCATTCGCCCGGCAAGCGAAAGGACCCTGGTTCGATCCCAGGTTGAGGCGTTATGATTTTTTCATTTTCAGATTATTCCTTTATGATTATATTTGAGTATTAACTATATATATATATATATATATAAAACGTATTATATTTTTTTTTACCTGTACTTGCTAAGTGTTCTCAGTCAATTAGGTAGTAAAACGTCATATTATAGCTCCATTGTGTATGATGTACGTCATCGTTTTTGAATTGCTTTGAAAATGTAAATTAATAATTAATTAAAAACTAACTAGAAAACTTCTATTGTTTTGTTTTTTTAAAAATTATGTTTAGTATTCAACTCTCGATTGTGATAAGTTTTTTTTTTTTAATTTAAATTTCATGTAATAACTCTAATAATAAATATCTAATATTAATATTGTTGTAAAACATATTATTTCGAATATAATTGTGAAATATTTTGTATTTAAAAATTGTTTTTATTTTTAATAACAATTTCGCATTTGGGTTTTAAAAAATAAACATTTTTTAAAAACCTATTTACAAATAACGAAATTTAACTTGTGTATATATATAATAAAAGGGATATATAATAAAGGGATAGTAGAAAAAATGTAAAAAAAAAAATGTGTAGAAAATTTGACAAAAATCTAAAAAAAATATAGGAGTTACACGACCTGGAGTAGCAAGTTTCAATGACGACGACTTAATGTGGAAGTGACAATATAATATTATTTTATATTTAATTATTAAAAATAAAAACTAAAAATATAGATATCAAATTTTTTATTTGTAATTCCTTTTGGATATTCCTATCATTATAGATTGCATTATTATTAAATATTATTTAATATATTTTTAATATTATTATATTATATGATTTTTTAAATTTTAATATTTAATATTTATTTTAATTAATAAATTATTAAAATAAAATTTAGTAAAAAAGGCTAATTAATTAAAATTGATTTAAATTATTGATTATTATTAAAAAAAATCAATGTTTAAAATCAGGGCAATCTTGTAGTGTATGAAGAGTGTGAAATTGTGGAAAAATGTTGTTGGAAAAGTTGGTATTAGTCAGTTGGTAAATTGGTTTAGTTATTATGAGCGAATGTCTGATGAACGTTTGGCTAAAAGAAAAAACAAAATCTATATTTGTACGATTGGTTTGTTTCCAGTGACGAATCTTGTCCATTCCGAGGAGGAGCGTTACTTTTCGCGTAGCCCGAAAAATGTCGACGTAATCACGGATCGTAACGTAACGTTACCGTGCGAAGTTACGCCCAATCATAACATTCGCTACTACTGGGAACTAAATGGTAAGGAACACAATTTTTTTTTCTATATTTAGTGCAATTTGGGCTTAAATATGCATTTTATCAAAAAATTCTATAGAAATAAAATTATAGGCAATAAAATTTGCTACAACTTTTATTTGCATCATTTTTTAATAGCACTTTCGGTTTAGAAGCTACGCGTCTTTAAATATCAAGAAATTTATTAATTTTAATGCACAGAAATAAAAATGTTAAACTTAAATGTTTCTATATTTAGTGCAATTTGGACTTAAATATGCATTTTATCAAAATTTTTTATAGAATTAAAATTATAGATAATAAAATTTGCTACAACTTTTATTTGCATCATTTTTTTAATAGCACTTTCGGTTTAGAAGCTATGCGTTTTTAAATATCAAGAAATTTATTAATTTTAATCCACAGAAATAAAAATGTTAAACTTAAATGTTTCTATATTTGGTGCAATTTGGACTTAAATATGCATTTTATCAAAAAATTGTATAGAAATAAAATTATAGGCAATAAAATTTCTGGCAACTTTTATTTGTATCATTTTTTAATAGCACTTTCGGTTTAAAAGCTACGCGTCTTTAAATATCAAGAAATTTATTAATTTTAATCCACAGAAATAAAAATGTTAAATTTAAATGTTTCTATATTTAGTGCAATTTGGACTTAAATATGCATTTTATCAAAAAATTGTATAGAAATAAAATTATACTGCTAATTTGGAGGTTGTGAATGTAGCTGTAAAATATTATTAAAAATCTCTGGTTAAATTCTGGAAAATTTCGTATAAAATCCGTGAAATTTGTAAAATCTGGTATAGAAAATTTGAAGAATTTCGGGTTGATCTGATGTTATGAATTTACCTATCTTATAATTATCATCTAACTTATAGTTATCACATATTAAAAGGTTATTCTGAAACAGTATATAGTTTTTTAGCTGTTTTTGGTTTTCAAATAAACCTTTTTTCACTTTTCTTTTATAATAACTCAACGACAACTTGCAACTATATCGTAACGTAATTATAAATTTTGTTTGCAATTTGTCCTACTTGTAGGACATCCATTTTTAGTTTTCAAATAAACTTTTTTCACTTTTCTCTTTCATAATAACTCAACTACAACTTTTGAACTATATCGCAATGTAATTCTAAATTTTGTTTGCAATTTGTCCTATTTGTAGGACATCCAGTGGCCAATACAACGCGACGATATCAACGCGGTTCGGATTTATATATAACGCGTGCGGATCGCGAAAGAGATTCGGGCCATTTTACCTGCATTGCTGAAGATAGCCGGAGTGGATTGTCTATTACCAGTTCGGCTGCACAACTCAACATACACTGTAAGTTAATCCTTTCGATTTTTTTTTTGTTACTAGATTAAAAACATTTTGTATTGTATTGTTGTGTTGTTTCAATTTGATATACGATTGAGAAATTGAATTTAATATTATTTAGGAAAATGATAGTTATAAGATCCAAAACTGAACACATATAATAGAAATAAATTTTACAAATGTTTGTATTTTTACCACTTTGACTGCAAGGAAAAATATAGTATGGTATATATTCAAGGGGAGGGGGGGGGGCATTTTGCCCTTTTTTTAGGATAAAGGTAAATAATTATTAAGAAGTTTTAAACTTATAAAATATTATTATCCCACCTTGTATGCATAGCTGTATGCAAGGTGGGTTAATAATAATTGTTGTGTGGAGTATATATTTGTATTGTGTTCTTAGACCCAAAGGGGGGCACGCCCCCCCCCCCCCCCCTGGATCCGCCCCCTGCAGTACGGTATCTGTAACATTTTCAAAAAACAAAAA
This sequence comes from Clivina fossor, assembly GCA_963966155.1. Classification (NCBI taxonomy): domain Eukaryota; kingdom Metazoa; phylum Arthropoda; class Insecta; order Coleoptera; family Carabidae; genus Clivina; species Clivina fossor. Next base: position 12,187,570 of record OZ014566.1, read on the forward strand.
AATTGTGGACATAGAAATCTTTCATATAATCTCTAGATCAGACGAATCTGAACTTAGTTTATGTAGGTGTATGGATGTGCGTCGTTATAGCTCGCTCGCTCGGTCGTGAGTCAAATTTTTGTGATCGCAACTCCTCCTAGACGGTTCAACCCGATTTTAATGAAATTTTCAGCATAGGTTTATCTAGTGCACAAGATGGTCATGTGCTTTTAGTTACAAAAAAAAAACAAACTATAAAATTACAATAGAGAATAGAATAACCATAATTATCAATGTAAATTTACAGAGATTTTTTACAGTGTAGGAGAGCCTTGACTGCAAGTACCCAAAGTACTTGTTACGTGATCATTATTCATTTAAACACCTTTCAAAACTGCAAGTTGTGCATTCGCATAGAGCAGTGTTCCGGTCCAGGAAGCGAAACTTCTGATATTTTTAAAAACGAGCAATTTATCAAACTGATGTGTCATCAAATTTTGTTTAATTGATGCCTAATGATCCTGTGACATTTGTTTTTATTTTTATTTTACAAAATTTATGTGTGTATACTATATACCGGGTGTTCGTTCGTTGAGTTCGTATGGGCGTTTAACATGCAATTTCGATAATTTGCGATGTACTACTTTCTCGAGTAAAATTCGTAAAAATACTTAGAATACTTTTAAATAGGGCTTTAAAAGTTCTATAATTTAGTTTTATTTTTGATTTGCTAGCATGTGCCGTGTGGGCGCTAGAATTTTTTTTGGATTTTTTGGTTTGTATTTTTTTTCTCAAAAACTATGAGGTGTAGGAAAATAAGCATGATGTGGAAAAATGCGGAATAATGAGTATGATAATTGAATGAAGAAACCATAATTCTAGGATACATCGTTTAGTAGAAAAAAAAAAAAAAAACTGAATTTTTGAAAATCTCTCAAGGGGGGGTATCCTCGAGATTTTTTCAAAATAAGATTTTTTTTAAAATTTGCTTAAAAAAATTTGAAAAAATTTAGTAAAATAGAGAAAAAAATCAACTACGTAATAGCTAAGTAACTTTTTTCTCTACCTCATTCTGGTTTGGCAGGAAAAATTATTGAAAATTCTAAAATACGAAATATAATGTCATAAATAATTCATTATCACATTGTAAAGTTATTTTATTCTCGGGTAATAAAACCGATATGACATCAAAGTTTATAATACCGACTTTTCCAATAACTTATCAATCGATCGATTATTTTACAACGATAACTTGTTCAAATATTTTTCTAGTGTAAAACAAAAAAAAAACGTTTTATTCTTATTTCGTCAAATTATTTATTATTTGAAACTTATATAATAACATATGTTGACGTAACAAATTCTTGTATACATGATTTTTATTTACTTATAATAAGAAAAAACAAGATTAGAAGTATATGGGTAAACCCATATAGAGACTACTTTGACATTTCTCGGAAAGTTGGCAACACTGTATTTTAATAATATTATAATTTATGTGGGCACTAGGAAAAACTTTTTTGAAAATTTGATCAAAATCGAATAAATGATGTAGCTACAATAAATTTTAGTAATTTTTTTCTCGGAAAGTTGGCAACACTGTATTTTGTTAAAATTACATAAATTATATGAATACTAGGAGAATCTTTTGTGAAAATTTGAGTAAAATCGGTTAAATAACATAGCCATAATAAATTTTTTAAAACTTTAGTAATTTTTTTCTCGGAAAGTTGGCAACACTGGATATTAATAAAATTATATAATTAATGGGAGCACTAGGGAAATGTTTTCTGAAAATTTGAACAAAATCGGATAAATAACGTAGCCAATATGAATTTTTAAAAACTTTAGTAATTTTTTTCTCGAAAAGTTGGCATTACTGGAAAAAAATAAAACCACATGACCATCTTGGGTACTAGACAAATTTATCCTGAAAATTTCATTAAAATCGGTTGAACCGTCTAGGAGGAGTTGCGGTCACAAAATTTTGACTTACGACCGAGCGAGCGAGCGAGCGAGCGAGTGAGCGAGCGAGCTGACGACGCACACACATACACCCACATAAACTAAGTTCAGATTCGTCATCTAGAGGCTATATGAAGGATTTCTATACAATTTTTTTTTTTTTTTGAAAATGTTACAGACACCGTACCAAACGCTTTACTACTTTTCCTTGCAGTCAAAGTAGTAATGACAAATTACCTATAATTATTACCACTTTGACTGCAAGGAAAATGTGGTATAGCGTTTGGTACGGTGTCTGTAACATTAGCAAAAAAAAAAAAAATTGTATAGAAATCCTTCATATATTATTAAAATACAGTGTTGTCAACTTTCCGAGAAATGTCAAAGTGGTCTATATATGGGTTTACCCATATACTTCTAATCTTGTTAACATGTATTTTCATTTAAACTATTTAAAGATTATTAAAAGCAAAGTTATTATCAAAAAAATAAACTTTAATAATCAGGTTATAGTATTTAGTTTTTGCTTAGATCGCTATTAATAAAAACAGAATACTATAATCTAATAAGATAAAATTTTAGTAATTTTTTTCTCGGAAAGTTGGCAACACTATATTTTGTTGAAATTATATAATTTTTATGAATATTAGGAGAATGTTTTGTGAAAATTTAAGTAAAATCGGTTAAATAGCATGGCCATAATAAATTTTTAAAAACTTTAGAAATTTAAAAACGCTGGAAAAATTTAAAAATTAATCACTCGGAACTGAACCGCAAACCGAAAAAAATCGTTATTTTTGCCGGAACGAAAACCGAAACCGAACCGATATATATATATATATATATATATATATATATATATATATATATATATATATCCAAAAAGCTATAATGATTAATAATCATTATAGCTTTTTTCTGAGTCAGAAATTATATTTTTCAAATTCACACCACTCCGTTAATAATCATCGGAATGGCATGAATTTTGGACAGCTAAAAAGCATATTTCATTAGCTTTTTGGTGATTATTTTGAAATATTTTTAAAGTGAATACAATAAAAGTTATATCCCAAAATGTCTAACAAAGGCGATTTCCCCATTTAAGCTAAATGCAAATTTTGAGCCTTCAACAGGCACGGCTTAATATCATCTGACAGGTATGGGAAGTGTATGGACATTTTTTTTTATTTATTTGGAGTAATTTTGGCGGGTGCGAGCAACAAATTTCCGATTTTGCCAAAATAAGGACCACCCTAATATATATATATATATATATATATATATATATATATATATATATATATATATATATATACCGGGTGTTCGTTCGTTAAGTTCGTATGGGCGTTTAACATGCAATTTCGATAATTTGCGATATACTACTTTCTCGAGTTAAATTCGGAGAAATACTTAGGATACTTTTCGATTGGGCATAAAAAGTTCTATAATTTGGTTTTAGTTTTAATTTGCTAGCATGTGCCGTTTGGGCAGTAGAATTTTTTTTTTTCAAAAACTATGAAGTCTAGGAAAATAAGCATAATATGGAAAAATGCGGAATAATGAGGTCGATAATTGAGTGAAGAAACCATTATTCTACGATGCATCGTTTAGTAGAATTTTTAATAATTTTTCCTTGCAAAATCAGTATGAGTTAGAGAAAAAAGTTACTTAACTATTATGTAGCTAATTTTTTTCTCTATTTTACTGATTTTTTTCAGATTTTTTGGAGCAAATTTTGAAAAAAGTCTTACTTTGAAAAAAACCTTCCCATTGACAAATTTTCAAAAATTTAGTTTTTCATTTTTTGCTACTAAACAATGCATCCGAGAATAATGGTTTCTTTACGCAATTATCGTACTCATTATTTCGCATTTTTCCATATTATGCTTATTTTCCTAGACCTCACAGTTTTTGAGAAAAAAATAAAAACCAAAAAATAAAAAAAAATTCTAGCGCCCAAACGGCACATGCTAGCAAATTAAAACTAAAACCAAATTATAGAACTTTTTATTGTCTATCAAAAAGTATTCTAAGTATTACTCCGAATTTTATTCGAGAAAGTAGTATATCGCAAATTATCGAATTTGCATGTTAAACGCCCATACGAACTTAACGAACGAACACCCGGTATATATATATATATATATATATATATATATATATATATATATATATATATATTATTATTAATTGAACCAGAACGAAAAATATTACGGTTCGCAGCCCTGTTTAATTCAATTTCGAAATAAAAAAAACATATTAAATTTAAATTGAGTCTTAAAACTTTTAATATTATGAAGACCTGTATAGTATGGGTTATCATATCCGTTCAGACATTCACAGGGGTGTCCAATGCGCATTCGTAAAGCGGGGTAGAAGTTTTATTTCGTTGTTTTTTTTCATTATTATTTTGTATTGTAATTTATAGCATTTTTTTTATGACGCTTATAAAACAGAAACTGATAAGAATTTTTCCTATTTATCTATTCAAAAATCTTCAACAACTTTACCCTTCCCCCTACTCCTCTCTCTCTCTCACTCTTAACAAAATCGTGTCTAGTCACGAACAAAGGTGAATTTCATTTAAGGGTTTCGCTTCTGTGTGTTTGTGTGTGTTCCTGTCACACAAGTATTGACATTTCTATAAAATTTTATAGCTCTTAGCGACTCCGTCTCGACTGTAGCTGTGTGTGTGTGTGTGATTGTTTATGTTTATGCGGTTATTCGTGTGTGAGCAGTGCTAGGTTAGGTTATGTATATACATACATACATAATCACGCCATGTACCCAAAAGGGTGTGGAATTTTCCATAAATAGCTAAAATTTGTTTAGTTCTGTAATATTATTGTTGGTATAATTATATAAATTTCTGGATGTATTTTGAAATGAATGAATATTACATACATACATACATACATACACAATCACGCCATGTACCCTAGCAGGGTGTGGCACAAACTCTTTTCATTATTCCGAAATCAGTCGCCTCCAAACATTCCTATCCAAACAAGCAACTTTCGCTTTATCCACATTCATAATTCCTCTCTGATACATGCTCTTTTATTCCTACTACTTGGAAACTTTCGTTCACGCAAGCCACCCTCTCAATCATACCCCACTCCAACTACTCATCGGACGTCCACTAACAAACGTATACCATCAAAATCATTCAAATAAATCTTTTTAACCAGACGTTTATTTAAGGGTTTCGCTTCTGTGTGTTTGTGTGTGTCTCTGTCACAACAAGTATTGACATTTCTATAAAATTTTATGGCTCATAGCGACCCCGTCTCGACTGTAGCTGTGCGTGTGTGTGTGTGATTGTTTATGTTTATGCGATTATTCGTGTGTGAGCAGTGCTAGGTTAGGTTATGTATATACAACATAGGGATATAAAAAAATGAGATATGGATGAATAACAATTGGCTATAGCGTTCATATTTTATTTCTCTATGGAAAATTTTTGATATAGTTATATACAGTGTGTCCCGAAAAGTTTTACACAAATGGAGAAAAAGTTTATATTACATTTTACAAAACAAAATATTCTTGATAGAAAGCTTTGCATGATTTGTAGATTCATAATTAAGTACAAAATTTTTAAAACATTGGCTGGAATACAGGGAAAATCAAAATCATGATTTGGAGTGAGAGTAAAATTACGTTCAAACTGTAGTGGAGAGTAAAATGTTCATTGGTGCCTACGTTGATGTTTGGTAGTGAATGTTGGGTTTCGTTACAAAAGCATAAACGGAAAATGACTGCTGTGCAAAATGAGATTTTTACGTGGGGTATGTGGGGTAAATAGGAGAGATCGGGTACGGCATAGATTAGTGTATGACGAATGTGAAATTGTAGCAAAAGTTAGTGTTAGTCAGTTAAGATGATTCGGACATGTTGAGCGAATGTCTAATGAAGGTTTGGTTAAAAAGATTTATTTGAATGATTTTGAAAAAAATTACTAAAGTTTAAAAAAATTTATTATGGCCATGTTATTTAACCGATTTTACTCAAATTTTCACAAATGATTCTCCTAGTATTCATATAATTTATGTAATTTTAACAAAATACAGTGTTGCCAACTTTCCAAGAAAAAAATTACTAAAATTTATTGTGGCTACATCATTTATTCGATTTTGATCAAATTTTCCTCCCAAGTTTCTCCTAGTGCCCACATAAATTATAATATTATTAAAATACAGGGTGTGCCAACTTTCCGAGAAATGTCAAAGTGGTCTCTATATGGGTTTACCCATATACTTTTAATTTTGTTAAATAATAAAATATGTAATAGGTAATTGCAATTCCGGCGACATTATATTTGTTCATTCTTGTAGTGGCACAAGCTGATCTTGAATCAGATGTTACTGTTTCCTTATTGAAAATTTTATCTTCGTTTAAATTCCACATCATTAAACGTAACGAAGGGATTAATTCGCTTTTTAAAAATAATCGTACATTTTCTGCGATTATTTACTTGGCGAACCGCGCGAATTACACAATTTTCTTTTATAAACGTTAACTATTTTGATAGTGCTAATACAGTGCTTAGTACAGCTTTTAGCTGTTATAAAAAATTGTTCCAAATATTGGAAAAACGATCCCCTTAAAACACCCAAATACAGAGTATACCCAAATACAGAGCTTGTAATACCAGCCATTGTTTATAAGTTTATCTGACTAATAGGTTTGACTACCACTGATCTTATTTATAATTATTTTTCGTAATTCTACATGTGAATTTACACAAATGATAATTATAACAATCATTAAAAATTTTGAGAAGAAATAAATAAATAAATTAAAAAAAAAAAATATAAAAAAAATACATATAGCTTCTAATATAATTACCATTTTATGAAATTAATTGTAGCGATGTTTCAATCTCTCAAGTTATTAGTTGAGATTTTCTTAGTGAAAAAGGTGAAAGACCTTAGACCATATATAAGAACAATAGTATGATGGCCTCAAGGCTTTAAGTATAACAGTTTCGGTTCGGTGATTCTATTTCCGGTTAAATAAATTTATATTTATATTTTCTGTAACTTGGTTATAATAAAAAAATAATTAAATAAATATTTATATATTTTTTTACCACTTTGACTGCAAGGAAAAGTATAGCGTTTGGTACGGTGTCTGTAACATTAGCAAAAAAACTAAAAAATTGTGTATAGAAATCCTTCATATAGCCTCTAGATCAAACGAATCTGAAATTAGTTTATGTGGGTGTATGGATGTGCGTCGTCAGCTCGCTCGCTCGGTCGTAAGTCAAAATTTTGTGGCCGCAACTCCTCCTAGACGGTTCAACCGATTTTATTGAAATTTTCAGGATAAATTTGTCTAGTACTCAAGATGGTCAAGTGGTTTTATTTTATTAATATCCAGTGATGCCAACTTTCCGAGAAAAAAATTACTAAAGTTTTTTAAAATTCATTGTGGCTACATTATTTATTCGATTTTGATCAAATTTTCAGGAGTGTCTTAGTATCCAGCATACAAATTATAATTTTATTAAAGATATTGTGTTGCCAACTTTCCGAGAAATGTCAAAGTAGTCTATATATGGGTTTACCCATATACTTCTAATCTTGTTTTAATATAGCACATTTTTAATATAAAATAATTTATCCTAGCCCTATACAGATTTATAACCTCATACAGATTCTATTGTTTCTTGCTTGCGCTTCACGTTTTTCTGTATGTATCGTTTGCGTGGACGTCCGATGAGTAGTTGGAGTGGTATGATTGAGAGAGTGGCTTGCGTGAGCGAAAGTTTCCAAGTAGTAGGATTAAAAGAGCATGCTGTGAGAGAGGAATTATTAACGTGGATTGAGCATGTATGAGAGGAGGAATTGTGGAATGTGGATGAAGCGAAAGTTGCTTGTTTGCGGATAGGAATGTTTGGAGGCGACTGATTTCGGGATGATGAAAAGAGTTTGTGCCACACCCAAGTGGGTACATGGCGTGATTGTCTATGTATGTATGAGTTATAAATCTGTATGGGAGGCTAGGAGAAATTAATTTTTACTTTTTAGTTCGTGTGAAAACGTGGTACTTATATTAATATTTTAATTTATTTAAATAATTATTTTCTACTTTTTAGTTTTGTTTAACTTTAAATTAATTATAATTTTATTAATAATAAGTATATAATTATAATTTTAATAATTATAATAAATATATAATATACATGATGAATGTTGACTGTATAGATAAATATTATTGAATAATTACGAATACTCAGTCTTGTGTGTAGATTTTATTTTAATAAATCATTTTATAAGAACAAAATGATTTATAAAATCTACACAAATGACTGTGTATTCATAATTCTTCAATAATATATAATTTATTATATATTTAATTAATCAAGTTAATCAATTAACTTTAATTTAATATTTCTAATATTATTAATTAATTAATTAGTTAATATTGCATTGTCATTCAGTAGTTCTGAGCAATGTTTAAAGTTTCAACTTTCAAGTTTTTAGCTCATCGGAAAGTTAGATTAAAATCGATTGCAAAATTTATAAGGAGTAAAGAGTACGCCCAACGTTTTTCTAGGAGAAATTATTTTATACTTTTTAATCCGTTTTAAAAACGTGGTATATTATCATTTTTATTTTTTTTAGAAAGATTAATGATCTATTTCGTATTTTTACGCAAAACTAACGTGTAAACTACAGGGGTGTACATTAATATGAATTGTTTACATTGTATATACAATGCAGTTCTGCGGTGCCTACGTTGATGTATGGTAGTGAATGTTGGGTTTGGTTGCAAAAGCATAAACGCGGAAAATGACTGCTGTGGAAATGAGATTTTTACGAGGGGTAGCTGGGTGTAAATAGGAGAGATCGGGTACGATATACGATTAGTGTATGATGAGTGTGAAATTGAAAAAAATGTTGTAGCAAAAGTTGATGTTAGTCAGTTAAGATGGTTCGAACATGTTGAGCGAATGCGTCTAATGAACGTTTGCTGTTAAAAAGATTTATTTGAATGATTTTGATGGTATATGTTTGCTAGTGGACGTCCGATGAGTAGTTGGAGTGGTATGATTGAGAGAGTGGCTTGCGTGAGCGAAAGTTTCCAAGTAGTAGGAATAAAAGAGCATGTATCAGAGGAATTATGAATGTGCATGAAGCGCTTAAAGTTGCTTGTTTGCGGATAGGAATCTTTGGAGGCGACTGATTTCGGGATGATGAAAAGAGTTTGTGCCACATCCGTATGGGTACATGGCGTAATTGTGTATGTATGTATGTATGTATAATAGCGACATAATGCATTTTTTCCTCCCCCGCAAATAAGCAAACAAGCGTTTTCATTATAAATTTTTTCATTGCAATGCCAATATTTTTCGTGCACTGTCAATTTTCAAAATAGACGATCCGAAATTGTTTGAATATTTAGCCCTTGAAAAAATAAAAAAAAAACATAAAATCGACACATATGTATATAGGTGTGTTTGTGTATAGAAAAATTTTGGTTGTATAGATTTCCTTTCAAAAAAAAAAGAATAACGAATCTGATTTTTAAATTCGTCTCTCGAAAACAAAACAAAAATTGACGTTTGTCTGGACAGCTTTTTATTTCAATTTGTTTTTTTTTTTTTGTGAGTTCTGAGCTTGGTTGAATAGCCAGTGACGTAGTCAATATAATTTTAAGGCATGTAGAGTTCTATGTATTTTTTTTTAAATTTATATATATATATATATATATATATATATATATATAAAATTTGATTTTTGTTTATTTTGTGAAAAAATATGCTTTTTTTATTTTTATAATATTTAAAACAGTAAAATTGCAATAACTTCTACAAATTTAATTGTAAGGTGCCAATTTTTTGTATACACACACAGAAATATATTATAAACAATTTGCAATTATCAAAAATAAGTTTGATACTTTTTGCGGGTGGGGGGGGGGGTGATAATAAGCCATAAACTTATAAATACTTGTAAAATTTGCTGATTGATTTACTAAAATATGTTTAAAAAATAGTAAACCAAGTTGTTGGTTCCTGAATTTTGCTACACAAATAAAAAATATATTATAAACAAATTGTAGTAATCAAAAAATGGGTAGAAACTTTGCGAGGACGGCAATTAGCCATAAACTTATAAATTATTTGTAAAATTCGCTGATTGATTTACTAAAATATGTTTAAACAATAGTAAACCAAGTTGTCGGTTCCTGAATTTTGGTACACACATGAATAAATATATTATAAACCAGTGGCGTGACCAGGGGGTGTTAGGGGGGGGGGGTTCAACCCCGTTGAACGACCTGAACCTGAACGACCAAAAACATACGTATGTGAAATATGAAATATGTTATTTTACTTTAATTTTTATAAAAGTAATTTTTATTGCTCTTTATTTTTTATCAGGGTGGCCACTTTCTGGAAAACCTGGAAAAGTCAGGGAATTTTGTTGATCAGGGAAAAGTCAGGGAATTTTTTCAGAAGTCAGGGAATTTTTTTTAGAGCAAATATAAATAACTAAAATCAATGACGAAAACCCTGTTTCAATCATTCATATTTTAATTTCAATTTTTATGTAGTGAAACAAATTTTCTGTGTTTATTTTATAGTTCACAATATGTAAAATAATTTACCTGTAGTCTCTAGTTTTAATCTTCGTGATTTGACTGAACTTAAAATATGGTCGGTTTTAATAGTCATTTATTTTATAGATCACAATTTGTAAAATGATTTACATGTAGTTTCAAAAGTTTATATTAATATATTATTACATTGGAATGCATTTGTTTATTAAAAAATTATAAAAGACCCTCTACTTATTTACAACGTTATTATTGAAATTATAAAAGAAAGTTTTTCCGAAATAATTATCGTTAATTTTAACATTAAAAGCTAAGGCCCGTATTCTCACCTCACTTTTTCGTGAAAAAGTGCTTTTATCATAAATTTCAAAATAACTTTTTGCTTCTGTTTTTGATTAAATATAAATAATTTTTCTATTTTTGATCATTTTTATTGTATTTGGTATTATAAAATTTAAATAAACTATTATAAAGTGCTTAATAAATAATTTTAAGTAAACGTCAATAGTACTTTTGGGAAAAATCACTTTTATAAATGAGGTGAGAATAACCAATTAATTAATTAATTAATTAATTTGGTTAATTTGTTAATGAATTACGGAAATCTTAAACTTTTGTTGCACAAAAAATCAGGGAAAAAAATTCTTAGTCCTCTGGAAAACCTGGAAAAGTCAGGGAATTTTGTTTCTGAAAAATAGTGGCCACCCTGTTTATACAAATTATAGTATTATCTTTATTGATTAATATTAGTAAACCCCCTCCCCCCATGACAAGTTTCTGGCTACGCCACTGTTATAAACAATCTTAAATAATCAAATTGTGAATGTTTTTTTTTTAAACTATGTAAAATATAACATTTTTTTTAATGTCGATTGTTCGAGAAGATTTGATTTATAACACCTAACTTTTGACTATCTTCCCATTAAAATTTATATATATATATATATATATATATATATATATATATATATGTATATTATATAGTATAATATTTTCTAGTCGTAAAATTTTCAAATTTATATATAATACATAATTAAGATATATTCTTTCTAAATTCGTATTACGTACGCCACTGGTCGGTAGAGCCAGGTAAGCGGCACATTTACTTTGTTCTAGTAAATTAATGAAGAAAAAAAAATCTATTAGTTTTGCCTGTGACCAACGAACGAACATAATATACATTTATAATACGTTCTGTCTTAATAATGTTTCTTGCGCCATTCTTCACGGACAATTTTTTTCCTTCTCCATCTTGTAAAATGCGAACAACCAACATGTACAGTCACGGAAACTAAAAATAGAGCCGTAAAATCAATTCATATAACCTATAAATAAATTGTGTTATATTGTTTCGCGATGACATTACACTGAGAAAAATGGATAGTTACCGTAACGCTATTTATATTTAAAAAGGTGACACAAACACAAGATATTAAAAATAATAAAATAAGTTTATTTAAAAATTAACTATAAATATGATAAAAACAAAAATTTAATACCATCAATTTGTATATAGTATTACTACAGTCTTAATTCTTAATATAGTATTAAAATATATATGTGAGTAGATTTTCAAAATGTATAAATTTGTGAATACAGTAAACATACTCGTATATTTCAAATAAATATCTACTTATTATTATCCAATTTGTTAAATATCTATTTTTCTCAGTTTAAGTGTAGAAGATATAGATAAAAATAATAGTAAAACCAATTGAATTGTTGATTATTTCCAATGATTGTTTTTTGTTTTATTATTATTATTGTTACTGAGTTATGAGCGTTTTTAACAACAAAATTTCAATCACCTACTAGCAATTCCACGCTGAGTAGTTGGAGTGGTATGATTGAGAGGGTGGCTTGCGTTAGCGAAAGTTTCCAACTAGTAGGAATAAAAGAGCATGTACGAGAGGAGGAATTATGAATGTGGATGAAGCGAAAGTTGCTTGTGCTGGATAGGAATGTTTGGAGGCGACTGATTTCGGGATGATGAAAAGAGTTTGTGCCACACCCATATGGGTACATGGCGTGATTGTGTATGTATGTATGTATGAATGATTTTTTTTAAAGAAAATTTTATAATTGCGTTTGCAGGGATTATAATACATTAATATATTTTATTACATTTCTGTTACGTTACAATAAAAAAAAAAAATTAATTAATAATTAATTAATTAATCTTCTGCACTAAGTTTAACCACAAATAAACATATTTTTAGGGAATTTCCCATATATAATTTTTCAAGTATTTTTCTGCAGTAAATTTTCAGTTTTCTTTAGTTATTAAATATTTGTTTCCCTTAAGGGGAGGTTCTTCTCTGAATGACTAAAAAGTACGCAAAGTTTGGAAATTTTTTATTCGCAAATGAAAAAAACATAGAAGGAAACGGTTTGGGGATTCGAAAAAATGTTATTTTGGTCTTTATTTTGAAAAATTGTCGTTTCGTAAAAAACAAAATGGCGCCCGTGATTCACTGTTTTCGTCGGTCATGTCAGCGCGGAATCGGTAAACTGCGTGCATTGTAGCGTCTCTGGATTTATCTGTAACAAAAAATGAACAACATTGCCAAAAAGTAAACTAAATTTACTAGAATATAGACCTAAGAACGTGGAAATAACTTAAAATTTGACGATGTGGTACGATCTCAAACTTTCAGGTCGACTTTTAGGCTTTTTTTTTCCACTTCAGGGCCTTACAAAAAATAATTGAAACAGACAATTTGTAAATTTTATAGGTCTATACTCCAGTAAATTTAGTTTACTTTTTGGCATTGTTGTTCATTTCTTGTTACAGATAAATCCAGAAACGTTGCAATTCACGCAGTTTACCGATTTCGCGCTGACACGAAAACAGTAAATCACGGGCGCCATTTCGTTTTTTATGAAACGACAATTTTTGAAAATAAAGACCAAAATAAAATTTTTTCGAATCCTCAAACCGTTTCCTTCTATGTTTTTTCATTTGCGAATAAAAAATTTCCAAACTTTGCGTACTTTTTAGTCATTCAGAGGAGGAGAACCTCCCCTTAAATAATGGAAATGGATTTTGAGGATTTTTGAAAGTAATGAAAGTGAATTAGATTTTGAACTTTAAAATGACAATTTTCTTGATTTTGATGCTTTAACGGATGAAAATGAGGCTAATTATTAATTAATTAAATAATTAAACTTGCTGTAAAAATAATCCTAGTGACTTTTCTCGTGTTTATTTAAAGTGTAATACTTTTACATTTACTCTTTCTAGTTAGAAAATAGACTAATTTGTTTTTATTGTCAGATTAACTAAACCTAATATCGTTTTATTTTTTAATAGTCATACATACATACATACATACATACATACATACATACATACACAATCACGCCATGTACCCAAAAGGATGTGGCACAAAATCTTTTCATCATCCCGAAATCAGTCGCCTCCAAACATTCCTATATCCAGAGACAAGCAACTTTCGCTTCATCCACATTCATAATTCCTCTCTCACAGCATGCTCTTTTATTCCTACTACTTGAAAACTTTCGCTCACGCAAGCCACTCTCTCAATCATACCACCACTCCAACTACTCATCGGACGTCCACTAACAAACGTATACCATCAAAATCATTCAAATAAATCTTTTTAACCAGACGTTCATTAGACGCATTCGCTCAACATATCCGAACCATCTTAACTGACTAACACCAACCAATAGTCTAGTAGTATAAGTAAGATATTTAACAGATATCTATTTATGTCTAATAAATAGGCAATTTTAGTTTTCCAATAAAGACAGAAAGAAAGAGTTACCGTATAAAATAGCAGCGCGAATAAACAGAGTACAATGAACCTTATAAGGCTCTGCGACTAACTTGGCTGATGGGAAACTACTGAACTGTACTTGTAGGAACAAACCGTATTTCTATCTCTCTCTTTCTCTCTCTCTCTTTTTCTGTATTTTTATCAATTTTATTTTTTATTATTAGTATTAACAGTAATCTAAGTAATAATACTACTGTAACACTATTTTGAAAAACCACTGGAAACAGAAGATAATATTAAATAACATTAAATTTAGGATGTTTCAAATCTTAAATACGTACACTGTAAAAGGTTTTGTAAATTTAAATAAATTTTTATAGTAAAAATTACTATAAAATTTTATATAAAATAAGGGTGTCGTGTCACTTGCGTACGTGTCAGATGCGTACGAACATTATTTGTACACGCAAGTTATACTAAATAATGTTTGTACATCTGACACTCGGCCTAAGGGCCGAGTGTCAGATGCGTACAGAGGTTTTGGAAATGTCGAGTTGTCATTTGCGTCAATATTGGTATATCATTTGCGCCACGAAACCTTATCATCTGCGCCACTGTTGGCTTTGGGTAGGTTAAGTTAAGGTTTAGTTATGTTATTATTCAATATAGGCGCTTATCTTATCGGCGCAAATGACGACTGGCGCAAATGATTGGTTAGGTTAGGTTATCTTTTAATCTTGGGAGACCATGCGCGGAAGACAACTCGGCCCTGCCTATTAATCTACAATCTACACAAATTAAATTTAAACCACTAAATATAAACTTGGTCAATATTAAAATTGAATACTAACTTGATTATTTGTAAAATCGCTGTACGCATCTGACACTCGGCCTAAGTACCTTCACTACCTGGGCTTGAGACGACCCTTATTTGTACGCAAGTGATACTAAATAATGTTTGTACGCATCTGACACGAACGCAAATGAGCCTATTTCAAAATAAGTTGACTTCATTAATTATTATGGAAATTTAGCAGAAAAAAAAAACAAACATATGTGATATTAATATGATATATTACCAATGAGATGTAAAAGTACATATATGTATGTAATATTACAGTTTTTTTTAGTAAATTTACAGAACTTCAGTAAATTTGCAGTCAGGAATTTTCCATAAATATCTAAAATTTGTTTAGTTCTGTAATATTATTGTTGGTATAATTATATAAATTTCTGGATGTATTTTGAAATGAATGAATATTACATACATACATACATACACAATCGCGCCATGTACCCACTTGGGTGTGGCACAAACTCTTTTCATCATTCCGAAATCAGTCGCCTCCAAACATTACTATCCAAACAAGCAACTTTCGCTTCATCCACATTCATAATTCCTGTCATACATGCTCACTTCTATTCCTACTACTTGGAAACTTTCGCTCACGAGAAACACTCTCAATCATACCACTCCAACTACTCATCGGACGTCCACGCAAACGAATACCATCAAAAACATTCAAATTAATCTTGAATATTACCTATACTTAATATATTTTATTAATATTATTTCGCAAAATATATACTAAGTCTCGTTATTTTGCGATGAATTACTACAGATATTAATGTACAAGCTGTAATTTTTGAATAATTTAAATTTAAATTCTACATTAAGTATATGTGATGCAATTTACAGAAAATAATCAATATTTATAGTAAAATAAAATTACAGATTTTTTATAGTAAAATTTTACTATGTTTCTGTAATTTTACTATCGTTTTTTACAGTGTAGTTTATAAAGAAATTTGAAACCTGTCTGGGAAACATAATTAAATATTAACCGAAAAAACTAAAATGGATTTCGAACCGTATTAGTAAAAAAAAGTCGGGTCTCTCTTTCTCTCTCTTTCTCTCTCTGTACCAGTGGCGTAGCCAGGGGGTGTTAGGGGGGGGGGGGGTTGAACCCCCCCAAGAACCTGAACTACTAAAAACATACGTATATGAAATATGTTATTTTACTTTGATTTTTATACAAAATAATTTTCTTTATTTTATGACTGTTATGACTGTTTTTTACAAGATTATGAAGTTTTTCACAAGATTATGTCTGTTTTTCACAAGGTTATGACTGTTTTTTACAAGATTATGAAGTTTTTCACAAGATTATGTCTGTTTTTGACAAGATTATGTTTGTTTTTTACAAGATTATGTAGTTTTTCACAAGATTATGTCTGTTTTTGACAAGATTATGTTTGTTTTTTACAAGATTATGTATTTTTTCACAAGATTATGTTTGTTTTTCACAAGGTTATGACTGTTTTTTACAAGATTATGAAGTTTTTCACAAGATTATGTCTGTTTTTGACAAGATTATGACTGTTTTTTACAAGATTATGAAGTTTTTCACAAGATTAAGATTGTTTTTCACAAGGTTTTGACTGTTTTTTACAAGATTATGAAGTTTTTCACAAGGTTATGATTGTTTTTCACAAGGTTTTGACTGTTTTATTTGACTGTTTTTGACTGTTTTCTTTATTTTTTATACAAATTATAGTATTATCTTTATTGATATAATTAGTAACCCCCTCCATTGCAAGTTTCTGGCTACGCCACTGCTCTGGACTGACTTTGCTACTACCGTGAAACATTCGATACTCTTTTGTTTTTTTTTCTTTCTTGAAATTCTTTTGTTTTTACGGTTGATCCGTGCGCTGTTTTCGGCTGAAGATATAATTACATATTATCTACTCGTATCTAAAGCCTTTATTCATATAATTATTACACTTTTGTGCTGAAATTGAATGAATGTTTTTTTTTTAAATATAGATGCATTAAGTTTGTTGAGCTCAGTTTACATTAGTAGAGTTAGTAGTAGAATATATAGTAGTCGAATAATAAACTTATCCATAAGGAAATCATTAATGACAAGGTTTCACATTAAATTTTGTTCGAATAAGTTAAAAGGAACAAATTATTGGTTGGGGGAGGGGGGCTTTATTTTCGTTTTTAAAAATTAAACATCTATTGTTTTAGTTTTACATTGATTAATTTATTTTATGTATATATTTTTTTTGGAATATTTGTATTTTTCTTGATTTTATTTTACAATTTATTATAGGCCTTAAGTTTTAAGACTTCCGTCAGGAGCAATTTTGTTAATTTTGAGTAAATGTGGTTTAGACTCGACGACACAAACATACATTATTTATATATAAAAACACATTATATATAAAATTATATATATATATATATATATATATATATATATATATATATTTATATATTTATATATATATTTATATATTTATATATATAATTTAAAAACACAAAATTGCCTCATACACTGCATCTTTGTGAAATAATACATAAAGTTACGTTACTTATAATGGCGTAAAAACATCGCATTAAAAAAACAAACAAATAGTAGGATAGCTTTGATAAAAGTGAATAAAGTTTTTTCGCTCAAATATTGAATGTCGTTTTTCGAAAAATGTCAAAATTAGATGAAAATGATAAAAATATCTCTCATACAGCATATTCCAAGGGCGGATCTAGAAAATTTTCAAGGGGGGGGGGGCATTTTGCCTTCTCTTAGGATAAAGGCAAATATTTGTTAAGAAGTTTTAAGCCTTTATATGCATAGCTGTATGCAAGATGGGTTAATAATAATTGTGTGGAATATATATTTGTATTTTGTTCTTAGGCCCAAGGGGAGTGAGGGAGGGGCATTACCCCTATGCCCCCCTTCCCCGTGAATCGGCCCTTGGCATATTCCCATAGTAAAATCTATTTATCTACATCGGTTAGGGGTAGATAAACTTTCTAACGAACAAAATACCTAATAATAATTTTAATTTCAAGTATCATGAACTTATTAAACCAGAGATTTACAATCAAGTCGTTTAATTATACAAAAAAATTGTGCTTTAATTTTAGATCATCTTATTCGGATACATATACGAAAGTTGAACCAGTAAGACGGGGAATGCAACCAGGTGATCGAAAATAACCTCTCCCCCTCCCCCCTGTTCCCTCCCCGTTTATTATATCTATCTGAATTTGTTTCGCTCGGTTGCGTGGAGTGAACTTGGTCGTATTACAAATCACCAACTACTATATACTCTCGGCCGCGAGATTCATTAATGAAAAATAAAACAACATATCGTGAAATAATATGTTATATGGGCATGATACTTTCCGAAGGCTGTGTTGGCTTCGGTAGTTGAACGAAGCTGGCTCTCGCACAAGAACCGGTAGAGCCGAGAGAAGTGGTATAGTGTTGGTGACCAGTCGGATGGGTATTAGCTTGTGTGTGCTCGTAGAGAGTAAAGAAGCCGATCTACGTATACGAGGAATATGATTCTTTAATACGTTTAGTTTTATATATATATATATAGTGCGATTGTAAAGTCTGGAACTATCGCAATAAATCTTTTATTAAACGTTTTTGAAAAAATCCTCGAACACGTTAATTTTTATCTTAAATGAGACATATTTTACTTTAATCGTAATTGTTTTTGAGTTATGACGTAACCGATAGTTTTTTAAATGGAAATCTATATTTTTACTACTTTGACTGCAAGGAAAAAGTAGTATAGCGTTTGGTACGGTGTCTGTAACATTTTCAAAAAAAAAAAAAATTGTATAGAAATCCTTCATATAGCCTGTAGATGACGAATCTGAACTTAGTTTATGTGGGTGTATGGATGTGCGTCGTCAGCTCGCTCGCTCGCTCGGTCCTCAGACAAAATTTTGTGGCCGCAACTCCTCCTAGACGGTTCAACCGATTTTAATGAAATTTTCAGGATAAATTTGTCTAGTGCCCAAGATGGTCATGTGGTTTCGGTTTTTTCCAGTGATGCCAACTTTCCGAGAAAAAAATTACTAAAGTTTTTAAAAATTTATATTGGCTACATGATTTATCCGATTTTGATCAAATTTTCAGAAAAGATTTTCCTAATGCTTCCATTAATTACATAATTTTATTAATATTCAGTGTTGCCAACTTTCCGAGAAAAAAATTACTAAAGTTTTAAAAATTTTATCATGGCCATGTTATTCAACCGATTTTACTCAAATTTTCACAAAAGATTTTCCTAGTATTCATATAATTTATGTAATTTTAACAAAATACAGTGTTGCCAACTTTCCGAGAAAAAAATTAGTAAAATTTTTAAAAATTTATTATGACCATTTTATTTAACCGATTTTAATCAAATTTTCATAAAAGTTTTTCCTAGTGCTTAAATAAATTATGCAATTTTAACAAAATACAGTGTTGCCAACTTATCTAGAAAAAAATCACAAAATTTTTAAAAAATTTATTGTGGCTACATTATTTATTCGATTTTGATCAAATTTTCAGAAAAGTTTCTCCTAGTGCCCACATAAATTATAATATTATTAAAATACAGTGTTGCCAACTTTCCGAGAAATGTCAAAGTAGTCTATATATGGGTTTTCCCATATACTTCTAATCTTGTTTATTATTGATTTTGGTAGTACCTACTTTTTATTCCGTTTCCAACTATATAAAATTTTAAATATGTTACATTTGAATTTTGGAATGCCATAATTTTTTTTTTATTATTGAAATTTTAAAAACATTTTTTTTACGATAGTATTTTGTTTTTCTTAAAAATTCATTTCTTTCTCTATCAAAAATATGAATTTTTAAAAACTTTAGTAATTTTTGTTTCGAAAAGTTGTCATTATTGGAAAAAACCAAAACCACATGACCATCTTGGGCACTAGACAAATTTATGCTGAAAATTTCATTAAAATCGATTGAACCGTCTAGGAGGAGTTGCGGCCACAAAATTTTGACTTACGACCTAGCGAGCGAGCTGACGACGTACATCCATACACCTACATAAACTAAGTTCAGATTCGTCATCTAGAGGCTATATGAAGGATTTCTATACACAATTTTTTTTTTGAAAATGTTACAGATACCGTACCAAACGCTATACCACTTTTTCCTTGCAGTCAAAGTGGTAAAAAGCACTTTTAAAAGTGAGGTAGGGCAATAGAATTTTCAGAATGTAAAAAAATCTATGTTTTAAAAATATAAGTATATATATATATATATATATATATATATATATATATATAAGTTGATAAAATGTGGCTCCTTACTGAGCTACAGGATGTTTTAATTAAAAATTTAAAAACGATTTTTGCCCAGTACTTTAAAACTATTTGACGTATCTTTATCATACTTGGCAAAAAGTGTAGGTACCGTACACCATACTAAATTATGTTAAACAAAAGTTTCTGGCTACTGCCAGTAGCGTACAACAGGGGCAAGTGAGAGATTGATCCTTCCTAGATTCTCCGCCACTGGCGGAATTGTCATTTTAGCACTATTTTTCGATTCTCCAATATTTTCTGTGCAAAAAACCTACTATTCCTTCGTAACGATAAAGTCACTATTTTTCGAGATATTTAAAGTTAAACATAAGCTGCACCTTTGGGATTTTTTCAAAATTTGCTCCAAAAAATTTGAAAAAATTCAGTAAAATAGAGAAAAAAATTAGCTACATAATAACTAAGTAACTTTTTTCTCTAACTCATTCTGGTTTGGCAGGAAAAATTATTGAAAATTTATATTTTTTGCATTTTAATTTTTTATTTTTAATAATTTTTCCTGCCAAACCAGAATGAGTTAGAGAAAAAAGTTACTTATTTATTATGTAGCTAATTTTTTTCTCTATTTTACTGAATTTTTTCAAATTTTTTGGAGCAAATTTTGAAAAAATCCCAAAGGTGCAGCTTATGTTTAACTTTAAATATCTCGAAAAATAGTGACTTTATCGTTACGAAGGAATAGTATGTTTTTTGCACAGAAAATATTGGAGAATCGAAAAATAGTGCTAAAATGACAATTCCGCCAGTGGCGTAGAATCTAGGAAGGATCAATCTCTCACTTGCCCCTGTTGTACGCTACTGGCAGTAGCCAGAAACTTTTGTTTAACATAATTTAGTATGGTGTACGGTACCTACACTTTTTGCCAAGTATGATAAAGATACGTCAAATAGTTTTAAAGTACTGGGCAAAAATCGTTTTTAAATTTTTAATTAAAACATCCTGTAGCTCAGTAAGGAGCCACATTTTATCTAAGTGTTTTGGGTCAAATCTTCATATTCTGAGCCCAGGATACTCCAGTTAAAATATTTCCAATTACTTACAAATCACCCTGTATATATATATATATATATATATATATATATATATATATATATATATATATATATATATATATATATTGTAGGTAGAATAGTTTCGAAGGTTTAAAGAATCGTCTGCCAGACCAGATGTGCCTTTAGCACATAGCTCGGATGTCGGATCTGATCCTGATCTGGAAAAGATGAAAGTGAAATAAGTTTATAAGCTCAGTGTACATACACATATTCATGTATTTCTTTAGATCATTTTTCAATTTAGAAAGACACGCAAACGACCTCTCAACTTTAACTTAATATTTATTCATCTAGGTTTTCTGTTTCACTTCGTTTTTAAATTAATTTAAAAAAATAAATAATGTTATTAGCACCCGAGTAACATTTTTTTTAATTAGTTTAATCCAGGGCTTGGAACCATTATATTTTTCATTCCGGTTTCGGTTCCGGTTTTCGTTCCGGCATAAATAAAATTTTTTTTAGGTTTTCGATTCAGTTCCGAGTGATTAATTTTTTAATTTCAATGTTTTTATTTGTATTAAAAACTTATTTTTTACCATAATTTTAATAATTTTATTCCTACTTTTATAATAATAATTATTAATAGTAATTATTAAAATATTTGCCAATGCATTTTCATTTAAACTATTTAAACAATATTGAAAGCAAAGTTTTTATCAAAAAAATGCAACTTCTTCAAAGTGTTTCCTAGTTTCATTTTCAATTTCAATAACTGAATCTGGTTTTCGTTGCAGTAAAAATAATGTTTTTTTTTTTTTTCGATTTTCGGTATAAACGACGTTTTGACAAAACTGAACGGTCGTCTTCATCAGGTCAAAAATTTATCAATGACATTAACAAGTTACTAGGTAACATAGAAGTAACTAGATTAGAAGAATTATAGATTTTTAATTAATGAAAACCAAATTTTATTTAAATCAGTGTCCTTTCAAACTGATTGATGTTATCTTTTTTTTTTTATAAATTTCTATTCCTTTTTTTATCAATCTACTGCTAATATTGTTTGGCCTAATAACTATTACTGTATCTTCAAATTTTACAATCATGAAGATAGTCTGACGTATGTTTAGTAATAGCAGATTTATCTGGATGATTTAGTGTATTGACTTTAGTAGAAACATTTATAACTGTCTGTCCGAAATAGGCTCACTTGCGTACGTGTCAGATGCGTACAAACATTATTTAGTATCACTTGCGTATAAATAAGGGTCGGCTCAAGCCCAGGTAGTGAAGGTACTTAGGCCGAGTGTCAGATGCGTACAGCGATTTTACAAATAATCAAGTTAGTATTCAATTTTAATATTGACCAAGCTTATATTTAGTGGTTTAAATGGTCTCCCAAGATTAAAAGGTAACCTAACCTAACCTAGCCAATCATTTACGTTGATGAGATAAGCGCCTATATTGAATAATAACATAACTAAATCTTAACCTAACCTACCCTAAGCTAACAGTGGCGCAGATGATAGGGTTTCGTGGCGCAAATGATATACCACTATTGACGCAAATGACAACCCAGACCTCTGTACGCATCTGACACTCGGCCTAAGTACCTTCACTACCTGGGCTTGAGCCGACCCTTATTTGTACGCAAGTGATACTAAATAATGTTTGTACGCATCTGACACGTACGCAAGTGATACGACACCGTCTGTCCAACATAAATTTTACCGCATTCACACGGTGTTTTATATATACCCGAAGATTGAAGAGGAATAATATCTGAACTGAACCGAAAACTGAAAATAAAAAAAAATAGATTTGAAGTATATATGGGTAAACCCATATATAGACCACTTTGACATTATCACATAAATACTGAGGAAATAGAAAATAAATGCTCGGAAAGTTGCCAGCAACACTGTATTTTACTAAAATTGTATAATTTTTATAGACACTTGGGGTATTTTCTTTAAAAATTTGATTAAAATCTAATAAATAATGTGGCTATAATAAATTTTTAAAACTTTAGTAATTTTTTCAAATTGAATCGGATCGAAAAATATAAGGGTTTAAAGCCCTGGTTATTATCACACCATGTACCCAACAGGGTGTGACACAAACTCTTTTCATCATTCCGGAATCAGTCTCCTCCAAACGTTCCTATCTGCAAACAAGCAACTTTCGCTTCATCCACATTCATAATTCCTTTCTCATACATGCTCTTTTATTTCTACTACTTGAAAACTTTCGCTCACGCAAGCCACCCTCTCAATCATACCACTTCAACTACTCATCGGACGTCCACCTGCAAACGTATACCATCAAAATCATTCAAATAAATCTTTTTAACAGCAAACGTTCATTAGACGCATTCGCTCAAGATGTCCGAACCATCTTAACTGACTCTAACACGAGACAACTTTTGCTACATTTTTTTCAATTTCACACTCATCATACACTAATCGTATTTCGTACCCGATCTCTCCTATTTATATAAATAATTAAACAGAATCTTATGTTAAAACACTGTTTATTTGAACAATAGAGTTTTCATAAATATACGAGTGTGTTACAAATTAATTGAATCATTTTCCTTTGGTATCGCTGACATGTATACACCCCTTTCTCTGTGAAGGGGTGGTGAGGAGAGGGGGGTGGTTGTTTTAATGGACACCCCCTTCGTAATTTTGAATGAAATTGAACTTAACCCTATATTATACCCCATTACTCTATATATAACTAACAAGATTCTGGTATTGAGGTTAGGTTGAATGATTAGTTAAATTTGAGTGACAGCTCAATGGGCGAAATATAAGTTTTGTTGACTCGAGTTTGAAATTTGTAATGTAATATACATTAATCATCATTGTATTATTTAGGCTAAGAATGGCTTTAACAAATTGAGTTTTCATTTATTTACGAAATTGGTAGAAATCGGATATAAAGAAATTTCAGTATCGGATATGTTCTGTAGCATTGCTAATTTTTTTTTATGAAAAATTACACATAATTAGTACATACATACATACATACATACACAATCACGCCATGTACCCAACAGGGTGTGGCACAAACTCTTTTCATCATTCCGAAATCAGTCGCCTCCAAACATTCCTATCCGCAAACAAGCAACTTGCTTCATCCACATTCATAATTCCTCTCTCATACATGCTCTTTTATTCCTACTACTTGGAAACTTTCGCTCACGTAAGCAACCCTCTCAATCATACACTACTCCAGCTACTCATCGGACGTCCACTAGCAAACGTATACCATCAAAATCATTCAAATAAATTTTTTTAACAGCAAACGTTCATTAGACGCATTCGCTTAAGATGTCTCCGAATCATCTTAACTGACTCTAACACGGGACAACTTTTGCTACAACATTTTTTTCGAATTTCACACTCATTATACACTAATCGTATTTCGTACCCGATCTCTCCTATTTACACCACATACCCCACGTAGAAATCTCATTTCCACATAATTAGTGTAGGGAAATATAGTTCCTGTGGCTAGGGAATTTTGAGATTAGAATTTATGATGGCATTATTGTATATGCATGAATAAATAATATATTGTACGAAAATAGAATTTTAACTATAACACAATTAAAATTAAATATTTTTATATATGTCAGTTTGTAAATCTAAAATTAAATATAATCATCAGTAAATTTACATAATTAATGAAGTAAAAACATTTTACATTATACTCTAAATAAAAAAATTATGTAATTTTACCTAAAAATTATGAGATGCCCAGTATTTCTAGGTATAATTACTCAATTGCTGTATATTTTAGTCATAATTGTCTAAAATACAAATTTGTTTAGTTTTGTAATATTATTGTTGGTATAATTATATACATTTGGAAATTTACTTAAAGGATGTATTTTACAATATTATACATGCATACATACATACACAATCACGCCATGTACCTAAAAGGGTGTGGCACAAACTCTTTTCATCATCTCGAAATCAGTCGCCTCCAAACATTCCTATCCGCAAACAAGCAACTTTCGCTTCATCCACATTCATAATTCCTCTGTCACAGCATGCTCTTTTATTCCTACTACTTGGAAACTTTCGCTCACGCAAGCCACCCTCTCAATTATACCACTCCAACTACTCATCGGACGTCCACGCAAACGTATACCATCAAAATCATTCAAATAAATCTTTTCAACAGCAAACGTTCATTAGACTTTTGTTCAACATTTCCGAACCATCTTAACTGACTAACACCAACTTTTGCTGCAACATTTTTTTCAATTTCACACTCATAGTACATAATTTTACAAGTTATACTGCAACAATATGTAATTCTACATTAAGTATGTGATGCAATTTGCAGAAAGTAAGCAATTTTACATGTACTTATTAGATCATTTTTACTTACTTTATGTGATTATTATGTAAAAATAACAGAATTTTCAGGTAGAAATACAGAATAATTAATTACAGTTATATTATTGTTGGTATAATTAACAAACATTTCTAAATTTACCTATAAAGGACGAGATTCTATAGATCGAATCACGTGTCTGGTTAAACTGACCAGTCATTGATGCATAGCTTTGTAAGTCGATTCAATGACTGAGTAATTTGTGAAATTTTGAGAAAAAGTCTCAACTTTAGAATATTATAAGTATAATTTCACCAAGTAACACTCATGAACAATTTTTGTTTGATGTTATTTTTATAAAACATGTATTTTAAAATGAATGAATTACATTGAAAAATATTTGATTAGTTACATTTGAAATATGTACTAAGTTTCATTATTTGATTAATATGCAATATACATAATTTAAGAATTGATACCAAAAATCTATAAAATTTTATGATCTAGTTAGTTGTATTATGTTATCTAGTAACTTGTTTCTAAAATCTGTTTGTTTAACTGTAAATGTCATTTGTATCATTTTAGAGTGTGTAATATGATGAGGTTTCCTATAGGGAAAGAAATTTTAATATGAGTTTTATGAGAAAAACTTATTCTTTATAAAAAAATTTGCTTCTATCAAAACCCCGAATAATCAAAGAAAAATCCAGTAATCACTTAAGATAAGATCAAAAACTTGATATTATATCGAGTTGTTGATTTTAAATATGACTAAGTAATAATAATTATATTTTGGCAAATTAATAATAATAATAATAATTAAAAAGTAAGTCTCTTGTATGACAAATATTTTTAACATTTTTCACACGATACTGATGTAACATTTGGACTAACAACTGTATTCTGTATCATTTCCGTTAAAAATAACGGTCCGTTAAAACGAAAATTCTGAGATTTTGTAAGAAATCTTGTTATATATAGTAACGGAGATTTCTTACAGAATCTCAGAATTTCTATTTTAACGGACCGTTATTTTTAACGGAAATGTTACAGAATACACGCATTAGTCATATTTAAAATCAACAACTCGACATTATATCAAGTTTTTGTTCTTATATTAAGTGATTACTGGATTTTTCTTTGACTTTTAGGGATTTTAATAGAGGCAAATTTTTTTATAAAGAATAAGTTTTTCTCCTAAAACTCATATTAAAATTTTTTTCCCAATATAGGAAACCTCATACTTTACACACTGTATAATGAGTTTTAAAAGATTTTTATACTATGTTAGGTTTACATATAATTTTATTGTAAATTTTACTATTAAAACTTATGTAAATTTACAAAAAGTTTTTATAGTATACAGCTGTACATTTGTACAAAGTTCGTGTCTTTTTCAACTTTTGGAAGGGGCCGTATTTCGGCTTGATTGAACGCATTGAACGCGGCCGTGCAAGCCGAGAGCCAGCTACACTCACCCCTCAATCTATATATTTTAATTCTTGACGTTTATGGGTCTCATTACTTTTAGAATGGCGGGGGGGGGGGGGTTGGGGGGTTTGGAGGGGGGCTAGAAGGAAACACGGATAAGGTTTATGGAGTACACTGCGACGTACGTCTCGCGCGAAACGAAATTTGTGAATGAATCATTTCGTTCGTCTTTGAGTTTATTTGGTGGAGACGCATTTATTACTAAAAATAGTTGATGCGGGATATGTACACTGTAAATATAATAGCGAAATTACAGAAAAATACTATAAAAAATCTGTAAATTTATTTTACTATAAATATTCTCTATTTCTATCAAAATTCTGTAATTTTTAACATAATTCATAATAATCACATAAAATAAGTATGTAAAATTGCTTACTTTCGGCAAATTACATCACATATTTAATGTAGAATTACATAAAAAATTACTAAAGTTTTTAAAAATATATTATGTCCATGTTATTCAACCGATTTTACTCAAATTTTCACAAGAGATTCTCCTAGTAATCATATAATTTATGTAATTTGAACAAAATACAGTGTTGCCAACTTTTCGAGAAAAAAATTTACTAAAATTTTTAAAAATTTATTATGATCACTTTATTTAACCGATTTTAATCAAATTTTTATAAAAGATTCTCCTAGTGCTTAAATAAATTATGCAATTTTAACAAAATACAGTGTTGCCAACTTATCGAGAAAAAAAATCACAATTTTTTTTAAAAAAATTCATTGTGGCTACATTATTTATTCGATTTTGATTAAATTTTCCGTAAAGTTTCTCCTAGTGCCCACATAAATTATAATATTATTAAAATACAGTGTTGCCAACTTTCCGAGAAATATCAAAGTGGTCTATATTTGGGTTTATCCATATACTTCTAATCTTGTTTTTATTATATTTGGTATTATAAAATTTAAATAACCTATTTTAAAATGCTTAATAAGTGAACGTTAAAAGTACTTTTGGCAAAAATCACTTTTATAACTGAGGTGAGAATATTGTATATACTGAATTGGAGAAAGAATTCTTTTCAAATATTACGGCACGCCATTGTATTATATTACAAAATCACCATTAAGCAAAAAAATCTCACATCTCTGACTAGACTCCAGAATGGAGCTTGTATACTAATTATAAGAATGTAGTCTTCTTTCACTATCTATTATAAAATACCTAACAACTTGAGACTAATTAATTTCTCGGCTCTCATCTCTTCATATATCTAGGTATAAAATAGATAGATGCACGTACGTAAGTACGGATATACGTATGTAATGTAATGTAACCAACCGAACGAATATGCAAAGTTCATTCACACATTGTAAGAATGAGAAAAAATAAGAGTTATGTGGATTATGTTGTTTGCGCATGCGCTAGGGCTATTCAGAAGAAAAAATATCTTGTAAGGTGTTGTGTGGCTTTATTTGAATAGCTGAATGAAAATTTTGTTTTGTATTGTTTTGTTAAAAACACAACTGAGACAAATATGGCGTAGGTACACTATATATATATACAGGGTGTTTGCAATCAAGGTATTTTATTTTTAAGGGGTGATACTACAGGTCAAAACAAGGCGATTAACGCCAAAACACCTTAGTAAAAGTTTTCTAATAAACGAGATATTCATTTTTTTTTAAGTAAAATCGTAGCATATGGTATAATTTTTATTATCCAGCTCACAAAAAAAATTATTCTTCATAATAGTTTTGGATTTGCTTGAAACGAATAAAAATGTAAAAATATTCCAGGTTTTAAATACAGGGTGACTCGGATTTTTTCTGATTTGTGTTTCAACTTTTAGGTAAAATACCCTTATTTAAAAAATTTGAATAATTTTATTTGAATATTATAAATAAAATACTTATCTTGATTTGTGTCATTAATAAAAATATTTAAATAAAGTATCTAATATCTCGTTTATTTGAAAACTTTTGCTAAGGTGTTTTAACAATCGACGATCGGCACAAATTTTTGTATGTAAACTTAAATTGTAATTCTAAACATAATATTCAAATAAAATTATTCAAATTTTTTAAATAAGGGTATTTTACCTAAAAGTTGAAACACAAATCAGCAAATCCGAGTCACCCTGTATTTAAAACCTGGAATATTTTTACATTTTTATTCGTTTCAAGCAAATCCAAAACTATTATGAAGAATAATTTTTTTTGTGAGCTGGATAATAAAAATTATACCATATGCTACCATTTTACTTAAAAAAAAATGAATATCTCGTTTATTAGAAAACTTTTACTAAGGTGTTTTGGCGTTAATCGTCTTGTTTTGACCTGTAGTATCACCCCTTAAAAATAAAATACCTTGATTGCAAACACCCTGTATATATATATATATATATATATATATATATATATATATATATATATATATATATATATATATATATGTTTCTCCAGCATCTCCTCCTAAACCCCTGAACCGATTTTGATGAGAGTGGTGTCATTTTAATTGGTTCATTCCCTATTTGAGAATAGGCAAGTTTCATCTTTCTACGATTTCATCTTGCTTCTCAAAAATTTGATGAAAAATTATGTTTATAAAGCAAATGTCAAAAATGACAGCGCTGTGTGAAGTTATGTACACTATACTGATGATAGAAGTGTTGCTTTTGAGTAATATATAATAATGCAATTGATATTTTATTATTATTATATTATTATTTGTTTATTTATTTATTTTTATTATGTTTAATTACTATTTTTGATTTCAAACGTGACCCTTTGAGATTCACGGGATTCCCTAGTTATTTATTATTTAGCCTGGCTGGTAATCAGCCTAATTCTGTAACAAAGTTGTTAAGTTTTAGCAACGTTGCTAACAGCTATAACCAATAGAAACAAATATAACAGTTCTCATTTTAATTTTTTATTTAATGTCAGCTAATATTATTGGCTAATGTTGTTAGCAACGTTGCTAAAACTTAGCAACTTTGTTAGAGAATCAGGCCGATTATCCGTTGCATCCCCTATCTATGACTTTCAGCTTAAACAGGTCAGTAAACTTTAAATCGTTTAAAAATTTAGAATCAGTAATCAACATAAAACAAAAAAACCATAAATTTATTATCATCATGATTGTAACAACCCAAATACTTATATATATATATATATATATATATATATATATATATATATATATATATATACCGTATCAAATTTCATATTATATTAGAAAAACTAATTATTTCTTTTACTCAACGTTGTCAAACATTCGTGCGTTATCCAATTTGAAAATAAATTTGCCCTAAATTATTTAAATATTTTCTCCTATTTTGCATCGTATAAATTCAAATAAATAATAAGTTTTTTTTTTGTTTATGAGAATCGTGTTAAGTCTTTCGTGACTTTATCAAACACAAAAATAACACAAAAAATAAAACGCAAATTTAAAATACCTTAACATTATAATAACACGTACATTTTCAAAACTTCTGAGAGTTTTATTTTGAAATTAAGTTGAGAAAACTTGTAAGTGTAAATGAATTTTTTTGTCTTTGTTTTGATTGTGTTAAATAATGTCTGGAAGATAAACTAATAAAATTAACATTGTTTCTTTTTCATAATTACAAATACATATTAAATACTTATTTTGAATTGTTTTCTTGAAATTTCCACGGAAGTAAACAAGATTTTTACCACTTTGACTGCAAGGAAAAAGTGGTATAGCGTTTGGTACGGTGTCTGTAACATTTTCAAAAAAAAAAAAATTGTGTATAGAAATCCTTCATATAGCCTCTAGATCAGACGAATCTGAACTTAGTTTATGTGGGTATATGGATGTGCGTCGTTAGCTCGCTCGGTCATAAGTCAAAATTTTGTGGCCGCAACTCATGTTGTTTTGGTTTTTTCCAGTAATACCAAAAAATTTATTGTGGCTACATTATTTATTCGATTTTGATTAAATTTTCAGAAAAGTTTCTCCTAGTACCCACATAAATTATAATATTATTAAAATACAGTGTTGCCAACTTTCCGAGAAATGTCAAAGTGGTCTATATATGGGTTTACCCATATACTTCTAATTTTGTATTAATTAATTTTCGTAACTTTTTTGGTTTTATCGTATAAGACGACGCGACGATAAAGTTTTAATTGGTATATATTGAAACAAACTTTGCGCAACTTTTTTGAGAGAAGAAACAAATTTATAATTAACATATAAATTAATTATAACATTCTAAAAAAAAAAAAGTAATTTTACCTACTATGATACCTAGTATTTCTAGGTAGAATTATATTCAACTGCTGTAACAGTTTTACATAATATCAGAACTATTACAAGACATACATACATATATACACAATCACGCCATGTACCCAAATCAGGGTGTGGCACAAACTCTTTTCATCATCCCGAAATCAGTCGCCTCCAAACATTCCTATGCGCAAACAAGCAACTTTCGCTTCATTCACATTCATAATTTCTTCTCTCTCATACATGCTCTTTTATTCCTACTATTTGGAAACTTTCGCTCACGCAAGCCACTTTCTCAATCATACCACTCCAACTACTCATCGGACGTCCACGCACTCGTATACCATCAAAATCATTCAAATAAATCTTTTTAACCGAACGTTCATTAGACGCATTCGCTCAACATGTCCGAACCATCTTAACTGACTCTAACACTTTGCTACAACATTTTTTTCAATTTCACACTCATCATACACTAATCGTATTTCGTACCCGATCTCTCCTATTTACACCCAGCTACCCCACGTAAAAATCTCATTTCGCACCAAACCCAACATTTACTACAATATATCAACGTAGGCACCAAAACTGCATTGTATATACTCAAGACATTAAACTTTCGCTCACGCAAGCCACTTTCTCAATCATACCACTCCAACTACTCATCGGACGTCCACGCACTCGTATACCATCAAAATCATTCAAATAAATCTTTTTAACCGAACGTTCATTAGACGCATTCGCTTAACATGTCCGAACCATCTTAACTGACTCTAACACTTTGCTACAACATTTTTTTTCAATTTCACACTCATCATACACAAATCTATTTCGTACCCGATCTCTCCTATTTACACCCAGCTACCCCACGTAAAAATCTCATTTCGCACCAAACCCAACATTTACTACAATATATCAACGTAGGCACCAAAACTGCATTGTATATACTCAAGACATTATGTAATATATGATATTACAACGGGACGGAAAAGTACATATATGTATATAGTTTATTATTGAAAAGAAATAAAAAGTGCGTCTACCCACCATCAGATCGGGTGGAAAATTTTCTGTAAGATGTTGTTTTCAAAAAATATATATCAAAAAGTTACATTTTGCTCTTTAAATAAGCGTTTGATCTTTGATTAACTATTCGAAGAGTAACCGTGCCAACTTCTCGCTGTAGTTAGGCTGGCTACTTAATTTAAAAGATAAAAAATAATTTTTTCACATTAATTACTATATATTAATTTTTCGTAAATTAATCATTACTAAAATTGTTGTTCGATTTTATTTTTGTTGTACATGCTCTATCCATATACAGGGTGATTTATGACGTCGGGGAAAAATTACACCGGATGATTCCTATGAGTAATCTAAATAAAAAACTTCAACTAAACATATGTCCGAAAATGCTTTCTAACGGAACTGTAGCCGGTAGAAGGAATAAAAAAAAATCATAAACTTCTGAATAATTGTAAAATTACTGATTAATTTTGTATAAACCCTAGTAAACCAATTTACTAGTTATGACTTACTGCGTTCCGACAAAATTTGTCTTCGTTTTTTAATTATTGTAAATTGTTTATTATATATTTATTTATGTGTGTACAAAAATTTATAAACTAGTAAATTGGTTTACTAGTGTTTCAACAAAATGGTAGAAAATCAATTAGTAATTTTACAATTATTCAGAAGTTTATGACTGGTTTTTTTTTCTGATATAATAAATAAGGCTAACGCGATTGATGTTACATGTAAATAAACTTCTAACGGCTACAATTCCGTTAGAAAGTATTTTCGGACATATGTTTATTTGAAGTTTTTTTTTTAGATTACTCATAGAAATCATCCGGTGTAGTTTTTCCCCGATGTCATAAATTACCCTGTATATGCATTGTACGTATACACATTGATTAAGTTTATTATTTCTGTATTTGCAAGTAATAATAATTGCGTTACAAAATTACGCTTATTCGTTTACGTTTTATTTACGATAAATTTTAAGCTGCATCATGGTTCATTATATTATTTTTTTTTTTAACTTTTTCGGGAAGTTAGCAAAGTCATTAATAATTTCAAAAATACAGCGCGACAAATTTTTTGATTTCACGATTAACTTATACGACTAATTTACGACAAATTATGCAATAGTTTATTTTTTGTTTGGTGGAAATGGCTTCGCTAACTTCACGTACCTTCATATTACAATAATGTTGCTAATAGTTCTAATATTACTTATATGTATTTTCTAAACAATCATGTATTAAATTACAGAGCAGTTGAGTAATTCTACCTAAAAATACTAGGCATCATAGTGTCTCATGGTTTGCAAGTAAAATTACATAATTTTGTTTTAGAGTGTACATATAATGTACTCATATGTGCATGGGCTAGCAGTATTTTCAAGCGTTGATAAACACGTGTGTGTTTATATCTCTTTTACGTTTTTATTCGTGGGAAGTTCACCAATTAAAAATGGCAAAATGACACGGGGCACTGTAATGAAATTTGAATTTTTACTCTGTTCAACACTTCTTTCTACATTAATATGTGCAATCTAAAAACGAAAATTATGTCATTTTTGCCTATAAACCATGAGACACTATGATGCCCAGTATTTCTAGATAGAATTATTACTCAACTACTCTGTATATTTTAGAACATAATTGTTTAAATATATATATATCAATATACTGGGTGTCCCATTTTAATCCGCCACCTGCAATAACTTTAAAATCGTGCATCGGACAAAAAAATGTTTCCGATAAAAAGTAAATGGTTTCGAGGGGGACATCTGATGCAGAGACCATTGCCCCCTCTGGACCCCCTGAGGGGCGGGAAAGGGGGGCAACTTTGAAATCTTAAATGGAACACTCTATTTTTTATTGTAGATTCTGATAGGCCAATAAAAAGTATGTAAATTTTATTTTAAGACTTTTTTTTATCTTTGATAGATGGCGCTGCAAACAGCATTTTTTTTCTCAGTTTATCAATCTTCAATTTGAATAAAAAAATTGTAACTAAGTACGATATTCAAGATTTTTTCAGTTTTTTGGGAAAAGGGGGGGGGCAAGGGTCACTGCATCAAATATCTTTCTCAAAACCATTAACTTTAAGTTAATGGTTTCGAGGGGTATAACTTTAAGTTAATGGCTTCGAGGGAATATCTGATTCAGTGACCTTTGCCCCCCCCCCTCTTCCCAAAGAACTGAAAAAAACTTGATTATCGAACTTAGTTACACCTTTTTTTTCAAATTGAAAACAGATAAACTGAGAAAAAAAATGCTGTTTGCAGCGCCATCTTTCAAAGATAAACAAAAAGTCTAAAAATAAAATTTACATACTTTTTAATGGCCTATCAGAATCTACAATAAAAAATAGGGTGTTCCATTTAAGATTTCAAAGTTGCCCCCCTTTCCCGCCCCCTAGGGGGTCCGGGAGAGGCGAGGGTTCCTGCATCAGATGTCCCCCTCGAAACCATTTACTTTTTACCCGAAACATTTTTTTGTCCGATGCACGATTTTAAAGTTATTGCAGGTGGCGGATTAAAATGGGACACCCAGTATATATATATATATATATATATATATATATATATATAATATACATACATACATACATACATACACAATTACGCCATGTACCCACTTGGGTGTGGCACAAACTCTTTTCATCATCCCAAAATCAGTCGCCTTCAAACATTCCTATCCAAACAAGCAAGTTTCGCTTCATCCACATTCATAATTCCTCTCATATATGCTCTTCTATTCCTACTACTTGGAAACTTTTGCTCACGCAAAACACTCTCAATCATACCACTCCAACTACTCATCGGACGTCCACTAGCAAACGTATACCATCAAAATCATTCAAATAGATCTTTTTAACTAAACGTTTATTAGACATTCGCTCAAGATGTCCGAACCATCTTAACTGACTCTTAACACTTGACAACTTTTGCTACATTTTTTTCAATTTCACACTTATTATACACTAATCTATTTCGTACCCGATCTCTCCTATTTACACCCAGCTACCCCACGTAAAAATCTCATTTCTACAGCAGTCATTTTCCGTTTATGCTTTTGCAACCTAACGCAACATTCACTACCATACATCAACGTAGGCACCAACACTGCATTATATATTACAAACATATTATGTAATATGATATATATTAGCAACGGAATGGAAAAAAGTTACAATATTACAATTTTTTAGTTAAAGTTTCTTTTAGTAAATTTACAAAAATTTTGTAAATTT
Source organism: Clivina fossor (assembly GCA_963966155.1). Taxonomy (NCBI): domain Eukaryota; kingdom Metazoa; phylum Arthropoda; class Insecta; order Coleoptera; family Carabidae; genus Clivina; species Clivina fossor. The sequence goes on from OZ014566.1 coordinate 12,223,304, forward strand.
GCTTTCAGAAATTTTCCATAAATAGCTAAAATTTGTTTAGTTCTATTATTTTAATTTTATTTTATATATTTTATATATTATTTTTTAATATTATTTTTGGTATAATTTATACATATTTCTAAATTTATCATAAAAGATGTATTTTAAAATGAATGAACTGTACTTAAAATATTTTATTAGTATTATTACACTTAAATTATGTACTAATCGTGAGTCTCATTATTTTCATGAATTATTACTTATAGATATTAAAATGCAAGCTGTAATATTAAATAATTTAAGTTAAGTTACACCAAACAATATTAATTGCAATTCTACATTGCAATTTGCAGAAAGTAAGCAATTTTACATACTTATTAGGTCATTTTTTACTTACTTTATTTGATTAGCATGTAAAAATTATCAAATTTTGAGGTAGAAATACAGAATATTTCGTAGTAAAATAAAATTACAGATTTTTTATAGTAAAATTCTTCTGTAATCTCGCTATAATTTTGGTTGCAGTGTGTACATATAAAGTTTTCGAACGGTATTTTTCATGCTAGGCTAGGTGTGCGAACGAACAAACGTTTATTTTAAAACCAAATCGTAAAATTTTAAACATACACACACACACATGCATATTAAAAGTAAAGTGTGTGTATTCCGGAGTTACGGATTTATGTTTCGGACTTTTAAATTTTAGTGGGATTCTAAAAATATAGATGTACGTGAAGGCTCATTACCAATAATTTGACTGCAAGGAAAAAGTGATTGGTACGGTGTCTGTAACATTTTCATTTTTTTACCACTTTGACTGCAAGGAAAAAGGGGTATAGCGGTTGGTACGGTGTCTGTAACATTTTCAAAAAAAAAAAAAAATTGTGTATAGAAATCTTTCATATAGCCTCTAGAATCTATCAGATTCGTCATCTAGAGTCTAGATGACGAATCTGAACTTAGTTTATGTGGGTGTATGGATGTGCGTCATCAGCTCGCTCCGTCGTAAGTTAAAATTTTGTGGCCCTAAACGGTTCAACCGATTTTAATGAAATTTTCAGGATAAATTTGTCTAGTACCCAAGATGGTCATGTGGTTTTGTTTTTTTCCTGTGATGCCAACTTTCCGAGAAAAAAATTACTAAAGTTTTTAAAAATTCATATTGGCTACATTATTTATCCGATTTCGATCAAATTTTCAGAAAAGATATCCCTAATGCTCTCATTAGCTATATAATTTTATTAATATCCAGTGTTGCCAACTTTCCGAGAAAAAAATTACTAAAGTTTTTAAAAATATATTATGGCCAAGTTATTTAACCGATTTTACTCAAATTTTCACAAAAGATTCTCCTAGTAATCATATAATTTACATAATTTTAACAAAATACAGTGTTGCCAACTTTCCGAGAGAAAAATTTACTAAAATTTTTAAAAATTTATTTTGATCACTTTAACCGATTTTAATCAAATTTTCATAAAAGATTTTTCTAGTGCCTAAATAAATTATGCAATTTTAACAAAATACAGTGTTGCTAACTTATTGAGAAAAAAATCACAAATTTTTTTAAAAATTTATTGTGGCTACATTATTTATTCGATTTTGATTAAATTTTCAGAAAAGTTTCTCTAGTGCCTACATAAATTATAATATTATTAAAATACAGTGTTGCCAACTTCTACTCTTATTTTTTTTAGAAATCCTTCATTTTGCCTGATGTTGACGAATCCTAACTTTGTTTATGTGGGTGTATGTGTGTGTGCGTCGTCAGTCCGTTTGCTCGCTCGTTCGTCAGTGAAAATTTTGTGATCGCAACTCTTCCTAGACGAGGTTCAACCGATTAGAATGAAATTTTCATGATAGGATCAAGATTGTCATGTGATTATTTTTCCTTAAGTCGACTTGCCGGTGAAAAAATCACTAAAGTTTTAAAAAATTTATTGTGGCTACATTATTTATTCGATTTTGATCAAACTTTCAGTAAAGATTTTTCTAGTGCCCACATAAATTATGTAATTTTAAAAAAATACAGTGTTGCCAACTTTCCGAGAAAATAATTACTAAAGTTTTTTTTTTAAATTTATTGTGAGTACATTATTTATTTGATTTTGATCAAATTTTCAAAAAAGGTTCCTTTAGTGCCCACATAAGTTATGTAATTTTAATAAAATACATTTTTTTTTTAAATTTTTGGTCAATTTAGAAATGAATAGAAAAAAAAAATAATAAAATTAAATTACATTTCTAAAGTTGTATAGGGATTTTTACTTGAGATTTTTATGTTTTTTAAGAAAATATTCGAAAAAAAATTAAAATTTTAGTAAAGTCTTTGGTGCATCTCACGCTTTTTCTCCTTCTTGAAACTATTTCTATAGTAATATTAATATCAAAAGATAAACTTTTGTTCTTGGGTCCTGAACCTGTGTTTACTCGAACCACAAACACTCAGAAAATCTGAAGATGACTGAAAAGTCAAAACGCGTCATTGCTAAAAAACAAGATTAGAAGTATATGGGTAAACCCATATATAGACCACTTTGACATTATCACATAAATGATAGGAAATAGGAATAAAAAGATTTTCAGCGAAAGTTGGCAACATTGTATTTTGCTAATATATAATATTATAGGCGCTAAAGGTATCTACTGTAAAAATTTCATTAAAATCGGATAAATAATGCGGGCATAACAAATTTTTTGAAAATTATTACTTTTTTTTTCGGAAAGTTGGCAACACCGTATTTTAATAAAATTATAATTTATGTGGGCACTAGGAGAAACTTTTCTGAAAATTTGATTAAAATCGGATGAATAATGTAGCCACAATTAATTTTTTTAAATTTTAGTAATTTTTTTCTCGATAAGTTGGCAATACTGTACTTTGTTGAAATTATTTAATTTATATGGATATCAGAAGAATCTTTTGTGAAAATTTGAACAAAATCGGTTAAACAACATGGCTGTAATAAATTTTTAAAAACTTTAGTAATTTTTTTCTCGGAAAGTTGGCAACACTAGAAAAAACCAAAACTACATGACCATCTTGGGCACTAGAAAAATTTATCCTGAAAATTTGATTAAAATCGGTTGAACCGTCTAGGAGGAGTTGCGATCACAAAATTTTGTCTGAGGACCGAGCGAGCGAGCGAGCGAGCTGACGACGCACATCCATTCACCCACATAAACTAAGTTCAGATTTGTCATCTGGAGGCTATATGAAGGATTTCTATACACAAATTTTTTTGTTTTGCTAATGTTACAGACACCGTACCAAACGCTATACCACTTTTTCCTTGCAGTCAAAGTGGTAACAATAACGAACCTGATAGGGAATTTAATAACACTATAATTATTTCTATAGTAGTGCGTCTATTACACAAAAATATTGTACCACCGAGAGCGGGTGGTATATAAGTTTGTTATTTAGATCGGATATAATGTTTTCTGCCACACTTGGTTTTCCGTGGTTTAAAAGTGGATATAGGAGCCAAATAAGAGGGGTGTCCTCTTATGCTCTACAGGGGTTAGAAGGGGGGTGCGACTATGAGTCGCGCTCGAAGGAACCAGCTGTCGAATAGAGGGTTAGCTCTCGGACAGTGACGGAGTCTATTAATCGCTACAGCTACTGCTCTATAGCGGGCCTTACACGGTCAATCAGGAATGACAGTCTGACTGAAAAATTAGACAGACTTCAATCACAAAGCTTTTTATACTTATCAGTCAGACGGAAGTAGGAAACTAGGAAACTTTGAATTGCGCATGTGCGCTCACTTGCACAGCTCAGCTAAGCACTAGCTAAATATGCAACTCAGTATCGGTAAGGGAGGAAGCAATTCGCTCACATCCAACTCAGTTACGAGACGATAAATAAAACAGCTATTATTTCAAGGTTACTGATATTTGCTGATCTGAGCTGCGTTTTTCGCTAAAATAAAAAACATAGCTATTATCAGTTCGTGAGAGAGAGATTAGCGGTTACTTTTAAAATTTCTTGCAACTCTGAGAAGCATTCAGACTTCTCGTGATTAAAGCTCGAATTTCAAAATATTTGAAAATTCGTCGAATCTATTTATCAGTCCATCAGTCTTGACCCTTATATTTTCAATCAGAATATCAATCTTCGGTCTAAATGTCATTCCGAATGATCGTGTATTTAATTGTGTTTATGTTATTTTCTAAATTTGACTTGCGTAATTAGAAACACTCATAGATTTTAACCTGAGTTTATTTTAAAACCAATTTTAATTAATTAAAATTGATTTAAATCAAATGATTTTGCTTGAATACATAGCAGAATTAAATACGGCATTATTTTTGGGGGAAATTCTACTCTTGCAAACAAAATATTTCTTCTGCAAAAGCGAATATTAAGATGTATGGCTGGGAAATCAACTCTAACAAGTTGTAAACCTATTTTTGTTGAATAACAAATAATGACATTCTCTAGTATGTACATACATATATGAAATTTGCACTACTACTACTACTACTACTACGCAAGCCACTCTCTCAGTCATACTACTCCAACTACTCATCGGACGTCCACTAGCAAACGTATACCATCAAAATCATTGAAATAAATCTTTTTAACCAAATGTTCATTAGACATTCGCTCAACATGTCCGAACCATCTTAACTGACTAACACCACATACACTAATCGTATTTCGTACCCGATCTCTCCTATTTACTCCATATACCCCACGTAAAAATCTCATTTTAAATGTATAAATCATATATTTTTATTGACTGTCCATGGTAAATGTAAATTATTATTATTAAAATTAACCTAATCTCCTGTTTAGCAGGTCTCGTTTTTCATTGAATTTATGTACCTAATATCCCAGATGCACGCCTCTGCCAATTGTCCACACACACACACACTCACACCCTCGGTTGTCATCGTCAGCACGGTAGACTCCTCTGAGTCACCGAATATCGCGGTGATTAAGTTTGTCTCGTACTTATTCTCGGACATGTACGCAACGCGAATATTCGTTATCGCAGGAATAACCCCGTGAAGGGGGTTTTTATAAATATGGTCTTGATAGCTCAGTGGTAGAGCATTCGCCCGGCAAGCGAAAGGACCCTGGTTCGATCCCAGGTTGAGGCGATAAGATTTTTTCATTTTCAGATTATTCCTTTATGATTATATTTGAGTTATATATATATATATATGTATATATATATATATATGTTTCATAGAAAGTTTAAGTTATATTTCATAGAAAATTTGAGTTATGTTCCATAGAAAATTTAAGTTATGTTTCATGGAAAATTTGAGTTATGTTCCATAGAAAATTTAAGTTATGTTTCATGGAAAATTTGAGTTATGTTCCATAGAAAATTTAAGTTATGTTTCATGGAAAATTTAAGTTATGTTTCATGGAAAATTTGAGTTATGTTCCATTGAAAATTTAAGTTAAGTTTCATAGAAAATTTGAGTTATGTATCATGGAAAATTTGACTTATGTTCCATAGAAAATTTAAGTTATGTTGCATAGAAAATTTGAGTTATGTTCCATAGAAAATTTAAGTTATGTTTTATGGAAAATTTGAGTTATGTTCCATAGAAAATTTAAGTTATGTTTTATAGAAAATTTGAGGTATGTTTCATGGAAAATTTCAGTTATGTTGCATAGAAAATTTAAGTTATGTTTCATAGACAATTTGAGTTATGTTTCAAAGAAAATTTGAATTGTTTCATAGAATATTTGAATTATATTTCATAGAAAATTTGAGTTTTGTTTAAAAGTAATATGAATCTATATTATATAGGTATATATATACTTATATATTTTAGTTATGTTTAAAAGTAATATGAATTTTCTTTCCGAGAAAAAAAATACCATAGTTTTTAAAAATATATTATGGCTATGTTATTTAACCGATTTTACTCAAACTTTCACAAAAGATTCTCCTAGTATTCATATAATTTATGTAATTTTAACAAAATACAGTGTTGCCAACTGTACGAGAAAAAAATTTACTAAAATTTTTTAAAAATTTATTATGATCACTTTATTTAACCGATTTTAATCAAATTTTCATAAAAGATTCTCCTAGTGTCTAAATAAATTATGCAATTTTAACAAAATACAGTGTTGCCAACTTATCGAGAAAAAAATCACAAATTTTTTAAAATATATATATATATATATATATATATATATATATATATATATATATATATATATATATATATATATATATATATATATATAGATGATGTCTTTGATTTTCTTTCGACTCATCCTGTGATGGTAAACACCATCATCAGAATGGTGAAGGAGCGCACCATCATCATCACGTGCCCATTTAGTGCAGCGATATTCCATCGCAGAGTGTACACGTGCGCGTCGTTGCCATAGCAACGGGCGGGCGCTGGTCGATGTTTTTGGGCCATAAAGTTTTATGTTCTATGTTCGTCTGCTGCTATCGTGTGTAGGGGGGAACGCACTGATCGTGAGTGTATATAGGCGTCGTGTGTGTCTGATCGGGTGGCCGGTGAACGCGCGCGTCGAAAAGCCGACGACGCTTGCGACGGCGTCGTTCTACACTGTAAAAAGTTTTCTAAATTTACATAAATTTTTTATAGTGAAAATTACTATTATATTATTTAGCAGAAAAAATTAAAAAAAAAACAAGATTAGAAGTATATGGGTAAACCACTTTGACATTTCTCGGAAAGTTGGCAACACTGTATTTTAATAATATTATAATTTATGTGGGCACTAGGAGAAACTTTTCGCGAAAATTTAATCAAAATCGAATGAATAATGTAGCCACAATAAATTTTTTAAAAAATTTGTGATTAACATAGCCATAATATATTTTTAAAAACTTTAGTAATTTTTTTCTCGGAAAGTTGGCAACACTGGATATTAATAAAATTATATAATTAATGGGAGCATTAGGGATACCTTTTCTGAAAATTTGATCAAAATCGGATGAATAATGTAGCCAATATGAATTTTTAAAAACTTTAGTAATTTTTTCTCGGAAAGTTGCATTACTGGAAAAAACCAAAACCACATGACCCTATCTTGGCCACTAGACAAATTTATCCTGAAAATTTCATTAAAATCGGTTGAACCGTCTAGGAGGAGTTGCGGCCACAAAATTTTGACTTACGACCGAGCGAGCTGACGACGCACATCCGTACACCCACATAAACTAAGTTCAGATTCGTGTTCTAGAGGCTATATGAAGGATTTCTATAAACAATTTGTTTTTTTTTGAAAATGTTACAGACACCGTACCAAACGCTATACCACTTTTTCCTTGCAGTCAAAGTGGTAAAAACAAAATAAAAAACAGACATATATGATATAATTGTAATAAAATATGTAATATTTCATAAAAAAAAATAATATGGATTTTGTAGTTGTTACAGATATAATATTACTAATTTTTACATGCTACATAAAAATTACTTATTGTATCTGTTAATTTACCAAATTTTTATTGAATTTTACAATAAATAAATATATAATAAAAGTTAATTATACATACATACATATATACAATTATACATACATGCACAATCACGCCATGTACCCAAATGGATGTGGCACAAACTCTTTTCATCATCCCGAAATCAGTCGCCTCCAAACATTCCTATCCAAACAAGCAACTTTTGCTTCATCCACATTCATAATTCCTCTCATACATGCTCTTTTATTTCTACTATTTGGAAACTTTCGCTTACGCAAAACACTCTCAATCATACCACTCCAACTACTCATCGGACGTCCACTAGCAAACGTATACCATCAAAATCATTCAAATAAATTTTTTTTAACAGCAAACATTCAATAGACCTTTGCTCAACATGTCCGAACCATCTTAACTGACTAACACCAACTTTTGCTACAACATTTTTTTCAATCACACTCATCGTACCCTAATCTTTTTCGTACCCGATCTCTCCTATAGTTACACCCAGCTACCCCACGTAAAAATATCATTTCCACAGCAGTCATTTTTCGTTTATGCTGTTGGAACCAAACAATAATAATACAATAAGTGTTATTTTAATGTAATAATACATTAAAATCTATAAATATTTTACACAAAAAGAGTAAATTAGTTTTATATAATTTTTTGATTAAATATTCATATGTGCGCTATATGTGAAAATTAAATTCTATACTAAAATTACATAATATAATCCAGAGGCATTTTTCTTACCCATAACTTTTATTATTGTAAAATAGGCAGAAAAACTTTTTACAGTGTAGTTTATGGGTGAGAGTAGTAGCGCGCTAGTTAGGTCCAATGCGCTCATCGCACGGCTTGCTCTGATGTGATTCGGAAGATATGGAGGGGGGGGGGGGGCTTTGAGATTACTCCCACTCCAGGTGAAGGTATAGCGAGAGATAGAGGAGCACGTTTTAAATTATATCGGTGGGGCGTGGGTCGGTAGTGAGTTGTACAATATACATATGCAAATGCAAGTTGAATTTATTTATATTATAACGGAATGAAATTCTATAGATTTGTCTTTTTTAATCAAGGCAATTACATTAATTAATAAATACATACATACATACACACACAATCACGCGATGTACCCAAAAGGGTGTGGCACAAACTCACTTTTCATCATCCCGAAATCAGTCGCCTTCAAAGATTTCTATCCGCAAACATTCCTATCCACATTCATAATTCCTCTCATACATGCTCTTTTATTCCTACTACTTGGAAACTTTCGTTCACGCAAGCCACTTTCTCAATCGTACCACTACAACTACTCATCGGACGTCCATGCAAACGTATACCATCAAAATATCATTCAAATAAATCTTTTTAACAGCAAACGTTCATTAGACGCATTCGCTCAACATATCCGAACCATCTTAACTTTTTGCTACAACATTTTTTTCAATTTCACACTCATCATACACTAATCTATTTCGTACCCGATCTCTCTTATTTACACCACATACTCCACGTAAAAATCGCATTTCCACAGCAGTCATTTTCCGTTTATGCTTTTGCAACAAAAAAAAAATAGACTTTGAACTTTTTTCTGGAATTTTTATTTTTACTTTTATTGGAAATTGTCCCGAGTTCTAACCCTTTCGTCAAAGCTCTGCTGCGCGGTAATAATGATAAATAATAAATTTTAAAAAATTTAATTATTTTTTTTTGGTAAGTTGGCAACCCTGTACGGAAGTCAGTGTGGACACTTGAAAAAATCTTTTGTGAAAATTTGATTAAAATCGGTTAAATAACATGGCCTATAATGAATTTTTAAATATTTTAGTAATTTTTATTCGGAAAAGTTATGGCTAAAATTATATAATTTATGTAGGCACTAAAAGAATCTTTCGTGAAAATTTGATTAAAATCGGTTAAATAACGCGACCATAATGAATTTTTAAAATTTTAGTAAAGTGGCCAACACTGTTTTACTAAAATTATATAATTTATATAGTTGCTAGGGGTATCTTCTGTAAAAATTTGATTGGCAACTCTGTATTTTATTAAAATGACATAATTTAATCGGATAAATAATGTGGCCACAATAAAAATTTTAAAACTTAGTAATTTTTTTCTCGGAAAATAAAACCACATAACCATGTTGGGCACTAGATAAACCTATTCTGAAAATTTCATTAAAATCGGTTGAACCGAGTTGCGGTCACAAAATTTTGACTGACGACCGATCGAGCGAGCTGACGACGCATTCACATACACCCTTGCATAAACTAAGTTCGTGGATTCGTCTGTTCTAGACAGAGGCTATATAGAGAAGTATTTCTATGTAAGTTTTTTTGTTTTTGAAAATATTACAGACACCGTACCCATCACTATACCACTTTTTTCTTGCAGTCAAAGTGGTAAAAATCTTAATCTTTAATGATACGTACATACATACACAATAATGCCATATACCCAAAAGGGTGTGGCTCAAACTCTTTTTATCATCCCGAAATCAGTTGAATCCAAACATTCCTATCCGCAAACAAGCAACTTTCGCTTCATCCACATTCATCATTCCTCCTCTCATACATGCTCTTTTATTCCTACTACTTGGAAACTTTCGCTCACGCAAAACACTCTCAATCATACCACTCCAACTAGTACTACTACTACTTCATTATCTTTAATGATAATCAATTAAAACTTAAAATATCAATATATCATCTAAATACTTCAAACAATATCTAAATTGGTGTTTTTTTTTTCAATTCCGTTCAATAACAAGACATAGAGATATTAGGCCACTTGATCAATTAAACTGAGTGTGTTTGTGTAAAGAATTTACAGAGGCGACAATCAAAATTTATATTAAAATGTATACCAGAAACACCAGAGTAAGTGGAGTGGTATTAGTTCTAACTGACGATGAGACCTATCATGTAAATAAACAAGATTTTAATGATTTAGAAGGCTTATTGGGACATACACAGCTGTCTATGATTATAAGTTGATTGACATTACTGGAGGAGGGCGGTAAATTGTTATTACGCCCCCATATAAACACAACTGGAAACTTTCATAATGTACACCCCTATAGTATGCAAGGATCTAGACAGTTTACCAACGAGAATATGCATAGTTTTAAAGTTTACACAGAACAAAACAAAAATAACTATTTCATCTAATTTTAGATGATCTTGTTGTTTATTTGCTAGTGATGCAATGGTTAGTGCATATATACATACATACACAATCACGCTATGTACCTAAAAGGATGTGGCACAAACTCTTTCCATTATCCCGCAATTAGTTTCCACCAAACATTCCTATCCAGACAAGCAACTTTAAGGCCAGTTCAAGGCAAACAAAAGGCTATATTCAGACAGAATAATTTTACATTCGATTTATTCGTTTAATGATACATATTTATGGTAACTAATTATTAGAAAAATTAGCTAATTTATGTACAATTAATAATTTAATAACAATTTTTATATTCAGACAGAATTAGCATACAAAAAAATTAATCAAATATTAAATTGTCAATATTTTTTTTTGTTTATTATTATTTTGATTTCAAAAAATATAAGTATATGTTGTTAATTATAATAAAGATTAATCATATTTTTTTTTTTCAAATAAAATGTATGTGTGAAATAAGAGACAATCATATTTTTCAAGGAAAATGATGAAAATTTTTTTTTTACAAATAAACCACACATACAAAAATTCTGAAATTAATACATAAGTACTATAATAATAATTAACAACATATATTATATTTTTTGGAAATCAAAATAATGATAAACAAAGAAAATATTGACAATTTAATATTTGATTAATTTTTTTTATATGCTAATTCTGTAAATATATAAATAGTTGTACATAAATTAGCTAATTTTTCTAATAATTAGTTACCATAAATACGTAGTATTAAAGGAATAAATCGAATGTAAAATTATTCTTTTTTGTATTCCCACCACATTTCTGAATATAACTTTTTATTTGCTTTGAAATGCCCTTAACTTTATCCATATTCATAATTCCTCTCATAGATGCTCTCCTATTCTTATTACTTGGAAACTTTCACTGCACGCAAGCCACTCTCTTAATCATACCACTCCAACTAATCATCGGACGTCCACTTGCAAACATATAGCTTCAAAAATCATTCATACAAATATCTTTTTAACCAAACGTTCATAAGGCATTCGCTCAAAATGTCCGAATCATCTTAACTAACTAAACACGGCAACTTTTGCTACAACATTTTTTTTTCAATTTCACACTCATCATACCACTAATCGTATTTCGTTCCCCCGATTAGTTTACTAGTGTTTAAACAAAATGTTAGAAAATCAATCAGTAATTTTACAATTATTCAGAAGTTTATGACTTGTTTTTTTTTTCCTGATGATAAAATAAATAAGGCTAACGCGCGATTGATGTTACATGTAATAAACTTCTAACGGCTACAGTTCCGTTAGAAAGCATTTTCGGACATATGTTTATATGAAGTTTTTTATTTAGATTACTCATAGAAATCATCTGGAGTAGTTTTTCCCCGACGTTATAAATCACCCTGTATATATACATATACATAAAAATAGTTAATAAACTCTTACTTTCGAAATGTAAAAACAAAATCAAAAAAATCACAAACAGTTTAACTCTGGTTACAAAATCAAAACCACTTTTAGGAGCTCAAAAACATAACATTTTATACAATTTTTCGTTGTATGTATAATCTGAAATTTTGTCCACTTCGATTCAGGATTCATATCAATGTGTGGCTTACAAGGACTATACATTATCCTTTATTCAAGGGAATTTCCCAAATGTCCAAAAGCATTAATTTTCGGTTTTAAATTTATTACCACTTTGACTGCAAGGAAAAAGTGGTATAGCGTTTGGTATGGTGTCTGTAACATTAGCAAAAAACAAAAATTGTGTATAGAAATCCTTCATATAGCCTCTAGATTAGACGAATCTGAACTTAGTTTATAAGTGGGTGTATGGATGTGCGTCGTCAGCTCGCTCGCTCGGTCGTCAGACAAAATTTTGTGATCGCAACTCCTCCTAGACGGTTCAACCGATTTTAATGAAATTCTCAGGAAAAATTTGCCTAGTGTCCAAGATGGTCATGTGGTTTTGGTTTTTTCCAGTGATGCCAACTTTTCGAGAAAAAAATTACTAAATTTTTTAAAAATTCATATTGGCTACATTATTTATCCGATTTTAATCAAATTTTCAGAAAAGATTTTCCTAATGTTTCCATTAATTATATAATTTTATTAATATCCAGTGTTGCCAACTTTTCGAGAAAAAAATTACTAAAGTTTTAGAAAATTCATTATGACCATCAGTATTTAACCGATTTTAATCAAATTTTCATAAAAAATTTTCTTGGTGCCTAAATAAATTATACAATTTTAACCAAAATATAGTGTTGCCAACTTATCGAGAGAAAAAAAACACATTTATTTTTTTAAATTTATTGTGGCTACATTATTTTTTCGATTTTGATCAAATTTTCAGGAAAGTTTCTCCTCGTGCCCACATATATTATAATTTTATTAAAGATATTGTGTTGCCAACTTTCCGAGAAATGTCAAAGTGGTCTATATATGGGTTTACCCATATACTTCTAATCTTATCTATCTAGCTTTTAGAAGAATGTTTATCTATCTATCGTATCGTAGAAAAAAATTTGTTCTTTCTGTAAGGAAAAGTGAGGATAGTGTAAGATGAATTGTATATGTTTACTTTGAGGCGGGTCTAAATTGTAAATAAACTAAAAATGTCTGTAAATAATACACGGCTTTGGTAAGGTAGGTTTTCTAGGCAAAGACTGTTCAATTTTTTTCTCTCAAAGCCATCTTGATGTTTTGTTGAATGTTATTTGACATGCGGGATAAAGAAGAAGAAGAATTTTTCTCGCTGTCGCAAGCTTTGATCTTTCGGGGAACTTTTAAACACATTAAACAAATAATTGTGTGTTTTGAGTTGCCTTTGAAATTTACAAAGATGAAATTTACCAGAGATGTTGGGGTCTGTAGAGAATAATATTTACATGATATATTATTTCATTTTGCTGTTGAAGTTTTCTGATTTATATCAGATATTAGAAAGAGTACTAGGGAATCCCGTGACCCGTTAAAGGGTCACGTTTGAAATCGAAAATAGTAATGAAACATAAACATAATAAAAATAAATAATAATAATAAAATATCAATTGCACTATTATATATTACTCAAAAGCAACACTTCTATCAGTAGTGTAGATAACTTCACACAGCTGTCATTTGACATTTGCATTATAAACATAATTTGATTCAAATTTTTGAGAAGCAAGATGAAATCGTAGAAAGATGAAACTTGCCTATTCTCAAATAGGGAATGAACCAATTAAAATGACATCACTCCCATCAAAATCGCGGTTCAGGGGTTTAGGAGGAGATGCTGGAGAAACATATATACATACATACATTCATACATACAAACATTTGACAATTAGAGAGATTAAATTTGGTTAGATATGAAAATAAAGTAGATACATATCTATATGATATAATATATATATATATATATATATATATATATATATATATATGTGTGTGTGTGTGTGTGTGTGTGTGTGTTTCTCTCTCTCTCTCTCTCTGTTTCTTTATGTACAAATAGTCTTTGACATAGCACCATTCCGAATGCATATCTGCATAGAATTGCATGTGCCGTCTGCTGCAATGCAATGTTTCTGCTGTATATATATATATATATATATATATATATATATATATCCTTGTGTAGATTGAATTTAGAGATCTCTTTGATGTCTCTCTCACCAAAGTTTACTCAGCCAAATAAAAACTGTGTCCGTATTTCCGCTATCATCATATGGATGAGGCTCTGATGGAGATCAAAACTATTTTATTTTTTTTTTCCATGTTACTTTGATTACATTACATACATATTAATATTTTTTACTTATTTGTTTTTATATTTTGCTCGGTATATGACTTTTGTTCGGTATACGACTTAATTCAATTATACTAGACCAGACTAAAACTTCGCAGTGACAAGGGGTATATAATTTTGTTAAATTTCTTTTGATTTTTATTTTTTAGTAAAATTTTATTCATTTTATTAAAAGCAACAGAAAACTATAATAAATTTATTTTTCTTATTAATATGCTCAAACAGTGTTTAAATTATTTTACAACCCCCATTAATATATTCCATATCAAAAGGAGTTTTTTTTTGTAGGTACATAAGAACGGATTAATCATTTTTACATTACTTTTTATGGGAAAGGTTGGTTTGGTATACGTCTTATTTGGTATAAGTCTAAACATCAGGAACAGATTAAGGTCGTATACCGAGGTTTTACTATATATATATATATATATATATATATATATATATATATATATATATATACCGGGTGTTCGTTCGTTAGGTTCGAATGGGCGTTTAACATGTAATTTCGATAAATTGCGATATACTACTTTCTCGAGTAAAATTCTGTAGTGCATTCTGGTTTGGCAGGAGAAATTATTGAAAATTCTAAAAAACATTTTAAAATTTTCAATAATTTTTCCTGCCAAACCAGAATGAGGTAGAGAAAAAAGTTACTTAGCTATTATGTAGCTAATTTTACTAAATTTTTTCAGATTTTTTTGAGCAAATTTTTAAGAAAATCTTATTTTGAAAAAATCCCAAGGGTCTTGTCAAATTTTCAAAAATTCAGTTTTTTCTACTAAACGATGCATCGTAGAATAATGGTTTCTTCACTCAATTATCGTACTCATTATTCCGTATTTTTCCATGTCATGCTTATTTTCCTACACCTCATAGTTTTTGAGTAAAAAAAGAAAAACCAAAAAATAAAAAAAAAATTCTAGCGCCCAAACGGCACATGCTAGCAAATTAAAACTAAAACCAAATAATTGAACCTTTTATGCCTTATCGAAAAGTATTCTAAGTATTTCTTCGAATTTTACTCGAGAAAGTAGTATATCGCAATTTATCGAAATTACATGTTAAACGCCCATACGAACTTAACGAAGGAACACCCGATATATATTGTAATGCGTTTCGTTCGTCTTTTTACGAGATAATTAAATAAAACAAAATATACACTTATTAACTAGATATTTATTATTTGAAACGATTAAATATAGAATGTAAATATAAAAATATAAAAGTATGAATATAACTATAAACTAAATGGTTATAAGCTTAAACACTAGTAATCAAACTAACACTAAATATTTATTTCACTATTTATATAACTGTTGCACTCGAAGTGAACTTGTTTCAAGCTTAAGGTTTGCGTAAGAACTGTCTTGACTTTAGCATTCGCTGTGTTTTTATATGGCCATCGTGTTTTCGAGAAAGCAACTCTGGTTGCCTGTAGAATATTCCATAGCTGGCCCGATTCGTAAACATATAGAACTTTCTGGTAGGCGTCGCGCGGTCAAGGTTATTCATTTGTGGTAAACAGACGGGTCCTGGCTAGCTTACTTTGCTACATTGCCCCCTCCCTAGAGTGTTCCGTCCCGGGACACTCATAAATTATTGGTGAGGGGCCATGGCGAAATCGACACGTGGTCCCGCGAGCGCAGTGGGAGGTATGATAAAAGTAGCATTCCACGGTCTTTTCGGCTTTCTTGTTTTCCAGAGGATTGAAGCTACAAACAAGAATGTCAATGCCGGTATGCTGGAAAAGAGTTTCCAGCATATTTCTAATAATTCGCCAATCTAAACCGTCAAGGCCACAGCCTACTCTGGGGATCGCCAATTTTAGGATATTGTCCCGTAGGAGTAGCTCGCGTAACGTCTGCAGTGTGTTCCACATTGATTGGTAACTGGGCTTCTCTCGAGACAGTTCCTTTGTAACCAGGTAGTAGATGTTGCGGTGTTCCCTTTGCAGATGTAATGCGGCCCCAACAGCAGGCAGCTGTTCCCGTAGCTCGGTGATCCCACCAAACTTCTTGCGGAAAACGGTAGCAATCCCTCTGGACATTTGCAGGTCCTGAGCGACGCAATGTGCAAGTGCATAGTCCTCGGGTACGGTGAACAGGTCCTGTTGAACTTCTCGGGTGACGCCATGACGGGCCTTGCGACCTGCAGCGTAAGAGGACATAAATTGCTCGAAGTCCACCTCTTCGCTCCGTAACTGGTGGACGTGGCCTTCTTCGATATTAGGATCTTCCTCGTTTTGCCCAGCGAACGGGGCTAGACGATTATAGTGGATGACCCTTGGTTTTCCATTGGGCGTCTTGCGGATCCGGTATATGACATCGTTAATCCTTTTTATGATTTGATACGGCCCTTCCCACCAGCGTTGCAGTTTAGGAGACAGTCCCCGACGACGTTGCGGGTTGTAGAGCCAGACTAAGTCTCCTGGCTTATAACCTCCCATATTAGCATTAATGTCGTAGCCGTCCTTCATCCGATCGCTTGCGATCTGTATGTTGGAACGAACCTGTTGATGTATTTCATCCATCTTCTTTCGTAGGTTGTCGACATAGTCTTCTCCGGCCAGGTCCTCTCCAGGTTTACAGCCGAATTTTAAATCACAAGGCAGGCGTAGCTCATGTCCAAAAACAATTTTTGCAGGGGTTTGTCCAGTGGTTTCGTGCACGGATGAACGATAGGCCAATAGAAACAGATGAATGTATTGGTCCCAGTCTTTTTGATGGTCGGAGACGACTTTTGATAGGTATTTACCCATTGTGCGGTTCATCCTTTCTACCATGCCATCAGACTGCGGATGTAATGCAGTCGTTCTAGTCTTCCGTATTCCTAGTAACCGACAAACTTCCTGGAAGATGTTGGATTCAAAGTTTCGTCCCTGATCGGAATGTAATTCCATTGGTATGCCGAATCGACTAAAGAGCTCTTTCACTAGGACTTCGGCAACTGTGGTAGCTTCTTGGTTTGGTAGTGCATACGCCTCTACCCATTTACTGAAATAGTCCATGGCTACCAGGATAAATTTGTTTCCTTGCTCACTCATCGGGAAAGGACCAGCTATATCAATGGCTATTCGCTCGAATGGACTGCCAACGTTATATTGTCGCATTGGCGCCTTACGTTTTCTATGCGGGCCATTACTTGTAGCGCATGTTACACATTTTCTGCACCACATTTTCACATCTTCGTGGCATCCGACCCAATAGAATCGTTCTCGCACTTTCTCGATCGTTTTCTTGACTCCTAAATGCCCGCCAGAGGTCCCGTCGTGGAGTTGTCGCAGTACATCCGAAACCTTGTTTCTCGGAACCAGTAGCTGCAATTTTTCCTGGGATCCCTCTTCATTTTCCAGAGTCCTCATTAGGAGCCCATTCCTAAGTACGATCGAGTTCCATTGCGACCAATACGATTTAAGGGTGCGACTATGTGGTGCCACTTCTTCCCAAGTTGGCCGTTGATCTATCGTTTTCCACCGTTTTAAGTGCTTTAAATCAGTGTCCATATCTTGTTCGTGGCTAATATTCCCTATTTGCCAGTCGTCATCAACGGCGGTCGTCCTAAGGAGAGTGGTCGCTTTTTCCTCAATTCGGGAGCAACTTTTACAATCCGGCAAGCATGGTCTTCTTGACAAGGCATCGGCATTACAGTGACTTTTGCCAGCGCGATGTTCAATGTCGAAGTCATATTCTTGTAATCGTTCAATCCATCGTGCCACTTGTCCTTCTGGGTTCTTGAATCGCAGCAACCATTTGAGGGCAGCATGATCGGTCCGCAGCAAGAATTTGCGGCCGTACAAGTATTTGTAAAAATACTCGATGGATTTCACTACTGCCAGTAATTCTCGCCGAGTTACGCAGTAATTGCGTTCGGGCTTTGACAGTCCTTTACTGTAATAGCCGATGACCTTTTCCTGTCCTTCCTGAATCTGCGACAGGACTCCGCCAATGCCTACGTTGCTCGCATCCGTATCCAATATGAATTTGCCTTCCTGAAGAGGGTAGCTCAAGACTGGTGCACCCACTAGGGCCTGTTTCAGGGTATCAAAGGCATTCTGACAGTCTTCATCCCAATTGTATTTACGACCATCTTCGGTTAGACGTGTAAGTGGTTTGGCTATGTTGGCAAATCCTAGGACATACCGTCGATAATAGGAACACAAACCAAGGAAACTTCTGAGTTCGTGTTTATCTAGCGGTACTGGCCATTCTTTGACAGCTTGTGTCTTTTCCGGATCAACAGCTACTCCTTTTCCGGAAACAACGTGGCCGAGGTAGTGTACTTCTTTCTGGAAAAGGTAGCATTTCTTGGGACTCAGCTTTAAATTGGCATGTCGCAGCCGTTGGAACACTTCTTCCAAATTCTTCACATGATCCTCGAAGGACTTTCCAATCACAATTATGTCGTCTAGATATACTAGACACGTTTTCCAGGATAGTCCATTCAGGACATTCTCCATCAGCCTCTCAAAGGTTGCCGGAGCATTACAGAGTCCGAACGGCATTACTTTGAACTGCCACAGTCCCGATCCGACACTAAACGCTGTTTTCTCACGATCTCCTTGATCCATGGCAACTTGCCAGTAACCGTTTTTCAGGTCCAGAGTCGAGAATATTCTTGATCCGGCCAGCGTGTCCAAGGTGTCATCTATTCTTGGCAGCGGGTAGCTATCTTTCTTTGTTACATTGTTCAACAGGCGATAATCAACACAAAATCGTGTTGACCCATCCTTCTTTTTCACCAGAACCACTGGCGACGCCCATGGACTGTTTGAGGTTTCTATCACATCATCCTTTTCCATGTCTTGGATGATTTGTTCGGCCTCCTCACGTTTCGCCAGTGGTAGTCTTCGCGCAGTTTGGCGTATAGGTCTCGCATCACCAGTGTCGATTCGATGATGAACAATGTTGGTTCGACCAGTACGACCACCCTCGGTTTTGAATATATCTTGGTAACGACACAATAGATCTTTAACTTTGTGTTGTTCTTCTTTGGTTAAATCTTGACAAGCACTCATGACCGTTTTGTTCAGATGTTCCGGAAATTTAGTTAACGTGGTTGCCGAGCTATTAATTTGTCGGACGATAGATGACGGTGACGAACAGTAACCAATCGACGTTCCATTACGTAATGTTACGGAATAATTGTTGATATTCATCAGCCGTACTGGAATGCTCTTCGTATTTCTAACTATAGTTTTTGCAATCAGCACTCCTTTATCCGGACCCTTGTCACCGTATCTTGGTTCCAACATAATGATTTGTTTTTCCGGAATCAGACGGTCTAGTTTTGCTTCCACAAATACTTCGCTGCGTGGTGGTAGCTCAATGTCGTTCAGCAAAACTGCCTGTGCCATCGTGTCTTCTCGCTGATGTAGAACAACTTCTTCATCATGAATCTTCACGATTCCTAGCTTCAGATTTAATTCAAAGCCGTGCGTTGTCATCACATCCATTCCAAGAATGATTTCTTCTTCTATATCCGCAACCAGCACTCGATGTAAAAAGCTGGTGCCACCGATGGTAAAGTGGGCATCCAACTCGCCGCACACATTGGCCAAGTCTCCAGTTGCTGTGCGCAGTCTCCAGTTGGTCGGTAACAGCTTGTTTTTGGTTTTGATCATTCCTGTCTTCACGATGGTCTTCGTGGCTCCCGTGTCTAATAGAAGAAGAACATTCTTGCCATTAACAACACCATCGATGAACACGCTCTTTAAACAGTTTTTAATTATGGCCACTCGTGCATTACGTGGGGCTTGTGTACGGCGGGTTGAAGATTGCCCCTTCCCATCAACCCGTTTTAGTTTTCCTGTGGCTGTTGGGGCTTTCCGCACCGGCGTCTAATATGCCCCATTTCGCCACAGTTCCAACAGCGAGGTTGTCTCCTCTGATTTTTCAGTGCTTGCAGTACTTGTTGCACGATTTGTTCAATCGAGCCATTATGGTGTTCCTCCTCCTCATGGCTGTTGACTGCACGAACTCGAGCGTGGCCCCGTGTTGATGCCTTGATGGCCTCAAATTCGAGTGCTTGCGTTAATGCCTCGTTAACCGTCTGAGGATGGGCTAGCTTAACGGCTTGTTGTAGCTCTGGGTCGCGAACTCCATTCAGGAACTTATTAATTGCCAGGTTTTCGTAGATGTCATCTGGAGCCGTTGGATAAGACATTCGTATCAAGCGAACAATGTCGGCTTCGAATTCTTGCAATGTTTCGTTCGCCTTTTGAACACGATTGTCTAACTGTGTTAGGTACAACCCTTTTACATGCTTATGTCCGTATCGTAGCTCTAATTGCTCGACTAGTTGGCTAAAGTCCGTACGGTCTCTCAACGGCACACTTTGTAATACACGTAGTGCATCCTCACGTAGAGACAAACTCAATACTTGTGCCTTTCTTGAATCAGACCAGCCGTGGACTATTGCTGTCGTCTCGAACAGTGTCAAGTATTCTTCCCATGATGATTTCCCATCGTAAGTTGGTAGTTTCGGGACAGGACTTGGTTGACCAGCTTCTTGTTTCATCATAATACCGTTGGCGGATGTAGCACTCGAAATTGCTTCAATCTGGTTTTGCATCTCGGTTCTGATTTTATTTTCCATTTCGGCTCTGATTTTATTTTCCAATGCGCATATATCAGATTTAATTTCATTATTTTCAACTTGTATTTTGTTATTTAACTCGGAAATATTATTTTTAACTTGATCTTCTAATTCAGAGATGTTACTTTTAATAACTTCTATGTTACGATTTACTTCTGTTTTCAATTGTTCTATTGTAATTTTAGAAGTTTCTTCCATTTTTCTAGAATTTTCTTGAAATTTCTCTGTCATTTTTTCTTCCATTTTTCTAGAATTCTCTTCAAATTTTTCTGTTAAATTTTCTTCTGTTTTTCTAGAATTTTCTTCTGTTTTTCTAGAATTTTCTTCAAATTTCTCTGTTATTTTTTCTTCTGTTTTTCTAGAATTTTCTTCAAATTTCTCTGTTAAATTTTCTTCTGTTTTTCTAGAATTTTCTGCAAATTTCTCTGTTATATTTTTTGTTAAATTTTCTTCCATTTTTCTCATCAGTGCGCTTATATCCGCTGGTATTTCAAATAGATATGTTTCAGGATTCTGGCCAGCATCTTCTATAGCTTTTCTAAGCCGTTCTTGTAGAATGATTTTAGCCCCTGTTATGCTTAATTCACGTTCTTCGAGTTCTTGTTTCAGGTGCTGAATTTTCAACTCATTCAAACTAACTTGTTTTGTAGCCATTTTCACAATATTTTACGCGTTTTTAATTCTACGTTATTATTTATTTCTAAAATTATCTCGCACTTCACACCGGACACCAATTGTAATGCGTTTCGTTCGTCTTTTTACGAGATAATTAAATAAAACAAAATATACACTTATTAACTAGATATTTATTATTTGAAACGATTAAATATAGAATGTAAATATAAAAATATAAAAGTATGAATATAACTATAAACTAAATGGTTATAAGCTTAAACACTAGTAATCAAACTAACACTAAATATTTATTTCACTATTTATATAACTGTTGCACTCGAAGTGAACTTGTTTCAAGCTTAAGGTTTGCGTAAGAACTGTCTTGACTTTAGCATTCGCTGTGTTTTTATATGGCCATCGTGTTTTCGAGAAAGCAACTCTGGTTGCCTGTAGAATATTCCATAGCTGGCCCGATTCGTAAACATATAGAACTTTCTGGTAGGCGTCGCGCGGTCAAGGTTATTCATTTGTGGTAAACAGACGGGTCCTGGCTAGCTTACTTTGCTACAATATATATATATATATATATATTTTATAGTAAATATTTGCAATTAGAATTAGGAATGATATTTTATAGTAAATATTAGAATTAGGAATGATATTTTATAGTAAATATTTGCAATTAGAATTAGGAATGATAATTTTAATAATATTTTTGATTTAAAAGAAAATGTTTATATAGACTAATTAAAAAAAGTAATATATGAAAAATAAAATGATGAAGATAAGCGTTAAGTTTCGTCGAAACGTCGAATATAAACAAATGCTGCTCTTTCTTCAAATATCACTTTAAATACTTCAGTGAAGCGAGTTATAAATATTAAATCACTAATAAACTTAAATATCATATTAAATAATTTTAAGGTTTACACTCAAGATGAAAAATTGAAAATATATTTTATAAATCTCATATAAATTTTTAATCCGATGTTAAATAACTCTCAAATTAACTCTACACTGTAAAAAAAATTTAGAATGAAAATCATTGGACACTTTGTTGCCAATGATAATTATAGTAAATTTACAAAAAAATTTATTTTTACAAAAATATTTTTATATGTAAAATTACAATTAAAATATGTAACACATTTTAATATTACATTTGCTAAGTAAATTTACATAACTACTTGTAATATTTCCACTTTTTAAAATAATTATTACATTTGTGGATGTAAATATTACATTTATGCGTACATTAATAAATGTAACAATTACATTTACTGCTGTAAATATTATATATATATATTAATATAAATATTACATTTATTAATGTAATTATTACATTTACTAATGTCATTATTACATTTTTTTACATTTTTCTATAAAAATATTTGTATAATTACATAAAATAAGTATTGAAATGTAAAAATACATAAAAATTGTAAAATTCAAATAATACAAAATTTCTGTAATATTTACAGATTTTAGTAAATTTACAAAAAAAAAAAAAATGAAAATTACAGTGAAATTCATTGTAAAATTACCATGATTATCATTGTAAATTTACACCGATCTTTTACAGTGTAGTTACAAAACTCGGAAATATTTAATCACAAATTTAGATACATTCCGAATTCTCTTTCTCTATCTTTCGAAATTCGAACACTTTAACTCTAAAATTGCAAATTCTAAAACATGGCTTCTTTTTCTGTTTCTAGGGATAGGCGAGGCCGCGGTTCAACTCCAATCTCCGGATTCCGCATCGTATATAACAGCCGGAAGTGACGTCACACTACGATGCCATCTGGACGCGTCGGGCGATATCAGATACGAATGGTTCCGGTAAGACACTACCCCTCGTTTCGATGATTTATTATTTGGTTGTCCTGGTGGTGCTCTGTGGTGGTGGTTACATTTGAATATTTTTGCCACTATATAGCAATAATCTCCCCGCAAGAGATTCACTGTGACTTGCTGAATTCTATTTCTTGTATACATCAAGCACACGGAGCTTTTGTATTTGCTTTATATACAAGGGGATGTTCGTTTTATATAGCCAGTGGCGTAGCCAGAAACTTGTCTTGGGGGGGGGGGGGCTTACAAATACTAGATAATACTATAATTTGTATAAAAAACAAGATTAGAAGTATATGGGTAAACCCATATATAGACTACTTTGACATTTCTCGGAAAGTTGGCAACACTGTATTTTAATAATATTATAATTTATGTGGGCACTAGGAGATACTTTTCCGAAAATTTGATCAAAATCGAATAAATAATGTAGCCACAATGAATTTTTAAAAAATTTTGTGATTTTTTTCTAGATAAGTTGGCAATACTGTATTTTGTTAAAATTGCATAATTTATTTAAGCACTAGGAAAAACTTTTATGAAAATTTGATTAAAATCGGTTAAATAAAATGGTCATAATAAATTTTTAAAAATTTTACTATTTTTTTTTCTCGGAAAGTTGGCAGCACTGTATTTTGTTAAAATTACATAAATTATATGAATACTAGGAAAATCTTTTGTGAAAATTTGAGTGAAATCGGTTGAATAACATGGCCATAATAAAATTTTTAAAACTTTAGTAATTTTTTTCTCGGAAAGTTGGCAACACTGAATATTAATAAAATTATGTAATTAATGGGAGCATTAGGGAAATCTTTTCTGAAAATTTGATCAAAATCGGATAAATAATATAGCCAATATGAATTTTTAAAAACTTTAGTAATTTTTTTCTCGGAAAGTTGGCATCACTGGAAAAAACCGAAACCACATGACCATCTTGGGCACTAGACAAATTTATCCTGAAAATTTCATTAAAATCGGTTGAACCGTCTAGGAGGAGTTGCGGCCACAAAATTTTGACTTACGACCGAGCGAGCGAGCGAGCTGACGACGCACATCTATACACCCACATAAACTAAGTTCAGATTCGTCATCTACAGGCTATATGAAGGATTTCTATACAATTTTTTTTTTTTTTTGAAAATGTTACAGACACCGTACCAAACGCTATACTACTTTTTCCTTGCAGTCAAAGTAGTAATAAAGAGCAATAAAAATTATTTTTATAAAAATGAAAGTAAAATAACATATTTCATATTTCACATACCTATGTTTTTGGTCGTTCAGGTTCTTGGGGGGGGGGGTTAACTTCCCCTAGCACCCCCCTGGCTACGCCAGTGGATATAGATGATTTAAATGGGAAATCGACAATATTCAAAATACTTCTTTCTCGAGCTAAATTTAAAGAGAAATTACTATATTAGGAGGATCATTTAGATAGTAAAAGAGATAATAATGATTAAATATAGAGAATAAAACCACATTTAATTATTTATCATTATTTGAAAAATACATTTTAAATGGAAATAGTGCCACTTGCGTACGCGCCACTTGCGTACAAACATTATTTAGTGTCACTTGCGTACAAATAAGGGTCGGGTCAAAGCCAAGGTAGTGAAGCTAGTTAGGCCGAGTGTCAGATGCGTACAGCGGTTTGGGAAGGGTCGAGTTGTGCTTATGGTCAAAATATAATATTTATAATACGCTATAATATCATAGCACATAATTTTACAAATAATCAAGTCAGTATTTAATTTTAAAACTGACCAAGTTTATATTTATTGGTTTAAATTTGATTTGTGTAGATTAATATTTAATAAATTCATATCGTTTACCAACATACTTTTTACTATATTATGATAAATTATGGTTCGGACATGTTGAGCGAATGCGTCTAATGAACGTTTGGTTAAAAAGATTTATTTGAATGATTTTGATGGTATACGTTTGCTAGTGGACGTCCGATGAGTAGTTGGAGTGGTATGATTGAGAAGGTGGCTTGCGTGAGCGAAAGTTTCCAAGTAGTAGGAATAAAAGAGCATGCAATGAGAGAGGAATTATGAATGTGGATGAAGCGAAAGTTGCTTGTTTGGATAGCAATGTTTGGAGGCGACTGATTTTGGGATGATGAAAAAAGTTTGTGCCACACCCTTTTGTGTACATGGCGTGATTGTGTATGTATATTTTGACCATAAGCGCAACTCGACCCTTCCCAAACCGCTGTACGCGTTTGACACTCGGCCTAACTAGCTTCACTACCTGGGTTTGACCCGACCCTTATTTGTACGCAAGTGACACTGAATAATGTTTGTACGCAAGTGGCACGACACCTTTTAAATGAACTCTGTTTGACTGAATATTACTATTTATGACATATTGCAAGATTTCAATTATTATTCTGTCCTGCTGGTGTACAGTGGTTAGAGTCCAGCTATCCAAGGTTCGATTCCCAGCTACCGCAACTTATTTTTATTTTTTATTTCTAATAATGACCAAATTATAATTGGATTATAATACAAACTAGCACAATACTTAATAATAATAGTACTAATTAATATAATTATTTATTAGGATTTCTCAATATATTCTCATAGCAAATAAATTAAAGTTAATTAATAATTTATTCAAAATGAATATTTTTAATACATACAGGGTGTTCGTTTGTCAAGTTCGTATGGGCGTTTAACATGCATTTTCGATAAATTGCGATATATTTCTTTCTCGAGTAAAATTCGAAGAAATACTTAGAATACTTTTCGATTGGGCATAAAAAGTTATAGAATTTGGTTTTAGTTTTAATTTGCTAGCATGTGCCGTTTGAGCACTAGATTTTTTTTTTGATTTTTTGGTTATTATTTTTTTTCTCGAAAATTATGAGGTGTAGCGGTGTAGGGAATTAAGCATGAGTATACAGTGTGGATTGTGGAAACTATGTAAGGAATAAATTCAGTAGTTCTGTTGATATTTATTTTTTGGAAAAAATCTCGAAGAGGTATAACGGTTTTGACTACAGCGAATATTTTCAGCCTATTTTCAGTTTCTTATGTCATTTGTCGTTGATTTTTTTTTAAATGGCAACCTATATTTTTTATTATTGATTTTGGTTATGGACTTCACAAGTTACTCAGTCATTGAATCGGCTAACTATGCTAACTAGAGCCTAGATAGATTGAGTAACTTGTGAAAAACTCTCAACTTTAGTTTATATTTTTCTCTTTACTAACAAAAGAAACCAAGCAGAGTGATATGTGACAGACGAAACACAACTAGAAATAAAATTTGTTTTTATTGTTTTGGGTGCAGTAATACGGATCGTCTGACAAAAACCTCCCGTTTCGATATCAAGAAGAAGCGCTTGCACATCAAGTCAGTGAACCCATCCGATAATGGCGTCTATCGTTGCAGTGCATTCAACGAAGCCGGCTCTGTACAGAGTGCGAAAAATTTCGCATTAGCCGTACCTGGTAAGTACTTACACACAAAAATAGTCATAACCTTGTGATAAACAGACATAATCTTGTGAAAAACAGACATAATCTTGTAAAAAAACAGTCATAACCTTGTGAAAAACAGACAATCTTGTGAAAAACAATCATAACCTTGTGAAAAACAGACAATTTTGTGAAAAACAAACATAATCTTGTGAAAAACTTCAAATCTTGTAAAAAAAAACAGTCATAATCTTGTGAAAAACAGTCATAACCTTGTGAAAAACAGTTATAACCTTGAGAAAAACAGTTATAACCTTGTGAAAAACAGACATAATCTTGTGAAAAACAATCATAACCTTGTGAAAAACAGACAATCTTGTAAAAAAGAAACATAATCTTGTGAAAAATTTCATAATCTTGTAAAAAAACCGTCATAACTTCTTGAAAAACAGTCATAACCTTGTGAAAAACAATCATAACCTTGTGAAAAACAGACATAATCTTGTGAAAACAATCATAACCTTGTGAAAAACAAACATAATCTTGTGAAAAACTTCAAATCTTGTAAAAAAACAGTCATAACCTCTTGAAAAACAGTAATAACCTTGTGAAAAACAGTCATAACCTTGTGAAAAACAGACATAATCTTGTGAAAAACAATCATAACCTTGTGAAAAACAGACAATCTTGTGAAAAACTTCATAATCTTGTAAAAAAACAGTCATAACCTTGTGTATACTTAAATTATTTCGTACCCGATTCCTTTCTTTAGTTACCGTTAAAGCATAAAATCCTCTCTATTCCATGAAATAATTACTTATTTATATAATATCAATAAGATCGGTTTTTCAAGTTGGTATTTCGTAATGAATTTGAGATGTTTGAGAGGATTTTGAAGTACTTTACTTTGGAATTTTAATAGGGGTTTTAAAGAGATTTTAGGAAATTTGAGAAAATCTAGTTGATTTGATTTTAAAGAATTTCACTAAGATTTTAAGGAGGTTTAATAAAATTTTTAAAAAATTTGAGAGGATCTTGAAGGGCTTTCCTAGAATTTCAAGGAGTTTTAAAGATTTTAAGAAATTTGAGAGGATTTTGAAAAACTTTACTGGAATTTCAAGGAGTTTTAAAGAGATTTTAAGAAATTTGAGAGGATTTTGAAGGACTTTACTGGAATTTCAAGGAGTTTTAAAGAGATTTTTAAAAATTTGAGAGGATCTTGAAGGACTTTCCTAGAATTTCAATAAGAAATTTGAAAGGATTTTGAAAAACTTTACTGGAATTTCAAGGAGTTTTAAAGAGATTTTAAGACATTTGAGAGGATTTTGAAGGACTTTACTGGAATTTCAAGGAGTTTTAAAGAGATTTTAAAAAATTCGAGAGGATCTTACAAAAATCTAGTTAATTTGATAATAACCGATTCAATAATAACCGATCTTATGCATTATATAATAACTTGAAATACCGATCTGCGCGACAGGTAAATTTATAATACATTTGTTTATATGTGTACAAAAATTCAGGTTGGGACAACTTAGCTTACTATTGTTTAAACCTATTTTAGTAAATCAATTAACGAATTTTACAAGTAATTTATAAGTTGACGACTTATCGCCCCCTTCCCCCCCCTTGAAGTTTGTACCTATTTTTTAGTTATTGAAGTTTGTTTATAATATATTTGTTTATACGTGTACAAAAATTCCGGGTGGGACAACTTGGTTTACTATTGTTTAAACCTATTTTAGTAAATCATTCAATGAAATCTACAAGTACATATTTAAAAGTTTATGACTTATTGCCGCCCCCCACAAAGTGTGTCACTTGTCACGGGTTGTCACGGTCAAATCTTGTAACCAATTTTTAGACCACTTCCTATCATCTGATCTCACTGAAATTGTGCATGTAGTTTTATTCCAGAAGACAGCACAATATTAAAAAAAAGAAAAAAACGACATTTAAAACCGATTACAAGATATGACAAGACAAGATTAAAAAGCAGAAAATAAAATATATAAAAAAAACTTTTTGACAACTACGCTTATATTTAAATGCACTAAAAAGAGGAAAATATTTTTTTTTAAAAGCGTGGAGCGCTTAATCATCATTGCGAAATATGGGCATAGGACACTTCGCCGACTGGACACAACGCCGACCGGGGACACTACGCCGACCGTGGACACTACGCCGACCGTGGACACTACGCCGACCGTGGACACTACGCCGACCAGGGACACTACGCCGACTAGAACACATTATACATGTTGCAATCTAGGACATACGTATTATTAGTCGAAGATCTAAAGCTTTGTATCGTGCAAATGTTTTGTAACTTTTTTATATATATTTTTTGAAAACATCACCTTATAAGAACAATAATTATACTTACATATAATAAATAATAAAAAAACACCTATTTAACACAGTAAATAATTTTTCAGAACTCATTATACGTATTAGAATTGATAATATTTTTATAAATAATATTTTTCAGTGTAATTGTGTGTACAAAAATTCAAAAACCGACAACTTAGTTTACTATTGTTTAGACATATTTTAGTAAATTAATCAGCGAGTTTTATAAGTATTTATATGTTTCTGTTTTATTACCGCCCCCCATAAAGTTTGTAAGCATTTTTCGATTATTACAATTTGTTTATAATATATTTATTTATGTGTGTACAACAATGGGCCTTTCCACTAATTTTTTTTTATTTGAAATTTGGAAAGTAATAAATAAATAAAAAAATTTGTATATATTTATTTTTCAAATTTATTTATAATAAACCTTAAAAAAAATATTAAAAAACTCTAAATTGGCGCCAAACTTCGACAATTCTCGGATTTGTCCGTCCTGTGACGTATACAAGTAGTAGAACATTTCATTGGTTGAATTTCACGTGAGAGATATAGAATACTAGATGACGTATATAGTTAGAGGTGTGGCTATGGTTAAAACATTCAAATGTGTGATTTTGTAGCCTTTTTTCAAATTAGTTTATTTCAATAAATATAGAATTTTAGAACGTAAAATTTAAATCATATTATTATTTTAGGTTGTAAAACAACATAAAGATATTAAAATTATGAAATTTGATTTTAGTGGAAAGGCCCATTCTAGAACCAACAATTTGGTTTACTATTGTTTAGACATATTTTAGTAAATCAATTAGCGAATTTTACAAGTATTTATAAGTTTATGGTTTATTACCCCCCCCCCCCCCCCCCCATAAAATTTGTAAGCAATTTTTGGTTATTACAATTTGTTTATAATATATTCATTTATGTGTATGCAAAAAATTGAGAGTCGAAAAGTAAATTTGTAAGAGTTATTGCAATTTTACTGTTTCACATCGGTGTATAATACGTACCTACTACTACATGTTAAGAATTCACATCGTTCGCTATCAGAATTAAGTTTACAACTTCGTTACTCGAAAATGGTACAAAATATAAAAAAAAATTCAAATAAATAAACTTCTTTAGACATTGTTCTAAAACTTTGTCAAATATTATACCTACTTATTTCTTAAGGCCGAAAAGTTTCTAACTGTAAGAAAAATTTGCCTTTACATTGAAAAAATCTTGTTCATTAATTTGTTTATGTATTTTTTATTTTAATTAATAACTATATTATTAATTTTTTTTATCAAGAAACATACACAGAAATAGTTGGTAAATAAAATAAAGAAAGAATTATGCCAATAATTTATCTGGTAATCGAGACATGATCGTCTAAAGTTTTAAAATAATTAAATTTATAATTTTAATTTTTTTTGGAAAAAGTGAATTTTTGAAATTATGTAAAGAAATAAAAAGTGCATCTACCCCCCCATCAGATCGGGCGAAAAATTTCTTATAAGGTGATGTTTTCAAAAAATATATATAAAAAAGTTACAAAACATTTGCACGATACAAAGCTTTAGATCTTCGACTAATAATACGTATGTCCTAGATTGCAACATGTATAATGTGTTCTAGTCGGCGTAGTGTCCCTGGTCGGCGTAGTGTCCACGGTCGGCGTAGTGTCCACGGTCGGCGTAGTGTCCACGGTCGGCGTAGTGTCCCCGGTCGGCGTTGTGTCCAGTCGGCGAAGTGTCCAGACACCCGAAATATATAGTTTCCTGGCGCTTCAGACTTTCATTACTTTCTAAAAATTTTGGATAACCAGAAAAAAAATTATTTTCCTCTTTTTAGTGCATTTAAATATAAGCGTGGTTTTTAAAAAGTTTTTTTTATATATTTTTTTATAATATATTATGTGTGTGGCTGTACAAAAAATTCGGAACTACAACTAAATTTATAGAAGTTATTGCAATTTTACTGTTTTAACAGAAATGGCCATTGTAAAAAAGTGTTGCTGTTTCCACGCCGCGCCGGTAACGAATTTTACCTATTTATGGAAAATTCCTGACAGCAAATTTACTCAAGTTCTGTATATCTACTAAAAGAAACTTTACTAAAAAAAAATATTATAATATTACTTTACATACATATCAAATTTTCAATCCCATTGATATAATATCATATTAGATAATTGTTTATAAATTGTTTGTGTTTGTTTATAGCAGTTGAGTAAGTAATTCTACCCTAGAAATACTGGGCATCATAGTGTTTCATGTTTTCTAGGTAAAAATTACATAATTTTTAGAGTGTATATATTTGTATTACCTATAGTTATTCTTGTAAAATAAAGCAGTTGTACAGGGTGGGCAAATTTGGACGTTTTCATAGAGGAACTCGGAAACTATAAGAGATATGGAAAAATGGACCGCGCATCCTCGAACTCTTTTTTTAGAGAAAAACTCAATTATGAAAACAAAAATTAGCTATCATTTTTTGTTTTCGAGTTATTAAGATGTTCTTTGATTATGTGGTACGTTAAAACACAATTGCACACGATGTATTGCACACCAAACGAATGAACACACAACAATGATTTTATCAGAATAGACGCTACTATAAATGACACAACCTACTAAGATCACACAATTATCAAAAAAAAAATGACGAATCAATAATAAATTTTATTTTATTTCAAAAAATGGCATTTTTGACCATTTTCAACACTACATGATATATATCATTGAAAAGAGAAAAAAATTCTCTATTTAATTAAGTCAGAGTCGACTATGACTTGTATTTAAAAAACACACAACTTTATGTTATAACCCGAGAATTAACGGAGATTTATAATATCCGTTAAGACCATTTCATTCTACTAAAAAAAGTGCCTTAAGAATGTGAAAATTATTTTTGTCTAGTTTAAAAAACCATCGAGATATCGCCATTTATCAAAATACGGAAAAATCGAACTTTTCGCCATAACTCGAAAACAAAAGACGATAGTTAATTTTTGTTTTCATAATTGAGTTTCTCTCAAAAAAAGGGATCGAGGATGCGCGGTCCATTTTTCCATATCTCTTATAGTTTCCGAGTTCCTTTATAAAAACGTCCAAATTTGCCCAGCCTGTACAATATAAAGTATGAAATAACCTAATCTATAATTTAACTACTGTAGTATGGTATTTTTTACGTTTTAACATTGAACATTTTTAAGTTTTAAAGAAATATTTGAAACAGCAATTTTTTTATACTTCAAGAAAGGCCAAACAAGAAATTGAAAAAAAAAATTCGAGTAAGAAAATTTAGATCATTGTCTTTGCGTTGCGTCTTTTTCTTTTTCTCCCCATTGTTGTCGTCAAAACATTGATGTGTCTCCTCCGAAGTGCCTTTTTTTCCTCATGTGATTTCAACTCTGCCAAAATCGAAAATATAATGTTTGTCTGTTTGTTTGTTTGTTTGTAGGCGATCAGACAGCTCTGATTCAAACCGTTCCAATGAATCAGCTGGTGAAAAAAGCTGCGCGCGCACAATTCGACTGCGTCTACCAGCATTCGAATGTGATTGAATGGTATTTCAAAGATGTCGGACCATTGGAATCCAATCAAAGGTTTTTTTCTTCTTTTGTTTTTTTGATTCTTTTTTAGTTTTTTGATCGGTACGTTGTTGACCAGTGGCGTAGCCAGAAACTTGCCATGGGGGGTGGGGATTACTAATATTAATCAATAAAGATAATACTATAATTTGTATAAAAAATAAAGAAAACAGTCAAAAACAGTCAAACAGTTAAATAAAACAGTCAAAACCTTGTGAAAAACAATCTTAATCTTGTGAAAAACTTCATAATCTTGTAAAAAACAAACATAATCTTGTCAAAAACAGACATAATCTTGTGAAAAACTTTATAATCTTGTAAAAAACAATCATAATCTTGTGAAAAACTTCATGATCTTGTAAAACACAGTCAAAACCTTATTAAAAACAAGATTAGAAGTATATGGGTAAACCCATATATAGACTACTTTGACATTTCTCGGAAAGTTGGCAACACTGTATTTTAATAATACAGTCGATTCCGCTTAATTGGGACACCGCTTAATTGGGACAGCCGCTTATTCGGGACAAATCTCAAAGAACAGAAACCAAACTAAGGAACCAACAGTAAATTTACTTGTTTAATTGGGACAACATTCCGCTTAATTGGGACAGTAAATTTAAGATCACAGTATATATTATGTTACAAATATGTATTCACAAGAAAAAATATTTACAAAAAATTTAATATGATACGCTTCATATCTTTTTGATTCACAACATGGAAAATTATATTTAAAAAATTAGCAAATATGTATCAATGTCTATGTCTGCCCTGCTGTCTCAATCGTTACGTATTCAGTTATGATTCAGGTACCACTACACCTCGCGCGTGGAAGGTCCGTTAAACTTACATTTTGTCGATTTTATTTAAAAAAAATTGACTCTTGCCAAGATGCAAGAAGTGATATGACAGTTTCTAGTAAAATTGCTTTGCTGGATAAGTGTAGAAGTGAAATGTTTCAAAAACAAAAGACAGACTACACTTGCCACATTTTTGAATTGAATTAAAAATGTATGTATTTATTTATTATTTTATTTTGGAATTTATTATTATTTTTTCTTAAAAGTTTATATTTTTTTGGTTATATGTAGTTTATAGTTTTTTCCAAGAATTTATAAAATAAAATTATTGAAAGAAAAATATGGATTGCTTAATTTTATGTAAAATTCGGTTAATTGGGACAGCCGCTTAATTGGGACAAAATGCTCTAGTCCCGATGTGTCCCAATTAAGCGGAATCGACTGTATTATAATTTATGTGGGCACTAGGAGATACTTTTCTGAAAATTTGATCAAAATCGAATAAATAATGTAGCCACAATAAATTTTTAAAAAATTTTGTGATTTTTTCTCGATAAGTTGGCAATGTATTTTGTTAAAATTGCATAATTTATTTAGGCACTAGGAAAAACTTTTATGAAAATTTGATTAAAATCGGTTAAATAAAATGGTCATAATAAATTTTTAAAAATTTTACTAATTTTTTCTCGGAAAGTTGGCAACACTGTATTTTGTTAAAATTACATAAATTATATGAATACTAGGAGAATCTTTTGTGAAAATTTGAGTAAAATCGGTTGAATAACATGGCCATAATAAAATTTTTAAAACTTTAGTAATTTTTTTCTCGGAAAGTTGGCAACATTGAATATTAATAAAATTATGTAATTAATGGGAGCATTAGAGAAATCTTTCCTGAAAATTTTATCAAAATCGGATAAATAATATAGCCACAATGAATTTTTAAAAACTTTAGTAATTTTTTTCTCGGAAAGTTGGCATCACTGGAAAAAACCAAAACCACATGACCATCTTGGGCACTAGACAAATTTATCCTGAAAATTTCATTAAAATCGGTTGAACCGTCTAGGAGGAGTTGCGGCCACAAAATTTTGACTTACGACCGAGCGAGCGAGTGAGCGAGCGAGCTGACGACGCACATCCATACACCCACATAAACTAAGTTCAGATTCGTCATCTAGAGGCTATATAAAGGATTTCTATACAATTTTTTTTTTTTTTTGAAAATGTTACAGACACCGTACCAAACGCTATACTACTTTTTCCTTGCAGTCAAAGTAGTAACAATCTTAATCTTATGAAAAACTTCATAATCTTGTAAAAAAACAAACATAATCTTGTCAAAAAACAGACATAATCTTGTGAAAAACTTCATAATCTTGTAAAAAAACAATCATAATCTTGTGAAATACTTCATAATCTTGTAAAAAAACAAACATAATCTTGTCAAAAACAATCATAATCTTGTGAAAAACTTCATAATCTTGTAAAACACAGTCAAAACCTTATTAAAAACAATCTTAATCTTATGAAAAACTTCATAATCTTGTAAAAAAACAAACATAATCTTGTCAAAAACAGACATAATCTTGTGAAAAACTTTATAATCTTGTAAAAAAACAGTCAAAACCTTGTGAAAAACAATCTTAATCTTGTGAAAAACTTCATAATCTTATAAAAACCAGTCATAACCTTGTAAAAAACAAACATAATCTTGTCAAAAACAGTCATAATCTTGTGAAAAACTTTATAATCTTGTAAAAAGCAGTCATAACCTTGTGAAAAACAGTCATAATCTTGTGAAAAACTTCATAATCTTTTAAAAAACAGTCATAACAGTCATAATAGTCATAAAAACAGTCATAAAATAAAGAAAATTATTTTGTATAAAAATCAAAGTAAAATAATATATTTCATATTTTACATACGTATGTTTTTAGTAGAAGTCAGGTTCTTGGGGGTGGGGGGTTGAACCCCCCCTGGCTACGCCACTGGCGCTCGTTCTTGCGTTTCTAATATTTAGTATAATATGAATCATAATAATTATTAATTAATTAAAGTTGTAATAATTAGAAGTACATAATATACATAATATGATTTATTATTCGAAACTTATATAATTCGTATGTATGTGTTAATTATATAATAATAAGATAACATAATGTTAACGTAACAAATTCTTCTATATGTACAGGATTTTTATTTATTTATAATTAGAAAAAATAAAAATTTACTCTGATTATTAAAATATTTTCCAATGTATTTTTATGTAAACACTATTTAAACAATATTAAAAGCAAAGTTATTATTAATAATATTCTCGCAAAGCGAGAATGGAGCTAGTCGAATGTGGTTTGATTTTATAAGCTAGTTTTTCGATTAGCCAAAATACAAGATTAGAAGTATATGGGTAAACCCATATATAGACCACTTTGACATTATCACATAAATGATAAGATAGAGGGATAAAAATTTTTTTTATCGAAAGTTGGCAACATTGTATTTTGCTAATATATAATATTATAGGCGCTAAGGGTATCTTCTGTAAAAATTTCATTAAAATCGGATAAATAATGCGGGCATAACAAATTTTTAGAAAATTATTTTTTTTTTCCGGAAAGTTGGCAACATTGTAGTTTAATAAAATTATAATTTATGTGGGCACTAGAAGAAACTTTTCTGAAAATTTGATTAAAATCGGTTAAATAATATAGCTACAATAAATTTTTAATATTTTAGTAATTTTTTTC
Organism: Clivina fossor; assembly: GCA_963966155.1. Taxonomy (NCBI): domain Eukaryota; kingdom Metazoa; phylum Arthropoda; class Insecta; order Coleoptera; family Carabidae; genus Clivina; species Clivina fossor. The sequence goes on from OZ014566.1 coordinate 12,259,673, forward strand.
TTAATATGTTGGCAACACTGTATTTTGTTAAAATTGCATAATTCACCAGAAGAATCTTTAGTGAAAATTTGATTAAAATTGGTTAAATAACGTGGTCATAATAAATTTTTAAAAATTTTAGTAATTTTTTTCTCAGAAAGTTGGCAGCACTGTACTTTGTTGAAATTATCTAATTTATATGGATACCAGAAGAATCTTTAGTGAAAATTTGATTAAAATTGGTTAAATAACGTGGTCATAATAAATTTTTAAAAATTTTAGTAATTTTTTTCTCAGAAAGTTGGCAGCACTGTACTTTGTTGAAATTATCTAATTTATATGGATACCAGAAGAATCTTTAGTGAAAATTTGATTAAAATTGGTTAAATAACGTGGTCATAATAAATTTTTAAAAATTTTATTAATTTTTTTCTCAGAAAGTTGGCAGCGCTGTACTTTGTTTAAATTATATAATTTATATGGATACTAGAAGAATCTTTTGTGAAAATTTGAACAAAATCGGTTAAACAACATGGCCGTAATAAATTTTTAAAAATTTTAGTAATTTTTTTCTCAGAAAGTTGGCAGCTCTGTACTTTGTTGAAATTATCTAATTTATATGGATACCAGAAGAATCTTTAGTGAAAATTTGATTAAAATTGGTTAAATAACGTGGTCATAATAAATTTTTAAAAATTTTAGTAATTTTTTTCTCAGAAAGTTGGCAGCACTGTACTTTGTTTAAATTATATAATTTATATGGATACTAGAAGAATCTTTTGTGAAAATTTGAACAAAATCGGTTAAACAACATGGCCGTAATAAATTTTTAAAAATTTTAGTAATTTTTTTCTCAGAAAGTTGGCAGCAGTGTACTTTGTTGAAATTATCTAATTTATATGGATACCAGAAAAATCTTTTGTGAAAATTTGAACAAAATCGGTTAAACAACATGGCCGTAATAAATTTTTAAAAATTTTAGTAATTTTTTTCTCAGAAAGTTGGCAGCACTGTACTTTGTTGAAATTATCTAATTTATATGGATACCAGAAGAATCTTTTGTGTAAATTTGAACAAAATCGGTTAAACAACATGTTCGTAATAAATTTTTAAAAATTTTAGTAATTTTTTTCTCGGAAAGTTGGCAACACTGCGGTCTGAAAATTAAACTTAATTTTTTATTTGGTATGAACTATCTAATTGCCAAGTTTCAGCTTTCTACGAGCTTTCCTTTATACTTATAATTAACACTCGTATTAAAAACTTTAGTAATTTTTTTCTCGGAAAGTTGGCAACACTGCGGTCTGAAAATTGAACTTAATTTTTTATTTGGTATGAACTATCTAATTGCCAAGTTTCAGCTTTCTACGAGCTTTCCTTTATACTTATAATTAACACTCGTATTAAAAATTTTAGTAATTTTTTTCTCGGAAAGTTGGCAACACTGCGGTCTGAAAATTGAACTTAATTTTTTATTTGGTATGAACTATCTAATTGCCAAGTTTCAGCTTTCTACGAGCTTTCCTTCATACTTATAATTAACACTCGTATTAAAAATTTTAGTAATTTTTTTCTCGGAAAGTTGGCAACACTGCGGTCTGAAAATTGAACTTAATTTTTTATTTGGTATGAACTATCTAATTGCCAAGTTTCAGCTTTCTACGAGCTTTCCTTTATACTTATAATTAACACTCGTATTAAAAACTTTAGTAATTTTTTTCTCGGAAAGTTGGCAACACTGCGGTCTGAAAATTGAACTTAATTTTTTATTTGGTATGAACTATCTAATTGCCAAGTTTCAGCTTTCTACGAGCTTTCCTTCATACTTATAATTAACACTGGTATATATCGTATTTTTTGGACACGGCCGGCAAGCCAGCCGGCAAGCCAGCCAGCCAGCCGTATTGACGATTTTATAAGCTAGTCTTTTCGACTAGCTAAAAAATCCAACTTTCTCAAAGTGATCTTTTCATTTTCATTGATTATTTTTAATAATTCAATTTTTATTTTATTTAACTTGCATTAATTTGGAAAAAAATAGTCGACTGTTAATATTTAATAAATAATTAGTAATTGACGGAATTCAGTCTTTTATATGTTTTTATTAACTAATATGCCAACGTTTCAGCAATCTCTATTGCCTTCTTTAGGACACTACAATGAATACAAATGAAGGGTACAGGGGAAAAACGATCTAAGTCACATTTTTATAAATGCGAGTGAAATTGAATTGAAAATTTGAGACCATGGGACAGGGACGGATCTAGCTTTTTGGGGGCCCAGGGCTTAAAAATACCAAGGGGCCCTACACGTTTTAAAAAAAAATTGTTTTCTTTTTCTTTATTGGCTTTGACTCACGCTTTCGCCATTGACTGTAAAAAAATAAAAAAAAATAAAAGACAGTATTAAAGGTTATAATTATTATTTATTACATTTTTATTAAATACTCGTATATGTATTAAGAAGTACACACAAGGATATTAAAGTACAATCACAATTATTTATTGCATTTTCATTAAACATTATATTAAGTACAATCTCAATGAAATTAAATACAATACAATTACAATAACAGATTATTAAATTTTAAAATTATTAATAACGCATTTTTCTGACTTTTTTTCTCGGCATATTCCTTAATAACTTCATCATAGTTCAATGACTTCGTTAAATCATCAAGTCCGCCAATCTCTCATTATTTATTTTATTTCTTTTTAATGTAACTCATTCTTGAGAATGATCTTTCTGCTTCACAATTAGTAATAGGTATCGTAAGGAAAATTTTTATTAATGTATATAAATTTGGAAAAGTATCAATTAATTGTTTATCGTAAATAATTTTTAAAATTTGTGCACAATTAAATTGGGTTTGTTCGTCAACTGTAATTATATCAATGTATTTTTTAAAATGAATACTCATTTTTCAAGGTGGCAATATCGTCAACATCATCTTTATAAAAATTATATACTTTTTCAATACTGGATTCATCGATTTCTTTTGTTTTTTTTGTTTACAATATCAAATAAAAATTTAAAATAGCTGGAATTTTCCTCGTAAATTTTACTTCGTTTTTTGAATTCAATTAGAAATTTGTCTAAAACGACGTTCAAAACTTCAATTCTAAATTTATCTTTCCCTGTTAATTTATGTTCACCTCCTGTTGTTCCGTCTGAATATTTTAGTATTCTTCTTTTAACTTTGTATTCTTCACTGAGATCATTAGTTAAAATTTTTGCCTATATCTCATATTGGGTCAATTCGGTGTCAATGTTATTTCTTTTTTCTTTAATTCAAGTGAAGAAAGAAGAGTAAAAGCTTCTAATAAATCAAGCCCAGGTGTTTGTAATTTTTTATTTACTTTATTTATTCTTTCTAAAATTTGTTCCCAAAAAATAACTAAAATTCCATTTTCCAATGTAGTCATTTTACTATATAATGTTTTTGCCTCTCTTTTTGGGTCCAACAGCCGTGCTTGGTATAGAATATAATAGGTATATGTCCGAGAGGTTGGGGGCCCCTTGCGGATCTGGGGCCCATATGTAGATCCGTCCCTGCCATGGGAAACTAAACTTACAAAACTGAATGCAAATTAGATTTGAGAAAAATATTCTATATTATTTACTTAATACATTAATGATTGGCTACTGTGGACACTTAGATCGGTTTTACGTAAAACGCATGGACTTAGATCGTTTTTCAATGCAACAGGGTTTCTTTAGGTGCAGATTTAAGGGACCTAGATCGCTTTTTCGTAAATTCCCAGTATACCACGCGAAAGAACACATGCAAAACTATAAGAATCGATAGAAAACTCATTTTTGCTAAAAATGTAACTTAGATCGTTTTTCCCCTGTACCCTTCAAATATGTATACATATAACTATTTTTATTTTTTTGCATTAAACACCATTAATTTTATATTTATTTATCTAATTAAACATTAGACAATTTTTAAATTAAAGAAAAATGCATTGGCCCTGCCGGGGTTTGAACCCGGGACCTTTAGGTTTCGCGCCTAATGCTAAAGGTCCCGGGTTCAAACCCCGGCAGGGCCAATGCATTTTTCTTTAATTTAAAAATTGTCTAATGTTTAATTAGATAAATAAATATAAAATTAATGGTGTTTAATGCAAAAAAATAAAAATAGTTAAACATTTACACCAAAAGAATTTATAAAAATGTATACATATATTTAAATATACATATATGTAATAATAATTATTATTTTTTTTATAATCTTAACTTATATTTAATTATTTTCGTCTTAATTATGCAGCAGGATATTTATTTTTCCTAATGAGTAACAATTCTATTTAAATTTTAAGAATTTATTTTTATTAGAAATTTTCTACCATTTTGTAAAAAAGTAAATTCTTGATGAGAAAATGTTTTTGAATTTTTCTTTTAGAATATCCGTTCTATCAAATGGAACTTTACAAATTCTCGATGTAGATGAATCCGATCAAGGTATCTATACCTGTGTGGGAGTTCAAGCTGAATCAACTGAAGTGCCACAAAGTTATATCGCGGAACTTAAAGTTCCTTGTAAGTTTTTTTTGTTTTGTTTTTGTACTATACATACATACATACACAATCACGCCATGTACCCAAATTAGGGTGTGGCACAAACTCTTTTCATCATCCCGAATTATCAGTCGCCTCCAAACATATTCCTATCCGCAAACAAGCAACTTTTGCACTTTCATCCACATTCATAATTCCTCTCTCATCGCATGCTCCTTCATTCCTACTACTTGGAAACTTTTGCTCACGCAAGCCACTCTCTCAATCATACCACTCCCAACTACTCATCGGACGTCCACTAGCAAACCTATACCATCAAAATCATTCAAATAAATCTTTTTAACAGCAAACGTTTATTAGACGCATTCGCTCAACATGTCCGAACCATCTTAACTGACTAACACCAACTTTTGCTACAACATTTTTTTTCAATTTCACACTCATCTATTTCGTACCCGATCTTTCCTATTTACACCCAGCTACCCCACGTACAAATCTCATTTCCACAGCAGTCATTTTCCGTTTATGCTTTTGCAACCAAACCCAACATTCACTATCCTATACATCACAACGTAGGCACCAAAACTGCATTGTATATACTCAAACGGGCTTCTTTGGAAACATTTACATTCCTAGCAAAAGTTGCCAAAGCACCCAAAGCACCTTACAACAGCAGCATTAACTCTCCTTTCAATTTCACGATCAAAACGGCCATATCTCTAGACAGCAAACTACCCAAATACACAAATTCATCTACCTGCTCTAAACGTGCACCGTATCAATATATACATTACATTTAGTCATCAAGTCACCCTTCTCAAAACCAATTAACTATATTGCCTATGTACAATGTAATAAATATATATATATTATATATATATATGTATATATATATATATATATATATATATATATATATGTATATATATATATATATATATATATATATATATATATATATATATATATATATTTATGTAATTTTATAGAACTATTAAAAGTGAAAAACCAGCATTTTGTAATTTTTACTACAATAATTGACATAATATTATATTTTTTTGTGTAAAAACTTTAGAATATGTAAATTTATATCGATTTTTTACAGTGTAGATTTGATTATTGGAAATGTGTAAAGAAGAAGTGCAAGATTTTTGTCAATTCACTCTTATTTTAACACTCGCTTTCTTGTTTGTCTGTTCGGTACAAATTTTGCAATCGATTTTTAAGGCTAGTTTAAGGCAAACAAAAGGCTATATTCAGACAGATGGTGGAAATACAAAAAAGGATAATTTTACATTCGATTTATTCGTTTAATGCTACATATTTATGGTAACTAATTATTAGAAAAATTAGCTAATTTATGTACAATTAATAATTTAATAACAATTTTTATATATTTACAGAAGTAGCATATAAAAAAATTAATCAAATATTAAATTGTCAATATTTTCTTTGTTTATTATTATTTTGATTTCCAAAAAATATGTATGTTGTTAATTATAATAAAGATTAATCATATTTTTTTTTTCAAATAAAATGTATGTGAAATAAGAGAAAATCGCATTTTTCAAGGAAAATGATGAAAATTATTTTTTTACAAATACAAAAATTCTGAAATTAATACATAAGTACTATAATAACAATTAACAATATATACCTATATTTTTTGGAAATCAAAATAATAATAAATAAAAAAAAAGAAATTTAATATTTGATTAATTTTTTTGATATGCTAATTCTGTTTGAATATAAAAATTGTTATTAAATTATTAATTTGTACATAAATTAGCTAATTTTGCTAATAATTAGTTACCATAAATATGTAGTAGTATTAAACGAATAAATCGAATGTAAAATTATCCTTTTTTGTATTCCCACCACCTGTCTGAATATAGCCTTTTGTTTGCCTTGAACTGGCCTTAACCAGCTGCACGATAAGCTAGAGACTTGAAACTTTAAACATAGCTCAGAACTGCGGATGACGAAAATACAATATTAACTAATTAATTAATAATATTAATTTTTATTTTTCTAAGCCCCCCTCCCCCCCCCCAAAAAAAAACCTAAACTAAACATTGTTTTTTATTATTAATATTTTATGAATAATTCATAATTGACGAAATTTCAGTCTTTTATATTTTATTTTATTAACTACATAGCCAACGTTTCGGCAATCACTATTCCCTTCTTTAGGGCTCTACAATGAAAACAAAATATGTATACATACAGTGCGATATTTTTATCTCTGAACATATGAACTGAACTTCATATAAATTTCCTATGTTCAATTTTAAAAATAACACATCAATCGCATGGATACATCTCTGACAGTTATGCAACCAATCATATTTTGTATTCATTGTAGAGCCCTGAAAAAGGTAATAGTGTTCGCCGAAACGTTGACTTTGGTAATTACTAAATATTTATTTTATAATATTGAATATTTTAGATCTACATAATCTAACGATAAACAGTTTTGAGCCAGTTTTGCCGAAAGATCAACGAAAAATTGTACCGGAAGGTTCACTTTTTCAACAAACTTGTTTACATCCATCTAGTTTACCAGCAGCACGTCAATGGTGGCTGAATCCTCAAGGACATACGGTAAATAAATCTTATTTAATTTACTTATTTATTATATTCACATTTATTATTTTGGTGCTTACGTTGATGTATGGTAGTGAATGTTGGGTTTGGTTGCAAAAGCATAAAAGCGGAAAATGACTGCTGCGGAAATGAGATTTTTATGTGGGGTAGCTGGGTGTAACTATAGGAGAGATCGGGTACGAAATAGATTAGTGTATGATGAGTGTGAAATTGCGAAAAAATGTTGTAGCAAAAGTTGGTGTTAGTCAGTTAAGATGGTTCGGACATGTTGAGCGAATGCGTCTAATGAACGTTTGCTATTAAAAAGATTTATCTGAATGATTTTGATGGTATACGTTTGTTAGTGGACGTCCGATGAGTAGTTGGAGTGGTATGATTGAGAGAGAGTGGCTTGCTTGCAGCGAAAGTTTCCAAGTAGTAGGAATAAAAGAGAGCATGTATGAGAGGTGGAATTATGAATGTGGATGAAAGTGCGAAAGTTGCTTGTTTGTGGATAGGAATATGTTTGGAGGCGATTGATTTCGGGATGATGAAAAGAGTTTGTGCCGCACCCTAATTTGGGTACATGGCGGTGATTGTAATTGTGATGTATGTATGTTGTAAGTAGAAACGTGTTAGAACGAAACCGTGTTGTAGGAGGGTTACCTGTATTTTATTTCGGTTTAAAGTTCAAATGAATTAAGTATTTTTTTGCTCAGATTTGTATTTTGTGTGTTTTTAGATATCTGATAGTGGGTCGGTCCGAGTGGATGATGGCCGTTTAATCATTGATAAGATCGAAGTGGGCAATGCTGGAAATTATACGTGCGTTGCTGAAAATATGGCTGGAAAAACGGAAATGGTTGTCACAATTGTTGTTACAAGTAAGCGTTTGTACATTTTACATACAATACTATCCAAAAGCTGTGACACAACCTTTTACCACTATGTCGAAATTAGCTTTCTCAAAACATTCCTATCTAAACAAAGTAACTTTTTTGCTTAAACACATTTATAAATCAGAGCTTCGAATTGTTATATTTTTCGTTTCGGTTCAATTAAAATATATATACAGGTTGTGCGTTCGTTAAGTTCGTATGGGCGTTTAACATGCAATTTCGATAATTTGCGATATACTACTTTCTCGAGTTAAATTCGGAGAAATACTTAGAATACTTTTCGATAGGGCATAAAAAGTTCTATAATTTGGTTTTAGTTTTAATTTGCTAGCATGTGCCGTTTGGGCGCAAGAATTTTTTTTTAGATTTTTTGATTTTTATTTTTTCTCTCAAAAACTATGAGGTGTGGGAAAATAAGCATGATATGGAAAAATGCGGAATAATGAGTACGATAATTTAGTGAATTATTCTAGGATGCATCGTTTAGTAGAAAAAAATTCTAAAATGTTTTTTAGAATTTTTAATAATTTTTCCTGCCAAACCAGAATGAGTATATATATATATATATATATATATATATATATATATATATATATATATATATATATATATATATATATATATCTCGCAATCTTTATTTGAGGGCGGAGCAGCCAAATGATTGATATTAGAAATTTAAACACTCATTTAATATTTTGACGAGCTTTCGACAAAGTTATTGTCTTTTTCAAGTCGCTGAACATGAAAAAAATATAACCATTTATTAGTTTATTACATATACAACTATTGTAATGAGAACCTTGAACAAATAAATGTTCATAATGTCATTCTGAAATTACTCAGTCATTGAATCGGCTTGTTAGGCTATGCATCAATGACTGGCCAGTTTAACCGTAGACACGTGTTTCGACCTATAGGGTCTCATCAGTATGGTGCTTCGATCAGTGTCTGGAAGACACTGATGCAGATGTTAATTCTGGCTGGCTTTTATGCCAAGTACTTTGAAGCGATAGCAAAGAGAGGTAATAAATACCATATAGGTCGAAACACGTCTGTACCGTTAAGCTGGCCAGTCAATGATGCATAGCCTAACAAGCCGATTCAATGACTGAGTAACTTGTGAAATTTTTGGGGAAAATATAAAATCTCAATATTTTTGAGTATTACAACTATTGTGTTATGAACAAATTATAATATTATCAAATTAACAAAAACATGTTTGTTAACAAAAAAAAAAGATTACCAATAGTGCTGAGATTTATGTTTGTACACAATGAATTTCTAAATAATAAATATTTTGTTGCGAATAAATATTAATTTTAATTTGTGGTTTAGCAATGCCAATAATATTAACCGATCCAAAAAGTGTGACCGTTGAAGAAAATGAGCAAACAGCGTTAATATGTGATTATAACGCTGTACCTGAATATACAACAATTCGTTGGCGAAAAGATGGCAAAACGCTACGTACCGAAATAGAAAACGTCAAAAATGGTTATCAGAGAATACGAAACTTTCCAGAGAATGGTACTTTACTAATGCAATCGGTAAAAATAACCGATCGGGGCGAATATAAATGCGAGATTCATACGCAAGGATTTGAACCGGTTAGTTCGCAACCAGCTACGATTAGTGTTATCGGTAAGTTTTGGTTTTTTCTTTCTTTCTTTCTTTTATTATATTTATCACTTTATTATATATATATATATATATATATATATATATATATATATATATATATATATATATATATATATATATATATACTGGGTGTCCCATTTTAATCCGCCACCTGCAATAACTTTAAAATCGTGCATCGGACAAAAAAATATTTCGGATAAAAAGTAAATGGTTTCGAGGGGGACATCTGATGCAGAGACCCTTGCCCCCTCTGAACTCCCTGAGGGGCGGGAAAGGGGGGCAACTTTGAAATCTTAAATAGAACACCATATTTTTTATTGTAGATTCTGATAGGCCATTAAAAAGTATGTAAATTTTATTTTAAGACTTTTTGTTTATCGTTGATAGATGGCGCTGCAAACAGCATTTTTTTTCTCAGTTTATTAGTTTTCAATTTGAAAAAAAAGGTGTAACTAAGTACGATATTCAAGATTTTTTCAGTTCTTTGGGAAGAGGGGGGGGCAAGGGTCACTGCATCAAATATCTTCCTCGAAACCATTAACTTTAAGTTAATGCTTTCGAGGGGTATAACTTTAAGTTAATGGCTTCGAGGGGATATCTGATTCAGTGACCCTTCCCCCCCCCCTCTTCCCAAAGAACTGAAAAGAACTTGAATATCATACTTAGTTACACTTTTTTTTTCAAATTGAAAACTGATAAACTAGAAAAAAAATGCTGTTTGCAGCGCCATCTATCAACGATAAACAAAAAGTCTTAAAATAAAATTTACATACTTTTTAATGGCCTATCAGAATCTACAATAAAAAATAGGGTGTTCCATTTAAGATTTCAAAGTTGCTCCTTTTTTCCGCCCCCCAGGGGGTCCGGAGGGGGCAAGGGTCTTTGCATCAGATGTCCCCCTCGAAACCATTTACTTTTTATCCGAAACATTTTTTTGTCCGATGCACGATTTTAAAGTTATTGCAGGTGGCGGATTAAAATGGGACACCCAGTATATATATATATATATATATATATATATATATATATATATATATATATATATATATATAGGGTGTTCGTTCGCCAGGTTGATATAGGGCAATAACATGGGATACCGAAAATATGCAGAATACTTCTTTCTGAAGTAAAATTCGGAGAAATACTTAGAATAATTTTCGATAGAGCAGAAAAAGTTCTATAATTTGATTTTAGATTTAATTTGCTAGCATGTGCCGTTTGGGCGCTAGAATTTTTTTAAAAATGTATTTTAGAATTTTCAATAATTTTTTCTGCTAAATTGGTATGAGCTAGAAAAAAGTTACGTAGCTATTATGTAGCTAATTTTTTTTTTTCTCTATTTTCACTGAATTTTTTCAGATTTTTGAATTTTGAAAAATGTTATATTTTAAATTTTTTCAAAATATAAATTTTTCCAAAATTTGCTCAAAAAAATCTGAAAATCTCTAGGTTAGGTTAGATTAGGTTTGGTTAAAAAAATTTATATGAATGATTTTGAAGCTATACGTTTGTGTGGACGTTCGATGAGTAGTTGGAGATGGTATGACTGAGAGTGTTTTGAGTGAGCAAAAGTTTCCAAATAGTAGGAATAGAAGAGCATGCTATAAGAGAGGAATTATGAATGTGGATGAAGCTAAAGTTGCTTGTTTGGATATAAGAATATTTGGAGGCGACTGATTTCCAGATATTTGAAAGAGTTTGAGGCACATCCTTTTGAGTACATGGCGTGATTGTGTAAGTATGTATGTATACATACATACACAATCACGCCATGTACCCAAATAAGTGTGGCACAAACTCTTTTCATCATTCCGAAATCAGTCGCCTCCAAACATTCCTATCCAGCACAAGCAACTTTCGCACTTTCATCCACATTCATAATTCCTCCTCTCATACATGCTCTTTTATTCCTACTACTTGGAAACTTTCGCTCACGGAAGCCACTCTCTCAATCATACCACCACTCCAACTACTCATGTACAAATAAAATATACATATCGCGTCAGCATAACAAACAATAATAAATAAGTATAATACTAGGACATTGAACAAATAATTTTGGGAAAAATTGAAAATCTCAATATTTTTGAGTATTATTATAATAAATAAGTACCTTATAATGTGATTTTAGAAATGTTGAAATTCTCTCCGGCGCCAGTGAGCAAGAACTTAGAATTGGGCTCGGTTGCAAAAGTGCACTGTAAGGCACAAGGTACACCACCACCCATAGTGCATTGGGAACGCAATTCGAAATTTAACCCTGAAGGTTTTCCTAGTCATGTAACAGATATGAATGGCACGTTACATTTTAATGGCGTACTAGCTGACGATAAAGGCAAATATATATGTTACGCTAGCAATTCGCAGGGTATGATTAATGCTACCATTCATATCGAAGTTGTTGGTAAGCTCATAGTACAATATTTTTCAGAATTCATTATATTAATATCTAAACAGTTTTAGGATAAAATTCTGTTTAATTATTTATATAAAAACGACGTTTCGATGAATGCTAAACGCTCGTCTTCATCAGATCAAAAAATGTGACACTTAAATGTCATTGATAAAAAACTTTGACCTGATAAAGATGAGCGTTTAGCTTTCGTCGAAACGTCGTTTTTAATATAAATAATTAAACAGAATCTTATCCTAAAATTGTTTTTATGCTGAAATCATATTTTGTAGGTTAGGTACATTTTGTTTAGTTTTTTTTTACCTCGTAGTAATAATTGTGGCGCTATTGTTTATAATTTAAAATAGCTTACTACATATCTATTAATAATTTTTCAAATTTAATAATATTTTCAATTATACATACTTCTTTAATCGAGAAAAACTAAAAAAATTTATTTAAAAATATCGATTCTTTTTGTTTGAACGTGTTATATGTTAAAATTATTTCTTGAAATATCAGTTTTCAGTATTTATAATTTAAATGATAAGTTTTCTTTGCTTCTGTTACATTGTATTAATTTTACGTGTCGAATTAAAACTATTAAAGAATGGTGTAAAACTATTTCAAAAATGTTTCATAGAAAATTTGAGTTATGTTTAAAAGCAATATGAATATATATATATATAAATAGAAAAATTTACGACTAGAATGTATTATAATGTATAAAATTGTGATGGAAAGATAGTTAAAGGTTAGGGGTGTTCGAATCAAACTCTCATTAAAGATTCTGTGTCAAGCTTTTGGTTGTATTTGCCACCATCTTCAGGACCTGAAATTTATTAATGAACTGAACTAACTGTACAGTGCAAATAATTACAATAAAATAATATTAAAAAAATTATTATAACTTACATGTTCTCGATAGAAAATTCAGAAACAAATACATAAATGGTACAGCGCAATCATAAAATTTGTAGAATATACAAATGAAGTGAAGGCGATAAATAATTAAAAGTAACAGAGAAATTTTGTTAATAAGAATATAATATAACAAAAATTGTAGTCAAATATTAAAATAAATAAAAAAATAATCAGAAATGTAATTGTTTTTCTTTAATAAGAATTAGATTCGAACACCTAACCTTTTGATTACCTTTCCATCCAAATTTTATACATTTTATATATATATATATATATATATATATATATATATATATATATATATCTTTATCTTTGTATATTTATTATATATATATGTATATTATGTTTATGTTATATTTTTCATATGTATATTTAAATGTTTATACCTATGCCTTGTAATTGGGTCTCTGTAAGGTAATAAATGATTATTATTATTATTATTATTATTATATGTTTTTGTATAGTTGCACCGAAATTTACCAACTTTCCGAAGAATGCAGTCGAAGCGATCGAAGGCTATTCAATTATGATCGATTGTGTAGTAGAGGGTGATCCGAAACCAATGATACAATGGGATAAAAATTCAAGAATGAATGATTTCGACAAATCTAGGTAATAATTAATTTCTACTTATAATAAATTCTTTACATATACGAATATAAGATTGCTGTTTTAACAAGAACAAAAACCAATTAACATTTCAGATTTAAAGTACTAGAAAACGGAACACTCTTTATTACCGAAGTGTATCGTGACGATGAGAATAAGTATGGTTGTACAGCTGGCAACAGCGCAGGCCTGAATCGAAAGGAAGTTCGATTGATTGTTCACAGTAAGTTGCGCACGCTCACAAAATTATATATCAATCTCCGAAATACTTCACACACATACACAGGACTTATTCTTTATTACAATTTAGTCAATTTTCAAACAAACACACACAAACACATTTATTAGGTGTTTTTCTTTTGTTTTAATTGCATGGCTAGTACGATTCTAAATTTTTTAATCGTTTGTGGTTCACCAAACTCAGAAAATCTGAAGATAACTGAAAAATCGGAACGCTAAAAACATTGGGTAACGAATCTGATAGGGAATTTAATAACATTATAATTCAATGGCAGAATTTTCAATTCTACAACGTTGATCTGAAACAAGTTTAATTTATTTTATATATTCATAATTACACATTCTGTATTATGTATTAAGTTATAGTATTTTTGTTTTTTGCTTAAATCGCCATTAATTTATTTCGATGAACTAATTAAATCATTTGTTATTTTTAAATGAAGACAAATGCATTGACCTTGCTTTGGTTTGAACCTGGGATCTTTTGATTTCGCGGCAAACGCGCCACAAGATCACAACGACAAGGTAAATGCAGTTTTCTATATTTTGACTGATAATATTTTGCATGATAAACTAAACTAAAATTAACTAATGATTTAATTAGTTTATCAAAATAAATTAATGACGATCTAAGCAAAAACAAAATACTATAACCTAATACATATAATACGTCATGTATAATTAAGAATATATAAAATATACTAACATTGCTGGATTTATAGACACATCATGTGATGTACTTGACTAGATTAAATTCATAAATTTATCATGACCAGTCAAAAATATTGAGAAATGCATTACCTTGTCGTTGTGATCTTATGGCACAGTTGCCGCAAAAGCAAAAAGGTCCCGGGTTCAAATCCCGGCAAGATCAATGCATTTTCCTTGATTTCAAAATTAACTAATGATTTAATTAGTTCATCGAAATAAATTAATGGCGATTTAAGCAAAAAGATAAAACACTATAACCTAAATTTTATTGTGATATTTTACAAGCTAAATTTTATTTAAATACAGTGCCCCTTCACATTGTTATCTTTATAAATTTCTATTGTTTTTCTTATCAAATCTACTGTTAATATTGTTGGTGGGTCTTGCAAATAAAAGTGAATTTGCTTAAGGTGGCGAAGGCTATCGACCGGATGGTTCACCCGAAGACCAAGAGAATGAAGGTGCAATGATAACGAAAGCCGTCTTAATTACAATGTCAGTTGCGGCAGCTTATATGATATTAGTCATCAGTTTAATGGTATGGTGTCGTTATAGAAGAAAAGCGAGGAAGCTTGCTTTAAATCCAGAAAGTAAGTTTTTGTTTTTTAAGGGGAGTTTGCTGTAAATTTAATTATTATAGTGTCTAGAATATTTCAACGGATGAACTGATTCACTTGATTTTTCGTAAACTAGACAGAAAATTCAATTTGTGGGGCCATATCGATGCATTTTTTTAAAAATCGATTTATAAATATTATTTTCTTGTCCGTTAAAGAAAAAAAAAAACAGAGCAAAAAGTGAGGCTACCATTTTGTTATCAGGGTTTTTTTAAAAGAAAAAAAGAAGAACGATAAGACCCCTTAAATTTAATATAGATTACCAGTGGCATAGCCAGGGGGGTGTTGAAACCCCTCCCCCTCCCCCAAGAACCTGAACGACCAACAACATACGTATGTGAAATATGAAATATGTTATTTTACTTTCATTTTTATAAAAATAATTTTTATTGCTCTTTATTTTTTATACAAATTATAGTATTATCTTTATTGATTAATATTAGTAACCCCTCCCATGACAAGTTTCTGGCAACGCCACTGTAGATTACTAATTAATTTTTAATGCTTCTCTGATTCAGACACATAGGGAAAGTTGAGGTATGCCCCGCGCACAGAAAAACACGCCGCCGGCGCGAGGAATTTTATTGTACATTAACTAAAGAATAAAATTAGTAAAACCCCATTTTAAAAAAGCACTTCTTCTATGAGATTAAAAAATTACCAAAGTTCACTCAATTTTACAGGCTTTACAGTACAGCAACCTCCTCTGAATAAACTATTGTTATTATGAAAATAATGATACTAATTATGTTTTAGATGGAAAAACTGACGGTGTCGATGGTGAAAATACGGAATTAAAAGAGAATGCAAACGGACATATTGCTAGTGGTGCTGGTGGTGCCGGCCCATCGAAACCAGTGGAAAATGGAATTGATGCAATTCATAAAGAGGGCCAGAAAAGTGACGGAGGCGATACGGCACATTCGCACAGTTCGGGCAATTCGAAAAAATCCAAGAGCAGTTACGATAAAATTGCTTTATCGAGGCAGCATCTCAAAGATATTAAACCAATAGGTAAAAACATTTAATTCCTTTAGATTAAAATCCCAGCCTCCGCGAGAGTAGTCTTAGATGAAAAAATATCATTTCGGAGAGCACGAGTGAAACAAAACACTATCTTACGAATTTATTTTTGTTTATTTACTGTGAATTTCAAAAGTTGCCACAGACAAATGACTGAAATATTATTTGAATGAATGCGTATACTTTGTGCTTCTATTCCATGAAATAACTTAATTTTAGGACGCGGAGAATTTGGCGATGTAATGTTAGCGAAATTGTCATCGATCAGCGTTGTTGATAAACGTAATTCAACCGCAGCCATTACTCCAACCGAACAACAAAACGACGAAGTAACCAACGACGAAATACAAGTATTGATAAAATCTCTAACTATCATCAAGGACGATGAATGCCTAACGGAATTTAAACGCGAATTAGATCTATTCCATAAGATGAATCACGAGAATGTTTCGAAACTTTTCGGCTTGTGTCGTGAAGTTGAACCGCATTATATGATTCTAGAGCATACCGATTGGGTAAGTGACGCGCTATATTTAAGTCTACACTGCGAAATAATGGTAAAATTTTACCTGTAATTTCATTTAACTATAAATATTCTGTTTTTCTAACCTCAAAATTCTGTCATTTTGCACATAATTCATAAGTTGGTATAACTTCTTAAATTATGCTAAATAATGAGACTTAGTACATATTTAAAGTGTAATATAGGGATCCCATCCGTCCCGTTTTGACCGGGACAGTCCCGTTTTTATAGATACTGTCCCAATGTCCTCACAGAATGCACCGAAACATAAAAATGTCCCGTTTTACATAAAATACTAATATAGTCCGTGAATAAACCTAATATTCTTCAATTTTTTGAATTTTGATTCTATGACAATGGTTGATATCATAAAATATACAAATCTAATATAATAAAGACCAGAGAAGGTGGATCTTTTGGTACATAAAATGTTAATTAGGTAACTACACATTGAATTTACAAGATTTTAGTAAATTTTTAGAATATGTCTTTCTATTATTTTCAGTGCAACAAGCAGTTTGAAACTTCATTAATGTTTTCAATGTTTAATTTATTTAAATGTTTTGTTTATGGATATTTCTTTTTTTTATTAGAATTCAATGTATAATTTAAATTTTTTCTTAGAATTAAAATAGAAATACACACCCAAGAAAAAAATGATTTTTTTAAATAAAATTTGAAGTTACCCGTTTTGATATTTTATAATTATGGGATCCCTAGTGTAATAATACTAATAAAATATTTTCAGAGTAGTTCATTCATTTCAAAATACATTTTTTATGTAAATTCAAAAATGTATGTAATTATACCAACAATAATATTACAGAGCTAAACAAATTTTTCTATTGAAAAATTCTTGATAGCAAATTTACTGAAGTTATGTAAATTTTCTAAAAGAGATTTTACTATACAGTCTTTCTTACTTTATAAAATTAACCGGTTAAAAAACAAAAACTGGTTTACCACTGGTGTTAACCACAATCTTTTCTATGTTTTCCGCAGGGTGATTTAAAGCAATTTTTAATTGCAACCCAAAAAGGCACTACGACCGAATTGACGAAATTGCAAGCAATTGCTGTATTACATCAGATCGGAAAAGGAATGGAGTACATTTCGAACGCACGCTTAGTTCATAAAGACTTAGCAGCGCGTAATTGCATCATTTCGAGTACGCTAGGTGCGAAAATCTCGATGCCTCGTATGATCAAAGATCCTTACAGTCAAGAATATTGCAAGCATATTAATCAAGTAAGATTTCTGTGTTATTGTCTGCTTTCTCTCTTTTTTTTTCTATTTCACATTTTTACATCGCATCTTGTTGTTAATTTGTTTGACAGTTAATACCACTAAGATGGTTGCCCTATGAAGCTGTTTATGAAGATGACTATTCGACCAAAAGTGACGTGTACGCGTTTGCCGTATTAATTTGGGAAATATTTAGTCAAGGCGAATTACCTTTATCGAAATTCAGTGATAATACATTGCTCACACAGTTAAAGGATAAACAATTACAGTGGAAAGCACATAAAAATACACCGACCGAACTGCTGAAATTACAAGTAAGATCATTCATTATTATTATTATATATTAAAAAAAAAAAAAAACTAATTTGGCGGCTTTTTCGATGCCCAAACGATTCCGAATTTTTGAGTGCACCAATCCAAATGTCGAAAAAATACTTGCGTATTGTTAGATAATTTGTATTTTTGTATTTATATATTATTGATATTTTATTTATATTTATTATTTTGTGTAAAACGATGTTGTGATTTTATTTGATTTAAATAAAAAAAAAATCATGATTTTTTATGCAACCCTGATAAAACGTAAGTCTTTTAATATATTTTGTGTATTATTTTTTCAGGAAACTTGTTGGTCTGAAAGTCCGAAAGATCGTCCGTATTTCAACCAAATTGTACAAACAATCCACGAAATATTAAACGCTTTAAATAGGATTTAAGCCAAACGCAATATATTTAATAAAAAGAAGAAGAAGAATGAGATATGCTAATTGAATGATGCATCGTCAATGTCTATATCTATTTCGTAACACACGACAAATCGACAAAATTGTATAAACGTACTTTATTATCCAAGCGAAGCTTCCAAAACTGCAAACTTATTGTAAAAGCCTTACTAATTATAAATATTCTTAATTTAATTTATAACTTTTATGTAACGCTCGCGCATCTCGTATAGATACTTAAACAAATGTTCAATGTTCATCGAATTTTTTATATTTATAAAAAAAAAGAAAAAAAACATTGAATAAGATTATTTTTTTAATTATTTAACAAATAATTATCAATAAAACTATAATCGTTTAGATTTAGAATATAAGGTCAAGTATGAATCTCATTTTCTTTTACATTTTAAATAAAATTATAATAATATTTGATCAAAGCAATATTATCAAATTTTAAAAAAACGAAAAAACGCTCAATTTTAAATAAAAACAAAATTAGAAGTATATGACCCATACATAGACCACTTTGACATTTTTCGGAAAGTTGGTAATACAATATTTTTATTAAAATTATAATTCATGTGGGCACTAGGAGAAACTTTTCGGAAAATTTGATCAAAATCGAATAAATAATTTAGTCAATATGAATTTGAAAAAACTTTAGTAATTTTTTTCTCGGAAAGTTGGTATCACTGGAAAAAGCTATTAGCTATTTAAAGGTTTAAAGTGTGAAAGAGATTGAGAATAAATTTGCCAAAATAATATCTGATTTTCAAATTGTACATATCTTAAACTAGTTTGTAAGTTGTAAAAAAAGCAAGTCATATCATCGGTATTTTTTATTTTTATTATTACGTTGTAATTTTACAATTCAATGATTTATATACATACATATATATTATGTATATAAACTATCCAAATGCATAATTTTTTGTACATTCGAATTACGAAGCCACAACGCACTGCCAAAATGCAAATATACTCATCATTTATTGCATATATATATGCATCATTTACTATATAATACAATATTGGTAATTAATCATTACTTAATTAACTAATTGATAAAATGTATATGATCAAATAAATGTGTGTGGCATAAACATCCCAGAGATATAGGTACTCGTATTTAATTCAATTATATAAGAATTTAAGAGTCAATTATCTATATTACAATCAGAGCTGAACAAGTACTGGCAAATAAGTACTAAGTACCAGACAGTAAATACTTGAAGTATAAGTATTATAGTTTGTAAAATACTTAAAAAAAATGTCAAACTTTAACATGTATGATATATATATATATAAAAAAAAAATTTGACTCAATTTACCAAGAGGGCGTGAAAATACAAAAAATTTAAGGTAAATTTTGCTTAATTTCAAACATTTCAAAGACACGATGCTTTGGTGCATTATGGGAGTTTTTTTTTTTTTTTGGAGATTGATTCTGCAAAATGCTTTCACAATTTCGAACTTTTCTTTTAACCGAAAAATGTTTTACCAATTGAACCACATTTGTTTGGTCGTTAAAATGATCTAAATATTGCAGCGTAAATTAAAAAAAAAAAAAGTCCTTGAAATTAAGCGAAATTTACGTCGAATTGTTTGAATTTTTTTAGGTAAATTGAGTCGAAAATTTTGTTTTGTTTACCATACATGTTTTCAAAGTATTAATTACAAGTACATACAAAAGTACTTCAGTATTTTCCAAGTACTTTTTCAATTATTTTCATATAAAACTTGAGTTTTGTCTGCTTAATTGCCGAAATATTAAATATTATTTAGAAAATTTAGTTAAAATTGCACTTTAAATAATAATAATAATAAATTTCAACAACCTAAATAAAAATTCTATCATTAAAAAATATTTAGTAAAATACTGTACTAGTACTAGTACAAATATTTAAGTACTCAAAAATGAAAAGTACTTGCCAAATACTTAAGTAATGTCCAGCTTTGATTATAATACATTGATATAGAAAACTGTGTACAGTATTTAAATAATATTTGAAGAAAAAAAACACAAGACATAATCTCTTTATATTTATGTAAGATATAGATTTTTAAGGTTATTTATTTCCAAAGACAAATCACAATTTGTGAATTATTAATTAATAGTAATTATACGTTTATTTTTTATTACTGTTTCAGTATTTTATTGCGTGTTTATATGACGTACATTAGAGCATATTTGTTTGTACTGTAATTTTTCGAATATAATTTATTAACAAGTACAATTTGTTTGTTACTTAAGGAAAAAGAATAGAAAAGAATTCTGTAACGTTACACACAAGTTCTACGAATCTTTTCATAAATTGAAGAAACGTCAATCTTAAATCTTTATATGCTCCTCCATATGTTTTTTTAAAATTATAATCTTTAAACTTTTACTAAATTTGATTTATTTGATAAATTCTATCCGAAAATTTAAATTTGATTTAAACTTATTTTTATATATTTATGAATGAATGAGAATATGTTTATAAAACATATTTATACTTATATAATTAAGAAATTATGTAAAATACTGAAGCTTGAGAGTAATATAACATAGTAAAAAATCTTTCCGAACTCATTAAATCAAAATAAAACGGCTTTAGGTTTTAGTTCTGTATTAATATTTATTAATAATCAACGTACGCTCTTCATCAGAAAAACTGATAGGAATAATATTTACAGTAAATAAACAGAACATAGAAACAAGTTAATCATAAAAATTTTATAAATTTTTTCATCACTGTGAAGGCACTGACATAAATAAAATTTGGCTTAATTTTATGATCTAGTTACTTATTTGTTACCTAGTAACTTGTTTCTATGTTCTGTTCTATTTATTGTATATTTGTATCAGTTTTCCTGGTGAAGACGTGCGTTGAGTTTCGTCGAAACGACGATTATTAATAAATATTAATACAGAAATTGAAACTTAAAGCCGTTTTATTTTAGGAGTAATATATTTCAGAGCATTTTGCCTTTTTAAACACTGCAGCAAATAAAGAAATTTGTAAATAAAATTTTTGATACATCGGCATTAATTAATTGTAAAAAAATTTAAAAAAAAACAATTGAAGCCTATTTGAATATAGAAACGAGAAAAACAATCAATTTCGAGTCCATCCTTGAAGAGAGAGAAAAACAGAAAAGCTTTAATATATAATTTAGCAATTAATATTCGACAGTAGTAACTCGCAGTTTTCAAGGACAAATATTTCGAAAAGATAAATATTTATCCTTGAAAGCTGCTAATTAATAATATAAAAATATGATATACATAGTGTACTTTTTATATATGTTTATACTTTTTATACCTATATATGGCGTCGTAAGCTATAGTTTTAGAATTTTCTATCTAGTTAGAAGAAATCAAATAAATTTGATTAGTTGATAAAGATATTAAATGCTAATGTAGCTTTTTATATCATTTTTTTAAATAAATAAATTATAATCAACTATATCCGTATTGCAAGAGAAAAACGAATATTATATAAAATATGTGATATATAATGTCTATACAATGAAGAACTTATAAATAAATTGTGTCTGTATGAAAAAAAAAAACATTGTATTATTTTTTTGTTATATGAATTTTTCTTGATTGAATACAATAATTTGAAAAAATTATTATTAGTCTCGTCTTCATGAACTATAGTCTGTTTTTCGTGTGCTTTAA
This sequence comes from Clivina fossor, assembly GCA_963966155.1. NCBI lineage: Eukaryota > Metazoa > Arthropoda > Insecta > Coleoptera > Carabidae > Clivina > Clivina fossor. Next base: position 12,281,978 of record OZ014566.1, read on the forward strand.
ATTCTTTTTGTGATATTTTACAAGTGAATTAACCAAATGTGGAGATCACAGACGTTGCAAATTAAACTTGTGAAAAATTTTCTAGTGACTTTTCAAGTGTTTCCTTAGCTCAAATACAAAAAACATGTTGAAGTCAATATTGAATTTATTCGTTTAATACAACTTTACTTATTTATATTGTAACTGACTGTTCTGAAAATTACATAATGAATGTTGAATTAATAATTCAATAATAAATTTAATATTATTAAGTGATTTATATAAAATAAAAAATAGTATATTTTTTAACTGGCTCTATTTTCTACAAAAACGATAATTAATGTATCGAAAAAATACCTGATATAATATCCTATGTAGAATAATATATATTTTTTTGAATTTTTTCGTATTTTGGAAAATTAAGAAAAAATTTTTTTTTCAAAAAAAAACACATTTTTTTTTTGCTTTTTTTGTCCAAACTATAAATACGAAAAAATTCAAAAAAATTAAAAAATATATATTATTCTACATAGGATATTACATCTCAGGTATTTTTTCGGTACATTAATTATCGTTTTTGTAGAAAATAGAGCCAGTTAAAAAATATACTATTTTTTATTTTATATAAATCAATTAATAGTATTAAATTTATTATTGAATTATTAATTCAACATTGATTATGTAATTTTCCGAACAGTCAGTTACAATAAATAAGTTGTATTAAACGAATAAATTCAATAATAACTTCAACGTGTTTTGTATTTGAGCTACGTTTCTGAATATAGCAATTAGAACTATGTGAACTAACGTTAAAAAACAGACTATAGCTGGTCAACCACCATAGAATAAGCAAAACATAAAAATTATTATATATTGTTAAATTCAAAAAATTATTGACCTTTTTTAAAATAGTAAAGACTTTGATGTATTACAATTTGAAAAAAAACCTAACCGAAATTTGTGCAACAAAAGTGCGTAACACTAAATACTACGTATTAGTTTGCAAAATGTTATCTAGAGATTGCAAATCAAATATTTTTTATTGAATAATAGTTCAAAAATTTGTAAAAAATTACCAAATACGAAATTTAATAAAAACATATTTATTGTTTATATTTATGAAAAACGATAAATAAAATTATTATTATTATTTAGTTTGTAGTTTGCATTAATTTTTATTAATAATTGACGTTCCGACATACTCAATATACATCTTCAAGATGTCAAGATTTTTTGTAATTGTCAAAATAAATAAAACCCTACATATATATATTAAAAACTTTTAATAACTTATATTTTCAGTATATTTTGTCGCTTGACAAAATTACATTTCTTTATTTGAATGAAGATTAGTTTTCCACGAAATATAAGTATTCCAAAATATGGCAACAAACTGCACAATCAGTACTTGATAATTTAATGGTACAATATAAAAGTTAGCGAGTTGCACCCAAGGCCATATTTTATAATTATTGATAAGCACATCACAATAATCACGCTTTAAACTGTTCAAATTTGCTTCGTACGATTTGCCTTGCACTGCATTGATTGTAGCCAACAGCGCTCCGATAAAAGTCGGCGCAAATACGAATTGATCCAGTGCGACTTTCTTCAATGTAACAGTCGCACCTTTTGTTCCGATATATTTATTCAATACACCGTACCATACTCGCAAACCTGGGCCCTAAAAAACGAAAAACAAAAAACTATAGACACAAAACAAAAATAACAGACAAGGCTTGTATTTAAAACAAACAAATGTGTCCGATGAACACTGCACTCAGCACCAGTAAAAGTTTATCTGTCAATTGGTGCCTACGTTGATGTATGGTAGTGAATGTTGAGTTTGGCTGTAAGAAGCATAAAAGCGGAAAATGACTGCTGTGGAAATGAGATATTTACTTGGGGTAGCTGGGTGTAACTATAGGAGAGATCGGGTATAAAATACGATTAGTGTATGATGAGTGTGAAATTGCGAAAAAATGTTGTAGCAAAAGTTGGTGTTAGTCAGTTAAGATGGTTCGGACATGTTGAGCGAATGCGTGCAATGAACGTTTGCTGTTAAAAACGATTTATTTGAATGATTTTGATGGTATACGTTGCAGGTGGACGTCCGATGAGTAGTTGGAGTGGTATGATTGTGAGAGTGTTTTGCGTGAGCGAAAGTTTCCAAGTAGTAGGAATAAAAGAGCATGTATGAGAGGAGGAATTATGAATGTGGATGAAGCGAAAGTTGCTTGTTTGCGGATAGGAATTTTTGGAAGCGACTGATTTCGGAATGATGAAAAGAGTTTGTGCCACACCCATTTGGGTACATGGCGTGATTGTGTATGTATGTATGTATGTTATTGTTAATAACTACACTGTTCAGAAAAAATTAGGGGAACGCGTATTTGGATTGTTCTCATTTCTTTAGTAAATAAAAAATTAAAATGCTCATGAACGTTTATTATTCCTTAGACATTATTTAACAATAGGCAATAAAAAAACTAAATCATAAATTTTAAGATAAAAAAAAAATCAAACAAAACGAGCTGATCACTCTCAATAAAAGTAGCACTGGAAATATGGGGTGACAATGACAGTCTGACATCTTCGATTCATACTTCTAACAAGATGTCTAGGGTATTTTGTGGTAAATTTTTGCCTTTCTTCAACAAGAGCTTCAGCCAGCTGCTGTAGAGTCTGTGGTGGCTGAAAACCGCTTCCTAATATGCCTGTAATCACTGAGCCACGCCCGAATCTGTCGATTTCCTCTATGGTTGGCTTCACTGTAACATTCTGTATACTCGTACACGACCATTGCAGCGTAAATCATGATTCATCGGTGCGTTTGGTTCGTGAAATTGCTCAAGATTTCACGGACCGATTTACGTTCCAAAGTTCTGCCGTTATGGCATTGCAAGAAGCTAGCGAAGCTTATCTTGTTTGGTTTATTTGAAGATACAAACTTGTGTGCTATTCACGCAAAACGTGTTACAATTATGCCAAAAGAACTTCGGTATGTTACGAAAAAAACTTATAGGTATGCTCTCGATATAGCGTTCCCCCTAATTTTTTTTTGAGCAGTGTATTAATAATTCAAAATTACATCATTATTATTAAATCACTGAAAATCAACTTACTGCAATAAATAATCCTATTGAACTAAATTGCGATGTACGTAACCAATTTATATTGCTAAACGACCGTTTCTCAATCACAGATTGCGAAATTAAATCGCCCGTGCCCATTAGCAGACTAGTTTGTACAGCTTGTGTTATTATTGGATATTTAATTAAAGATTTTTGATATAATTTCCAAACTATACTCATTTTTAATTATAAACATGTGTCTAGTGACACTTAGGTTATGATGAATAACAATAAATCTGAAATAAGCTACACAAGATTGTCATTACTATAGTTCATTCGCGTTAAGAAATTAGTTAAGGAAAGATAGGAGCCAAAGTGACCTTGAATGTGATTGGCTGAAAACACAGACAAGTTTAGACACACGAAATATAATTATCTATCTGAAGTATCTATCTCCTAAAGTAATGAAGCGCAATTGCCGCGAAATATGAAAATGTTGCTTAACAAAAATTGTACAGTTTGAATTTCTATGTAATTTAAATGGGGTTTAAAAATACTCGTTTTCAATCGCTTATTGTGAAAATATAAAAGATATTTAAGACCTGGCACAACTTGTTTCATATAGTGTGAACATTCTATTTTTATGTGAAATAATTAAAAACTCAAGGAACACTATGGATAAATATGTTCTTTTATGTTAAAAATTTTAAGTTTTTCATGCGCCATCATAATTTACACATGCGCAGTTCAAGTTCTCTACAAGCATGATGAAATGACATAGGTTTCGTTCATGATATATGTATTTAATTTTATGCACAATATTATATTTTTATAAATTTAATAAAAATATATAAAATAATATTCTAAATTTTAAAAAAATTATTTGTAATATTAGTAAATAATATTTTTTTGTTAATCTGCTTGTACATGTATAAAAATCTCTAAATATATTTTTACAATAACATTTCTTTTGCATTTTTGAACGTACTCAAAATTTTGAAAGGAAAAATGTGTTTTGATATTTGTATACAAATATAACCTATTATTTGTGCTTGCCATCGTAATTTGGTATTTTGCTTTCATTTCGTTCGAATTTAATAATTCATTTAAATAGTCTTTTTCAAGATTTAATAGTTACATTGTTCTTGTTTTATTTCGTTGTTTCTTTGTTTGTTTTTTCTGTTATTAATTTGTTTCGTGCTTTTTGTTATTACTTTGTTTCGTTATATTTGTTTGTTATATTTTTTTTGTTATTTGTTTGTTGTTATTGTTCGTGCACTTCGTACAAGTACGGCAGTTTACGGTACAATATCAGTGTGTGTGTGTATTCAAATATTTTATTCAAAAAAATTTTCAAGCCAAATCCGTGTAAAATGAGTGATAACGAGATGCCATCTACATCAAGTGGATATAAAAATCCGCAAGGAAAAATTGTCAAAAGTGGCCAGAGATTAATGGCGTATAATATTTACTTAAAACATAAAAACGAAGGATTTTCAAAAACTAGTGCTGTTCAAGTTACTGCTGAAGAAGTGGGGTTATCCGAAAGGTTGATTTTCGAAATTGTAAAAGAAATGGAAACGACAGGACAATGTAAATCTCCAAATAAGAAAAGGGAGCGACAAGATATATACGATAAATTATCCGAAGATGAGAAGAAGGCCATTCGATACACGGTTCATAATTTTTTTAAGAAAAACGAAATTCCTACAATAAATAAAGTGTTGGAGGTAATTTTTCTTTTTTGTATTAATATTTTTATTTCACCTGCATTATTACAAGTAATACATATATGTACATTTTTTCAGGCAGTAAAAGATAACGAATTTATTCCTGAAATTGGACGTACTTCGTTATTCAAAGTTCTGAAAAAATTGGGTTTTGTCTGGGAAAAACGTGGCAAAAATAGTATGCTGACAGAGAGGGCAGACATTATATTGTGGAGAATAAAATTGATGATATCGTGAAAAAAACTGGACGAAAAGTTTTACGTTTGCCACCGTATCATTGTAAATTAAATCCGATCGAGTTAATATGGGCGCAGGTAAAAGGTTTCGTGGCAAGGAATAATAAATCATTTAAATTGCCCGACGTGAAAAATCTTTTCTTTGAAGGTTTGGCACAAGTTACTGCTCAAAATTGGACAGATTGTGTTCAACACATATTAAAAGAAGAGGAAGAACTCTACACACTTGACAATATAATAGAAAATATGACATTTAATGTAAACACTGGTTCCTCCAGTGAGGATGATTTTTCATCAGAAAATTAATATGTCAAATGTATGTAGCACAGAGAGAACGATGTGATTTTGTCATATGGACACCAAAAGGTATTTCTGTAGAATGTATATATTTAGATAAAAATTTTGTAAAACAGCAAATGTTATCGAAATTACGTAAATTTTATATGGAAGAAATGGTATTAGAAATTGTTGATTCACGTAAAAGTAGAAATTTGCCTATAATGAATTTATATGTGTTTTTTTTTTTGTAGATGAATTCGCTACATAAACTGTCGATTCTCGTAAAAATAGAAATTTACTTGGTAAGAAATTCATAAGTTTATTTTTGTTGTTTAATCGAATTTTGTAAGTATGTTAACAGTTAATCTATGTTTATATCTGATTAAGTCAGAATTAAGCTACTTTCCAATTGTTGTTGGAGTAGTTTGTTTCTATTAATATGTTATATGTATGAATGATAATATTTCATTCAATATATAAATGGTTAAAAATTACAGTGGAAATAGGCCTGCAGGGGAAACCATCCACTTAAAAGATTTGGTTAACGCGCCATGCCGTATTACCTCATTAGGTGGTGTGGAAATATACGGGCTAATTGTTATTATTATTATTATTTCAGAAAACTTTTTTATTTTGCACAATTTTTATTTTAATATATTAAGTAAATGCCCACTATACTAGTGCATCAGTCATCGTTTTAAATTGGACGATTCGTCCAATATTGTGTAAATAAACTATTTTTTGACAATTAATTTTTTATTATTTGTACTTTATGTCTATAATATTTGCAAAATAACATTAAAACTTGATTATATTAAAAATCACTAGATTTAAATTTTGTGCGACATTTTGTATCAAAATTACTGTTTTTTGGCAATGTGAATCTGTCTTTTAGTTACTTATTTCTTAACGCGAATGAACTATATTTTCTTTCTAAATATAATTAATAGGGGAGTAGGTTCAACACTTGAATATTTTTCTCTTGAATTGTACATCGCAAGAATTGTATATCACAAGTCTTGTAAAACACAAGAATGATTTTTATCTTGAATGTTGACCTTGAAAATGCTATGAACAAAAGAACGCACCTGTACTTATAATCGTTCCCACCAGATCTCGCGCTAGCTGGTTATCTCACAAATTTAAAGAACGTCTTACAACATTAAAATTTATTTTGTAAAATAATATTTGACAGTTATGTTAATCTATTTGAGAATTAATAATATATCTCATTTAATTTAAAATAAATAATTATATTAATCCGAATAATACATTGTGACAAGAAATAAATCAAAAGGCCACTTTTAGTGGTCATTCTTGTTAAATAATTATTTATAGGAATTTTAAATTACTAAAATAAATGTTAAATATTAATAAGGAAATAAAAACTAATTTTTGAAATAAATTATGAAATATATTTAAAATTTAAATATAGAAAAATCAGGACTTGATAATCGAGATATAATAGACCACGGTAGATCTCAACAATTATGAAAAGAAGACATTACAAAATTTCGCGATGAAGCACTAAGTTCAAGTGATATTTTGTTGAAAAACTAATTACAAATTCGAAAACATTTAGCGATAAAACGGAATATAACCAAGAAAAATATTTGAAAAAGAAAGAGAAAAAATATTTCGATTATATTCAAGTAAGAAGTAAGAAAGCCATTAGTTCGTTTAATTTCTGAGATATATTACCGAGAAGATACTGGAAAAGTTTTAGGACTTCGTATCGATGATCTTTCTCAAATAATTAGTTATTCTATGATAGTGGAACGAGTGGTTTACTAGCAGCATCTCTAACAAGATTAGAAGTATATGGGTAAACCCATATATAGACCATTTTGACATTTCTCGGAAAGTTGGCAACACTGTATTATAATAATATTATAATTTATGTGGGCACTAGGAGATACTTTTCTGAAAATTTGATCAAAATCGAATAAATAATGTAGCCACAATGAATTTTTTTAAAATTTTGTGATTTTTTTCTCGATAAGTTGGCAACACTGTATTTTGTTAAAATTGCATAATTTATTTAGGCACTATGAAAAACTTTTATGAAAATTTGATTAAAATCGGTTAAATAAAATGGTCATAATAAATTTTTAAACATTTTACTAATTTTTTTCTCGGAAAGTTGCCAACACTGTATTTTGTTAAAATTACATAAATTATATGAATACTAGAAGAATCTTTTATTAGGGAAATTTTTTCTGAAAATTTGATCAAAATCGGATAAATAACGTAGCCAATACGAATTTTTAAAAACTTTAGTAATTTTTTTCTCGGAAAGTTGGTATCACTGAAAAAAAAAATTACATGACCATCTTGAGCACTAGACAAATTTATCCTGAAAATTTCATTAAAATCGATTAAACCGGTCTAGGAGGAGTTGCGGCCACAAAATTTTGACTTACGACCGAGCGAGCTGACGACGCACATCCATACACCCACATAAACTAAGTTCAGATTCGTCATCTAGAGGCTATATGAAGGATTTCTGTAATATTTTTTTTTTGAGAATGTTACAGACACCGTACCAAACGCTATACCACTTTTTCCTTGCAGTCAAAGTGGTAAAAATAGGCCAGCGAAAAGACCTTGTTGGCAATTAGATAATGAAAAAGCATGTAAAATACATTTAAACAAAGTTGATTCATTAATTATTGTTGCAAATTAACATCCATTAAATCTTGTAAATGAATTGTTAAATTTTCACGATTATGGAAAATCTTTAGTAATATACAGTTTATTAAGAGAGAATTTGGATTCTTTATATTTCGAATTAAAAAATCGTACCGACATTATTTCGTTACGATTGTCAAATACTATGATGAGAAATTATCAAGTATTAACAAAAGTTGGTGTTAGTCAGTTAAGATGGTTCGGACATGTTGAGCGAATGTCTAATGAACGTTTGCAGTTAAAAAGATTTATTTGAATGATTTTGATGGTATACGTTTGCTAGTGGACGTCCGATGAGTAGTTGGAGTGGGGTATGATTGAGAGAGTGGCTTGCGTGAGCGAAAGTTTTCAAGTAGTAGGAATTGAAGAGCATGTATGAGAGTGGAATGATGAATGTGGATGAAGCGAAAGTTGCTTGTTTGGGTAGGAGTGTTTGGAAGCGACTGATTTCGACATGATGAAAAGAGTTTGTGCCACACCCTATTTGGGTACATGGCGTGATTGTGTATGTATGTATGTATGTATGTATGTATGTATGTACCAAATCGAACTCATCCCGATGCAAATATGACTTGTGGTGGATATATTTTAACAAGATCGAAAACAGAATAATAATTTATCTTGAAATTAATTATTATACATTTCATTATTTCTGTTGTATTTATACACAAATTAATTTTTATATAATAAAATTTGGATTTAATTATAATTTTTGTTTTTAAATTCCCATTTACTTTATTAATAATTATGAAAGAAAATGTAATATTGCCAAATTTAAGAAATTTTTTAATGAAAATTTCTATTTTATTTATATTTAATGGTAAACAATTTAAACATCTATGTGGTAACAATTGTATTATTTAATAATCTAGAAACGCTGTCGATAACAAAGAAAACTGTACTACTAGCGTTATCTATACGAGTAATGTTTAAACTATTAAAAATACTGTCGATAAAAAAGATAACTATAATTTTAGTGCTATCTATATAGTAATGCTTATACTATTTACAAGTCGATAAAGAAGAAAACTATACTACTAACGTTATCTATACAAGTAATGCTAAACTATTGATGGCACTGTCGATAAAAAAGAAAACTATAATTTTAAAGCCATCTATATAGTAACGCTTGTACTATTTATAAATCAATAAAAAAGTAAACTATAATTTTAGTACCATCTATACAGTAACGCTTGTGCTATTTACAAGTCGATAAAAAAGAAAACTATAGAATCTTAACATCTATGTGGTAATAATTGTATTATTTAATAATCTAAAAACGCTGTCGATAACAAAGAAAACTGTACTACTAGCGTTATCTATACGAGTAATGTTTAAACTATTAATAATACTGTCGATAAAAAAGATAACTATAATTTTAATGCCATCTATATAGTAATGCTTGTACTATTTACAAGTCGATAAAAAAAACTATACCACTAGCGTTATCTATACAAGTAATGCCGAAACTATTAATGGCACTGTCGATAAAAAAAAACTATAATTTTAAAGCTATTTATATAGTAACGTTTGTACTATAATTCAATAAAAAAGAAAACTATAATTTTCAGTACCATCTATATAGTAACGCTTGTACTATTTATAAGTCGATGAAATGAAAACTATACTACTGGCGTTATCTATACGATTAATGCCTAAACTATTAATGGCACTGTCGATAAAAAAGAAAACTATAATTTTAAAGTCATTTATATATTAACGTTTGTACTATTTACAAGTCAATAAAAAAGAAAACTATAATTTTAGTACCATCTATATAGTAACGCTTGTACTATTTACAAGTCGATAAAAAAGAAAATTATACTACTAGCGTTATCTATACAAGTAATGCTTAAACTATTAATGACACTGTCGATAAAAAAAAAACTATAATTTTAAAGTTATTTATATAGTAACGCTTGTACTATTTATAAATCAATAAAAAAGAAAATTATAATTTTAGTACCATCTATATAGTAACGCTTGCACTATTTACAAGTCGATAAAAAGAAAACTGTAATTTTAAAGCCATCTATATAATAGCTGTATTCTTTTTACCAAAAAATAAACTCAGCTCAGTTGGCAAGTGAAGTGAGGTGAAACGAAGTGAAGTGAGTTGAGTTGCTTTAAAAAGAACAAGATCTACGATATAAACTTAACCCTGCTTAACCCCTACTACTTAACTGAGTATCTCACTTCATTTTGAGATTATTTTGCGGGTGCAGCAGAATCGGTAGGGGGGAAGGTATCCAACTCAGTTTGTCGTAGCTCAGTTAAGATAAAAAGAATAAGTATTATCGGAGTTTATCTGAAGTGAGCTTAGATCTCAGTAAATTTTAGGTAAAAAGAATACAGCTATTATAAAATAAAGCTTGTAAGTCCATATTTGAATTGAAATTATTTTCAATTCAAATATAATTTGTTTTACAAATAAAACGAAATTACAACTGTCTTTTGTGTCTGATACTTATTAAGTAATTGTTTTATTGTTCAATTTAAAGACGTAACTATTTCAAACTTAGGATTTTTAATGAATTCTATTTAAAATTATGTAAGATTTCTCCTTTAAACTATAGTTTCTATAGTTAAATTAGACTTAAGCGAAAATATCGGATTAAAACACAATATTTTAATTCTGATTTTATTATTAATTTAACTTCGGTGTTTTAATGAATTCTGTTTAAAATATATCACGATTAAAAAGATTAAAACGGAAGTTGCTTGTTTCGGAATAGGATTGTTTTAGAGACTGATTTCTCGGAGATAATGGAAAGAGTTTGTGCCACACCCTTTTGCGGGGGTACATAGCGTGATTGTATATGTAATTTAATTTTCTGGTATTAGAAACTTAGTTTTAATAATATTCCGAATCGTAAATTATTGAAATAATAGAACACAAATATGTTTATCAATAACTTATGTTTTATTTAAACAATAACTCGTGTTTTTTACAGAAATATTATAATTTTACATGTAATTTATTCATTTACAAGTTCACTTATACATAAATAAATACAATAATAACAAGATTAGAAGTATATGGGTAAACCCATATAGAGACTACTTTGACAATTCTCGGAAAGTTGGCAACACTGTATTTTAATAATATTATAATTTATGTGGGCACTAGGAGAAACTTTTTTGAAAAATTGATCAAAATCGAGTAAATGATGTAGCCACAATGAATTTTTAAAGAAATTTGTGATTTTTTCTGTATAAGTTAACACTGTATTTTGTTAAAATTGCATAATTTATTTAGGCACTAGGAGAATCTTTTATGAAAATTTGATTAAAATTGGTTAAATAAAATGGTCAAAATAAATTTTTAAAAATTTTATTAATTTTTTTCTCGGAAAGTTGGCAAGACTGTATTTTGTTAAAATTACATAAATTATATGTATACTAGGAGAATCTTTTGTGAAAATTTGAGTAAAATCGGTTGAATAACATGGCCATAATAAAATTTTTAAAACTTTAGTAATTTTTTTCTCGGAAAGTTGGCAACACTAAATATTAATAAAATTATGTAATTAATGGGAGCATTAGGAATTTTTTTTTTGAAAATTTGATTAAAATCGGATAAATAACCTAGCCAATATAAATTTTTTAAAACTTTAGTAATTTTTTTTCTCGGAAAGTTGGCATGACTGGAAAGAAACAAAACCACATGACCATCTTGGGCACTAGGCAAATTTATCCTGAAAATTTCATTAAAATCGGTTGAACCGTCTAGGAGGAGTTGCTGGAACAAAATTTTGTCTGAGGACCGAGCGAGCGAGCGAGCGGCGAGCTGACGACGCACATCCATACACACCCACATAAACTAAGTTCAGATTCGTCATCTAGAGGCTATATGAAGGATTTCTATACACAATTTTTTTTTTTTGAAAATGTTACAGACACCGTACCAAACGCTATACTATTTTATCCTTGCAGTCAAAGTAGTAAAAAGGGTTTATTTGTTGTTTAATTCAGTATTTAATACACAAATATTATTAATATATAAATATTTACTTGTATCGAACAACAAAACGCTATAACACTTCCATAGGAAACATTTTTTGATCATATTATCATTGGAATTAAAAAGTACGTAAATTTTACTAATATTTTATCGGCGTGGTCGCTAGCATTTTCCGCTAACATTAAACACATACTTATACTTTCTCAATTTCATCCCTTAAAATTAGTTAAAATCTTCAATCGCAAATATCTCGAAAACGGCTGGGAATTTCGCAAAAATAACAAAATTTGCCGTCCACTTACAAACTACTGATAAACCAAGTACGTACTACAACATATCCAAAAATCAACCCTCTACGATACCCCCTTATTAATTAAGTCAACCCCCAAAACTGTAATAAAAAAAAATCTCTAATTTTATTTTTGTTTTCCTGATAGAATTTCGTTAATATGTTTCATTTTTCGCTTGCAACGATATTGCTGCTCCCAGTTGGCGCGCTTTGAAACTAACGCGCGCGAAATTCAAACAGAAGTTCGGAGTGAGCGATAAACTACAAGTATCAACACTTTGAATATCTTGTTCTTTTATAAAGCAACTCAACTAACTTCACTTCACTTGCCAACTGAGCTGAGGCAATTTTTTGATAAAAAGAATTTCAGTATCGATATTTGATATTCAAAAAATATCGATAATATTGATATATCGAAAAATCGATATATCAATTTATCGATATATCGATATATTGATAAATTGATAAATTGATATATTTTTTTTAATATCAATTATCGATATATCAATATATCAATAAATTATCGATATATCGCGATTTTTTCCCAGCCCTAGGCTGGACGATATTGAAATTTCAGTATCGATATTTGATATTCAAAAAATATCGATAATATCGATATATCGAAAAATCGATATATTGATATATCAATTTATCGATATATTATTATATCGTTAAATTGACAAATTGATAAATTAATATATCGATATATCGATAAATTAATATATCGATATATCGATAATTTTTATTTTTAATATCAATTATCGATACATCGATAAATTATCGATATATTGCGATTTTTTCCCAGCCCTAGCTGAGACATATCATCGACCAGATTCACTGTGTTGGTTCAAATAAATCGAAAATTTTTTGCTTAATTTACATTTATATACTATTTATTTATTTCTTTCTACATAAAATACATCTCGGCCAGTCCTACTACTCATCATATATCTCTCTTACAATAATATTATAATTGTCTAATTGAGAAACATTCGATTAAATGGAACTAGATCGCTATAGCATTGAAAAACAGTCGATACGAGTTGCGAACTGAAATCAGCTATATTCGGATTAATCAGGGGTGCCAACTGATCCCAATTACTATTCATCAGATTGTTTATTGTTGTTCCTGCAAAAGAAAAAACAAAAACAAAATATAAGAAAAACAAGATTAGAACTATATGGGTAAACCCATATATAGATCTCTGGGAAAGTTAGTAACACAATATTTTTATTAAAATTATAATTTATGTATAATGTAGCCACAATAAATTTTTAAAAATTTTATGGTTTTTTCTTGATAAGTTTGCAACACTGTATTTTTTAAAATTGCATAATTTATTTAGGCACTAGGAAATTTTTTTATAAAAATTTGATTAAAATCGATTAAATAAAGTGGTCATAATAAATTTCGAAAAATTTTAGAATTTTTTTTCTCGGAAAGTTGGCAACACTGTATTTTGGTAAAATTACATAAATTATATGAATACTAAAAGAATCTTTTGTGAAAATTTGAGTGAAATCGGTTAAATAACATGGCCATAATATTTTTTTTTTAAATTTAGTTATTTTTCTCGGAAAGTTGGCAACACTGGATATTAGTAAAATTATATAATTAATGGGAGTATTATTGAAATTTTTTCTGAAAATTTAATCAAAATCGGATAAATAACATGGCCACAATAAATTTTTTAAAACTTTAGTAATTTTTTTCTCGGAAAGTTAGAAACACAAGATATTAATAAAATTATATAACTAATGGGAGCATTAGGGAAATCTTTTCTGAAAATTTGATCAAAATCGGATAAATAATGTAGCCACAATGAATTTTTAAAAACTTTAGTAATTTTTTTCTCGGAAAGTTGGCATTACTGGAAAAAACTAAAACCACATGACCATCCTGGGTGCTAGAGAAATTTATCCTAAAAATTTCATTAAAATCGGTTGAACCGTCTAGGAGGAGTTGCGGCCACAATATTTTGACTTACGACCGAGCGAGCGAGCGAGCTGACGACGCACATCCATACACCCACATAAACTAAGTTCAGATTCGTTATCTATAGGCTATATAAAGGATTTCTATACAATTTTTTTTTTTTGAAAATGTTATAGACACCGTACCAAACGCTATACCACTTTTACCTTGCAGTCAAAGTGGTAACAAACTAGAAATGCACGTACCATTGACAAACAAAAAAATAAATATGCGTTTTACGTTTTCACAAAAATAATAATTAAAAGAAAACACACTCAATTTTGGTTGCAGATTTACAGATTTCCAAAATTTCAAAGGTAAGTTATACAAGTTCTTTTTTACCTGCATTTGCGTCACCATTATTCAGATTCGTCAGTTGGAATGTTGCGCTATCTAGGACAATTGTACCGGTCGGATTAAATATATACATAAAATTATCGGAACTGACTTGGAAATTCAGGAGAATATTTGCCACTGGGTTAACTAAAAAACAAAAACAAAAATTAACAAGATTAGAAGTATATGGGTAAACCCATATATAGACCACTTTGACATTTTTCGGAAAGTTGAAAACACTGTATTTTAATTATATTATAATTTATGTGGCCCTAGGAAAAACTTTTTTGAAAATTTGACCAAAAATGTATAAATAATGTAGCCACAATAATTTTTTAAAAAAATTTGTGATTTTTTTCTCGATAAGTTGGCAACACTGTATTTTGTTAAAATTACATAAATTATATGATTACTAGGAGAATTTTTTGTGAAAATTTGAGTAAAATCGGTTAAATAACATGGCCATAATAAATTTTTTAAAACTTTAGTAATAATTAATGGGAGCATTAGGGATATCTTTTCTGAAAATTTGATCAAAATCGGATAAGTATTGTAGCTAATATGAATTTTTAAAAACTTTAGTAATTTTTTTCTCTGAAAGTTGGCATTACTTGAAAAAACCAAAACCACATGACCAAGATGGTAATAGACAAATTTATTTTGAAAATTTCATTAAAATCGGTTGAACCGTGTAGGAGGAGTTGCGGCCACAATATTTTGGCTTACGACCGAGCGAGGGAGCGAGCGAGCTGACGACGCACATTCATACACCCACATAAACTAAGTTTAGATTCGTCATGTACAGACTATATGAAGGATTTCTATACAATTTTTTGTTTTTTGAAAATGTTACAGACACTGTACCAAACGCTATACCACTTTTTCCTTGCAGTCAAAGTGGTAAAAAATAAAAATTGGAAGTATATTGGTAAACCCATATATAGACCACTGCCAATTTTTGGTGAAAAAATACGAAAATTTTTTATATGTGATAATTTCAAATATATTCGGGTTTACCCATATACTTCTAATCTTGTTACTGTAAAAAATTATTAAATTAAATGAAACTTAATTAAGTAAAATCAACTTACAGTATGTTATATTAGCTCGTCCTGCTCCATTCACAGCTTGACCTAATAAAGTGCCACCTATTTCGTAATTACTAATTGTAGTAACTCTGGGTGAATTTACCGTAAATCTTAATGTTCCTTGATTCACATTAAAACTGAAACAAATAAATCAATTATTAGTTTCAAAGTTTTTGAAAAATCTTTAGGTCCAGCCCGGGGCCCCTTAGCGTTGGGGGCCCTAAGGCTTAAGCCTCATTAGCTTCATGGTAAATCCGTCGCTGATGTACATAGTGTTGTCTATCGAATTATATATATATATATATATATATATATATATATATATATATATATATATATATATATATATTGAATTAATGGATAATGGATGTCGGCAATTTTTTTAAAGATTACACTAACATTGTTATGTAATTAAATTTATTATTAGAACCAATATTTCGCTTACATTTGTAAGCTTCTTCAGGGTTAACACTAAAATTAACAATGGAAATTAATAGAGACACAAATTGGTATATGAATTCCTAACACAGATTACTTACATTATTAATATATTTAACAATGTTTACATTTATGTAATCTTTAACTATGGCACACAAATGCAGCAAATAATTTGCTGCATTTGTGTGCCATAGTTAAAGATTACATAAATGTAAACATTGTTAAATATATTAATAATGTAAGTAATCTGTGTTAGGAATTCATATACCAATTTGTGTCTCTATTAATTTCCATTGTTAATTTTAGTGTTAACCCTGAAGAAGCTTACAAATGTAAGCGAAATATTGGTTCTAATAATAAATTTAATTACATAACAATGTTAGTGTAATCTTTAAAAAAATTGCCGACATCCATTATCCATTAATTCAATATATATATATATATATATATATATATATATATATATATATATATATATATATATATATATACCGGGTGTCCAAAAAGAATGGAAACTATTAAATATCTCGAGAACGGTACATCGGATTACAAAGTTACAAAACACGTTTTTCTTTATTTTTGAAAATCTATTTAGGGGTGATATGCAAAAACTACCCACACCTCTCCTGGGGCGGGGGCAAGTTTTAAAATTTAAATAGGAACACCCATTTTTTATTTGACAGTTGCATTCTTCATAAAAAACTGTTTCTGGATTTGCAAATTGAGCCCCCCAGCTCCACCCCCCTCGCAGCAGAGAAGGGGAGAAATTTTGAAAATTTTTGCAGAAACTTTCACTTTTTATTGCAGTTTTGGATTCTCCTTTTAAAACTGGATATAAAAATATCGCATTTTAAAAAAAAAACTAAAATGGTAGATAGCTTTGACCTAAATCCAGCACAATTTACCACCAGGTATTATTTGAGATGAAAAGTTGGTAAACATCCGCATGTGTGGGAGTGAGAGTGGAGGTGCGTTTTTCTATTTTATATCCAGTTTTAAAAGGAGAATCCAAAATTGCAATAAAAAGTGAAAGTTTCTGCAAAAATTTTCAAAATTTCTCCCCTTCCCTGCTCCGAGGGGGGTAGAGCTGGGGGGCTCAATTTGCAAATCCAGAAACAGTTTTTTATGGAGAATGCAACTGTGCAATAAAAACTGGGTGTTCCTATTTAAATTTTAAAATTTGCCCCGCCCCCTCCGCCAGGGGAGGTGTGGGTGGTTTTCGCATATAACCCCTAAATAGATTTTTAAAAATAAAGAAAAACTTGTTTTGTAACTTTGTAATCAGATGTGCCGTTCTCGAGATATTTAATAGTTTCCATTCTTTTTGGACACCCGGTATATATATATATATATATATATATATATATATATATATATACAGGGTGATTTATTAGTAATTGGAAATATTTTAACTGGAGTATCCTGGGCTCAGAATATGACGATTTCACGCAAATCACTTAGATAAAAAGTGGCTCCTTACTGAGCTACAGGGTGTTTAATTTAAAAATTTAAAAACGATTTTTGCCCAGTAGTTAAAAACTATTTGACGTATCCTTATCATACTTAGCAGGAAGTGTAGGTACCATACACCATACTAAATTATGTTAAATAAAAGTTTCTGGTTCTTGCCAGTGGCGTACAACAGGGGCAAGTAAGAGGTTGATCCTTCCTAAATTCTACGCCACTGGCGGAATTGTTATTTTAGTACAATTTTTCAATTCTCCAATACTTTCTGTGTAAAGAACATACTCTTTCTTCGTAACGATAAAATCACTATTTTTCGAGATATTTAAAGTTAAACATAAGCTGCACACTTGGGATTTTTTCAAAATTAGCTGCAAAAAACCTGAAATAATTCAGTAAGATAGAGAAGAAAATTAGCTACATAATAATTAAGTAACTTTTTTCTCTAACTTATTCTGGTTTGGCAGGAAAAATTATTGAAAATAAAAAATTAAAATGCAAAAAATATTAATTTTCATTAATTTTTCCTGCCAAACCAGAATGAGTTAGAGAAAAAAGTTACTTAGTTATTATGTAGCTAATTTTCTTTTCTATTTTATTCAATTATTTCAAATTTTTTTGAGCAAATTTTGGAAAAATCCCAAGGGTGCAGCTTATGTTTAACTTTAAATATCTCGAAAAATAGTGACTTTATCGTTAGGAAGGAAGAGTATGTTTTTTACACAGAAAGTATTGGAGAATCGAAAAATTGTGCTAAAATGACAATTCCGCCAGAGGCGTAGAATTTAGGAAGGATCAACCTCTTACTTGCCCCTGTTGTACGCCACTGGTAGTAGTCAAAATTTTTTATTTAACATACTTTAGTATGGTGTATGGTACCTACATTTCCTGCCAAGTATGATAAGGATACGTCAAATAATTTTTAAGTACTGGGCAAAAATCGTTTTAAAATTTTTAAATAAAACAGCCTGTAGCTCAGTAAGGAGCCACATTTTATCTAAGTGATTTGCGGTAAATCTTCATATTCTGAGCAGAGGATACTCCAGTTAAAATATTTCCAATTACTAATAAATCACCCTGTATATATATATATATATATATATATATATATATATATATATATATACATACATACACAATCACGCCATGTACCCAAAAGGGTATGGCACAAATTCTTTTTATTATCCCGAAATCAGTCGCCTCCAAACATATTCCTATTCAACACAAGCAACTTTCGCTTCATCCACATTCATAATTCCTCTCATACATGCTCTTTTATTCCAACTACTTACAATGTACCTTAAAAATTATGTATACAAAGTCTCTATAGACTTTATATATATATATATATATATATATATATATATATATATATATACAATATGTCTTAAAAATTATGTATACAGTGTGTTTATAAAATCACATATACTATTAAAAATCTAATGTATATATTTATGTATATATATTGTTGTAGCAAAAGTTGGTGTTAGTCAGTTAAGATGGTTCGGTCATGTTGCCCGAATGTCTAATGAACGTTTGGTAAAAAAGATTTATTTGAATTATTTTGATGGTATACGTTTGCTAGTGGACGTACGATGAGTAGTTGGAATGGTATGATTGAGAGGATGGCTTGCGTGAGCGAAAGTATCCAAGTAGTAGAAATAAAAGAACATGCTGTGAGAGGAATTATGAATGTGGATGAAGCGAAAGTTGTTTGTGCTGGATAGAAATGTTTGGAGGCGACTGATTTCGGAATGATGAAAAGAGTTTGTGCCACACCCTTTTGGGTACATGGCGTGATTGTGTATGTATGTATATATAAAAAGCACTTGTTTCTACTTACTCAACATCAAGTATTCTTGTCATTTCCATTTCGTAAATTCTAGTATTGACTAGAGTGAAATTGAGGTCTTGACTATTTTGCAAAGGTAATGCTGCTGTTAAAAGGGGGCTCAAGTCGGGTACATTATACTGTGGATCGCCTACAAAATTAAATATACTTGTGCAAATTTAACTCGATGAGATTTTATTTTTAAGATTTTATATATATATATATATATATATATATATATATATATATATATACGGGGTGTTCGTTCGTCAAGTTCGTATGGGCGTTTAACATGCAAATTCGATAATTTGCGATATACTTCTTTCTCGAGTTAAATTTGGAGAAATACTTAGAATACTTTTTGATAGACAACAAAAAGTTCTATAATTTGGTTTTAGTTTTAATTTGCTAGCATGTGCCGTTTGGGCGCTAAAATTTTTTTTTGATTTTTTGGTTTTTATTTTTTCTCTCAAAAACTATAAGGTGTAGAAAAATAAACATGATATGGAAAAATGCGGAATAATGAGTACTATAATTGAGTGAAGAAATTAATATTTTAGAATGCATCGTTTAGTAGCAAAAAATTAGAAACTGAATTTTTAAAAATAAATCTATTTTCAAAATTTGATGAAAAAAGTCTGAAAAAATTCGGTGAAATAGAGAAAAAAAATTAGCTACATAATAGTAATGAGTACTATAATTTAGTGAATAAACCATTATTCTACGATAAATCTTTTAGTAGAAAAAAAATTAAAAACTAAGTTTTTAAAAATTTGTTAAGGGGGTACTTTTGGGCTTTTGTCAAAAGTAGTGCCCACATAAATTATAATATTATTAAAATACAGTGTTGCCAACTTTCCGGAAATGTTGAAGTGGTCCATATATGGGTTTACCCATATACTTCTAATCTCTGTTTTAATATTTAAATGATCCTTTTAATATAGTAATTTCTCTCGTAGATATATTTTTTTAAAAAATATCTCATACCTCGAACAACATGTAACATCGCTCGATTTGCATTATCCCTTATGCAGTTATTCAAATTCGGATCGCTTAAGCTGCATTGGTCGAAATAAGTGGCTGTAAAAGAATTTCCAATTATTAAATAAGTTAAGCTTAAAATACAAACTACATTAGGGTTATAGTTCTGTACAGGGCCGGATTTACAGCTTGCGGGGCCCCCAAGCACGAGGTAAGGGTGGGGCCCCTGTCTCTACTTTTAAAAAATGTATCAAGCAAGAAAAGGTCTTTTATAGTTTACTATCATGATGATTATGCAAAAAAAAGATTGACCGGGGGCCCCCTTGAGTTGGGGCCACAAGTACGTGCTTGTTCCGCTTGCACGTAAATCCGGCCCTGGTTCTGTAGCAATTTGCTATATTTGTGCAACTTACATACATATACATACAAAATAACGGTTCGTTATTTTCTTGGATTCCGTAAAAAATCTTTCTATCGGTATTGCAACGAAATTTCTTACGAAATCCAAGAAATTTCAGTTTAACAAATCGATAAACATTCATTAAATGTATAACGCTTCGTTAAACTGGTAAAATTCTTGGATTTCTTAAGAAATTTTGTTGCAATACCGATAGAAAGATTTCTTACGGAATCCATGAAAATAACGAACCGTTATTAGCGTTTGGTACGGTGTCTGTAACATTTTCAAAAAAAAAAAATTGTGTATAGAAATCCTTCATATAGCCTCTAGATGACGAATCTAAATTTAGTTTATGTGGGTGTATGTGTGTGCGTCGTCAGCTCGCTCGCTCGGTCGTAAGTCAAAATTTTGTGGCCGCAACTCCTCCTAGACGGTTTAACCGATTTTAATGAAATTTTCAGGATAAATTTGTCTAGTACCCAAAATGGTCATGTGGTTTTATTTTTTTTCAGTGATGTTAACTTTCCGAGAAAAAAATTACTAAATTTTTTAAAAATTTATATTGGCTACGTTATTTATCCGATTTTGATCAAATTTTCAAAAAAGATTTCCCTAATACTCCCATTAATTATATAATTTTATTAATATCCAGTGTTGCCAACTTTCCGAGAAAAAATTACTAAAGTTTTTAAAAATATATTATGGCTATCATGTTATTTAACCGATTTTACTCAAATTTTCACAAAAGATTCTTCTAGCAATCATATAATTTATGTAATTTTAACAAAATACAATGTTGTCAACTTTCCGAGAAAAAAATTACTAAAAATTTTAAAAATTTATTATAACCATTTTTTTTAACCGATTTTAATTAAATTTTCATAAAAGTTTTTCCTAGTGCCTAAATAAATTATACAATTTTAACAAAATACAGTGTTGCCAACTTATCAAAAGAGAAAAAATCACAATTTTTTTTTAAAAATTTATTGTGGCTACATTATTTATTCGATTTTGATGAAATTTTCCTCAAAGTATCTCCTAGTGCCCACATAAATTATAATATTATTAAAATACAGTGTTCAGCCAACTTTCCGAGAAATATCAAAGTGGTCTATATATGGGTTTACCCATATACTTCTAATCTTGTTCTTAACAAATGTTTATGCATAGAGGCGCATAGAAATTAAATCTGTTACTTACGCAAACTGTCAGCGTTGATGGCCGAAATAAGAAATAATACCACAATATACGAAGTTGAACTAAACATTTTTCGTAAATATAACCGTAAATATAACTTATAAGTTATGGTTATATGGTATAACTTATGGTTATAACCAAGATATAAAAAATATTGAATATATTTTTACCGTAAATATTGTTCACCAATAAATAAGACAAGATAGAAATATTTCGAATTTATTAAAAAATTTTGCAAGTCAGAACGCGTATATATACAACTCAAATATGCTAGATCGTAAAATATATGCATACATAACAGTTAGTTTATATGTCTCAAGATGACACATAAAGATGTAAAAAACATAAATCATTATATATATATATATATATATATATATATATATATATATGTACCGAGTGTTCGTTCGTTAAGTTCGTATGGGTGTTTAACATGCAATTTCGATAATTTGCGATATACTCCTTTCTCGAGTTAAATTCGGAGAAACACTTAGAATACTTTTTGATAGACAATAAAAAGTTCTATAATTTGGTTTTAGTTTTAATTTGCTAGCATGTGCCGTTTGGGCGCTAGAATTTTTTTTTGATTTTTTGGTTTTTATTTTTTTTCTCAAAAACTATGAGGTGTAGGAAAATAAGCATGATATGGAAAAATGCGGAATAATGAGTACTATAATTGAAACCATTATTCTACGATGCATCGTTTAGTAGAAAAAAATTAAAAACTGAATTTTTGAAAATTTCTCAAGGGATTTTTTCAAAATAAGGTTTTTTTTAAAATTTGCTCAAAAAATCTGAAAAAATTTAGTAAAATAGAGAGAAAATTAAGCTACATAATAGCTAAGTAGCTTTTTTCTTTACCTCATACTGATTTTGCAGGAAAAATTATTGAAAATTTTAAAAAACTTTAGAATTTTCAATAATTTAGTTTTCAATTTTTTTCTACTAAACGTAATTATTATTCCGCATTTTTCCATATCATGCTTATTTTCCTACACTTTATAGTTTTGGAGAAAAAAAATAAAAACCAAAAAATCAAAAAAAAAATTCTAGCGCCCAAACGGCACATGCTAGCAAATTAAAACTAAAACCGAATTATAGAACTTTTTATTGTCTATCGAAAAGTATTCTAAGTATTTCTCCAAATTTAACTTGAGAAAGAAGTATATTGCAAATTATCGAAACTGCATGTTAAACACCCATACGAACTTAACGAACGAACACCCGGTATATATATATATATATATAACATTTATATTTTTATGTTCTAAATAAAATACAGAAAAAGTAGAACAAGAAAAAGATAATGATAAAATGAAATTTCAAATGTATATAATGTTTATGTAAATGACAATGACTATTTTTATTTTACTATTACTTGTAAAAAAAGGTTGTAAATATACATACATAATATATTAGCTATTTATATATTTTAATATAG
The DNA here is from genome assembly GCA_963966155.1 of Clivina fossor. Taxonomy (NCBI): domain Eukaryota; kingdom Metazoa; phylum Arthropoda; class Insecta; order Coleoptera; family Carabidae; genus Clivina; species Clivina fossor. The sequence goes on from OZ014566.1 coordinate 12,305,371, forward strand.
ACTGTTACGTATTTTAACAAGATATACATACATTCATACACAATCAGGCCATGTACCCAAAAGGGTGTGGCACAAACTCTTTTCATGATCGCAAAATCAGTCCACATTCATAATTCCTCCTCTCATACATGCTCTTTTATTCGTACTACTTGGAAACTTTCGCTCACGCAAGCCACTCTCTCAATCATTTACCACTCCAACTACTCATCGGACGTCCACTAGCAAACATATATAATATTTTTAAGTTTTGTTGAGACTTACGTCACAAACAAGACTGTATGAATCAAGTCAAATTTTTGGGGCTAAATTACGCCCGTCAATGCCACTAGCCACACCCCTCGCGTTATGAAAATGCACAACAAACTAATAGAGTGGCGATAGCGCTCCAGGATTGGGTAGATTTTAATTATTTGATTTAAATCACAATTTTAATCATTTCGATTTCTTTAATATTAATCAATAATTTAAATCAATTTTAATTAATCACTCGTTTTAACTAATTTGATTTCTAATAATTATTTAATTAAAATCTTTAGCTATATTTGGCATAAAATTAATATTAAATCAAAAATTTATATACATACAAATGCGGTATATATTTAGGATATATAATATTGTAAAATTTCTTTATGTTATTTTTGTTTGTACTGCATTGGCATTCTTAAATATATCATTGTACTCACATAAATAAATATATTATAAAATATATAATAACCAAAAAATGCTTACAAACGTTGTGGAGGCGGCAATAAGCCATAAACTTATAAATAAATTCGTATTATAGCGTTACTTTATAGTAAATGCATATTTCATATTTAAAAAATTAATATACAAAACAATAATTTAACAACAATGAAATAGACAAATTAAAAATATGTATTAATTTATCATATATTTTAGTTGACATAAATATAAAATCATAAACTCATACGTATAGTGATACGGTATATATGTTAAGTTCGCGCGCAATTCATGAATTAAGTTTACAAGCACATAACTCAAAAATGTTACGAAATATTAAAAAAAAATTACAAATAAAAAACTTATTTAAACATTGCTCTAAAACTTTGTCGAATATTATAACCACTTATTTCTTAAGGCCGAAAAGTTTCTAACTGTGCGAAAAATTCACCTTCAAATTGAAAAAAAACTTGCTCGCTAATTTGTTTATTAATTTTTTATGTTAATTAATAATTATATTACCATATTTTTTTAAAGAAACATACACATAAATAGTTAGTAAATAAAATAAAAAAATAAGTATGCTAATAATTTGTATAGTAACCGAGATATGATCGATTAAAGTTAAAAAATAATTATATTTAAATTTTTAAATTTTTTTGAAAAAGTGAATTTCTGAAATTATGCAAAAAAAGAAAAAGTGCGTCTACCCATCATCAAATCGCGAAGAAAATTTCCTATAAAATGTTGTTTTCAAAAATTATATACTACAAAGTTGTATTTTGCAACATTTGAATTTCATCGTATTTTGGGCGAAGTTAAAAAAAGAAATGAATAGATTGACTGTTTCTATCTTTGTTCTACTTACTGAATAATAAAGAACAGAATTTTGCAGACATTACCTTCAAAGAAATCGCTATGAGAGCTGCTTTAAGAAAGAAAGAGAACGTATTAAACAAGTTTGTGATTTCTCAAACGATCGATTGTGGCGTAAGTCTCAACACCGAAGCTAAATTTTATATGAACTCCGGACAAACGCGACTGAACTATCTGCAACCCGTTTTCCTTTCCTGTATTACAGGTTGCAGGAAGTACGAGATTAGCGCCCGATCTACCCGGAAATAAAAGGGAAACCAAAATAACGGCACCGAAACCAAGGTATCGTTATAAGATATAGGAATGTTTAAAGGAAACTGATTTCGAGATAATGGAAAATAGGTTTGTGGCACACCCTTATTTGGGTACATGGCGTGCATTGTGCATGTATGTATTTAATTTGATCTATATCGGAAACTGATATCAGTACTTCCGGCTAGTGCAGTTTTAGTTTATAGACAAGCACCAAAACGTCCTGTAATCATAATTTTTACAAAAACAAATATGAATATTTTTTCTCATATGATGTAGACTTTTTGGCATACATACATACACAATCACGCCTTATACCCAAAAGAGTGTGGCACAAACTCTTTTTATTATCCCGAAATCAATCTTCTCCAAATATTTCTAGTTTTGCTTCATCCACATTCATAATTCTTCACATAGCATGTTATTCTATTCCTCCTACTTGTAATCTCAATCATACACCACTCCAACTACTCATCGGACATCCACGCAATCGTATACCATCAAAATTATTGATATAAATCTTTTTAACTAAACGTTCATTAGACATTCGCTCAACGTGTCCGAACCATCTTAACTGACTAACACAAACTTTTGCTACAGAATTATTTTTTTGCAATTTCACACGCTATCATCCACTAATCTATTTCTATGTGGCGTAAATAGTAGAAATCGGGTACGAAATAGATTAATGTATGATCGCGTGTGAAATTGAAAGAAAATGTTGTAGAAAAAGTTAGGGTGTTAATCAGTTAAGATGTTGAGAACGTCTTGAACAAATGTCTAATAAATGTTAGGTTAAAAAAATTTATATGAATGTTTTTGAAGGTATACGTTTCGCGGACGTCTGATGAGTAGTTGGAGTGCTATGATTGAAAGTGTTTTGAGGGAGCGAAAGTTTCCAAGTAGTAAGAATAGAAAAGCATGCTATGAAAGGAATTATGAATTTGGATAAAGCTAAGGTTGCTTTTTGGATAGGAATGTTTAAAGGAAGCTGATTTCGGGATAATGGTAAAAGTTTGTGCCACACTCTTTTGGGTGTATGACGTGATTGTGTATGTATGTATGTCTGTTTATAAACATATCACATAAGTAGAAAAGTAAGAAATAAATTTAGTGTTATACATACATACATAACTTTTTTACAAATGCGATCTTTCCAATTTCCAGTTTAAAATCAACGTTTTCCATATACGTCTAATTCTTTCACATATTCGATCTTTTCAATTTTAATTTAAAATTAAAATTTTTATACATTTATAACTATTTCACATATCTGATTTTTGTAAGACAGGCATAACTTTTTCACATATCCGATCTTTTCAATTTCAAATCAATATTATTATATATGTGAAACTTTTTCACATATCCGATTTTCTTTATACATACATACAAAACTCTTTTACATATCCGACATTTCCAATTTTAATTTAAAATCAAAATTTTTCATACATATATAACTCTTTTACATGTTCGATTTTTTCAATTTTTATTTAAAATCAAAATTTATATACATGTGTAACTTTTACACAAAGGCAATTTTTTATACATACATACATACATAATTCTTTCACAAATCCGATTTTTTTAATTTCCAATTTAAAATCAAAATTTTTCATAAATATAACTCTTTCACATATCCGATCTTTCCAATTTTAATTTAAAATCAAAATTTTTATACGTGTATAACTTTTTCACATATACTTATTTTACCTATTACCAGTAACTTACAAGTTCTGACACCACCTGACCTCAGTTATTTTGCTAGTTTATGTCATTCATATCAGTTGGAAAGAAAACATATTCAATTAATTAATCAATATTTATCGACACTTTATTGATATTATTCAAATATAAGCACTACAAATTTGAAATATTATTATTATTATGATAATAATATTACTAATAGTATGATAACTATCGTTAGATGATCGCGTTAACCATCCTAACACCGGGTAAGGTGAATTCTCACCCCAGGTTAAATTTTTCGCCTGAATTTTTTATAATAATATCCGTTTTATCCTGTTTGTATCTCGTTACATTGTTTTTTGAACTTTTAGGTACTTGTTAAATCAGAAAATAGTCGAATCCAGCTAATGAGTTTTCAGATTTATTTTGAAAAATTGTAGTGATGCGCTGACGGGATGAGAATTCACCCTACGTGGTATTATGAGCGATATACCTATCGGATGCTGTTTCGTCAAGTTTTTCAGATATCAAAAAAATAATTTGATAAATAAAAATAAATAAATAAATATATAAATCATAAATAAAAAATAATAAATAATAATTAATAAAAATTGATTAAATAAAAAAAAATATATTATAAAAATAATAAAATAAAAAATAATATTATAATAAAAACATTAATAAAATAATAATAATAAATAATAAATTTGATTGTATATAATGTACCCAATTACATTTTAGTAATAAACTTATTTTTAATTCTTCTTTTATTAAATTGCCGATATAATCCAAACTGCACCCAAATATGTAAAATAATACGTTCATAGTTTCCTTCCTACGAAAATATAGAGTGTAAAAATGATGAAAAAAATTGGGTGAGCATTCACCCCACACGGTATTAAAAGTTTTAAAAATCACCCGGTAGTAGGAAAGTTAAATAATTTCAGATTAATTACCGCCCGGGGTCGTTGCAGTAGTGTCCGGCGGCTGTGTGCAAAACTTTATTGGGCGCCCTTTAACAACACCCTGCCACCCCCTTTTTATAAAAATCACTATAAAAACGTATCAGTGAGTAAAAACGAAATGCGAAATAAGTAATTGTTATAAGTTCACTGATGAAAAAGCAGAAATTACAAAAAAATTATAAAAAAAAAACAATAAGTATACAATGGTACAAAAACAAGTATATAAAATAGGAACATATTAAAAATTATTGGATAAATAATAAGTTAGGTAAATAATTATTTAAACAGAAAGAAAAAATCACTTAGTGATTTGAACTTTTCCACTTTTTACATGATTGAAAATTTCCGAATAATATCTGACTCTATTGATATAATAGCAAGATTTGAAAGTCTGTCTTGTCCCATTGTGGAGCGCAAGTAGTTTCTTAATAATTTTAAGTTTAGAAAAGGTCCGTTCCGCTGATGCTACAGATACCCGGTAATGACAAAAGAATCCGAAGAGCAATTGTGAAATTTGGATAAACTGTGATTAAGTCGTTTGAAATAGATACTGAATTATTTGATAGATATCGTTTTTACAATTAGAAATAAATGGTTGGCAGTGTAAAATTTCTTCGCATAAATCGTCTGCGTCAATTTCTGAATGATGATATAAGATTATTTTTATTTACTTGAAATTATTATGAAAATATATAAATAGTGCCAATAAATAGTGTCATAATAAAATTGTAAATTTAACACAGAGAAAAATTATAATAATACAGGAAAAATAGATTTGGGTAACCAGTGCTCACCCTGACGAGTAAACTCACCCAAATTTAACTTTTTACTTGTAAGTGTATGCAGCATACATTTTTCTAAACTACTTGTTAGCACTAGAATCAGCATAAATTAATTTAAACAAAAACGTAATTCATTTTATTTAATAATGAAAATAATAATAATAATAATATCCTTTATTTCCACAAAATCACATAGATATGGACAACGTCACAGATAAGTACACATAGATTGTAAAAAGTAGAAAAATAAATATATTATATATTCAAGTATAAGCACGAAAAATTTGAAATATCATTATTATTATAATGGTAATAATATTACTAGTTATGGTTGTATGATAACTATCGCTAAATGATCGCGTTAAATAATTTAGATTTAATCACCGTACGCAAATCGAAGTTTTTCTTTTCTTTTTAAAATATACAAAGTAAAACTATTTCCAATTATACGACGTGTTTCATATAAGCATAACGGCATTTAATTTCATATTTATAAATCGAATACCATATGAATTTGAACCGTGTTTCATTTGAATATAATTATTTAAATTTTCAATAAAAAAAGCCTTTTTTATTTTACATTAAGCGACAGTTGTTTGTCTGAATATTAAAATAATTGATGAAAACTAATTTCTGTTTAAATGAAAGATATTGAACCTTTCAGCCGTCTTCGCGAAGTAACAGTTTGCTTGTGGTTAACCAAACTGCTTATACACTCGGCAAAAAAAACGCGCCACTCGAAAAATCAAAAAAATTACCGATTTTTAAATAGGTGTAACTCGGCTAATTTTGAATTCTTTAAGGTCATGCAAAACATGTCACATTTAGAACATTCCGCTCCCCACAACAGCCCGCAGAAAAAAAACATGTTTTGACTATAAAAATTGTCAAACTATGACAACATGTATAGCATACAAAAACAAAATTTTTAGTCAATTTACCAAGCGGGCGTAAAAACTCAAACATTTCTACGTAAATTTACCTTAATTTCAAGAACCTGCAATGCTTTGGCGCAAAGTTATAATTTTTCAAAATTTACGAGTTTTTGGGGCATAACTTGATTAATTTTGGATGAAAATGGATGAATTTTTGAAAAACAAATTTTAAGCCTCCTCTTTAAGGCCGTGCAAAATAATATAACGTTTAGCCATTCCGCTCCCCACCACACCCGGCAGGAAAAAATCTTTTTAATTTAAAAAATTGACAAATTTTGACAACATGTGTTGTCAAATTTTGACATGTGTGATACACAAAAAAAAATTTTCAACACAATCTACGAAGAGGGCGTAAAAATTAAAACATTTCTACGTAAAATTCACTTAATTTCACGGACTTACAATGCTTTGGCGCAAAGTTTTTTTTTTTTAATTTACCCTGTAACTTTGCGCCAAAGCATCGCAAGTCCTTGAAATTAAGCGGAATTTACGTAAAAATGTTTGAATTTTTACGCCCGCTTGGTAAATTAAATCGAAAATTTTTTTTGTTGTTAAAGTACGACAATTTTAAAAGTCAAAACATGATTTTTTCTGCGGGGTGTGGTGGGGAACGGAATAGTTTAAATAGGACATGTTTTGCATGACCTTAAAGACGAGACTTCAGACTTTGTTGTACAAAAAATTTCATTTAATTTCGTTCAAAAGTGGCCGAGTTACACCTATTTGAAATTCGGTAATTTGTCTGATTTTTTAAGTGGCGGTTTTTTTTGCCGATTCTATATTTAATTCGTTAAAATATTTTGTGATGTATATTGTATCTAATAATTCTTTTTATTCAATTAAGTATTTATTATTATTATTATATAATATAAATATTACAATAACAAAAAGTTTCAAATTTAATAAACCAGAACTAATTAACTAGATAGTTCGTAAAGACGATTTTTGTTAAAATTCATTGTCAGGATAACAATACCACTCACTTTAACTAAATGTAAAGCGCTTAAAATAATTTCTGCTTTACCTTGCAATTTAATTTAATAGATACATATATTTAGCATTTAACCAGCATCATTTACATAAACAGATCGTATAACATGCTTTTGTATCTGTGAAAGAAACCTAATTTAAAATTGTCGTTCATTTGCTGTAAACTTATTTTTGTACGTATAGCAAATTAATATTTAATTATAAGTAACATAATATAAAATTATTATTTATTTTATTTATTTATATTTTAGTAAATTTAGTAAATTTAATTTATTAAACAAAAATTTCCAAAGAGTAAAAGAATAATACAAAAACAACGATTGTATTTAATATACTTTTATTTAATTTTATTATTCCATATACATATATTATTATTATTGTTTTTTATTTGAATGAATACGAATATGTCGTTTCAGACTAAAAGATCGAGTAAAAGATTTATTACAGGTTCCACACTTGAATGGTTTTTCATTTGTATGAACAAGCACATGTTGTTTCAGATGGGAAGATTGAGTAAAAGATTTATTACACGTTTCGCACTTGTATGGTTTTTCATTTGTATGAACACGCACATGTTGTTTCAGATGGGAAGATCGTCTAAAAGATTTATTACATCTTTCACATTTGAATGGTTTTTCATTTGTATGAACACGCACATGTTGTTTCAGAGTGGAAGATTGTGTAAAAGATTTATTACACGTTTCACATTTGAATGGTTTTTCATTTGTATGAAAACGCACATGTTGTTTCAAATGGGAAGATCGTCTAAAAGATTTATTACATGTTTCACATTTGAATGGTTTTTCATTTGTATGAACACGCACATGTTGTTTCAGATTGGAAGATTTTGTAAAAGATTTACTACACGTTTCACACTTGAATGGTTTTTCATTTGTATGACTACGCATATGTATCTTTAATTGTGATTTGTAAAGAGTAGCTCTGCCACATATCGCACATTGATACGGTTTGTCCAGCTTTTTATCGGTGCGAGTACGCTTATGTCTCGTTAAATTTAATCTACGTTTGCAATCTTTCTCACATATCTTGTATTTGTTAGGCATTTGAATAACAGTGTTTACATTCAACGAATTTTCCCCTACTTCACGTCTTTCTAATACTTTATTAACATTTTTCATAAATTCATTATTTATTACTTTAGCTAGACGTTCTAGTTTCAAATCATATTTCACTTTGTAACGGTTTGCTACATCACATTCAACCAAATCAAAGCCAGTAAAATTCTCTAAATTTTTAGGTATATCTTCGACAACGTCATTTTCAAATTCATCCTCCTCAATTTTAATATCTTTCACATCGGTAATCTCATATTCGTTATTTATATTAATTGAATCATTGTTATCTTCTATTTTAGTAAATTCACTTGCGTCTTCATCATAATAATTATTTTCTAATTTTATCTCTTCACGTCTTTGACCGGTTTGTATATCATCAGTTGAATCATTGCAAATATCTTCATTGTCTTCGTTTTTAAGATTTGCTACATCACATTCAACCAAATCAAAGCCAGTAAAATTATCTAAATTTTTAGGTATATCTTCGACAACGTCATTTTCAAATTCGTCCTCCTCAATTTTAATATCTTTCACATCGGTAATCTCATATTCGTTATTTATATTAATTGAATAATTATTCGAATTCACTTCACTATTATTATAATTCGTTTCTTCTAATTTTATTACTTTGATTAGAATTTCTTGATGATTAGCTGGTTCTGCCTGTTGTTCATTTCGCAATTGTTCTAAATATCGTTGAAATATGGTTTGAGATTCGGAACATTTGTTTATAAATTTGTATGCGATGTGCAATTCTCTGATGCAATTTATGCATATGCCATTTGGTAAATTAGCATTGCATTCCAGCTAAGAAATAAGTATAAACAAATTAAAATATATAAATACGTAATTAACAACCACATAACCTTATTTATATCATACTTACAATTCCCGGTGCAATTTTATTTAATTTCTGGAATAATGATAAATTATCTGAATCAATATGATGCAATGTTGTGTTGATATTCTCATAGCTTCTACATAAGCGGCACGAGTTGATTAATTTAAACATGTTTTACAGCAAATACTATTTTGCAGAAAAAGAGGTCAGACAGTATGACACAGTAGCCTAGTAGAGCAAAATACCAGTCATAATGGCCGACCTACTACCATTGTTTCTTGCGATTACAAAAATAGTTCATATATGTACAGTATATAAGGTTCAAAATAGGTTCATATGTTTTATATTTATTAAATTTTTAAATTATATTAAATCGAAGTTTGAAATCAATTTTAGATACATTTATAAATTGTTACTAAATTAATTCTTTATTTCTAAATTAGAGAAAGAATATTATATAATCTATAATATTTATATTATTCAAATTACAGTTTCGTTTTTTATCGGCAGCACATTTAGATTTGTAAATGGTCCAAGTTTATTCGTAGAGATGGCACTAATGATATGTGGAATATTTATAACAGTTCAGATAATAAGTTATTTTCGTTTCAAACTTAATTAAGTTAATTAAACATTGATTAAATTAAACAAATGTTTGTTTTATTGCGTAATTACAGGTGTAAAATGTGTAGTAATACTGTTAAATTGAAATCGACTTTATTAATATACAAATATTCAGAGGTTATTTATACTCATAATATATAAATTTTACTCAAAGTATAAAATGTACAGTTTTCTTGAATATATTTACAATAACTTGAATGTGTAGGAAAGTGTTTGGATCCTACCACGTGTCCGATAACTCCTGGAAGAGAAACAAACATTGAAATCTCAACTGACAATAAAAATTTCGGCGTAGCTTTTGTTGGTGGAAAAGATTCGCTGATTTCGGTATGAAAAAATTTAGATTAAAAATTCGTTTGTTATTGTTAATTTCCAATGAAAATAATTATAATATTTTGCAATTTCAGGGAGGTATTGTTATTCTGGAAATTTATCCAGCCGGTGCAGCAAAACGTGATGGCCGTCTTCAGCCTGGAGATCAGCTGATTGAGGTCAATGGAACATCATGGTTAGATGTAACACAAACTAATGCAAGTGCTGCGATTAGACAAATACTGCCAAAGGTTAGATAAATAATTAATGTAAATTTATATATTCTATTCATGCAATTTTAACATAAAAGTGTAATATTAGGTAAATAATCACAGTAGAAATGAGAAAATACTGCCATTTTACTTACCATAATGAATTTAAAGTTTCAACAAGAGCAGAAATTATAGAAGAAATTATGTAATATTACATAAATTGAAATTACATTTTTTATAGTTTATTATTAATTAATTAATCAATAAATATAACATTAATTTAATATTTGATATGAATTATTACAATACATGAGAATTTTGTTTTAGTTTAATTTAAGGCGCTGTCTATTTTCACCTCGAAACAGGAAACCAGAAACACGAAAACACAAAAAAACAGGAAACACAATGTACAGTGTTGCCGAATTTTACCTGCAAATTAAAAACGCGAAAATTGAAATTAAAACGAGAAAATAATATGGAAAAAAAAGAAACCTAAACCAACCTACTAACCTAACCTCCCCTAAATAGCCAATTACATAAAAATACTGTATGTATAAATAGCCTATTGCAGGTAAAATCGGCAACACTGTACGTCGTGTTTCCTATTTTTTTGTGTTTTCGTGTTTCTGGTTTTTCGTTTTAAGGTGAAAATAGACACTTTCTTAATTTAAGGGGGTTATATACCTTTCTTAACCTAAAAAAATTGACAAACTTTATGATTTTTTTTTTGCGAAACTGTAAAAGATATCAAATCGCAGTTTTCTGGGAGTAAAAGTATAGACTTTGAACTTCTTTCACGAATTTTTATTATTTTTGTTGGAAATCGTGTCGAGTTCTAACCATTTCTTCGAAGCATCTGCAAAACCTGGACGGCTGTGCATTAATAATAATAACTCTTTCTTCTGTTTCATCTGAAACAAAAATCAAAAGACATTTTTGAAGTATGATATATTATCTAGCTTTTGACCGATCTTTTTCCAGAAATATTCATTCGGAAACAAAATGGCGAACTTTTGGAAAAAAGTTTTTTTTTTTTCCAAAGCTAGCCATTTTGTCTCGAATGAATATTTGTGGAAAAAAATCGGTCAAAAGCTAGATAATATATCATACTTCAAAAATGTCTTTTGATTTTTGTTTCAGATGAAACGGGAGCAGGAGTTATCATTGCTATCACAGTCCGGTTTTGCAAAGCTTTGAAGAAAGGCTTAGAACTCGGACAATTTCCAACAAAAGTAGAAATAGAAATTTGTGAAGGACGTTTAAAGTCTATTCTTTCACCCCTAGAAAACTGGAGTTTGATATCTTTTGTAATTTTGTTTTGTAATTTTAAAAAAAATTTGTCGATTTTTTAGGTAAAAAATGGCTATACCTCCTTAACTTTTAATTTAACCCTTTCAGCCCTGAATTTTTTATATTGAAAGTATTTTTTTGTTATTAATTATTGATTGGAAGCTTTACAACAACTTTAAAACCAAATTTGAATTGGTAGCAAATGTTACCGGCAGGACCGAAAGGATTAATATTGATATGAATTATTACAGTACATTAGAATTTTTGTTTTAGTTAACAAATAATAATTATTATTTATTATATTACAGTTTCGAATTACTGTATTCCGACCAGAAAACATCAATATGGCATTCGTTGAAGTTGATTTAGTGAAAAAACCTGGCAAAGGTTTGGGATTAAGTCTCTTGGCTAAAAAAGACGGCGAGGGACTCTATATTTCCGAAATTGTAAGTTCATTATTTTGCTTTATTATTTCAAATAATTCGATGCAATTTAATATAGAAAGAAAATTAATGAATGAATTTTACAGTTAAATAGTAGCAATGCAGATATAGACGGTCGTCTAATGCGTGGAGATTTAATAACAAATATAAACGATCAACAAGTCGCAACTATGACGTCTGAACAAGTTGCAACAATTTTGAAAACAGCTGTTGGTAAAGTTACGATAAAATTACAAAGACATAAACCACTGATACGATAAATTAACTAAATAAAAACTCTATTTAGTAAATGGAGATTTATTAAAATACTAATTTACAAAATAAATTTAAGGTTATTAAATTTTCAATTTTTCTTATTATCTTAGATGAATTGGAAAATATTTTGTTCGTTATTTTATTAGTTTTAAATTTTATCTATGTTATTTATTAATTATCGATATATATATATTAGCGATTTTATTTTTAAAACATTTGACATTTCTTAGTAAATTTTTATTCTATTTGAAAAATATTATCCGTTTTAAGAAAATATTAAATAAGGTCAAACTACAAAATTAAACACAAGCAAACCGATTAAATGGAAACTTAAAAAACGGATAATTTTATTTAAAACGTTGATTCTTAGAATGGAGGTTGTTTTTATTCTTTTGGAAAAAATTGTCCGTCTATTTTAAAAGATTAAGAAAACATTAAATAAGTCAAACTACAAAATTAAACACAAGAAAATAGAGACGTCTTCTTCAAGCAAGAAAATATTCGAAAAAACGTTGTTGCTAGCAAAATCATTGTGTAATTAAAATATGTAATTATTATAAAATATTTTATAAAAAGTTTACATGAGTTACTAAATACTTGAAGAAAAAAGTTTAGAATTTAATTTCTTTATAAATATAAATAAATATCATGAGAGAAAAACTTTATACATTATACATATTATAAATAAAATTTACACACACATTCATAGTTACAGTGCATGTCTCGGAATTATTTTGGGCCAGTCTGTATACATAATTATTACCTAAGCTTAGAAAAAGATTTAAAAAAAAAATAAGAAAAACTTGTACTCTGTGATTCTTAAAAACTAGTCAAATTGTAAATGAAAAAAAATCTTAAGCAATTAAAAAAAAAAAACTTGCATTAAAAAGTTACCTGTATTCTGTATATCAAATAAAGTGCCATAATTTTAAAAGTTGACAAGAAACTTTCAAATGAAAAGCGAAATTTTTGAGTAAAAAAGGACATTATTAAAGAGAGATCCAATAAATTATAAAGAATACTAGAATATTTCGATAGATATTATTTTTATCTACACTAATTTAAATGAAATCTATTTCCTGTTCACAAAAGTATTGAATGAGAGAATTTAAAAATATATTAATTATAATTTAGTCAGCTGCTTAGAGATGTGATACTGTTAGCTAATTAATTAATTAATTTATTCAATCAATGATAATAATAAACTTTTAAGATGTTTATTCGAAGTAAATAAAAATTATTATTATTATTAATTTATTTGTTAATGCACATTAGAAAAATTTGAAAATGTGCAGTATTGTTCACTTTTTTCAAGTATTATAAATAAAATAATTGAAAATATATTTACCCCTGGTATTTGATCCTTCTATTATAATTTTTTATTTTTATCTCCAAAGTTTTTTATTTATTTCCAACTAAATATTACAAATATTTCATGATTTTTGCTGCCAAATAAAGACAATCAAAGGATCTGGTTTTTATGGATGCTTAAAAAAAGGTAAATTAACGCTAGAATAGCAATCCTTATTTGATATGAACATTAAAATAGCATATGAAACATCAATTTATAAAATAAAAACTAACGTTTCCTTTTACTAACCGTGTTTTTATTACATCTTTCATTAATTAGAATTGCAATTTTTATTAACTAGCGTTCATTGATATAAAAAAACTTCCCTCATAAATTAGCTGTTTTTGTTTTCGTTACATAATTATCAATTAAATAAATAAATTAAATTAGAAATTGAATTTTTATTAAAGTTTTAGATTATTTACATAATACATTGTTAATTTTTTTATCAATAATTACAACACATAATGAGCTATTCAAATTATGAAATAATCAAAACAAATGATAATTTTATTATGAAAGAAAAACATTGAAAAATCAAGAGAAAAAGAAAAGATTGAAAAGAAATTGAACCAATTTATTTGTTATCGCCCTCATCGGCTTCTTCCTCTTCATCAAACTCGCCCTCTTCTTCAGCGGTTGCATCCTGATATTGCTGATACTCCGAAACCAGATCATTCATATTGGATTCGGCTTCGGTAAATTCCATCTCGTCCATACCTTCACCAGTATACCAATGCAAGAAGGCCTTACGTCGAAACATCGCCGTGAATTGTTCGCTGATGCGTTTAAATAGTTCCTGGATACAAGTCGAATTGCCGATAAAAGTCGAGGACATTTTCAAGCCACGTTGTGGTATATCGCAGACGGCTGTTTTGACATTATTTGGGATCCATTCCACGAAATAACTGCTGTTTTTGTTCTGAATGTTTAACATTTGCTCGTCGACTTCTTTCATCGATATTCGGCCACGAAAGATGGCCGCAACGGTTAAGTAGCGGCCATGACGTGGATCGCATGCGGCCATCATGTTCTTTGCGTCAAACATTTGCAGGACGAGTTCGGGTACGGTAAGTGCACGGTATTGTTGACTGCCGCGACTTGTCAGTGGGGCAAAGCCCGGCATAAAGAAGTGTAATCTGCAACGTTAAATGTTTGGTTATAAATCAGGAGGCTTTGGAAGAATTGAAATTTGGAGCTGTGAGCTGCACCACTGTTCCATTTTTAGTAATGTCATTGGATTTTTTAAATTTAATTAAATATTTTATAGTAATATAGTATTTTTTGTTTATTAAAGTTTCATAATTATTTTCACACACACAAAATTTTCGTTGAAAAATAATAGATTTTTTTGTACAATTTAAATTGTTTATGTCTTTGTTGACCTAAAAAAATCGGACTAACTTTATGAATTTTTTACTGCGAAACTATAAAAGATTTCAAACCGCGGTTTTCTGGACGAGAAAGAATATACTTTGAACTTCTTTCAAGAATTTTTATTTCTACTTTTGTTTGGAAATTGTCCGAGTTGTAACCCTTTCTTCGAAGCATCTGCAAAACCGGATGGTTGTGCGATAACAATGATCATTTCTTCCCTGTTTCATATGAAACTAAAGTCAAAAAGCACCCCTTTAGATATGATATATTTTCAACAAATATTAATTCGGAATAAAATTGGTCAAAAACCAGATAATATATCATACTTCAATAGTGCCTTTTGATTTTTTTTTTCAGATGAAACAGAACAGGAATTGTTACCGCACAGACGTCCAGTTTTGCAGAGCTTTGAAGAAAGGGTTAGAACTCGGGACGATTTCCAACAAATGTAAAAATAAAAATTCCTGAAATAAGTTCAAAGTCTATTCTTTTATCCCCAGAAAACCATGGTTTGATATCATTTATAGTTTCACAGAAAAAAATATATCTCCTTAAAAACGGAGCAGTTAATAATTTGGACTATCACAAAGTCCCGATTATAATTACCAGTATAATAAAGTAAATTTCTGAGGTAATTTTGCATTTTTTCTAATTATAAATAAATAAAAATCTTGTATACAAAAATTTGTTACGTTAACATATTGTTATCTTATTATTATATATAATTAAAACATACATACGAATTACATAAGTTTCGAATCATAAATTAAATTTTATAATCTTTTATAATTATTAAAAACAATATTTACTTACAATATATATATATATATATATATATATATATATATATATATATATATATATATATACCGGGTGATTCATTTAACCTGGAATTTGTTATATTTCGAAA
This sequence comes from Clivina fossor, assembly GCA_963966155.1. Taxonomy (NCBI): domain Eukaryota; kingdom Metazoa; phylum Arthropoda; class Insecta; order Coleoptera; family Carabidae; genus Clivina; species Clivina fossor. The sequence goes on from OZ014566.1 coordinate 12,321,229, forward strand.
AATACACATTGGACAGAAAAATTTACTGAATCCAAACTATAATATCTCGAAGGGGAGCATCCGTTAGTACTAAATTCCCGCCACCGCCAAACCCCCTGTGGGCGGGGCGGGGGTCAACTTTGAATTTTTAAATAGGGACCCCTATTTTTTATCACAGATTCGGATTCTACGATAAAAACTACGTACATTTCGTCCGAAAAAAAATTTCGATTCTCGACAGATGGCGCTGTAATCGCAAAAAATAGATTTAACCTGGAATTTGTTATATTTCGACAAATACGCATCGGACAGAAAAATTTGCCGAATCCAAACTTTAATATCTCAAAGGGGGGGCATCCGCTAGTGCTAAATTCCCGCCACCCTCCCACCCCCTGTAGGCGGGGCGGGGGCACTTTGAATTTTTAAATAGGAACCCCTATTTTTTATCACAGATTCGGATTTTATGATAAAAACTACGTATATTTTGTCCGAAAAAATTTTTTCGATTCTCGACAGATGGCGCTGTAATCGCAAGAAATTTTTAAGAATTTAAAGTTGCCCCCCGCCCCGCCAACAGGAAATGGGGGGTGGCAAGAATTCAGTACTAACGGATGCCCCCCTTTGAGATATTAAAGTTTGGATTCGGCAAATTTTTCTGCCCGATGCGTATTTTTCGAAATATAACAAATTCAAGGTTAAATCCATTTTTTGCGATTACAGCGCCATCTGTCGAGAATCGAAAAATTTTTTTCGGACAAAATGTACGTAGTTTTTATTGCAAAATCCGAATCTGTGATAAAAAATAGGGGTTCCTATTTAAGATTTCAAAGTTGCCCCCCGCCCCGCCCACAGGGGTTGGGGGGGGTGGCGGAAATTTAGTACTAGCGGATGCCACCCTTTGAGATATTAAAGTTTGGATTCAGCAAATTTTTCTGTTCGATGCGTATTTTTCGAAATATAACAAATTCCAGGTTAAATGAATCACCCGGTATATATATATATATATATATATATATATATATATATATATATATATATATAAAGTAAAATATTAGCCAATTGAATAAAAAAAAACAATAAAAAAACAAACCTGGGGAATGGCACCATTTTTACAGCCAATTTTCTCAAATCAGAGTTCAATTGTCCGGGAAATCGCAAACAAGTTGTCACACCAGACATTGTTGCCGAGACCAAGTGATTCAAATCGCCATAGGTAGGTGTGGTAAGTTTCAGTGTTCGGAAACAAATATCGTACAAAGCTTCGTTATCAATACAATAGGTTTCATCTGTATTTTCAACCAGCTGATGCACCGATAGTGTAGCATTGTATGGTTCAACAACTGTGTCCGATACTTTTGGCGATGGCACCACCGAAAATGTATTCATAATACGATCGGGATATTCTTCGCGAATTTTTGAGATCAATAAGGTGCCGAGACCTGATCCTGTACCGCCTGGAATAAAGTTGTATATTTATTAATATGGACTCTAGTATTTAATCGTCTGAAAATAGAATGTTTGGAGGAGAAGTGCCACATCCTTTTGGATATATGGCGTGATTGTGTATTATATTTTTAGGTTGTGCAGCATTTACATGTATATTTATCAAATGGTTTGTTTCAGGTAAGTAATTAAATTTACGACAATCAATAATTACGTATTTTTTGTCAAAATATTAAAAAGTAAGTACATTAAAATATAATCGTATTTTCACTGCATCTCCGTGAAATAATACAGTTTAGTTGGAGATAGAGAGAGGAAAAAATACGTTACTTGTATATAAAATGCCTAAAAATATCGCATTAATAAATATAAATAGTAGATAGCTTTGAAAAAAATGAATAATGTCAAAATATTAAAAAGCAAATACATTGAAATAATTGTATATAATTCACTGCAACTCCGTGAAATAATACAGCTTAGTTAGAGAGAGAGAGGAAAATAAATATTTAAATTTAAAAAAATCCAATGACGTTAAAAATGAAGCAGTTAATAATTTCACTGCTCCGAACTCCGATTCCAAAATCCCCTGATTATAAAAAAATAAGTATATAAAATGCCTAAAAATACCGCATTAATAAATAGTAGATAGCTTTGTTAAAATTTTGTTTCCTGTTAAAAACTCAAATATGATTTTTAAGCCACATTCGCAGAATCTCTGAATTCACCTTTAGTCAAAATTTCGCTCCGTAATTATAGATTTAAATCTGCTGATCACAAAAATTAATTACTCTGAAATATTTGAAAGTGTTTTATTCCAAACGTAAATAAATAAATTTGAATTACCTCCTAGAGAATGTGTCAGCTGAAATCCTTGCATGCAATCGCATCCTTCAGCTTCTTTTCGGACAACATCTAGTACAGAATCAACCAATTCCGCACCTTCTGTATAATGACCTTTCGCCCAATTATTACCAGCACCGCTCTGACCAAAAACAAAATTGTCCGGACGAAAAATTTGACCAAATGGTCCCGATCGTACCGAATCCATTGTACCCGGTTCCAAATCGACCATAATGGCCCGTGGTACATATTTACCACCTGTAGCTTCATTATAATAAACGTTAATTCGTTCCAATTGCAAATCGGAATCGCCGTGGTAGGTTCCTGTCGGGTCTATGCCGTGTTCGTCGGATATTACCTCCCAGAACTGTTAAATCATTTACGCGATTTTATTCATTACTTTTCCAATAATAATTAAAATAATCATCAATACTTTAAAAGAAATTCTGCTAGCAATCACTTAATTTTTATATACTTTACTTTATATACTTATATACTTTTTATATACACTTATTATGTGTGACAATTTAGATGAATTTAAAATTTATGTTGTTAATTAAATTTTATCAAAGTGTTCAAATTTTGAAATATTTCATTCATCTGATCTTTATCCTACCTGTCACCCATAATGGGCACGGCGTCAGTTGTTTGGAGGAGAGCGGGGTCGTAGGTGGGGTTGGTAGGAACTTTATTTTGTGATGTTGGTAAATTAGGTGGGCGCCAGTCAAAGCGGAATGTTGACGCAAAATTGAGAAGCTTTGACAAATCTCAAAGAGGAACTTATCGGGATAGGTACTGTTTTCGTCTTTTCGAGAATTTGTTTCGGAAATGAAATATCTTAATTAAATAAAAAAATATACCTGATGATGAGTTGTAATAGAATAATCTTATATTGATGATTTTATTCGCTACAGAGTTACGTGTTCTTTTTCAATACAAAGAAATGTATGTCATTCGTAATAGTGTATCTAGACAGATTGTTTGACGTCTGCTGGTTAGCGGGTGGTCTAGCTATAGTAGATCTTCTTCTGAGCTTTCGTAGACGCTGAGGGGACGACAGTACGCATTACGCAGTAGCGGTTTGGTAGTTGATGAAGACTGCCAGAAAATGGTCGCTCTCGAGATCTGATTATGCCCAGTTGGCGTTCGTACGTTCAGCATAAATCGTTCAGTCACTGCTTCGTGCTCGATTTGTATAATGGTATATCTCATTCAGCAGCTGATCCAAAATTCGGCTTCCAAGATAGACTGATGCTGCTAATACGACTGAATCCCACTCAGACGTCTTTGAAAGGCACAGACTGGTCCCTAAACATAAGAGGGCAGAGCAGAATAATCCGAACTAACAAATGTAATATAATCAAACAAATCGAACTTGACACAATAGTTGATACACTTGAAATAACAGAGATATTAAATACAAACATACAATCATCAATATAACAGAATGGTACAAAATTAGAGATCGTTACACGACTCAAATAAAGGACTTAAGTGAACTTAACGTATTCTATCAGGAATGTGATAGCGCAATGCAATGAAAATTCAACAGTATGCAACTAAATATACTACACACGATTCCAAACAAAATAAGTTAACTTTACCTAGTTAAATGTCCTGATTCATCATAAATTAACATTTCGATATAAAATTATTACAACAAAATAACATATTGGCTTTACAAAAAAACAATTGGCTTTGCTTTGCTGATGGCATGTGCGGCGAAAGTCTTTCGTTGCTATGGTCTAGACTACAAGTCGAAACTACGCGAGCAATGTCTCCGAAAGAAAGCTGTGGTACGTTCCAAACTCAAAACTAATAAAACAGGCTTCTTGCCTCAAACATAATAGAACGTTTTCCACAATATCACAAAAAAAATTATCTTTACGAAGACGGCCGACTATCAAATGGACTTTAATCCTAGCCGAATTACGCACGCAGAATAATGACGCTACGCTTCAATCAACTCACGCACACAGGTTCACCAAATCATCAACAGCAGCCCACTGACATCACAATTTCAACATGCAAGCTACAATGATAGGATTGCACTTGGAATATTTGACAACACAACACATAAACTACAATACATGATAGTATGTAGGAAAGCAGAATTACTCAGAAATGAAAAAAAAAAGACAAAGTATGAGTGGCGCAACGGCCCAGGGAAACCGGATTCGACAGGGTTCGTCGAATCGGGACAGTCGCGAAATTGTTTTCAAAACAATTGACTATAAATCAAAATCTTAGAAAATTTTCTCATAAAAACGAATTTAACATCTAAACCGATGATAAATTACAGCGTTAGAAAATTTCTTCTTCTAAAATAATTTGAACTACAAATTATTTTCTCATCAAAAATCTATCAAATGAATTTAAAATAATTGTTCATTAATCCAATGACTAATGACACAATAAACTAGACAGATTTGAACGACATGACTGAATAAATCGTAAGTCATTGATCAAGGTCACGTGAATTTAAAAATGAATCAAAAGGAAAACAATTTGATCTAGATTTAGATTCTAATTTTCACAATTATCGCTTACCTACATGTATTCAGCTATGCCAAGTTCCAATCATCACCAACCATGTGGACGTTATTACAACGCAATTACTAGCGTTCAAATAAAATATGCTCTCCAACCGATAAAATAGAATTGTTCGCCGGCATCGTAAATTTTCTAACGTTAAAATTACTAAAAACTTGAATATTCTAAATATTCACACAATAAATTTTCACGTTCGCATTGAAAACAATTTCAGTACCGGTAACATGAACAGAAATGTCGGTTCAAGAGAGTACGCTCTCAACGAGAGAGAGTCTGTCGACGAAGGTTGAACGTCAGAGCTGGAAGAGCAAGAGGGAACGCTACGAGGCACTGGTCACTGCCCAAGAGAACGAGCCACGCCACAACGCTTGTACTTATGCACTCTCCCCACCAAGGGCATGAGGCGGATGTGACGGCTACTAACGAATTTTATTTCGCTTATTTCGATGCTACTAATAATATTGTTCGTTGATATAATAATTAAATATTCTAAAACAATTACTGAATTTAGAAAACACAATTTAATCTGCTGACATAAAATATTCAGCAATATGTCAGTAACGCCATCTCTTGTGGTTCACAGGAATCTCAATGACAGTTGTCAAAATATTTATAAGTTCTAAATTAATGATATTGAAATCATAAATCTGTTCAATTCAACTATTAAAGACACCGAAATAATATAAAAATAATAAGGATATAATAATTGCGATATTTATCAGTTCCTTATTGAGGTTAGGCCGATGTAATCGTTCGTAAGCGGAATTATTTTAATTTTCAAACCAGTGACAATGTCAAATTGTCACACAGCCCCCCTTGCAAAAGAATTTTTTATCTCATAAAAAATTATACTCATACTTTTACATGAACCGTAACATTCAATAAATAATTTACTAATAAAAATGAATAACAATAAAAATCTTAAAGATTACTAACTAACTGCTTTATAACAAATTTACTCCGAATTTACAGAATCGTCAGATGTTATGCTTTCGTTTTCATCCTCAGAACTTTCAGGAGCTGGCTTTAGGTCTTTAACGTGCCAAATACCCTGATCTTCATTCAGGAGGTTAGCAAGGCGATAAGTAATCGGGGATAATTTGTTCACGACGCGACATTCTATAAAGCGTGGCGCTAATTTCGACGCAAAATGCCGAATACCCGACGACAGAACATAGTTTCGTTTCCATACAGTATCTCCAACAGAAAATTCTAAGTGGCGACGATTTGCATTGTAATATTTCGCGTTCCGATTGTACGCGGCATGAATACGATCTTGCACTGTATTGAATACGGTTGCCAAGGATTCTAATCTATTGGCATACGCAATACGACTATCAGTACACACATTCTTGGGAGCGTTACCATAAAATTTTCCGGATGTGGGTACATGTCGACCGAAAGTTAGAAACGACGGCGAGAAGCCAGTGACTTGATGCACTGATGTACGAATCGCTTGAGCGACAGACGTGAGATTTTTGTCCCACTCGCGATGGTTATCATCCAAATATGACCGAATAGCTTGTTTCACAACGTGGTTCGAGCGTTCTACAAAATTTACCTGCGGATGAAATTTCGCATTGTACCATAACTTGGGAATTTCATACTTTTTAATCAAATTTTCGAAATTTTTACTCGTAAATTGTGTGCCATTATCACACATAACAATCTGTGGAATTCCAAATAATAAAAATACTTCCGATTCGAGAATCTCACAAATTTTCGGAGCATTAGCTTGACGTAACGGAAACAATAACAGAAATTTTGAAAACCAGTCCGATACGGCGAGAATATATTGATACCGATTCGGATGTGAAGTGGCAGGTAAGGGACCCATCAAATCGATGGATATTGCTTGCCATGGCGATGAAATATTTTTTTCTTTGCCCATACGTCCGATAGGCGGACGTTGTTCAACTTTCTGAGCTAAACAAGTTTTACAACGTTGTACAAAATGAGCGACAGATGAGTGTAAATGCGGCCAATAATATCGTTCAGCGATACGCGCAGCTGTTTTAAAAATACCGAGATGTGCGGCGGTTGGCACATTATGACATTGCTCAATAATCGCTTTACGCTCGCAACGGGGAACTACAATTTTCCACGGTGACAGATTAGCCGGTAATTCATAGGAATGATTTCGTAATTTGAAAATTATATTATTTTCAACACGCCAATCAGGAAAAGAAATAGGTTGTTCGGTAATACGTTGCCGTAACGAAATATACCATTTGTCCGTGGTATCAGCATAACTTTCAATAACGGCGACTTCTAAGGGCGCACGAGATAACGCGTCTGGTAGTTCATTTGTCTTACCAGGACGATGAATAAGCTCGAAATCAAATTGTTGTAACTTTACTGCCCAACGAGCAAGTTTACCTGTTGGTTCTGACATTCGCATTAACCATAATAACGAATAATGGTCCGTAATGACTGTAAAATGTAAACCTTCCACGTAAGGTCGGAATTTATCGATAGCAAAAACTACAGCGAGACATTCGCGTTCCGTAACAGAATAATTACGTTCCGCTTTATTAAGCGTGCGACTAATATAAGAAATAGCATGTTCAGAGCCGTCTGCGTCTTCCTGCGTTAATACAGCGCCTAGACCAAAATTAGATGCATCGGTATACATCCGAAATTTGCGGATAGGAACAGAATAATCCGGACTAACGAGTACTGGAGACGATACGAGTGCTTCTTTGAGCTTACAGAACGCGGTTTCGGCCGAGCTGTTCCATACAACAGCCATTTTCTTTTTCTTACCCTTCGTAAGATCAGAAATAGGAGCAGAAAGGGATGCGAAACTCGGAACGAAACGTCTGTACCACGAGGCTAAGCCGAGAAATCGCTTGATTTCGGTTACATTCGTCGGACGCGGAAACTGTTCAATCGCGGATACTTTTTCCGGATTTGTACGTAAGCCAAATTTATCAACTACAAAACCTAAGTAGTTCAGCGAGGGTCTACAAAATTTACATTTTTCAAAATTTACAGTGAAACCAGCTTTTTGAAAGCGATGTGACACTTCTTTTAACGTAATTAAATGTTCTTCGAACGAATTTGTCGCAATAATACAATCGTCCAAATAAACGAAAACTTTCGGTTCAAGCTCGGGACCAATGATTCTGTCCATCAGACGTTGTAATGTCTGACCAGCGTTACATAAACCGAACGGCATGCGTTGAAATTCAAATAAACCACGACCGGGTACTGAAAACGCAGTCTTTTCACAAGATGAAGCGGAAAGTGGAATTTGCCAGAAAGCACTTTTTAAATCGAGCGAAGTTAAATATTTCGCACCGCGAAGTTGATTAAGAATGTAGTCTACACGCGGTAGAGGATAAGCGTCTTTTTTCGTAACAGAATTTACCTTTCGACCATCGAAACAAAAACGATATTTTCCGTCAGATTTCTTAACCATCAGAACGGGTGAACTCCACGCGGATGATGAGGGACGGATTACACCGAGTTCTAACATTTCATCTAACTCTTTATTCAAATGTCCACGCACGATTTCAGACAGGGGATATTGTCGTTGCTTAATCGGAAGCGCATCACCAGTATCGATAATATGTTCGACTAAATGAGTTTTTCCGAGTCCTACTTTACCTAACTTTTCAAAATCCGCGATTAAACTATCGAGTGATTTTCTTTGAACATCCGATAATTCATCCGAACTAGCAATGCCAATACAAGACGCAACTTCAGGCGCAGCTGTCCACGAATTCGTTGCAAAATTGACAGAAATTCCAAACGATTTACAAAAATTTACTCCGAGAATCATCGTATGTCGGATTGACGGGACAATAACGAAAGTGATCGTTCGCGTTTGCGACTGAGCAGTAATCGGTAAATGAACGGTGCCAAGTGAAGCTTGGGCTTTGCCGTCTGCTGTAACAATAGTAGCATGTTCTACTGGTGACAAGTTGATTTTTAAATCACGTAATAAGGAGAGGCCGCGATATCCAATAATAGAAACATTCGCGCCAGAATCTAACAATGCCGTAATAGACTTATTATACGCAGTAACAGTAATAAAAGGGCGATCATCGGAACCGGGATTTATTAATACAGGTGCAATTTCAGGGGTTTGTACAAAACGATGGATCGTATTTAACCAAGCGGTCCATTCTTTTCTATCAGCACTTAATCTGCCGAATTTTCGGGAGCTGACGAAACCGAAGCGGCGTGTACGTTTTTTTATCTGCCTTTCACAGCAGCGTTTGCATTTGCCAGCAGTTTGATCTTTCATTCCGCATTTGTAGCAGAAGATTTTACGTGGTTTAGTACAAGAATTAAAAGAATGCCCGTTTTCGTCGCAGTTCCAACATTTCATTTGAAACGAAGTGTTGTGCGGAGTAATTTCAGCAACATGAACGCGCGGCGGACGTCGATAAGCCATATCAGGTTCTAATAACGAATGGTTAGGGGACGGAGGATTTTTAAACGATGCTACGTTAAATTCCGTATCTTCAATACGTTTACACGTTCGAATTAAATCGCTAATAGTATCAAATGACTGTAGTGAGCAGAGACGTTGAAACCGTGGCTGTAGATTTTTTATTATTAATGAAACACGCGAAGATTCGTCTGGTCGATGTGACAAGCGAGAAAATAAATTTTTCATAATAGCAATGTAAATTTCTACACGTTCCGTTGGACCTTGTGTCCTTTGACGTATTTCATCCATTAAAGCTAGTTCGAAATTTGACGGCAGGAAGGTTTCCTTTAGTCGGCCAACTAATTCAGACCAAGTTTTGACACTTGGGCGCACCATACGGAGCCAGATCAAAGCATCTTTCGTGAATAACGAAGAAGCTTGTCTAAATAAAGTTTCATCCGATACACCGTAAGCATACGCAGCTTCGCTAATTCGCTCAATAAATTGATTAACACCCGATAAACCGTCGAATACAATATTCCAACGACTAACTTGCGTTCTTGAATCAAAATGGTTACTCGGAATCGGAATAAAATTTTGCGTTGACGTAGTAGGATACGAATTATTTAGTAATGGTACACGAGCGTCAGGAACAGGATTATCGCGTTGATTACGTGCAGTTAAATTATCATTCTCGCGATCTATAGTTGACGAATCGAATTGTATACGATTTAACAGAGTCGGAAATTCAGGATCTAGATAGGAAGGAGTGATCGAAGTATTTCGCAAGACAGAGGTTTCGTTCGATGAGCCAGCTGGTGGTGCGTCAGCTTCTGAGTTCAAATTAATCAGATTCGCAGACGGATTGCCACGAATTGACTCACGAATTTGCGTGTGCATATTTTTTGTGACCGAAAGCAACTTGATGAGTTCTTGTTGATGATTTAATGATAATAAGCAAATGCGATCTTGCAAGTAAAAAATTCTTGAATTCAACAGTTCATCATGTAGCTTACGTTCAGCGGGATTAAGAAATGGCAAAATTTTTAGCATACCCAATACTTCATGCAACTTTAACTGACATACTCTGGATTCGTTCACAGGAACAGGACTGCATTCAGGCCTTATCATTGACTGAACTCGTTCTTTCTCTAACTGTAGAAGTCCTTCTAGTACGATTCGCTTGCTGTTTAGTGATCCGGATTCGGAGACATTGCGTATTGATAACTCATGTTCAATTTCGTCCTCATACAGGTGCTCGATTCGATACGGAAGGTTCGCCATGTTACAAAGTATAATTAGTAAGCAAAATAACACAATATAATTCAAAATAATAAATAACACAAGATAATGCCAAAATATTCAATAAATAAATGAATAGCAAACAAATAATATTAAAATAGCCAATAGTAACAATAATATAATTCAAAACAATAAATTAAATAACTGATAGCAAACAAATAATATCAAAATAGCCAATATGAACGATAATAACTTATAATAACTATAAATATTTTCGAACTCAAATTCTCGGAAAAGTGAAAGGAAGGAATGGACTAATTCGAAGACAAAAATTTTTTGTGCAAAGCAAATCACAATATGAACAAAAGGCCCCACGTTGGGCGCCACTTATTATGTGTGACAATTTAGATGAATTTAAAATTTATGTTGTTAATTAAATTTTATCAAAGTGTTCAAATTTTGAAATATTTCATTCATCTGATCTTTATCCTACCTGTCACCCATAATGGGCACGGCGTCAGTTGTTTGGAGGAGAGCGGGGTCGTAGGTGGGGTTGGTAGGAACTTTATTTTGTGATGTTGGTAAATTAGGTGGGCGCCAGTCAAAGCGGAATGTTGACGCAAAATTGAGAAGCTTTGACAAATCTCAAAGAGGAACTTATCGGGATAGGTACTGTTTTCGTCTTTTCGAGAATTTGTTTCGGAAATGAAATATCTTAATTAAATAAAAAAATATACCTGATGATGAGTTGTAATAGAATAATCTTATATTGATGATTTTATTCGCTACAGAGTTACGTGTTCTTTTTCAATACAAAGAAATGTATGTCATTCGTAATAGTGTATCTAGACAGATTGTTTGACGTCTGCTGGTTAGCGGGTGGTCTAGCTATAGTAGATCTTCTTCTGAGCTTTCGTAGACGCTGAGGGGACGACAGTACGCATTACGCAGTAGCGGTTTGGTAGTTGATGAAGACTGCCAGAAAATGGTCGCTCTCGAGATCTGATTATGCCCAGTTGGCGTTCGTACGTTCAGCATAAATCGTTCAGTCACTGCTTCGTGCTCGATTTGTATAATGGTATATCTCATTCAGCAGCTGATCCAAAATTCGGCTTCCAAGATAGACTGATGCTGCTAATACGACTGAATCCCACTCAGACGTCTTTGAAAGGCACAGACTGGTCCCTAAACATAAGAGGGCAGAGCAGAATAATCCGAACTAACAAATGTAATATAATCAAACAAATCGAACTTGACACAATAGTTGATACACTTGAAATAACAGAGATATTAAATACAAACATACAATCATCAATATAACAGAATGGTACAAAATTAGAGATCGTTACACGACTCAAATAAAGGACTTAAGTGAACTTAACGTATTCTATCAGGAATGTGATAGCGCAATGCAATGAAAATTCAACAGTATGCAACTAAATATACTACACACGATTCCAAACAAAATAAGTTAACTTTACCTAGTTAAATGTCCTGATTCATCATAAATTAACATTTCGATATAAAATTATTACAACAAAATAACATATTGGCTTTACAAAAAAACAATTGGCTTTGCTTTGCTGATGGCATGTGCGGCGAAAGTCTTTCGTTGCTATGGTCTAGACTACAAGTCGAAACTACGCGAGCAATGTCTCCGAAAGAAAGCTGTGGTACGTTCCAAACTCAAAACTAATAAAACAGGCTTCTTGCCTCAAACATAATAGAACGTTTTCCACAATATCACAAAAAAAAATATCTTTACGAAGACGGCCGACTATCAAATGGACTTTAATCCTAGCCGAATTACGCACGCAGAATAATGACGCTACGCTTCAATCAACTCACGCACACAGGTTCACCAAATCATCAACAGCAGCCCACTGACATCACAATTTCAACATGCAAGCTACAATGATAGGATTGCACTTGGAATATTTGACAACACAACACATAAACTACAATACATGATAGTATGTAGGAAAGCAGAATTACTCAGAAATGAAAAAAAAAAGACAAAGTATGAGTGGCGCAACGGCCCAGGGAAACCGGATTCGACAGGGTTCGTCGAATCGGGACAGTCGCGAAATTGTTTTCAAAACAATTGACTATAAATCAAAATCTTAGAAAATTTTCTCATAAAAACGAATTTAACATCTAAACCGATGATAAATTACAGCGTTAGAAAATTTCTTCTTCTAAAATAATTTGAACTACAAATTATTTTCTCATCAAAAATCTATCAAATGAATTTAAAATAATTGTTCATTAATCCAATGACTAATGACACAATAAACTAGACAGATTTGAACGACATGACTGAATAAATCGTAAGTCATTGATCAAGGTCACGTGAATTTAAAAATGAATCAAAAGGAAAACAATTTGATCTAGATTTAGATTCTAATTTTCACAATTATCGCTTACCTACATGTATTCAGCTATGCCAAGTTCCAATCATCACCAACCATGTGGACGTTATTACAACGCAATTACTAGCGTTCAAATAAAATATGCTCTCCAACCGATAAAATAGAATTGTTCGCCGGCATCGTAAATTTTCTAACGTTAAAATTACTAAAAACTTGAATATTCTAAATATTCACACAATAAATTTTCACGTTCGCATTGAAAACAATTTCAGTACCGGTAACATGAACAGAAATGTCGGTTCAAGAGAGTACGCTCTCAACGAGAGAGAGTCTGTCGACGAAGGTTGAACGTCAGAGCTGGAAGAGCAAGAGGGAACGCTACGAGGCACTGGTCACTGCCCAAGAGAACGAGCCACGCCACAACGCTTGTACTTATGCACTCTCCCCACCAAGGGCATGAGGCGGATGTGACGGCTACTAACGAATTTTATTTCGCTTATTTCGATGCTACTAATAATATTGTTCGTTGATATAATAATTAAATATTCTAAAACAATTACTGAATTTAGAAAACACAATTTAATCTGCTGACATAAAATATTCAGCAATATGTCAGTAACGCCATCTCTTGTGGTTCACAGGAATCTCAATGACAGTTGTCAAAATATTTATAAGTTCTAAATTAATGATATTGAAATCATAAATCTGTTCAATTCAACTATTAAAGACACCGAAATAATATAAAAATAATAAGGATATAATAATTGCGATATTTATCAGTTCCTTATTGAGGTTAGGCCGATGTAATCGTTCGTAAGCGGAATTATTTTAATTTTCAAACCAGTGACAATGTCAAATTGTCACAATATATATATATATATATATATATATATATATATATATATATATCTCATCGTTAATCAATTTAAAATATAATTTTGATGTTGAAGTACTATTTTAATATACGCCAGCCCGATTCAATTCGGTTCTACTGTTGCGCCGCTCTAGCGGCGTTCCAGGTAAGTTATTAGTGGAACTGTTTAAAAACAAATACCTAGCAAGTTATGATAGGTGATAATTAGATCTAATATTTGCACAAAATGATAATCTAATTTTAAATATTATGCCAGTAATTATTAAGTGTGGTTTTCAAAGTGTCGAATTAAGCATTTTTCGGCAGAAAAGTATTAACAAAGGAAGAAAATTGTATGAAAGTTTTCACGTCAGTAATATTGAAGAGTCATTACGAGAAAATGGTTTTAGAGTGATTGGTGGATTTGTTTTAAGAGATACTCGTGGCGCCCAAAGTTCTAAAAGATATGAAAATATATATTCGCCAAAAGTTACGACATGTTTATGTATTGAAAAATGTACTGCCACGTTTTATTCAAGTTTCGTTTAAATTATTTTCGCAATGCCGTTTTTGCGCCATGTCTCTTGGTAATAAATAAATTTGCAAAATACTACTATCTTTCAAAACATAAAATTAAGCACAATTTCATAGAATTTATTGTTTTCATAAATTAATATAATTTATTTTAAAAAATGAAATAAAATAAAAAATAACATCACCTGAAAGTGATAAATGAATGGGGTACACATTCTTATATTTTTTAATTACGAAATTTTAAGAATAATAATTATTTACTAACGTAAATAAAGACGACCAAATATAATATTTTCTAATATGTAGGTGACTTCGAACAGACTGATTAATGACACGAACTGCAACTGCAAAGGGGGAAAAAGTCATTGTAAACATGCAGCTGCAATTTGCATTTACGTAAATGAGGAGAATACGCGATCAAAATCTGATAACCCATTATTATGGAATCAGCCATCAAAATCAGTCCTGGAAAAATACCATTAGGCAGCAATGTATTTATGTATGACCGCGGCAAATCATTGTTTCGGCATTCCGTAGCCATGCCAGGCCTCTAAAACTATTTTACAAATTAACTTATTTTACAAAGTTATATTTACATACTTGCAATTGTGATAACAATTATATTACGCACAAAACATATTACTTTTAATTAATTATTACATCATGTGCAATAAACACTTGTTCACATCATTCATAAAATACTGTTTATTTAAATCAGTTCTATTCCAGTAATTTTATAGATTAGAAATTAATTTTTCACAAGACTTTATAATACATTGGGTATTAGCATACTTTTTATAATTTCGTTGAATAATTACGGAGCTCGCCCTACACATGCAATCCACAATTTTTTCCTGTCAGCGTCCCAAGCACGGTTCGGAAACGAATAAAATGACAGTTCACTGTTTTATCTTTCGGAATTCGGATAATTAGGTACACAGCACGCTCGACCGTGTCCACTTTTTGAAGCAACTTTATTCATTTTAGTATTTGCAATGCCGAAATTTGAAAAAACGTAATTCTTTGCCCTGTTACACCTATGCCTGTCATAACATTCCACTAATAGCTTACGATTTTTGCCGCGTGTTGTCGCTTCGAGCGCTACCGGGTTGGCGTATAGTAAGTTATTGGCAAATATTTGAAAAAATCGATGAATCTAGTGGAAATTTTTAAGAAAATACGTTAATTTGTTAATAATTTACCTTAGCTCCTATTTGGTTACCACATTGTCCAGCTTGAATATGTACAATTTCCCTCATGATAATTTTTTTAGGTTCCGGTTCTTGTGCAAACAGAATAAATTTGAAAATTTGAACAACTCAAACAAAATTGTTGCCATGCCGCCTAAACCTATATGATTATGCTATATTATCTATGATTGGTTCAATTTTGAAAATGCATCGCAAATCTTGATTGGTTGTTTTTGTATAATCAACAAAGCTAATTTTCCTTTTTTTTCTTTTTAGCTTTGTAAAGTCCCTGCTTGGGTCTTCAATCAATTTGACGCCGGACGAAGAGAACCTCCATCTTGAAAAAAAAATTGTAAACTGCAAACTTTTGTTAAATTTACGTATTAATTGTTGTGTGTTTATTATTTTTAACATTAATACATGTACGTATAATTTATTTTACATTATTATATACAAATTTAAACCGTTATTTTTGTTTATACAGGCTGTAACAGAATAACTATTCCTAATTTTAACTGGAGTATCCTGGGCTCAGAATATGAAGATTTAATGCAAATCACTGAGATAAAATGTGGCTCCTTACTGAGCTACAGGGTGTTTTATATAAAAATTTAAAAACGATTTTTGCCCAGTACTTTAAAATTATTTGACGTATCCTTATCATACTTGGCAGGAAATGTAGGTACCGTACACCATACTAAATTATGTTAAATAAAAGTTTCTGGCTACTACCAGTGGCGTACAACAGGGGCAAGTGAGAGGTTAATCCTTCCTAAATTCTACGCCAATGGCGGAATTGTCATTTTAGCACAATTTTTCGATTCTCCAATACTTGCTGTGTAAAAAACATACTCTTGCTAATTTTTTTCTCTATTTTACTAAATTTTTTCAGATTTTTTTGAGCAAATTTTGAAAAAATCCCAAGGGTGCAGCTTATGTTTAACTTTAAATATCTCGAAAAACAGTGACTTTATCGTTACAAAGGAAGAGTATGTTTTTTACACAGCAAGTATTGGAGAATCGAAAAATTGTGCTAAAATGACAATTCCGTCAGTGGCGTAGAATTTAGGAAGGATCAACCTCTCACTTGCCCCTGTTGTACGCCACTGGCAGTAGCCAGAAACTTTTATTTAACATAATTTAGTATGGTGTACGGTACCTACATTTCCTGCCAAGTATGATAAGGATACGTCAAATAATTTTAAAGTACTGGGCAAAAATCGTTTTTAAATTTTTATATAAAACACCCTGTAGCTCAGTAAGGAGCCACGTTTTATCTCAGTGATTTGCATTAAATCTTCATATTCTGAGCCCAGGATACTCCAGTTAAAATTAGGAATAGTTATTCTGTTACACCCTGTATATGTGAAACTTCACATTGTAACTTTTGTAACATTCTAACCAATAAATATTGGTATCACAATAAAGAATATGTATGTTTTAAGTAAATTGTGAAAGTTTTATCTACGTAAGTGATATATACATATGTATGTTTGCTGATGTAACATATTGTTTATAGTATGAGCAAAAAGGACACAAACTCACCCAAACCCACTCCAGAAGCACCAGAGACAGAAGTATTTTGCGTGGAAAAAATACTTGATAAAAGAATAAAAAATGGTGTCGTAGAATACTTTTTAAAATGGAATGGTTTGTATAATGTCTGATTAATTGACTGGTATTACATTTATGCTAGTGATACCAGTCATTATATTTAGGGTCGGTATTTCCAAATCGTTATTTCTAGAATAAATTTTAATTTCGGGTTAAACATAATGAGTGTTTTAGTACAATTTGTTTAGTCCCGCTTTTTAGGTTGTTTTAAAACCGGTATTAGATTAAAACCGATTTTAAAGCCGAGCATTTGGTACCAGTCACTGGTTTTTGAGTGCTTTAGTTCATTTCTTTAGTTTTGCTCATAATTATTTTACATTTGTCTTAAAACTGGTATTAATTAAAACCGAGCTTGTACTACAGGCCATTGATTGGTATTACAAGTTCGGTTTTTGCCAATATCGCTTTTGTTTCCGAGTGAAATATGGTAACTATAGAACGAAGCGTTCGATTTGTCAGCGAATAAATTAATATTTTGATGAAATCATTATTATTATGAGCAATAATTTTAAAAATATTTTAAAATCACATGATTTAATAGTATTTGTATTACAACTATCTTTAGTTTGGCGTTATCATAACTTTGGCGAAGGATTGCTAATGATGAATAAATAATTTTTTTTCTTATCATGATTTCATGTTAAATACAATAAACAATAGGAATATAAAATTCGAAATATTAGAATTGATATTATTTGATTAAAAACATATGGAAATACAAATTTTAATTTATCCTGAAAAGCGTTCTTTTTTAACTACACTGTAAAAAAATATATCGTATAAATTTATGTAATTTTACATAGCTTTTAACAGTACAAATAATAACATTTTGTAATTTTACTGTGATAATTAACGTAATATTAAATTTTTTACGAAAAATTGCATTCACAGAAAATGCAAAATAACATAAATTACATGTAATATTACGTGAATTATCATAGTAAAATTAGAAAATGTTGCTATTATTATTACATACATTTAAAATATATTTTTTACAGATCAAATAAATTACATAAATTTTTTAATAAAAACATTGAATAAAAAAAATTTATAATTGTTTTCGTGAAATTAATATAATAACCTAAATAAGAGATTTGTACTTTTAAAAATTTTACGAGTTACTCAGTCATTGAATCGGTCTGCTAGGCTTTGCATCAATGACGGTAACATCTGTATCAGTTGTCTTCGGACACTGATCAAATCATCGTACTGACGAGCTCCTAAAGTGCGAACATGTGTCTATGATTAACTGGCCAGTCACTGATGCATAGCCTAACAAGCAGATTCAATGATTGAGTAACTTGTGAAATTTTTGAATGAAAGTAAAATCTCTTATTTAGATTATAAATTTTTAACAGTGCACATTTGATCGGGCGTTGGAAATACTGGTTCTTAATATAATATGAATTTCAACTAGTAATTGCAACAGCTATTGTTGTAAGCTTCTTTATTGTGTTGTTTTAACATTTAGGCTATCCAGAATCGGAAAATACTTGGGAGCCTGAATCAAATCTCTATTGTTCCGTTCTAATATCGGTATTTGAAGAAGCACGTAAAAAAAAGGAGGCGCTCAAGAAAGAGGAAATTGCTAAAAAACGTACAAGTCAGGGTACACCAACACCCGAGTCCAAACCGAAGAAAAAACCGGAAAAGAAAAAGACGCATGGCTTCGATTGCGGTTTGGAACCGGACCGAATTATCGGAGCAACCAAAAATTCCGGCGATTTAATGTTTCTAATGAAGTGGAAAGGTTTGCTTCTTTTCATTTTTATTAAATTATTAATTATTAAATTGGAAAAATAGTCGACTGTTTAATATTTAAATAATTGACGGAATTCAGTTTTTTATATTTTTTTTTATTAACTACAAAGTCAACGTGTTTTGGCAATCATTATTGCTTTCTTCAGGGCTAGCAGAATATTTATTTCTAATGAAAGCGAAAGGTTTGTTTCTTTTATTTTATTATTATTATTAAATTCTAAAAATAATAGACCATTTAATATTTAATAAATAATTAGTAATTGATGGAATTTAGTCTTTTATATATTTTTTTAATTAATTACTAAGACAACGTTTCGCTAATCACTGTTGCCTTTTTCAGGGCTAGCAGAATATTTTAGTTGATTTTACATGCAACGCAAATATACATTATTTGATCAGTAAATTTAAAAATACAAATATTATCATTGTTATATAAAAAACATGTCAAAAAATTATTTTAATAATAAATGTCACGTAAGTGTCATTGTTACTTATGTGAAATTTATTATTAAAATTTATTATAAGTTATTCATAAAAAAAATTTGTAGAGTATCTTATTTGTATGAAAAGTGTCTCAACTTATAAAATAATGTGAAATATTTTGTTTTTAATATTCTAAAGTTGAGACTTTTCTCTCAAAATTTCACAAGTTACTCAGTCAATCGGTGAATCGGCTTACAACTGGCAAGTTTAACCATAGACACGTGTTTCTATTTTTAGGATCACGTCGGTATGGTGATTTGATCACTGTCCGGAAGATAATGCAGATGCAGATGTTGTTCTGGCTGGCTATTTACTTGGTTTAAATAGTTAGCCAGCCAGAACTTAACATCTGCATTATTGTCTTTGGACAGTGATTAAATCACCATACTGACGAGATCATGAAGATCGAAACACGTGTCTAATGGTTAAATTGGCCAGTTGTAAGCCGAGTCAATGTCTGAGTAACTTGTGAAATTTTGAGAAAAACTGCCAACTTTAGAATATTATTATATTAATTTCACAAAGTAACACTCATGAACGAACAATTTTAGTTCGATGTTATTTTTGAAATAATTTTTAATTTGCTCAATTTAGGAATCGATGGAGCAGATTTAGTTCAAGCCAAACAAGCAAATATAAAATGCCCGCAAGTTGTTATCCAATTTTACGAAGAACGACTCACTTGGCCTAATCCGAACACAGACGATGAAAAAATTGGCGCGTAGAATATCATTCTTTACAACATATAAATATTAATTTTGTATTATTATTATTATTTTCAAATTAACCTATTCGAATGAGTTTTCTTTTTAAAGTTTACATGTTTACTTTTGTTTCTGAAAATCAAATTGTGATAATTTTCCAGTGAAATGTAGACTATATTATTAGAAAATATTTTCTTTTGTAAGATCACAAATTGAATATGGAATTCACTGAAAGGTCTGTTAGAGGCAGGTGATTTTCAATTTTATGAATAGTAGCTACATATATATTTTAAAATAACGGCTTATTAAAATTATCTTGAACATTTTATAATTATATGTATACAAAAAAATATTGAAAATCATTTGTTTCAAACTATTTTATAATTATAAGTTTAATGTGACTGTTTTTATTTTATAAAATAAAAATCTTTAATCATAACAAAAGTTGTTTGTTCTTTAATTTTCCTGGTGTTCAAAAAAATTTTCAGGATACTATTAGCGCTGCCATACAGAATTTTATTTAAGTTTAATACTACTAGCGACATCTATTGTTCATTCAGAAAAACAATTAAATTTTTTTGATTTATTTTATCACAGTATTGGGGGTTGGTTTAATTGGTAAATTGCAACTCTCAATTTTAGTTTTTGCCTCGGCACTAAAGAAATTTTTTGTGAAAATTTGAGTAAAATCGGATATATAGTATAGCCGCAATTAATTATTAAAAAATTTATAAATTTTTTTCTCGGAAAGTTGGCAACCCTCTTATTACACTAGAAGAATCTTCTGTGAAAATTTGATCAAAATCGGATGATTAGTATAGGCACAATTAATTATTGAAAATTTTATTAATTTTTTTCTTGGAAAGTTTGCAACTCTGAAAATTTGAGTAAAATCGGATCAATAGTATAAGCACAATTAATTATTAAAAACATTTTTCTCGGAAATTTTATCAGGAAAGCTAGTGTGAATTGAAAACATCATGTTATCCTGAATATTTTTTTTTTTTAGCAAGAAATGAAACAATAAGGATAAGGATTACAAAGGATAACAACACAGCATCTATTTTTAAAAACATTATTGAACAATAAAAAATACATTTCACAAAAAATTTCTCGCAATTCAAATATATATATATATATATATATATATATATAATATATATAATATATATATATATATATATATATATATATATATATATATATATATATATATATATATATATATATATATATAATATATATAATATATATATATATATATATATATATATATATATATATATATATATATATATATATATATATATATATATATATATAAGTTAGTATCGTAGATTCCCAGGGAAACTGCTGATAACAGCAGAACCCCGCCACTGCATGATACTTGAATACATAAAATTGTAAAGCAAAATTGCTGATAGTTAATTTTACATTATATACTTTTTGATATGTTTAAGATAGTTGAAATTGTCAACATCGATTTGTAAATCATTATCCGTTGTAAAAATAAAATAAATTTTTTTAAGTTGAACCATAATCGTTTACTTAACTGGCGCAGTCGGTAGGATTCTCAAACAAAAAAATAAAAAAATTAATTTCGGTACGTTTTAACGTTTTATTGAGAATTCATATAAGGGTAGTGTCCGCGAAACGTCGAACGAAAAGTTCTACAGCAGCGAACGAACATCGTAACGCAGAAGATCTTCATCGTACAGCCACAGCCCTGACGAATACAGAGTTGCCGCAACACGACATCGCATCATCGATCGAAGACCAGTCAATCGCTGACCAATCATCGATCACATATTGTTCAACATCAATCCAATCTGTGCATAAGAGAGGAGAGACAAATTGACAAACTGATTGTTATTCTGTAAGTACAATTTAAATGTCATTTAGAAATATCAAACAATCAATAAGAATCGATTCCGACGATTCAGATACAGATTCAGACCAATCCTGTAACTCATTGCAAAGCCTAGAAAATTTAAATAATATAGTGCAAAGTTTAGAAAATTTATTTAACGAAACTAATAATTTAAATTTTTTAAATATGACTGAAGTTTTAAGACCCGAATATTTAAACATAATTCCCGAATTTAACGGTGAACATAAATTACTTCAAAGATTCATAGAAGCTTGCGAGAAACTTGTTAAAAAAATTTATAATGCCAGCGACGTAACTGCATTTCAGAATGAATATCTGATGTCCAGTATCTTAGCTAAAATTAAGGGCGATGCTGCTATCAATATCGCGAGTTGTACAATCTCAAATTTTGCAGATTTAAAGAAAGCATTATTAGATACATACGCTGACAAACGTGATTGTTTCACTTTAAATATTGAACTAACCGAACTCAAACAAATTAACGAAACTGCTTTCGAATTTTTTAATAGAGTTCAAGAAATTTTAAATTTACAAATTTCGTATATATCTACACAAATTAAAGCAGAAGAAAGTAAAATTTTAATAGCCTATTTTCAATCATACGCTGTTAGAATTCTTTTAAGAGGACTCAAAGAGCCCTTAGGTACACTAATGAGGACTAAAAATCCTCCTGATATGAACACCGCGCTTAATATGTTAACTAATGATTTTCAACTAGAAAGTCAATTAAGTTCACAACGAAATATTAGAGCCAAACAAAATCAAACATTCGCACACACAAACAAAACACATTTATATAAAAATACACAACCACAACTAATCTACAGACCTACACCACAACAATTAAATTATAGACCTACACCTCAACAATCAAATTACAGATCTCCACTATTACATAATAATCATTACAAAAATAAAAATTCAACACAAACACAAAAACAAAACGTGTTCCAACCAAATCCCTACAAAAAAATTACCTACACCCACGCCTATGAGTGTGAGTACACGACAAACATTTACACCTAAACCTGGCTCTTCCGGCTTTGTTGCTCCGCGTCCTTATCAAAATATGCACGCACAATACAGAGAAACACCGAAATACGTAACAGAAGAACTTTTTAACACAGAAATAAATGACTTATATTATGAACAAAATAATAGCGAGAAGTATTATAATTATCAAAATTTTGACGAACAAAATTCTAGCGATCAGTATATCGATTATCAAAATTGTGACGAGCAAATTTATGACGATAGTAATGTTATTATTTCCGAACCAGACGATCAAAATTATCCGAATAATTTTTTAGAGATAAAAGCCTCGGAAACAAATTAAATTTTGAATCATTAACTTTATCGCATAATCAAAGTGAGTTACCATTTATTATTTACCCAGAATACAATTTGAAAGTGCTAATCGACACCGGTAGCACTCGTTCTTTTATAAAACCGGAAATTGCAAATAAATTCTTTAAAATTAAAATTCAAAACGACACATTTAAAATCACTACAGCTCACGGCACATCGGTAGAAAATTTTAGTATTTTATTGCCAAGTTCCAACTTATTCAAAAATTTTAATACTATTTTAAAATATCATTTATTTGATTTTCATAGTCATTTTGATATTTTACTCGGACTCGATAATTTAAAAATATTAGAAGCTATTATTGATCTCACTCACGACAAAATCATAACACCAAAAACTGAAATAAAAATTCATTATCACAAACCTATTACACACATGCGTTACACTGCAATCCCTCCAAAAACAGAAAAAATAACAAAATTTCATATTAACAACATAGAAAACGGCGAAGTATTTATTTCAGAAACAAATATTAAAAAAGTTAGAATTCCAGAAGGTATTGCAAAAATAAAAAATTATATAATGTATTATCCTGTTATAAACACAAACGAAACACTTCAAATTTATTACAAATAGAATCATTAAATAATTTTGAAATAAACAATATTAATTTTCAAAACCAAAAATTTCCTAATAAATTTGACATTTCACAAATTAGAACAGAACACATAAACACTGAAGAAAAATTAGCAATAAAAAATTTAATTAAACAGTACAGTGACCTTTTCCACACAGATGATAAACCCTTATCTTTTACAAATGAAATTAAACACCGCATACGTACTAAAGACGAGTTGCCTGTTTACACTAAGTCGTACAGATTCCCAGAAATACACAGATATGAAGTAAAAAATCAAATTCAAAAAATGTTAAAACAAAATATTATTAGACCCTCATTTTCGGCTTGGTCATCGCCAATTTGGATCGTACCAAAGAAATTAGACCCATCAGGTAAAAAGAAATGGCGTATTGTAATCGATTTTAGAAAACTTAACGAAAAAACCATCGACGATAAGTACCCAATACCCAATATCAATACATTGTTAGATAAATTAGGTAGATGTCAATACTTTACAACCTTAGATCTCGCGTCCGGTTTTCACCAAATAGAAATGGAGGAAAACGATATTCCAAAAACCGCGTTTAGTACAGAAAACGGTCATTACGAATTCTGTCGCATGCCATTCGCTTTAAAATCAGCACCGGCTACATTTCAAAGAGTCATGGACAATGTTCTAAGAAATTTGATAAATGACATATGTTTAGTTTATCTCGATGACGTCATTATATTTAGTACCAGCTTACATGAACATATAGAAAGTATCAGGACCGTATTCGAAAGATTGCGAAAAGCTAATTTAAAAATACAAATTGACAAATTTGAATTTTTTAGACGATAAGTTTCTTATTTAGGCCATGTTGTAACCCCTGAAGGAGTTAAGCCCAATTCAGACAAAATTAAAGCAATCAAAAATTATCCGATTCCAAAAACTACAAAACAGATAAAAGCATTTTTAGGTTTACTCGGTTATTATCGTAAATTCATAAAAAATTTTGCTGACATTACAAAACCGCTAACGAAATGTTTAAAGAAAAATTCAGTAATTAATAGTAAAAATCCCGAATATGTTAATTGTTTCAATACATGTAAAAATCTTTTAATAAACGAACCCATTTTACAATATCCCGATTTTGCGAAATTTTTTAATCTTACAACCGATGCAAGTAACTTTGCTCTCGGGGCCGTATTGTCTCAAGGCCCAGTCGGATCCGATTTACCAATCGCGTATGCCAGTCGCACTCTTAATGATTCGGAACAAAATTACTCAACTATAGAAAAGGAACTATTAGCTATAGTGTGGGCCACTAAATATTTTCGTCCGTATTTATTCGGTAGAAAATTTAAAATTGTTACCGACCATAAGCCGCTGCAATGGTTATTTTCGCTTAAAGAACCCAATTCAAAATTAATTAGATGGCGTTTACGTTTAGAAAAATTTGATTACGAAATATTTTATAAAAAAGGAACTTTAAATAAAAATGCAGACGCGTTATCGCGTATAGAATTAAATGTAAATTCAGTAGATCCCGGTACACAAAATCTTTTCGATTACATAGAAAACTTTAATGAAACACTTGACCAAAATCGCGATTCACAATCAATGATTGCAGAACCCGATAACTCAGACACAGATGACACAATACACTCAAGTCCAGAACACCCCATTATCGGCATACCTATTACCGAATCACCCGTAAACATAGGTAAAAATCAAGTTATTATTTCGGAAGTTAAACACTCTCCATCACCACCTAAAATTAAGAAATATCACAATGACAAAATGCGAATTAAACTTCAAATTTCTGAAATTAATTTTGAAAATGACATAATAAAATTTATTAAAGATTTTATTGTGCCTAAAGTAAAATATTTTTTATATTTCGAACAACCGGTATATGAAAAATTTAGTGCTGTTTTACGCAAAAACTTTAAGAACTCTGAAATTAAACTTATAAAATGCAATAGTAAATTAATTGACGTAGAAAGATACGATGACATTATAGAAACAATTAAAATGTATCACGAAGGCAAAACAAACCACCGTGGCATTGCCGAAACACATAATCAAATAAAACGAATTTATTATTGGCCTAATCAAGTTAAAACTATTACCGACTATATAAATCAATGCGATATTTGTTTAAAATCAAAATATGAGCGTAAACCACTAAAGCCACAATTTAATATTACACCAACCCCCGACAAACCCTTTAACACTATACACGTAGATACACTTACTCTTGAAAATTGTAAATTTTTAACAATTATAGATGCGTTTTTAAAATATGCACAAGCGTATAAACTCGACGCTTTAAACGCGATCGAAATTAGTAATAAATTATCAAGATTTTTCTCCCATAATGGAATTCCAAAATTTGTAACATCCGACAACGGGTTAGAATTTAAAAATAGTATAGTAAAAGAATTATTAAGTCTACATAAAGTTAACATAACACTACACACACGTCAACCGGATTAAAACCAATTAATGTAATTAATGGTCATTTTGAAACAGATTCACCCCTTGACGTAGAACTTGAAAAACAAATTACTCAAGACTATGTTCAAAATCATAAAGAGAAAGTTAAGTTAGCTTACCAAAATATTAACAGTAAATTACAAAATAATAAAACTAAATTAATTAACAAATTGAACGAAAATCGAGAAAATTTACCCGACATACCCGAAACTGTTTACGTACACAATAAACAAAAGGTTAACAAAACGCGGCAGGCTAAATTTAAAAAGGAAAAAATTAAATCTGTAAATAAAAATTTAAAAACAGCAGAAATTAATACTGATAATGACAAAAAGCAGTCAAAAATTCATTTATCAAATATAAAACGACCTAGAAAAATCACTCAAAATATTTTCGATATTGCAGGTCCGTCTACATCGCGTTCAACGCGAGATTAGAAATTAAATATTTACAAAAATCTTAAATCATTAGAAAATAATCAAAATAAATTAAATAATCAATTAAAGTATTAATATTCAGTTAGCAATCAAACAATCGAAAAGTTCAATAAAAATAATTGAAACAATCAGACAAAATAAATTATAATTAAAAATAAAAAATCGAACAACTGTTATATATTGTTATCAGTGAAGCCCGTAACCAAAATAATTTTATTTAAGAAATTATAATCATCTTTATTTACAATTATTTTAAGTATTTTACAAGTTATAGGAAATTTAAATTGCACTTTATGCACCCCAGTATTATAAAAATTAATGATCTAAATGATGAGTTAAATAAAATTTATAAATTTTGAATTGTTTCATCTCATATCCATTCCCACTAAGTTTCAGTCTGGATTTGTAACTGTAATCACGAATAGTCAATAATTTTTGAAATCTACGGATGATCAAATAAAATCTCTAAACGATGTTTGTACTACAGAACCTAATAACTTTCAATGTCCGAATAAAATAAATGAAATCGCCAACAACTCATGCGAACACATTTTATTTTATACAAAAACAACAAAAATTGTCAATATGTGAAAATCGATACAAGAACAAACCACGTCGAGCTAATTGATAAAATTAATCAATATTTGGCAGTTCTTCCATCAACCGAAAAACTCGTCACCGAATTCAACAACATTCAAGATCTGAAGATACCAATCAATAAATACGAAGACATTGATGAATACGACATCAACAACGTCACAAATTATTCAATTGCAACTCTGTGTATTATTTTATTAATCATTGGCGTTGTAATGTTCACAGTTTTTCTCAGAAAGTTTCTGCAATCGAGATGTAAAAAATCAAACCAGAGTCCATCCGCAGAACAGAAATCATCAAAT
Organism: Clivina fossor; assembly: GCA_963966155.1. NCBI lineage: Eukaryota > Metazoa > Arthropoda > Insecta > Coleoptera > Carabidae > Clivina > Clivina fossor. Next base: position 12,348,817 of record OZ014566.1, read on the forward strand.
CTTCAACCCCACGTCAATCTTCCAGGGGATGCCCAATTCTAAGGGGGGAGGAGTTAGAATCGTAGATTCCCACGGAAACTGCTGATAACAGCAGAACCCCGCCACTGCATGATACTTGAATACATAAAATTGTAAAGCGAAACTGCTGATAGTTTTATATTATATACTTTTTTATATGTTTAAGTTAGTTACATTCTGTATTTGAAATTGTCAACATCGATTTGTAAATCATTATCCGTTATAAAAAATAAAATAAATTTTTTTAAGTCGAACCATAATCGTTTACTTAACTTACATATTCTATAAAACCAGTTTTGTGATTACGAATTAGAAATGCACTATCCCAATTGTCACAATTATTAAAAGTATTTGTTAACATCTAAATGCATGATTTATTTTTCTATTATATTTTAATTTTATTGTTTTCTTTATTTTAAAAACGATTTTTTAAAATTACAAGTTATTTTTACTTCATTTGAAAATTCGCGCTCATATTTTTGTTCACTATTTTGTCGTTGGGCAGCGCTATAGTACAATATCGCTATTGTAGTCGGTGACAGTCGATTGTCTTTGGAAAAATAAACATGAAATGTTTTGTGTTTTATATTTTGAATTGAAACCGTTTTTTTCTTGCACTTTATCCAAAGTTTACAATAGTTAAAAGCGTGTATAAACTAAAGCCAATTATAAAAGTAAGTAGTTTAAATTCGATTAATATTTAAAAATAATTAAAATATGGAATATGACATTATTCATCATTTTTACTATATTGTCTTTTATTATAACAATACACATTGTTTTCATGTATGTGAATTTTATTTCAGAATAAAATAATGAATAACTTGAATAAAACTGTAACTAAGGATTCTGAAAGTCGCAGCCCTTTGAAAGAAATAAACTTGGACAACACTTCACCGGTAAGTTACTAACCTAACATATATAATAATGTATTTTTGGGTTCTTGATCATAAAGACCATGAATAATATTCGTCATACTATGAACATAAAAATGAGCGATTCTGAATCGATTTTTAAAAAAGATTTATTTTTGTAATTATTGATTTTTATATTGATCTTTAGCAGTCGAATCAAACCCGGAATAAATCCTTTTTATAAGAAATTTAATTGTAATTTAATAAGTTTACGAATATTAGTTCTATTTATTTTAATTTTTGCTCATCCGTACTATATGGAAGGAATAACTAACATAATTATATAATTTTAAGTTTTCAATTTGGTTATTAAATATTTTAATCGATCATTTTATTTGATTCTAAAATAGAACAAAAGTATTGTCAAAAAACAAAAATTATTCTATGTACAAGGTACTTTGTAATGTAAATAATATATAGTACATTTCAGTGCAACATTTTATTTGATTTTTAATATAAATTGCAAAAATTATATATTTTTATTATAATAAATATAGGTTATATTACACATTATTTTATGCAATTTTAAATGAAAGTTTTATTTTCTTATTAATAATTTTATTCATATATATTTTAAAATATAAGTATCATTGATTGGCAATAGGTTACGACAATGAATTTAATTTTAGATATGAAATTTTAAGTTAGTATTAAAAGATTTTAGTGCGTAGCTTCTTTTTATAATAACTACATCTTTGTTTTCTTTGTTAAAATTATGGATTTTGTATCTAATCTATTTAAAAAATCCAAAGATAAAACAGATCATCGTAAGAAAGAGGTTGAAAATTATAAATAATTTTTTAAAAATATGTAATTATGATAATATATATATTTTACAGATTGAAAACACTGCTAATAAATCGTCAACTATGTTTTCTGGTAAGTTGTTTTACACTTATGTTTATTATTTTAAATTTCAAGTTGAGTGGTGTTTTTATCAATTTTTATATAAAATTTTACTATTGATACAGTATAAAAATACATTCGTTTTTATTTTTAAAATATCAAGAAAAAAACCAAAGAAGTAAGAGAAACGTTTTCATAAATAAAATATTAATGATATATTATTACTTTGATTTATATTTTACTATAAGCAGTAAAACAAAATTTTGCAAAATTTCAAGTCGCTAATAATATGACATGTAAACGCGTTGTGTGGCCCACCCCAGACACGGCCGACACGTTGACGTTTACAAGTGTCAAGTTTTAATGTATGAACATATGTGGCGTATTTTCAATTTTTCTATGACAAGGTAAATGTGTTACTAATTTTATTTGGTAAAATTAAAACACACACATTTAGCACACGTATAATAATATATTATTGTGTAAATTAGGTTAAAAATAAGGATTTCTTTTTTAAGTAACAAGTGTCAATATACCTATTCAAATTACAATCGTCTTTATAGTGTTCATAAATTATCTGTACTTGATTTTTAATAATATTTTGCTATAAAAAATATTTTTATTTAATTATACACAATTTTCAATATACTTTACGTAAATGTATAATAAAAATGAGTATAAATATTAAACAAAATTTCATGTGGAAAAAGTCAATGTTTTTGAATTTTCATCAGTTGCGATTATTTCAATTGTTCTGTTAGTTAGTTCAAAATAATGAAACGCATGCGCAATTGATAATTTTGTATAACTGTACGTAAATTGAATACGTTCGTATATGTGTGTGTGTGTGTGTATGGTGATTTTAATATTATTCATCAAATATGGCTTTATTGTGTTTTACTTTAATATAGACCCACGTACTGAAAATAACCAGGAAAATCGCTGCCCGAATACAGATGATGTAAATTTCTTACAAAGGTATTTGCTTTAATATTTCATCAAAACACACATGTCAATTATTTTAAAACCAATATTTGTTATAGTGTTGAACCTAGTGATGCACTAAAACAACCAAATTTGATTGATGCTCGAGAAGCTAACCCTAAAGCGGACAACTTACTAGCTACTGATAATATAGTACTTACTAATAAACAAATACAAAATATAAAATTACATTATAGCAGCACTAGTACATCTGGTGCATCTAGTACATCTAGTACTAGTACATCAACACCTACGAAAAGCGTATCCGGATTGAATTCAACTTGTTCCAGTAGTTTTCTTGATAATTTTGCAAAATTGCGTATTGATGATAGTTTTTCGTCGATAGATGAAAGATTGGAAGATTTATCAAGTGTAACTACTAATGAATCTGTGATTAACCTAGCTTATGATACTTCATTCAGCGAAACATTTGGTGATCCTGCCAAGTCGCAAGATGTTTTGCAATTAAATAATACTAGTGTTGTTGCAAGTAACGTAATAACTGAAGCATTCTTGACTAACGAGAGTCCGGAAAAAGAACTAAACAATTCTAATGAGATTACAAAATTTTTGGAACAAACAATTAGTTGTTTCACTAGCCCTGTGAAAGAAGAAATAGATGATTAGAAAAATATCGATTTTTAGTTTTAATATTTTTGTTACATTATTTATTAACTAAATTAACTACTTCAAATTTCAACTATGATTTTACAATAACATTTATTAACTAATCTTCAAATTTACATTATTATTTTTTTATTGTATTTTATTAATAATATTTGATTCGTTGTAATATTAAAAATTAATCTTCTGTAAGCGACCTTAAATATATAGAAAATTAAAAAGATTTTTTTGCTTAAGGTGGGTTTATGCAGCAAACATTAACATTACGAAGTGAAATCAGTGCAACTGACATTGAACTAGTAAGTTGGCCAACTTGCAACGTTTTAAAGTTTATAGCTTTGTTACCAGGCTTTCATCAAACATGTTTGGAATAAGTCTATACTGCACAAGCCTCTTACAGTTACAAACTTATTCAAAACTGAATATTTTTGCCAGTACGCATACGTTTATCGTGCTTTGTGATCTCAGTTATCACGGACATTAGCACCATAATTAATTAGCACATTTAAAGTTATCGGGAAAAAGATCCACGGGGATTAAACAAAAAAAAAGTCTGTATAAAACTACGGAGGCTATACGATTCTGAACATGTTAAACTGCAAAACTAATCAATTGCGCAAGCGTAACGGAAGTGCATAATATAATAAATGCTTCTTTCTAGTTTTAATGTTAGTGGAAGTGTTACGTTCATTTTAAAAGTTTAAATTCGTCTGCATAACTCCACCTTTAAGCACAACACTTAATAATTACTTAACGGCTTAATTTCTAACAAATTTTAGATATGTATTGTATGAAACATTACCTGTGTTGTAAATATGTTTCGTTCTTTAATTTGTAATGAGTATTTATACTAATAGAAAAATAAAATATCTTTCAGTTTCACTTGGTTTTTTTTTTTATTTTTAATGTGAAACAACAAAATAAATAAATTTTATTTATTTAAAGTCCCAAATATTAAATTTTTATTTTCACTTATTACATACCTTTTTTTTAAATTTGGAACAATAAAAGGGGAAATAATTACAAATCTTTTTTAAATAAAAACTAAAAATTTTATTAAAAGTTTGATATTTCATTTTTTAATTATAAATTCCAAGAAAGAAGTGTCAAATAAGATCTATCTATGGTAAGTAAAAATAATATTTAAATATTATACAATAAATATAATTAAAAATTCTATGGTCGTCATTTGATAAATGGATTAAAATTGAAAACTTTTTTAATCTGTTATAAAAGGAAACGATTTTTTTTTGTTAAACACAGTGATGGAAGAGAAGTTAAAAAAAAATAAAGTACAAACATATTAAAATATCGTATATTGGCAATATTAGATTTATCAATAGAAAATTCTTATATTCCTTTGAGGTCAATCGAAAGTTAAATCATACAATTTTATGTATATAGTTACAAACTTAGTGTACTTTAAAACTGCTGTTGGAAGTTCATTCAGTTTAAGTTTACGTTCTAATGGTGTGATAATTTAATGTGTATAATATCAAAATGCACTTAAGTGTAATGACATGGAAGTAAACTAATGTTTTCAGGATTACTAATATCAAAATTTTATCTTTTTCGTTCATTGGAAATATAGTCAACGATAAAATTTATACTTATATGATAATTGATTAAGTTACCAATTATTACAAAATTATTATGTCTACGTAAAATTTTTCGAATAAATTACTATTCGTATGAGTGAAATCCATTATTTATTTTGAATGTTTATTGTTATACGATAAAATATAAAACAAAATTCATAGTTCTTGTAGAACTTCTAGTTAAAAAAAGTCAATTTTTAAAATTAATTTTTGTTATTCATCAAATATATAAACAATTATTTTATATAGCTCGAATTTTTTTAAAATATACGCATTTTTTTATCTAAAATTAATTAATCTCAGTATATTAAGTACCTACTTAATTTTTTTTACAAAAAATATATACAAATATTTCAGATTTCAGATCATATTTGGAAAATATTTGTCACATGACCGAATCTTTGAATTTCACTAAATCAATTTTTTTAATTGTAATTAAATTTTGAATTGTTTATAGATATAAATGCAAACAGAATTTTATTATATTCGTTTTTAAAACGTAATTTAACACAAATATCTTAAATCACAATTAAAATAGAAAAAATAATACTAATGTAAATTTTTATTTCTATATAAATTCAATATTTCCGAATTATTTTTTATTTTTTAGTTCTTGCATTATTATTATATTTTAAAAATGTAACTGAACGACAAAATATTTGCTCCAATATCATAAAAATCTAAAATTTACCTACCCAATCTAGCGATGAGTGCAACCAAGAATCTTCTTTAAACAAATAAAAGTTTAACCTTTTAACCCAACCAACTTTTTTTTTTAAATGTTAGGATGATAGGTCAACTTATATAAAATACAAAATAGAACAAAAGTCCCACAATTACAGATTTCTTACAATATCAGAAAATTTTTGTATGCCAAATGGAGCATTTATGATAAGAATTTTTTTTATTTTATTTTTAAATTGATTAATATTCAAGTTCCTAATTTCTCTAGGTAATACATTATATAAGTTAATTCCAAAGCAGTTTGTACCATCTTTTGTTTTTCGCAAACGATAAAAAGGTTTGTGTAAATTATCTGACCCTCTTGTGTTGTGATCATGTAAGTTTTTTACTTCATTATATGAATATAAATTATTTTTGACATGCATTAGAAAATGTAGGATGTATAAAGCAGGCAGAGTCAATATCTCGGTCTCCTTAAAAAGGGGTTTTGTATTCTCACGATAACCTCTTTTGCAGACGACACGTATCATTTTTCTTTGTAATCTGAAGATTCTTTTCGACGATGAAGAGTGTCCCCATATTAATAATCCGTAGCTCATGACCGATTCGAACAGCCCGTGATAGGCTTGTTTGATGGTCTTAAAATTAACTGTATCATCTAGATTTTTGAATAAAAATATAAAAGAGCCTAATTTGCTTGCAATATTATCACAGTGAGAGAACCACGTCAGTTTTGTGTCAAGAGATAAACCAAGTAGTTTGACATTAGGTAAATTATTATTAGCAGTAATAGTATTACGATTACTGAATATAATCTGCTGCGTTTTCGTTTCATTTAGTTTGAGTTTATTTATGTCAAACCACTTTTGCAGATTATTTTTATATGTATTTGATTGTTCCAATAGACGATCTCTGTCAGAGTCGGCATTTAGAACAGTTGTGTCGTCCGCGTAGAGAAACATTTTACCGCTGGGCAGTGCGTTAAATATGTCATTCATATATATTATAAATAATATAGGACCTAATACAGAGCCCTGAATTACTCCATAATTTAATCGCTTTAAGTCTAATTTGCGTCCTTTGCTTTCTACAAATTGAAACCTGTCTGTGAAGTATGATTTAAAAAAGTTTATGGCACTGGTTCCAAAATTGTACCGGCTTAGTTTGCTCAGCAGTATTTCGTGAGACACGCAATCAAATGCCTTGGACAAGTCGTATAAATTATACGACTTGTCCAAGGTGATGATGATAAAACAGTTCTTTGATAATGATTGTTGTGAAACGTACTTGTGGTTTGTGCAAGAACAGCTGACATTGTTTATGTGGAAAGTACAAAAGCAAGCGCAACTGATATTGTCAGCGAACTTAGGAAATTAAAAAAAATTCTTGAGGAAAGACGTGATAATAAATTTATACCTCAAGAAGCAAAAAAGCATATTAGAAAAATTGAAAATAATGGAAGTATTAATGTTAATACAATCTTACAAGAGTTTACAAAATTTTATGACCGATGTCTTTCTTACATTGAGCTATGGGAAAACAGTTTTGGTGGAGCAGAATCTTTTATTTGGATAAACAATATTGAATTAATATGGTCTGAAATTGAAGCATCAGCTGAAAAAATTAATGAAACTCTTGTAACAAGTTTAATAAACATCGATGAACTGTTCGATGAAGTGGTAATTGCAAAAGCTTTTTGGTCTGCACACTTTGACATTTGGAAAAATGCAAGTTGCGAAGAAAAATGGATACAACTATTCAGTCATTTCAAAGAAAAAAATATTTTATTGCCCAATCTTGTCCAAATTATAGAATATATTTTTAGCCTCCCAGGCACATCTGCACCCGTTGAAAGCATATTTTCAATAATGAATAACATGTGGACTGATGAAAGAAGCAGAATGGCTGAATCAACTGTAAAAGCTTTAGTACGTTGCAAAGTTAATAGTGAACTAAGTTGCAGTGATTATTTTAACATGATTAAAAGTAACAAAGAATTTTTAAAGGAAATTCACGGTAGTGATAAATATTAATAACTTATTAATGATAAGTTAAAAGTTATTAAAAATCTATATTGCATAATTGTTGTTTTTATTTTTAAATTTCATTTCTTAGCCTTCTGAATCATAAGTGCTTAGTTGAATATAAAAACCAAATGGCGTAAAAGGCACACAATTACTGTTTAGGGCAGCCTTTCGAAATGGTCCCGGTTTGAGAAAAAAATATTATGGTAAGTCTACGTATAATAATGAACAAGTGTCCAAACCATTCTCGAAATTCTGTTGAATTGTGTCTATTATTTGAGTGAGAGTTGAAACAGTTGATCTGCCCGATCTAAAACCAAATTGATTATTATGTAATAAATTATTATTATCAAAATATTTTAGCACTTTATTTTTAAGTTCTACCTCGAAATTTTTTCCAATGTATTATCGATATAGGTCTATAATTAGATAAATTATCATTATCTCCTTTTTTAAATATTGGTACTACTCGTGTGATTTTTAACGTTTCTGGAAATATTTCCTCAGCGATTGCTTTATTTAATATTTTTGTAATAGGTATTATAAGGATATCTTTGACATATTTTATTATTCGAATATTTAGTCCTAAATAGTCTTCGCTATTACTGTCTTTTATATTATGTATAATATCTCTTATTTCGTTAAAACTAACCTCATCAATGGAGAATGGAGCCACAGTAATCTTGTCCATACTGCAAGTCTTTTCCCCACCATGCGAGTCAAGTTCTACGATTAGATCTTTAGCAATTGAGACAAGATAGTCATTAAAATCGTCAGACGAGAAGTTACTATTGGATTCAATAATACTTTTCCGCTTGCGATTCACGACATCCCACATTGCTTTGCATTTGTTAGAGCTACCATTTATAAAATGATCATTGGCTTTTCGTTTTTGTACATTGATTTCGGCTTTGTAATAACTTTATATAATGCGTTAAATTTAAATGTGGATATTTAGAATTTAGAGCTATCATGTCTTGTATTTCTTGTCTTAGTTTAGCTAAATGATTATTATACCACTTAACTTTATTTTTATTTTTCGATTTCTTACTGAAGTTCTTGATCGGAAATGCTTCATTGACTGACGCTGTAAGCATATCTAAAAACTTTTGGCAACATATATTTACATTGGAAGATTTATCTATAAAACTCCAATCAACGTTATTTAACATATAATACAACTTATTTAACCCAAATTCTGTAATAGGTGTATGAAAAGTATGTTCTGTTAACATGTTATTACAAACCTTAGAATAGATAGAAATTCTTTGGCCTTTATGGTCTGACAAAATTGTGTTGAATACATTGGTATCATAAGTTACACTATGAAGAGGTTTTTTATTGATTACAATGTTATCGATACAGTTATTTTTTCTCGTATATTCATGAATTGTTAAGGTGAGACCGTGACAGGACAAAAAATCTCTAAATAATAGGCTCTCATTATCATTGCTATTGAAGTGAATTTTGAAGTCGCCAGTTAGTATAGTATTGAAATTATTATTTATATATTTCACGCTTTCAGACAACACAGAGATAAATATATTTATGTCACTCTTAATAATCAGCATATTGTAATTAGTTTTATATATTTGTTTAGAAAGGACAAATTAGGTTTTCCAGTTACCAGAATTCGAAACTAATAGAAAATATTGATGATTTTAAAACTAAATTTGAAGTTACCAGATTCCCAGAAGATTGGAAATATGTTGAAAGACTTCTTGCGCCTGCTATTGTTCCAGTTCCAAAATCAAAAACAAAATATTCATCTGGATGGAAACCACCAAAAGGTAAGTAGTAAATGAACTTAATGACACTTCAGAATGAATTCAAATAATTATATTTATAACAGATAATTTAAACAATGGACCATATTTTATTGCCCGAACAAAAAATCATATGATGCCAGTGTATCTAGCAAGCACGCATAGAGGGATGCGTAAAGTTACTGTAATTAGAAAAGTATATGGCGATGTGTTTCAATTAGAAAACGATTTAAAATGTCTTTTAGAAAAATATTTAGGCAAAGACATTGCTATACAATCCAATGAAATGGTTGGATATATTCGTATTAAAGGTGATCATGTACGAGTAATTAAAGATTATTTCGCAGAAAAGGAATTTTAAAATATATATGAAATTATTTTGTAGTGTACATAAAATAAAATAATTTTGAACTCCAACAAATATTTAATTCATATAATTATGACCTACCAATATCCCACTGACCATAAACTAATCTGAAATTTATTTTTATTATTCATCAGAATATTTTTAATATTAAAATATATATTAGCAAAGTTACTCAAACAAAAAAGTTTAAAATTTTAACTTTTAGATTATAAAATTTTTAAAAATTAAAAATATTTAAATACCTATAAATATAAATTACTTTATTGAACACATTTTACGAGCAATATTTAAAGAAAGAAACGTCAAAATTATAAGAGTAACATTTATTTCATGTATTTTATTTAAAAATAATACATGTATTTTACAAATCTTTTTTCATTATAAATAAAAAAGCCCCTGTTTTTCTGATCGTGCAGCAATATCCAAAGTATTGGAGATTGTTCAACAGGATTTCAAATAATAGATTTTGTTTAGCTAATTCTGTATTATATTATATATAATGTTATTGCTAAAACAAAAATGTAAATAAGAACAAGAACATATCTATATATATATATATATATATATATATATATATATATATATATATATATATATATATATATATATGGGTCATTCCATGCCAAATCACTCGGTCAAAAACTTTTGGGTCTCCGATTTGGCTGAAACTTGGTGCATAGCTTCCTTGTGACATAAAAATAAGGTGGTCTGGCCCAAAGAGTCGTTTTTTGAAGTGTATTCACTTATAATCTAAAAATAGCATTTTTAACGATTTTATAGCGTTTTGGCACTTTTTGAGGTAAATGAGTATATTTTGACATAAAATATCAATTAAAAAAATTTTTTTTAATCAGAGGGAAAAAGTTAAAAAAAGTCATTAAAACAGATATTATTATGTCCTCAATCAGATTTTAGGCTGGAAAACGCCAAAATTCAGTGTTTCGCGTTTTCCTCAATTCTCAAAATACATATCTTTCGATTTGGCTGAAAATTTGCCAAAAGGTAGCTAAAACTTAGGGCTTTCACTGGTAAAAATCCTGTTCACTTTTTTTCATGGCGAACAAAGTTACATGCAAAAATAGCAGGGTGAAAATTTAGGTGCGCAGTGTCATTACAATAAAGTCGACTTTTTGTTATTTAAGATAAGTGCAGTTGAAGAAAAAAAAAAAAGGGAACAGGATTTTTACCAGTGAAAGCTCTAAATTTCAGCTACCTTTTGGTAAATTTTCAGCCAAATAGAAAGATATGTATTTTGGAAATTGAGGAAAACGCGAAACACTGAATTTTGGCGTTTTCCAGCCTGAAATCTGATTGGGGACATAAGAATATCTGTTTTAATGACTTTTTTAATCTTTTTAAGTCCCCTCTGATAAAAAAAAAATTTTTCAATTGATATTTTGTCAAAATATACACATTTACCTCAAAAAGTGTCAAAACGCTATAAAATCGTTAAAAGTGCTATTTTTAGATTATAAGCGAATACACTTCAGAAAATGACTCTTTGGGCCAGACCACCTTATTTTTATGTCACAAGGAAGCTATGCATCAAGTTTCAGCCAAATTGGAGACCCAAAATTTCTTTCGACCCCAAAATTGGGTGATTTGACATGGAATGACCCCTATAAATTTAAATCATTCATCACAGCTCGAAAATATATGTGAAAAATTTCAACTTTAATCCATCAAAAAACAGTCTATAAGTCCACTTGTGTCTTTCTGAATTGATTTAAATATTGGTTGCAGATCTGTTGTTGATTTGATTTGTGACACAAATTCACCAAGATGTGGATTTTTATCTGAAATAATGAATAATTGATGAAATAAAACGTAAGAAATTGTTCTATTCTAAGTGTAAGTGCAGTTTAGTATAGAAACAAGAAAAAGAAATTTACCAGCATCGGGAATAGTTAGAAGAGTAGCAACGGCTCGCATTGCAGAACGTTTCAATTCATCTTGTTTTTCATATTCTTGTTTGACCGAGTTTGCTTTCAGCTTCATGGTGCAGGTGACTAGAAGTGGTTCAACGAGCCGATCAAGTCGTTGCAAAACCGCATTTGGACAGAGTTGAGCTAATCGGGCTGCCATCAAGTACGTAAGCATTTTAATATCATAATGATCTTTTAAACCACCTTCCAAATGATTTAAGAACTCAAATATATCGAGTCGGTCGAGACATGAATCGAGCAACGTGTACATGCATTTAAATGCGGCTTGGCGCAGATCAAGTCCATCGTCGACTGTGTGCTTAAACGGACCCATTTCCACTTCACGTATCAGTTCTTTTTTGATTTTCGTTTCGCTGTATAATGGGGTCGTTGCGCTCAATCAAATTTACTATTTTCAATAATAAATATTAAAAGATTATATAAAAACAAGGCCAAAACACATTTTTTTAATTCAAAAACGATTACAGTATTTAAAAAAAAATTTAGGAAAAATAGCGTTTTTTACGCGCCACAGAATCTCCACAATGCTTATGACGTCAATCTTTTCCAAATTAGACAAGGATAACCTATTGTCAGATATCTGTATTTATCTTTTTCTATCGCACACAACTTATTAGAAATGTCAAATGACAGCTACTGGTAGAGTGTTGCTTTTGTTAAAAGTGCACTTGATATTAATAATACATTATATATATTTTATTATTATTATTATATATTTTATTATTATTATACATTTTATTATTATTATAATTACATATTTTTTATTATTATATATATTATTATTATTGGTATCGGAGGCGTTAGCCTACGTATATGTTTTTGACATTGCTAATAGAATCGACTAGTTTTTGATTTAGCCACAAGATGGTACTATAGAATGGATGACGTCACAAATTTCAAAATTTGAATTTGACCTTCGACTTCAGTAATGTTTTTATAATTAAATATAAATAATTTAACATAAGTAAGCTATACAATCCCGAGGAGTTGCTGTGTTCACGTTAGTTGAAAAACCAGTGACTCTCAAAATGTGTATTATGACAAAATGTAATTTTAAATGTGTCTTAACGGTTTTTAAAAAACAAACTCCTACCTGAAACCTACCTACCAAACCTACCCTAACCTACCGGACTTCTTAACGGTCTTTAAAAAACAAACTCCAACCTGAAACCTACCTACCAAACCTACCCTAACCTACCGGACTTCTTTACGGTCTTTAAAAAACAAACTCCTACCTGAAACCTACCTACCAAACCTACCCTAACCTACCGGACTTCTTAACATAACATAACAAAAGGAAAATTACTAATGAAACTTTTTGAGGTTCACTGGTTTTTATACACCAAATATGGGCGTTCCGATGTTCACGCATGCGCAAATCTGGTTTTTTTAATATTCGTGAATACAGCAACATCTCGGGATTGTATATCTTACTCCAGCCTTAATATCTATATATATGTAATTGTCTAAATATATATTTTTCATTAAAAAAATTAAAAAAATGAGCGCAACGACCCCATAGTCCTGATTACCGCGAAACTGTTTCGACCTGTGAGTGGTTCTCAAAATGTTTCGCAGCTTAATAATTATAGTATGCAAATATCTATACTAATTATTAAAGTATTATAATAATTTTATTTTTGTATTATTTTTATAAAATTGTTAATCACAATATATATATATATATATATCAAATATTTTTTTAAATAATTTTAAACATATAAGCATAATTTGGATATATATGGTTTTCAAAATGTTTTCGTGTTTAATTGTAACAATATGTAGATTATTTATTAAAATATTGAAATTATTTTATTTTTAATTATTATTTATAAAGTTGTGTGTTAAAATATTTATATATATGAAATATTTTATTAAATAATTTTAAAACAATAATTTTAAATTTTTACTTTTGTAATCATTTCATAACCAATGTGCTCTTCAAAATATTAAATCTGAAATCCTTAATTATTATAATATTTGTATTACATTATATAATATTAATAAATAATTAAATAAAGTAATATTAAATGAAACGAATAAAACATATATCACGAAGAACACGCTATAACACAGCCATCTCGTGTAGCATTTGGTGAATAAAATTTTGGGGTTAATTTAGTTTATATTTCAGGTTTGTTTAAAAAATTTATACAGTTTCAAATATGACATTAATTTTATAAAAGTTTTAAAGAAATTTGCAAGTCATAAGCTTTACCGTTTATATTTTGTGCATATCAATGACTAAATGCATAAAGTAACAAATATAAGAATAAACATAACGTAAATAACATTCTTGTGGAAGGATACGAAATATTAGTTAATATGTATTTATTTTTAGAACAATCTTGCAACCCCTCTAAGGATTGTTCTAGCTACCATGGAGATAGAAACAATAGAACCAAATGAACAACACAAACATTCCAAAATCATAAAAGATGAGTTGTGTGGTTTGGTATTTTTCTGCAATTTATTTGTGTATAATTTAATATTTTGTTATGAAATTATTCTTTACCTTGTAATAATATATTTGAGTAAATTATTTATTGTAACTTTATCTGGGAAATTCGCTGGGAAATTATTCTGGCGTTTCGTCAATACGGGAAAATAATAGTGTAAGTTATTGCATTCTAATTCTATTTCAATTGAATTATGATATAACTGATTTTGTTTTTATTTTGTTGTCGACTATTTTTTCTAGAACGAATCAAAAACTCAAGTCTGGGCTTTCTTATTGTGGAAAGGTGCACAGAAATTGGAAGATAGCGAAAATTCTTGGATTGTTTACCATGTCAAAGAAGCTTGGGTGGCCGTAGGCAAAAACGTTTAAGTATTTACGAAATTAAGCGCATCTGGGATACAAAAAGTACGAGCTAAAGCAGTAAGTTAAGTTTAAACATTCTGTTGTTCAAAAGATTACTTCAATTAAGCCCAAACCTACTTTATTTTTGATTGAGAAAAGCCTATTCATTTTTGACGCTATATTTTATCATAAGAACTAATTAATTAATCAAATTTGTTTTTCTTTTTGGAAAAAATTTGTTTATTGTTAGTGATAAAAAATTAAACATAATTTCTAATATATGTTGCATTATGTGAGTAGCAAGAAATTGAGTACACGTAATAGGTTTATTCCAACTAAATTTGGAACTGCACAAAGCATGCGCAGTATGGCATTAGAAATTCTTCGGATAGTTTTGAATTGATTCCAAACTGATTTGATGATAATTTGATTAAAATGATATTTACGAACTTATTTTGAAAACTCGTTTTTAAAATAAGTTATATGTAAGACAAATTGGTTTCAGGTGACATATATCATGGCGCTTGCAGAAGGAAGGATTAGTTAGGAGAAGAGAGTTTTTAAGGTACAAAGTTAATAATAACAGTATCTGCTAGTAGTTATGCAAATATGGCAAATATTTTAGCAGTTTTACAATATTTAACATGTTAAAAACGAATTTTCAAAATAAGTTTTGTCATTGTAAATATCATTTTCACATTAAAATTTTGCGAATTTATATTCATAAAATAACACATAAAGTAACAGTCAGTAAAGTTTGGAGTAAATACATTTGATGACTGTAAAGTAAGTTTTACTAAATTTTCTATAAAAAATATATTGCTGAATATCTTGAAAATTAAAATTATTTCCACGACTGTTTATTTCCTAACTTAATTTCAGAATAATTAACTTAGACTAAAATTAAAACACAAAGAACACGAATTTGAATTTCTAACGCTAAAATTACAAGACTTGATTTTTTTAATAACGTCTCTTTCGGTGCAATGTATTTACATAGAATGAAGCATGTTACGGCACGCTTATCACTTATTTTTTCACTATACCATAAAGAGATATTTTACACACTAAATATAATCAAATAAAATAAAACGGCTTTCTGTTGTAGTTCTGTATTAATATTTATTTTGTTGACAGACGGTTATTTGTGTAGTATCTTATATATATATAAACTATTATTTATTTTATAAAAAAATATAAGAAAATTTGACAACTCCATATATAAAAAAATTTTTTTTTTGCTTCTTTCGAGATAAACTATCGTCCATCTCCCTCTAAATGGATACAGACAAGGCCGTAAACATCTCGTATATCGTTGTTTTTCTTTTTTTAGAAACGGATTCTTCTATATGTACAAATATTGTGCGCGAAATATAAACATGGATACCAATTTGAAAGTGGCAGTTCGAAATGGACAATTGAAAAAAGTTAAACAACTTTTAAATACAACAATTGATATTTCTACTGCTAGATTTGCTTCTGAAGGATATTTGTTGCTGTGTAAAGCTATTAAATATAAATACATCAGAATTGCTAAATTATTAATAAGTAAAGGTTGTAAAGTTACGACGAATCGAAATGAAAGTAGATCATCTGACATAGCTCTACATTTAGCAGTTAAAAACAATTATGTAAAAATCGTTGAAATGTTGCTTTTAAAAAATAACGCTGATGTAAATAAAAAATATCAAAATGGTTTCACATGCCTGCATGTAGCTGTGACAAACAAATCGAAACAAATTGTTAAGATGCTTTTACAAAATGGTGCTTGCGTTGATTCCCCGAGTACAGATTATTTTCACCGCTTCATCATGCTGTATTGGCAAACAATATGGAAATATGTAAGCTGCTTCTAGAATATGGAGCTGATGTAAATTTACGAAACAAATACAATGACTTACCAGTTTCTTATAATGCTAATGATGAAACAATAATGGAATTATTGCTACTATATGGGTCTAAATGTTGTGAACGTTTTCGCTGTGGACACTTAGTTAATTATCAGCACAGAATTTTCTCAAATAACGATTTTGAATTCCCAAAATTCATAAATTTTCTGCAGCATAAATATGCACATTTTATATTTGTTAATAAAGATGCCTTTGAAATGAGTTGCATCAGAGAAATTGAGAAAATGAAAAATAAAATCATTTACAATAATATTACGTATTATAATATTTTACGGAAAAACATTACACAGGTAGCGCGATATGTACGAAATAAACAAATATTAAAGAAATTGAAATGTGTTATTAGTTACAAAAAATCTTTTCCGATATTTGCGAGTATAATCGAAATGCGATATAAAGAAGGGTTACTTAGAAATTTGTTATGCGACGAAAGTGAGAAAATACTTAATATTTTATCTAAAGAACATTTACCTGAACTTGTTACTAATACTATAATGAGTTATTTAACAATTCATGATTTGAAATTGTTTTTGTTTTCTTATAATTCTATTTAATAATATTTTTATTAAAAAGATAATTTAACTTACTTAAATGTATTTTCTTTAAAATATTGCTGATTTTTTCATTTATGTTTATAACATATTTTGTATGATTAAATAAACATTTTTCGTAAAAATTATTCATTTTTTAATTGTTTTCTTTAAACTTTCGGACCTATATATATATATATATATATATATATATATATATATATATATATATATATATACATTTAAAATAGATATAACAAGTAGTTAATATTAAAAAAAAGCCTAAATTTGATAAAAAAAAAAAAAGCAAAATGAGTGTGTTAGCAAAGGAAGACTTGAAACAAATAGTTTAATTTTGTTTTCTGACAGATTTTCTTCAATTATGTATGGTTTTAATCAGGGTTTCGAACTGTTATATTTTTCGTTCCGGTTCAATTAAAAAATTATATTTATATCGGTTCGATTCCGGGAAAAATAAAGGTTTTTTCCGAATGATTAATTTTTAAATTTTTCGTACCGGTTCAATTACAAAAAAATATATATATATTTTTTCAATGTTTTTATTTATATTAAAAATTTTATTTTCTATTATAACTTAGAACATTTGATTCCTACATTTATAATGAGCATGCTACATAAATTGATACAATAATATAATATGAATAATAATAGTTATTAATTAATTAAAGGTATAATAATTAGAAGTATATAATATATGATAATAATATAATTTATTTTTCGAAATTTATATAATTTTCATGTGTTTTAAATATACAAATTTTTGTATACAAGATTATCACATATTTTTAATTAGAAAAAATAAAAATTACCTATTACTAAATTAATTTCCAATGTATTTTCATTTAAACTATTTACAGATCATTAAAAGCAAAGTTATTATCAAAAAATACACCTGACTCAAAGTGATCCCTAGTTTCATTTTTAATAACTCAGTATTCATTCACATAAAAAACAAACCAAATAATACTCTTCCGCATACAACGAGTTGCGACTTGCGACTACGCTACGAGACCCCGAAAATAAATATAAAAAAACGACAACTGACATGGAAAGTAAGATTGTGTTAAAGTAAGTGTTTCAACATGTATCGGGCCGAAATAAACCGATGTATTTTATTTTCGGTTCAGTTCCGGTGTTTGTTCCAGCAAAAATAACGATATTTTTCAGTTTTACAGTTCAGTTTCATTTCGATGTCCTTCGTTTTAACATCAGTTCAACCTTAAATTTAGTAATGTTAAATGCCGTGATGTTGAATGTGGCATCAATGATTTATGCATTTATTATCTAAGTGACGGAGGAGATATTGCGGTTAAATTTGCCATTGTCTTATTTTTGTCATAGTTTTCTCAATACCACATTAGTCACAAAACAATTCTAACCTAAATGTTCTGATATCGTGATAAGATATATGTATGTATTTTTGTATATTCATCCGAGAGGAGAGTTCGTTTACCTTTGTGTATGCCCAAATAATAAATTCTTTAGCTGTGTATGATTACCTGTCTTTTTGTTATCGCAATAATATCCTCAGTGTCAGATTAGTCATTGTACATTGTAAAGTAACCGGTTGTAAATATGTATGAAAATTGATTGACTATTTAGTATATTCATTAATTTTATTAATTGAGATACATAATTATCAATGTATAATGAATTGTTGATTGAGTGATATGGGTGAAGGAATATAATAATTATATTATTTCTTATAATCAAATATTTTAATTTTTTAAATATAAAAAAATTGCAACTTATTTACATTTTATCATATTTATTTTACAATCTCATAACAGAATATTCATTCGTTTCAATCTAATTTAAAAAAGTAGTAGCCATAATTTGAAAATGAAAGTATATGTTAAGTGCACATTTAATTTAATGGAAATGTTTTTTTGCAAAACTCAACTTTTAAAAAATGAAGATTTAAAATATATTTTGAAAGAAAATTTTATTTCTATAACAAATATTTAGCCAAAAAAAAAAAAAATAAATCACTTATTAATTAAGCAACATAATATGAGAAAATAGAGTATATTAATAAAAGATTATTGAGGTAGATACCCGTAAAAAAAGTTTTAAAAAGAAACGAAAAATTAAATTATTATTTTTAATTATATTTGAAACCAAACACCAGTAAAAATTAAATAATTTTTTTTGTAAAAAAAAAAATATTTACACTTCCAAGACCACAATAAATAAATTTACAGAACTCATTATATTAATATAATACTTAAAGTTCTGTAATAATATTGATTTAATAACGAAGATTTGATGAAACTCAACGTCCGTCTTTATCAGAATAAATGATACAAATCATTCTTTTATCCTGATGAAGATCTACGTTGAATTTCATCGAAACGTCATTTTTCAATAAATATTTATACAGAACTCTAACCTTAAGCAGTTTTATTTTCCTACACCAGTTGATTCTTTTGGAATATTTTAACGTTCTTGAAAATAACTGTCAAAATTTGGTGATAATAGTTCATTACATTTATCGATAGACTTTCTTTGGTAGAGAATTAAAAAAAAATTTTATTCATTTTATTTTCTTTAAAATTTGAAATTTCTTCATTAGTGTTTCTAATACGTTTTCGGATTTTTTATTATTTTTCAAAAATTTCTTGTATTTTCTGCTATCGGAATCTAGTATCGAAAAATCATCATTAGATTTATTTTATTGGTCACTTTTGGTTTATTGGTTTCAAAACAATCTTACCATTCTCCTCGTTATTTAAATCTTCTATTTGAATTTGTGCTTTTTTATCTCGTTTTGTATATTTCTTCTTTTTCTGAATTGAATGTTTGCGAAGTTCTTCACAATTACTTGAAGATGATGTAACAATTGCACCAGTTCAATGTGTCAGGAAACTGTATTTCTCCAGTCTATCTCTTACATTTAATGTTTCATTGCTGCTGTTATTCCTATAACAAATGTATTGGAAATTTTCTGTTTTGCATCGTAATGAAGATTATGTTTAAACGATTTCAAAAATCGATTTGTAATCCATGCTCCTGATATTTGATCGCCGCGCCGCGCCGTAGAAAAATACTACGTGATAATATTTCTACATAAAATAAAAATGTTTTATTAATATTGTATAAATTCGGAGTGCTTCTAATTATAGGATGATAAAATTAAAAATAGTTCATTTTATCAAATATAATCTTTTGAAAAAAAAAGAAGAAATAAGTCAATGCCAAATTCAAATTATTCAAGAACTATAAAATAAATAGATAGTAGCTTTACTATTACATAGCGATGAATATATACACGTCGAGTGTGTGATAAAACTTATGATTTGAATACATATTGGCTAAAAGTACTTTAAAAGGAGATATAAATGTGGGCCTTTGCCTTTAAAATTACATATAAAAAATATTAGATTAATGCCTTTTGGAAATTAAAAACGATACGAATGTATGTATGTACCTAATAAGTATCAGAAATAGTATAAATAAAGCTTACAGATTTGTCACTAAACTCTTCGAGCCAATAATATTGTTCTTTTTTCTAAACATTATTTAAAAATAGATAATAATAATAGTAATAAATATTTTGTATTTATATTTTAGAGTGCTATATATAATTAAATTATTAATTATTAAAGGTGAAAAATTATAAACAAATTAACATCAAAATAAAAAGCAAAGAGGAATTATGAATGTGGATTAAGCGATAGTTGCTTGTTTGGAGGAGACTGATTTCGGAATGATGGAAAGTGTTTGTGCCACACCCTTTTGGATACATGGCGTGATTGTGTATGTATGTATGTATGATTATCAAACTGTACAAGGAACAAATACATAAGATTTTCCAATTTCCTCGTTCGTGTGGAAAACTACGTATACGACCACCATGTTTTTCTTTCTGCTCAAATTCATTTCCAATTGTAGCTTTACTTATTTCTGGTTGTAATAGTGCAGGAACGGGTAATCATGATAAATTGTAAAAAAAATAAGTATTTGACTTAATAAAAATGTTTAATAATCGTGATTGATGTTATTTTTCTCTTTATGAATTTCTATAGCTTCCCTTACTATTAATATTGTTGGATCTTACAATTATTTTAGTATTTTCGAATTTTACACCATGAAGACTCACTAATGTACCTAATTCAGCTTTTACACTTTGTTCTAAAAATTAATAGTGGAATTCTGAATAAAATCTGTAACAATACTGTTCAGAATTTCACCCTTATTGAGTAACGAAACTTTTATTAATAATATTCTGTAACCAGATTTACATCTGTAAGACTTGTAGCATTACAGAATCCAATCTTGTCTTTTTCTAACAAGACAAAAAGTTAATTTACTACACAAAGACAAAACATTCATAATTAAATTCATTTAACACATAAAGACATATTACATATTCAGATTCAAGATTTTTATAAATTTAGATTAATTAAATATAACAATACTGGTTTTTATATTATTCTATAAGCTCTATAGTACTGTAACAATTCTACAAGTTTTACTGAAAACAATTTCGGCAAGTCCGAGCGGAAATATAGATTGCAACAAATGTAGTTGATTTCTTAGTTTTAACAAAAAGAAACGAAAACAATTTAAAAGACAAAGTAACTAAAAGTTATTGGACTAATGCGATTGTATGTTGAACTGTAACTTACAATTTAATGTTGTTCTTCTGAATGTCTATTCGTAACAAAATTAAAATAATTTAGTCTCTGACTAAACTGGATTCATAATAAATGCAGCTTAAACAAAAATCGAATGCAATCGAACTTTGAACGACGCGACGACTGAAATTGCTGACAAACTGACAAAACAAAGTTCGATGCACTAGAACTAGACAGTCATGGAGATGTCAACGTACTAACTTCCGAAAATGTTAAATATCAAATATCCATGACTGTTACAGTACTATAGAATGTTTGGCTGGACTTCAGAATAGCCTCCCGTTTTTAAAAGCCAAATTTGCGCATGCGTGAACATCGGAATGCGCATGCCCCATGTGTAAAAACCAGTGAATCTCAAATAGTTTCATTAGTAATTTTGACAATTTTGTCCGTTAAAACTTATATCATGTTAAGAAGTGTGATTGTTCCTTATGTTATGTTATGTTAAGAAATCCGGTAGGTTAGGGTAGGTTAGGTAGGTAGGTTTCAGGTAGGAGTTTGTTGTTTAAAGACCGTTAAAACACATTTAAAATCATATTTTGTCTTGTCGAACAGTTTGACAGTCACTGGTTTTTCAACTCGCGTGCCTATTGCAAAAACGGGAGGCTGTTCTATAACTATACCGAATGTTTTGTCCTTCTCAACAAATACAATTTGAAATTTATTAAAAAAATAAAGGATTCTAAATCACTACAAAGCTTATAGAATTTAATACAGAAATATAATGCAGTAAAATAAGTATAATTTAATTATGTGAATTTGTCTAGCACACAAGTTTCAAATGTAACCACTACTTTTTTGTAAATGTTAAAACTAATTGTAGAACAAAGTTGAAATAAAAATGTGACTTATAACTAACCTTAAAATCATCGAAATTAATTTCCCAGTCTTCGGAAAATGGAGGATAAATATCTGGCGTACCATCGCTCTCACTGATACCCCAATTTTCGTCATTTTTCAATTCACCACAATCGGCAATCACACATTTCTTAAAATAATCATTCAGTGATATGTCAAATTTGAGGTTACAAATTAATTACCACTAATGGTGTATCTTTTTCCGAGCAAACTCTAGCAATCTCTTGTACGACCCCAAAGCCCTTTGCAACTTTACCAAAAACTACATTTAAGTATACCATCCAAATGAATGCAAGGAACTGTCGTAATAAAAAATTGAGAGTTATTTGAATTTGGCCCGGCATTTGCCATACTGACAACGCCTGGTTCGGAATGCTACCAAAAATCATATAGATTAATACATTGAGCAATAAATAGTAATCATTTTCTTACTGTTAATTCGAAATTTTCATCGTCAAATTTTGGTCCGTATATACTTTCACCTCCTGTACTGTACCATCGAAATTTGTTATGTCGCCGCCTTGTATCATAAATTGCGGCATCGCTAAACAAATATTAATTAATATATTTCATATTAATAATAAATTAATAAAACTCACTTCTATGAAATATAGCATTTTTATAATGTAATGGTTTACCGGATAAACCAATGCCTTTTTCACCTGTGCATAATGCTCTAAAATTCTCACATGTTTTCGGTACAATATTCGTAAAAAGCTCAATGACAATTCGTCCCACTACAATAAAAACGTTTTCACAATAATTTTTAACATAATTTAATTAATATATACCTTTTTCTTCGGTAATTTTTATATCTAAATACACAAAAGTTTTTTCATTATTGTTTGACATTTTGCTAATCAAACAAATCAAATGTCACAAATTTTTATGAAGCTAGTAACATATTATTTCATAAGGACTGTCATATTTATTTTTATTTTATATACTGATTTTATATCTAATTTTTTAATTAATATTTAGTCAATTATAGTAATAGAAATATATTAACTTGTACATTATAATAAATGTCGTTATAGATATTTTTATCAATCTTCACGTATTTATTGACCAATCACATTTCATTCAGGCGAACGTCAGAAATTTGAAATCAACGACTTTGTTTGAAACTTGTTCAAATTGGCAATTGGCATAGTTTCTTCCAGTTTCTTCTGTTTTATAAACAGTTTTACTGTTTGTTTTGCAAAGGTTCAATTTCTTAATTTATTGTGTAAAAAATGGCGACTATCCCATTCGTTTTACCTTTAAATATAAAAGATTTACGTGACTCTAATGCGGAATCATATTATGTTCGTGAAATATATAACCTATCATACATAAAAGAACAGCAAAGACGTAAGTTTTTTTAAACATTTCATTATTTATCTGTAACTAAATTAATAAATATTATACAGAGGCACGAGAAACATTCCGTCTAGATGGATCAGTATCCATTATTAAATATTTCGACATGTATTACTCAATTCTATATCACGGTGAAAATTTATCTTTAGAATTTATAATCATTGCATTTAAAGATTTACAAAGATTATGTTTACCGTTAACACAAAATTTAACAACTATATTAAAAAGTGATGACGCTCAAATAGCTGAAGTTAAAGATAAAACTTTGAATATTTTAAAAATGATTATGTACTTGTTCAGTGAACTTGTAACTTTAATTGAAAGTAAAATTGAAATTAAAAAAACAAATAACATCAATCTAATTAACAAGGGTAAAGGTAATAAAAAATCGAAAAATTCGTCAGAAAATGAGTATTTTCCTAAGGAATTGAAAATGAAACAAATAAACTTTTTCTCTGAAATTTTGGAGCTGCCTATTTACAAGTTATGGGATCCACCTGTTTGCGAAGAACAATTTATAAAGTAAGTGAAATTATTATTATTATTTTTATATTGAAAGTTAAACAGCAGAGTTATCATTTATGATTTTATTTATTTAATTTGAAATACATTAATCGCTTTCTATTTACCTCCGAAACTGATGCCACGAAAACAGATTACGGAATTAATGAAATCGACGAATTCCCAACTTACATTGTGTATAATAGTTTATATAATATCAAGCTTTGTTCGTTAAAAAATGCCTGAACTCTTCAAATTGTTACGAATTGATCGCTTTAATATAGTACCAATAGAAAGAATATTTTGAAAATTCATGTTTCTGTCAGAGCTGGATAAAATACTTTTAAAAAGTATTCAAATACTAAATACTTTGAACAAAAGTATTTAAATACTTTTTTTGTAAAAACTAAATACAAATATTTTTATTATAGTAAAAAAATGTTTCAGAACTCTTTTTATAAAATAAAACGGCTTTAGGTTTAAGTTATAAAAATTTTATGTTCTAGTTTACTTATTTGTATCAGTTTTCCTGATGAAGACGGACATGTTGGGTTCGTCGAAACGTCGATTATTAATAAATATTAATACACAACTACAACCTAATGCTGTTTTTATTTTAATATAACGAGTTCTAAAAAATTTTTTTACTATGATATTTAACAGGGTTGGTTATCAAAAAATCATTTTAATTATGAAAATGATTTTTTGACATGCTTTTTATATAACAGTGATAATTTGTATTTTAAAATTTATTGATCAAATAATGTATATTTGCGTTACACGTATCATCAACTAAAATATTCTGCTAGCCCTGATGAAGGCAATAGAGATTGTCGAAACGTTGGCTTAGTAGTTATAAAAAACATATAAAAGACTGAATCCCATCTATTACTAATTATTTATTAAATATTAACAGTCGACTATTTTTCCAACTTAATTAAAATCAATCTTTAAAATGAATTCACGTAAATGGAAACCACGAAAAATATTATTTAAAAAAAACCTTTATTTTACAGCTTAATTTCCGATATTTGCTTCATTTTTCTACAAGATCCATCCATCAAATCGGAAACCGATCTATGGCAAGGCATTTTCAATATTTTCGGCATTTTAATCAAAAATTATAACTATTCTATGACATTTATCGTACGACTAACCCAGGTGATTAAAAACGAAGACAATTTAGAATCAATTGTGCCAAATGGTGTTAAAATCCTTGTCGAAGAATATAATTGTTCGGGAATAATAAGACAGTTGGTGCGCGAATTAACCGAATGGCAATCGGACGAGAATGTCGTAGATCAGTCCGGTTCGAAGCGTTGTTCAGTTGTTTTAACTAGTTTAACTCGACTAATGCCCGAGCTAATGTTACCCGAAGTCGTTTATTTGCTGCAATATTTAAATTATAATGCGTACACATTACGTATTTGTATCTTATCTATAATCACCGAAGTCGTAATGGCTGTATTGAGTCATGAAGAGATTAGCGAAGAACAGATCGAGATACGTAATGAATTTTTATTGAACTTATTGAATCATATTCGTGATGTTAACGCGCATGTACGTTCGAAAGTTCTACAACTCTGGTTACTATTGCTTCAAGAGCAGAAGATTCCGAAAGATATGCAATTGGATGTTTTAAAACAAGTTTGCGGACGTTTGACAGACAGAGGTACTTTGGTACGAAAAAGTGCTATACAGTTAGTTACCGGATTTTTAGAATACAAGCTCTATGCGGCCAGTGTAAGTTTTATCTATTTTAACATAATCTTCTGTTTAATTTTATATTAAAATTTGATGTTTCGATATGCTGAACGTATATCATCATCAGAAAAAACAAAAATACAAATGATATAAATAATAAACAAACTAATCATAGAAACAAGTAACTAGAATAGTAAAAAAAATCTTCTGTTCTGTATTAATATTTATTAATAATTGACGAACTCAACGTCCGTCTACATCAGGAAAAATGATAAAAATGTCATTTACAGTAAATGTTATTTCTATCATTTTTTCTTATAAAAACGGATGATGAGTTTCGTCGAAACGTCGATTATTAATAAATATTATTAATACAGAACTTAAACCTAAAGCCATTTTATTTTACACGTAACTAGATTACAACACAACACTGGTTGATGTTATCTGGATGGTTTAGACGTATTTAGACTTATATTTTGTTTAGTATATCGAAACATCGAATTTTTAATATAAAATTACATACATACACAATCACGCCATGTACCCAAAAGGGAAGTGTGCCACAAACTATTTCTATTATTCCGAAATCAGTTTCCTCCAAACATTCCTATTCAAACAAGCAACTTTAGCTTCATCCCCATTCACAATTCCTCTCATACATGCTCTTTTATTCCCACTACTTGGAAACTTCCGTTCACGCAAGTTCATACCACACCAACAACTCATCGGACGTCCACCTGCAAACGTATAGCTTCAAAATCATTCATATAATAATTTTTTTAACCAAACATTCATTAGACATTTGCTCAAGATGTCCGAACCATCTTAACTGACTCTAACAAGACAACTTTAGCTACAACATTTTTTTCAATTTCACACTCATCATACACTAATCTATTTCGTACCCGATTCCTCACTTAAAAATACATACTCCCACATAAACATACGTAACATACCCCACGTAAAAATCTCATTTCCACAGCAGTCATTTTTCTTTAACGCTTTTGCAGCCAATCATACATCAACGTAGTCACCGAAACTTCTTCTTTAGAAACATTTACATTTCTAGCAAAAGTACCTAAAGCACCCAAAACCTTAAAACCTTCTATCAAATTCATAATAAATGCTCTTAAAAACGATATCATTTAAATAATATACTGTACATTAAGTAATAGATTTCTTTATCTTGTATAGTTGAATCTGGATAAGTTTGAAAAAGACCTACATGCTGAAATAGTCGAAATGAAAACATTGGCGGGAAATGAAGATATCGATCATGATGTGCTAAAAGTAAACATGCAACGACGTGGCGAATGGACTGATATAGAAAACACAATTCGTAATGCAATTAAAGAGATTATCGAAGATGATGAAGAACCGGAATTTGATCCACCGGAAAAAATCACTACCGATTTAATTCGTTCCGAACTGGTTGCGAAGAATTACGGAAATGCTTTCTTGTTGTGCAAGTGCTATTCGGAATCAAAGAGCGAAAATAATACTGAATTGTAATGCAATAATTTTCTTTATTTAATAAACATTTAATGTGAGAAATTTTTTGGTGCAACACTAAACTTATTAATTTCTCATATTAAGTACCTACGAATGAACTATTTGTGTGTAAAAATTTTTATGCTTTATATTTTTTATCGGATGCTAATTTTATGATCTATGAAAAATTCAAATATTACCTATGAAATTTTATATTTTTACCTATAACCTAACCTACCCTAACCTAACCATAGATTAATTATTTAATACATAGGTAAACTATTATTTTTATAGGTACTATATTCATAGGTAGATCATATGTTTTGTTCATAGGTCAAATATGTTTATCTAATCGACTTGTTTCAATTTTATTTTAGCGAGAATTTATCCGAGAAAGATAAAATCGAATTTTTCATAACTTTAATGCAATCAATTTATATGGACGCACAGAATTCAGCTCAATATACATTGAATTTGAAACTGCAGACGCTCGCTGCGTTACCCCCCGAAACTTTGGAGAAAATCAAACAATGCGAGGGAAATATTAAATTCTTTTTAGATGTGATTGTTTACCTAAATATAATCGATGGCGTCTTTCCAACAATGAAAAAATTACTGAATTCGGCTGCAATGAGTGATGTTACCGAGGCAATTGAATTCTTCATCACGGCTTATAAGTTCAATATTAAGAATTCGGTTGAAGGATTAACTGGTACGTTCTAAGTTATTTCGTTATTTATCAGATAGAAAATTATTTCTATGCTTCGCTCGTAAATTGCTTATTTAATAGTATGCCCCATTTATTTGATTTTTTCACGCCAGGTATCTCCAAACAACCCTATCCAGACAAGCAACTTTAGCTTCATCCCACATTCATAATTCCTCTCTAAAGCTCGATTTACATTATACTAGATTCGGCTAGAAACTTTGACTAGTTTACATACTAGATTTGAAACTAGAATCGTCTTTAAAGTAGTTAAAACTTTTTATTAAGGCGCCTGTTTATACTTTTTAGTTGTACGCAGGCGCGGAATTGGATGTGAGTTAGGTTTGCCAACATCCAAAATGTACGTAGTGTTTATATACCAATTTGTTATTGTGTGAAAGTAAGAGGTTAAGTACAAAATGAATTTTTATAGACGTAAACAAGAAAAACTAGTTAAAATTTCTTAGATTTTGAAGCTTTCTGAGTTACTTAGTTACGCATTTACACTTTGCACATAGTTGGTAGCACTGAAATTACCGCTAGTGCACAGATCTAGTATAGAAACTTGGATGAAAAATAGGTCCGAACCTAGTTTGAAAATCAACTTCTAGACGATTCTAGTTTGAAAACTTGGCTGGATTTTTTCTGATTTACATTATCCAAGTTTTGACAAGTGCGTCTAGTATGTAAACTAGCCAAAGTTTCTAGCCGAATCTAGTATAATGTAAATCGAGCTTCATACATACTCTTCGATTCCTGCTACTTGGAAACTTTCACTCGTGCAAGCCACTCCCAATTCCAAATATTTGGCTATTAAAATTAAAATAATTAAAATATTTCAATAATTTTCGTCGTCTTTTCCTTTCAGCCATGTTACTTCAAATGAATACAACAGATAAAGATAGAAAAAAATTGGTAATTGATGCTTATAAAAATCTATTTCTTTCGTCTGATGAACAAGTAACGTAAGTGAATCATGTTTTTGTATTGTTTTTAGAAATTGAAAGTAAACTTATTTTTTTTATTATTATTATATCTTTTCATAGAATGTTTGAAAATGCTTATAATAAATTCGACAAAATATACGCATTATTTGAATGTAAATATTGTATTTTTAATTTTGCTCATTAAATTTATATTTTTTTCTTATAAAGAAATATTTTAAAAAATATGAAGAATTATTATTTTGCTCTGTATATATACTTATATTAAAAATGTGTGACAGATATTATAAATATAATTTTAAATATCGGTTGTAACCGTTATATTTTTCGTTCTAGTTCAATTAAAAAAAATATATAACCGTTTTTTTTTTCGGTTTTTGGTCCAGGTCCGAGTAATTAATTTTTTCAATGTTTTTATTTGTATTAAAAACTTATTTTCTACCATAATTTAGAACATTTTATTCCTACTTTTATAATTAGCATACTACGTAATTTGATACAATAATAATAATTATGAATTAATTATGTTTACATTATATTTCCAGCGACCGAAACCTGTCAATAGCTCAAAAACTAATCGTTCTAGTTAGAAATATAAAACTGAATGAGATGACGTATCTGACGGATATTATTAAGGAATGGACGCTAGATGGCGATTTAAGTAATTCCATTTTGCAAGTCTTTTTCAAAATGTTTACCGGTCGGATACGTGTTTCGGAAATGGATTGTCTCGCCGTAATGAAAATCATCGCAATGATTGGTCTCGGTAGAAGATTAATTATCGAACGCAATCGAAATCTAATTGTTGAACTCGCTTTCAAAGATAAAGCATTGAAAAATCCACAATTTATTATTATCGGTTGCGAAATGCTGAGCATTCTGGGTAATGATCCGATTAATGTTATGAGCACGAAACCCTGTTTCCGCATATCGAATAAAGAGCCAATGTGGGATACTCTCTTGACGATTTTAACGAAGATTTACGAGAGAAAAGATGAGTTCTGTCATAAAGTGTTGTCACGTGGTGTTGAACTTATTTATAAGGTACGAAGTTTGATATTCTTTTATTTTTTTTTTAGGGGTCATTTCAGTAAAAATAAACTTTCGATGAACTTTACGTTCGTCTTCATTAGGAAAAAAAGGTAGAAATGTTTTTAGAGTAAATAAACAAAACATAAAAACAAGTTACTAAAAATGTATAAATTTTTCATTAAGGGGAGGTTCTCCTCCTTTGAATGACTAAAAAGTACGCAAAGTTTCGAATTTTTTTATTCGCAAATAAAAAACTGCGGTAAACGGTAAACTGCGTACCGATTCCGCGCTGAGAAGAAAACAGTGAATCACGGGCGCAATTTTGTTTTTTATGAAACGACAATTTTTGAAAGTAAAGACTAAAATAACATTTTTTCGAATCCCCAAACCATTTCCTTCTATGTTTTTTCATTTGCGAATAAAAAATTTCCAAACTTTGCGTACTTTTTAGTCATTCAGAGGAGGAGAACCTCCCCTTAAAGGAAACCAAATTTTATTTAGCTCAATGCTTTCACAGTGATTGATGTTATTTTTTTCTCTATAAATTTCTATTGCTTGTCTTATCAATCTGCTGTTAATATTGATGGGTCTTGTAACTATTACAGTATCTTTGAATTTAACATCATGAATATGTTCAGCAATAGCAGATATATTTGGATGATTTAGACGTATCAGTATGATTTGTATCAGTTTTTCTGATCGAGTTTCGTCGAAACATTGATTATAAATAAATTTCAATAGAGAACTTGAACCTGAAGCCGTTTTATTTCAAAATATTTTAAATTACAGATATCTCAAAAACCAGATCTTCTATGCGAGCAACTGCTAAAGAATGTCCTTACAATTTTGAAAACTACAGCTGAACAACAAGAGAAAAAAGTCGATTCGTATCATTTGGCATGTTTCTGTCATCTATTGGGCGAAGTAGCTATACGACAATTTCAATTCTTGAATGTTTCGACTTATGAAGAACTGAAACGTCGTAATTATATTCGTGACGAACGGAAAAAGGAGAAAAAAGAACAAGGAAAACAAAATCAAGTCATGAACGCAAGTATTGTGTCGAAAGCATCAGCGACTTCTCGAGCTGTTGCTTCAGACATGGTAAGAAATTCACCAACTCAACAATAAATAAATACTCCTATAAATAACCGTGTATATTATTTTGATTTTTAGCCAGAAGACGAGACAGGTCTTGAAGGTGCAACAGCCGACGATGCTGAATTCGAATGTATTGTAAAAATTTGCGAAACCGAACTCGTTACGAAAAATATGCTAGGTCATTACAGAGCATTGCTTGAAGATATTGTTTCGCATCCTCAGAAATACCATGATCAACTCCTGCAAACATCAGCTACACAGGCTCTCACCCGTTTCATGATTGTTTCGTCCGAAATCTGTCGCAGTAATTTGAATTTAATTATGACCATACTCGAGAAAAGCGAATATCCCGCAGTTAAAAATAATATTTTTATCGCACTCGCTGATATGCTGAATCGATTTCCTAATGTTGTCGAGCCGTGGAATAAACACATTTTCAAAACGTAAGTACTTAAATAATATATAAATAAGATGTTTCTGCCATCTTGAACAAATTAATATCTCATGAACGTTTGGTTGAAAGAATATATGAAAGTGATATTAATGAAAGATAAGTTGGATAAGTTGGCATGATTGAGAATATGGGAGTTTTCAAAATAAATTTTAACATTGTAAATATCATTTCCGCACTAAAATTTTGCGATTTATATTCATAAAATGTGCAAAAGTAACAGTATGTATAAATAAAATAAAATGGCTTTAGGCTTAAGTTCTGTATTAATATTTATATTATACTATATTAATACTAAACGTCCGTCTTTATTAGGAAAACTAATACAATGACATACTTACAGTAAATAACAGAACTTATAAACAAGTTAACCAGATAACAAATAAGTAACTAGGTCATAAATTTTTAATTAATGGATGCCAAATTTTATTTAAATCAGTTAGTCACACTGATTGATGTTATCTTTATAAATTTCTATTGCTTCTCTTATCAATCTGCTGTTAATATTGATTTTGTCTTGCAATAATTACAATATCTTCGAATTTTACATCATGAAGATACTTTAACGTCTAATGTTGAGCAATAGCAGATTTATCTACAGTTTGAAGTAAATACATTTGATGACTGTAAAGTTTAGTCTTTCTACATTATGAATAAGAAAATAATTCTTGTAAATATATGAACTTATATTTCCTTCAAATTATTGCAATATTTAACCTTCAAATATTATCGATAATGTTTTATTTCAAACATAAAAATGAACAATTTAACCACTTACCTTGTTAGTTGAATCGTTGAAACAGCAAAACTAACGTTTAATTTCAAATAAAAATTTGTTTATTTTCACAAACACAAGCAACTACTTTAATAATCAAATTTCAATTGATTATAACGTTTATTTTTAGTAACAATTGATTTAACATATCACACTTTATTTCAATACAAAATTATTAAATATTGTTTAAAATTAACAACATATTTACAATAATAACAAACAATTATTTTATTAAACGTAACTGAACCGTTTTAACACTTCGATAATATTAAATATTCTTTTTTGGATGAAAACAGAATTTAATTTAATTATATTTTAATGAATTATATAATTAATTAAACCTGGAAATAGTATTTATTCTATTTTGATAAACATGAAATTTTTCAGATTAAAAGATCCGAATAAATCCGTTAGAATAACGGCAGTATCCGTTCTTTCAAAATTAATTTTGGAAGATATGTTAAGAGTTAAGGGTACAATTGCGGATTTAGTAATGTGTATTTGTGATCCATGCGATGATATAGTACAACTAACCGAAGATTTCTTTAAATTATTGGCACAAAAAGGCAACTCGATTTATAATGTTTTGCCCGACATTTTGTCACAATTAAGTAACAATCACGAGCAAATTGAAGAAGATACTTTTAAGAAAGTTACTGCGTATGTATTTTTCATTCATTATTTAGTTTTTAAATCATATTGATATAGTAATCAAGATAGCAACAAAAAATCTATCTACTAGAAGAACATTATTTTTTGAAAGTAGAATATTTTGTTACAATTGAAAAAAAATACTATTACATGCAGGTGTCCCATTTTAAATTATATCCTGAAATATCTCGAGAAATAAGCAACGAATACAAAAATGTTCCGAATCAAAAGTGTAATGGTTAAGAGCAGGATCATGAGGACATCCGAACCTGTCAAAGTTATGCTCCCCAAACCCCCAGGGGACAGAAAAAGGGGGCAACCTTGAAATTTTAAATACAAACCCCCATTTTCAATTGCAGAGCCAAACTAAGGATAAAAAACCATGTAAAAAAGTATTTTTTTTGACATCAAGAGGAAGGAAATTTGATGATATTTCGACAGGGTGTATAACGGGCGGGAAAAACGGGAAAAGCGGGAATTATGTTAGGATTTTTTTCGTTGTGCGTGAATTTTAAAAGAAATTGTAATATTTAAGGATTTAGAACGAAGAAAGCGATCGATGATGGAAGATCTTCACACAATTCCAGAAAAAATAAAGAAAAAGAAAATGAAATTATAATTTGATGATTGCGATAGTTCATGTTCCATTGTAATTGTGATAAATAAATATAATGTATGCAGTAAATAACTTCGATTTAACACTTTATCGTTAAACTTGTATATTTACATACGGGAATTTTTTTAAATATACGGGAAAAAAGTGGGAATTATACGGGTAATTTATTTCAATTTTCCGTTATACACCCTGTTCGAGCAAATATCAAATTTCATCAAATAAGCCGTTGCTTATTTCCTCGAGATTTTTCAGGATGTAATTTATAATGTGACACCCGGTATTATCTTGTACAGAAAGTACTTTCACTAGCTACTAATTTTGTTTTCATTTTAGATTTTTGATCAGCTTGATTGATAAAGCTAAACAAATCGAATTCCTAGTTCGGAAATTATGTTTACGCTTCAAACTATCGGAAAATGTACGAGTTTGGCGCGACATTGCTTATTGTTTAACCTTGCTGAGTTATAACGAGAAAAGTTTAATAGGTTTACAAGAAAGTTTCCCAGATTATAAACATAGTTTGGAAGATGATATTGTTTACGATTTCTTCATTTCTATTATAAATAAATATAAAATCTCCAGCAAGGATGAAATTAAAGTATGATCAATTTTAATTAATTTATTTTTATCTTATCTTATATTTAATAATCTTATTAATTTATTTTAACTATAGAACGCTAGTAGAAGATTGGAGCATTTAATAAGAACGGGAGAATCTAAAGGAAATGATAGTTTAAGGGAGAATAACGTGGTAGTTTCAGCCAGTAAAACGACGAAAGGACGAAAAAAGAGGAAAAATTAATATTTTTGTCATTTATTTCTAATGTATTATATATAATAATAATAAATATTTTTTTATATCGTGTAATACTTGTTTTATTTCTAATTTACTTTGAAATAAAACGTATGTCTGCAAAACAAATACATATTTGAGCCGTTTATTTTGAAAGTGACCTAAGTCCATTTTTCAATTTTTTTCTGATGACAGTAGAAAAGTTTATTATTTGAGGTTATAATATAATAATAATTATTAATAATTATCATATACTTTAAATATGCTTAATCGCAAATTATTGTTTATGATATATAACCTCAAATAATAAACTTTCTACGTCATCAAAAAAAAATTGAAAAATGGACGTAGGTCACTTTCAAAATAAACGGCTCATTTGTAGTTTGGAGTAGTAGAATTGGATAGCGCTTATCTAAATGGTACCAACCGCCAATTTGTGAAACTGAGAAAAATTGAGTTGAATTGTGACTATATACAGGCTAGTCTATATGCAAGCAACTTGGTAACCTCAGTAACAGAGGTCTTTCCAAGCATCTATAACGCTTGTTACTTTTACACAATCTAATATAAGGTATTTATAGGCGTTTGGTGCCTTTAACGCAAAAATCGTGATTTGGCGGTTGGTACCTTTTTGATAAGCGCTATCCAATTAGCCTATCTCCATTTTTTTTATCATGTTGAAATTTTTATGGAAAAAGTTTTCGTTGCAGAATTATATCCAGTGTATGTATTATCATTATTAAATTGCAATATGCTGATTTCTGTGAAAATATTTTCCATATAAGCACTAACAAAAAGAAATCTTTAAACCATTGCTACCTCAAAAATAGATATAGGCTAGTTCTGCTTCAAACAGAGGAGATGTAATTTAAAAGTTAGGATACTTTTGGTACAGATCGTCAATTATAATAAATTGTGGGTGTTTTTGTTTTAAGTAAAGTTAAAATAAAAACGTATAAGAGTTTGTTTTATTAATATTTATTTGAAAAACAAAGAACATTACAGATTAAACAATCTTCAGTACATTAAAAGATAAATTTAACATTTTCCAAAAATATTAAGAAGCTGAATTCTTCCCTGGGACCCTGAAACTACCGAGCTGTTGTAAAAACTGCCGGTATTTCAATAATAAATATATATATATATATATATATATATACCGTGTGTTGACTTGGACCGTCGTACATAGGGATTTAGCATGTAAAATCAGACATGTGCGATTTCCTGCTTCCCAAATTATTTTACAAAAAAAACCTTATGATAAATGTTTTAGGGCATACTTTTCTGCATGTAAATCAATTACTAAAATTTTTTTTGGAACCTTCTTAACATCAAGAATTAGGTCTAAAGTTGTTAAGAAATTGACTGGAAAATGGCAGTAGCCGTGAAATAGCATATAGCATTTAGCATTTGTTTTATTTTTGTTTCAATTTCACGGCTAATGCCATTTTCAGTCAATTTCTTGACAACTTTAGGGCTGATTCCTGACGTTGGGATGGTTCCAAAAAAATTTTTGTTGATTGATTAACATGTAAAAAAGTGTTTCCTAAAACATTTATCCCAAAGTTTTTTTTGTAAAATAATTTGGGAAGCAGGAAATCGCACATGTCTGATTTTACATGCTAAATCCCTATGTACGACGGTCCAAGTCAACACACGGTATATATATAGTAACATCTAACACATTATTGTTTAATATTACTATTGCAGTATCATCTGCATAAAAACAAGTTATTTCGTTTGAATCTTTGCTAATTGGTATATCATTCATATATGTAAATTATAAATAATAAAGGTCCTAATACGAAACCCTGACCTGAGGTACTCCTTGTTTCATATGTATGTTTCAGATGATTGCAATTTCTCGATTTCGCAACGTGTTGTCTGTTTGTTAAATATATTATATATTATATTATTAATATGCAGAATACTTGTTTCTGAAGTAAAATTCGGAGAAATACTTAGAATACTTTTCGATAGGGAATAAAAAGTTATATAATTTGGTTTTAGTTTTAATTTGCTAGCATGTGCCGTTTGAGCGCTAGAATTTTTTTTTAAATGTTTTTTAGAATTTTCAATAATTTTTCCTGCTAAATTAGTATAAGTTAGAAAAAAAAGTTACTAATCTATTATGTAGCTCATTTTTTTTTTATTTTACTGAATTTTTTTAGAATTTTTTAAACAAATTTTGAAAAAAGTTATATTTTGAAAAAAATTAAAATATAACTTTTCAAAATTTGCTCAAACAAATCTGACAAAATTCAGTAAAATAGAGAAAAAAATTAGCTACATAATAGCTGAGTAACTTTTTTCTCTAATTCATACTGATTTAGCAGGAAATATTAATGAAAATTCTCAAAAACATTTTAAAAAAAATTCTAGCGCCTAAATGTCACATGCTAGCAAATTAGAGCTAAAACCAAATTATAGAACTTTTTATTCCCTATCGAAAAGTATTCTAGGTATTTCTCCGAATTTTACTTCAGAAAGAAGAATTCTGCATATTATTGGTATCCCATGTTATTGCCCTATATCAACCTGGCGAACGAACACCTGTACATATATATATATATATATATATACTTAGAAAATCCTAATCCCGAATCATAGATTAACTATATCGCTTACTTTTTATTGTCTATCAAAAAATATTTTAAGTATTTATCCAAATTTAACTCTAGAAAAAAATATATCGCAAATTATCGAAATTGCATGTTGAACGCCCATACGAAGTTAACGAACGAACACCCGGTATATGACAGTGCTTGTTATTGGTATTTTAAACTTTTTCAATTAAATTTTTTAAATTGAAATAAATAAATATTGATAGCTTTAATACCAGTACATCTATTTTTGTTTGTTACTGTTTTTATGCTGAAAATAATTTTTGCGTTATTTAAAACAAAATATAAACTATTTAAACCGAACTAGATTCATGAATCAGTTTGCAAACTGTTCCAGTTTAATTTTATGTTGAACCGAAACAAAAACCGAAACGACTAAATTTGAAACCGCGAACCAAAACGGTACCAAGTTTTTCAGCTGTTTGAAGGGAAATTTGAATAACTTATAATTTTGTGTAACATTAATAAGATCTAATTACCATTAATGTTTTTCATTGGCATAACACATAGTGTACACAAAATCATTTGCATGAAATTTTATCCGCGAAAAAATACACTAAAATTTAGTAAAAAAAAAAATAAGTTCAATCATATCAATATAAATTTAATTTTGATACGTACATGAAGATAATTTTCTATAAAAGATTTTATTAATATTACTTTTATTTGTAGGTTTACTACATAAACTAGTTAATAGATAAACAATCACTAAAATAAATCAGGGGTGTTTTAGTTAGAGTCGTAAAGTTTTTGGTTTCAACTTAGACTTTTTTTATGAAAGCAAAAATTTAACAAATTATTGTATCTTCAACAAAAATACAAACCAATCACATTTTCAAACCCCGAATAGTCTTAATACGACTATTGATCGTTAGATGGCAACAACTGTATCAAATATAATATTTTTATTATAAATTATTTATTTTTGTTAAATTATAAAAACACAATTAGGTCACATTAGAATAAGTTAGGTTAATAAATATCTCAATTAAATATCTAATTAATAGTACGCGTATATATCCCAGTCGCAAATCTTTAGCAAGAATACAAACCAACTACATTTTCAAACTCCCGATAGTCTTAGTACGACTATTGATCGCTAGATAGTAGTACCTGTATTAAATATAATATTTTTATTATAAATTAATTAATTTTGTGAAATATATCAGTTAACAATTGTCTCGATTAAATTTCTAGTTAAAATATAATTTTAAAAAATCCGTTATATTTACAACGAAATATTTAATAAAAGAAATCGATTTTAGAAATACAAAAATGTGAAAACAAAACACGATGAATAAAGCAATTTTTAGTTTCATATTACAATTGAACAAAACAAGATTAGAAGTAGATATGGGTAAACCCATATATAGACCACTTTGACATTTCTCGTATTTTAATAATATTATAATTTACGTGGGCTTTAGAAAATACTTTTCTGAAAATTTGATCAAAATCAAATAAATAATGTAGCCACAATAATTTTTTTTTTAAAATTGTGATTTTTCTCTCGATAAGTTGGCAACACTGTATTTTGTTAAAATTACATAAATTATATGACCACTAGGAGAATCTTTTGTGAAAATTTGAGTAAAATTGGTTAAATAACATAGCCATAATATATTTTTAAAAATTTTAGTAATTTTTTTCTCGAAAAGTTGGCAACACTGGATATTAATAAAATTATATAATTAATGGGAGCATTAGGAATATCTTTTCTGAAAAGTTGATCAAAATCGGATAAATAATGTAGCCAATATAAATTTTTTAAAACTTTAGTAATTTTTTTCTCGGAAAGTTGGCTTTACTGGAATAAACCAAAAGCAGATGGATGACCCTATCTTGAGTACTAGACAAATTTATCCTAAAAATTTCATTAAAATCGGTTGAACCGTCTAGGAGTTGCGGCCACAAAATTTTGACTTACGACCGAGCGAGCGAGTTGACGACGCACATCCATACACCCACATAAACAAAGTTCAGATTCGTCATCTAGAGGCTATATGAAGGATTTCTATACACATTTTTTTTGTTTTTTTTTTTGAAAATGTTACAGACACCGTACAAAACGCTATACCACTTTTTTCTTGCAGTCAAAGTGGTAATAAATGAGTGATGTTAAATCAAAAACAAGTTACTAGACAAATAAAAATACAAAAATTACAAAATTACTATAATTTATAAATTATAAGAAGGCAGATTTTATTTATATCAGTGCTTTTTCACACTAATTGATGTTATCTATTTCTTTGTAAATTATACAGAACTAAAACCTAAAGTTTTCTCATTTTAATATAAAGATTTTACCATATTTAATTACATAGTGTGAAACTTGGTTTTTGATGTAAATTTTATCTGACATTAATAAATTATAATTTATAATTATTTTCTCTCAAATATATATATGACGTCGGGGAAAAATTACACCGGATGATTCCTATGAATAATCTAAATGAAAAACTTCAAATAAACATATGTCCGAAAATGCTTTCTAACGGAACTGTAGCTGTTAGAAGTTTATTACATGCAACATCAATCGCGTTAGCCTTATTTATTATATCAGAAAAAAAAAACAAGTAATAAACTTCTGAATAATTGTAAAATTACTGATTGATTTTCTAACATTTTGTTTAAACACTAGTAAACCATTTTACTAGTTTATAAATTTTTGTACACACATAAATAAATATATAATAAACAATTTACAATAATTAAAAATTGAAGACAAATTTTGTGGGGACGCAGCAAGTCATAACTACTAAATTGGTTTACTGGTGTTTAAACAAAATGTTAGAAAATCAATCAGTAATTTTACAATTATTCAGAAGTTTATGACTTGGTTTTTTTTTTCCTGATATAATAAATAAGACTAACGCGATTGATGTTTCATGTAATATACTTCTAACGGCAACAGTTCCGTTAGAAACCATTTTCGGACATATGTTTATTTTAAGTTTTTCATTTAGATTACTCATGGGAATCATCCGGTGTAGTTTTTTTTATCAAAAACAAAATAAAGAGAAAAAAACAACAAATCGCTATTAATACCAGGATTAACATGAGATCAATTATTCGGCAAATTATTTTACAAATGAGGCATTCATAAATATAAACTTATTAGTAACAAAATTAGACTCTTGTAAATAAAAAAATATTCAGTCTTTTAAAATTAAGTACATCAAATTTGGTTTTAATATCACGTTCTTTGGGTAAGTTATTAGTTTTTGAATTTGACGTTTACTTCTACTCTATTGGTAAAACGGGTTGCGTTTTATGCTAAAGGTTCGTCCAAAGTTAATGTACACACAACTTTTTTTTCAAAACGATTAAAGCGTATATTTGCGAACTTAATCATTATATTTTCTTATTCGAAAATTCTATTTAAGTATAATTTAATTTCATTAAAAAAACAGTACAAAACAATACAAATAAATAAAAAAAACAGGACATTTATGTTTAAAAGAACAAAACAGGACAGCGTCTTAAAAAACAGTACTGTCCTGCCAAAAACAGTATGAATGGTCACCATATGTAGGTATAACTAAAAATTTCAGATTAAATTTTTTCAATTGAAACAGGTTTTAGGTTAAAGCTATAATATTTTTATTGAAATTTGATGTTTCGTTTTATCAGGCTTGTACTTTCTTCAGGAAAATAAATACAAATAACAGATTTGGAAACAATGTTCTTAGACAAAGAAAGTGTGGTTACGTTTGCTTATTTTTATTTATCTTCTTGATAATGATTCATGTTGAATGAATAGAAACGTTGAATTTTAATAAAAATAATACAGAACTATATTCTCTTATAATTCAATATAATTAAGGTTTTTTTTTTTGCTATATTAATCGTAAAAAGTTGAAATAATATTATTCTCTTTTATAATAAAAAATTATATAAGGTCTTATAAGGATTTAAATTAGAAGATCGAAAAATGTATTAAATAATAGTTTATTTATAATAAGGTCGTATTTTATATGGAACACACTTTGTAATTGTTTTCATTTCAAAACGAAAAAGTTTAAAATAACAATTAGATTCTTGATTATCTAAGGCCGCGTTAATCAAATAGTGGCTTAATCAGGGCAGTAAATAAAAAGGTAAGGTTTCTCGTTCGAATTAATTCGACCGTGCACTTTTAGATTTCCTCTCCGAGTAAAATATTTCTGACACTCTGTACACTTTTACGATTTGTTATTGGAACGGACACTATGTGTAAGAAAATGCCTGTATAGATTGCTTCTTTGCGAGAATGATATGGCACACACTGTACACTGAAATGGTTTCTCTTTCGTATGCACCCGTATATGAGTTTTTAGGTTACCATACTGAGAAAATGCCTTATTGCAATATTGACATTTATATGGCGTCTCCTTCGTATGGACAAAACGATGTCTGGATAAATGCGATTGGTTCCGGAATGCTTTTCCACAGACTCGACAATAAGCAAACGTAACCATACTTTCCTTGTCTATGAACATTGTTTTCAAATCTGTTTTTTGTATTTATTTTCCTGAAGAAAGTACAAGCCTGATAAAACGAAACATCAAATTTTAATAAAAATATTAACCTAAAACCTGTTTCAATTGAAAAATTTTAATCTGAAATTTTTAGTTATACAGGATGATTTATGACGTCGGGGAAAAACTACACCGGATGATTCCCATCAGTAATCTAAATGAAAAACTTTAAATAAACATATGCCCGAAAATGGTTTCTAACGGAACTGTAGCCGTTAGAAATATATTACAAGAAACATCAATCGCGTTAGCCTTATTTATTATATCAGGAAAAAAAAAACCAAGTCATAAACTTCTGAATAATTGTAAAATTACTAATTGATTTTCTAACATTTTGTTTAAACACCAGTAAACCAATTTACTAGTTATGACTTGCTGCGTCCCGACAAAATTTGTCTTCGATTTTTAATTATTTTAAATTGTTTATTATATATTTATTTATGTGTGTACAAAAATTTATAAACTAGTTAATTGGTTTACTAGTGTTTAAACAAAATGTTAGAAAATCAATCAGTAATTTTACAATTATTCAGAAGTTTATGACTTGTTTTTTTTTTTTGATATAATAAATAAGGCGAACGCGATTGATGTTACATGTAATAAACTTCTAACGGTTACAGTTCCATTAGAAAGCATTTTCGGACATATGTTTATTTAAAGTTTTTCATTTAGATTATTTATAGGAATCATCCGGTGTAGTTTTTCCCCGATGTCATAAATCATAAATTATATGATTAGTTTCTCGAGCACATAGCCCAATGTTTCGGAATTACAGAAAGTGATGATTATTATATTTATGTTAATTAAAATACATTTATCTAATTATATTTACGATTTCAAAATAATAAAATTAAAAACTAAATAGAAATATAATTATGTAGTAATTTATTCTTTTGCTTTCATAGTTTGTAGTTTCTAATTAACAAATAAACTTTACTTCCAGGTTAGCAAAAAACGTACAACAATTATTGTAGCACATCGACTTTCAACCATAAAAAATGCTGATAAAATTGCTGTATTATCAAAAGGAAAAGTTGTTGAACAAGGAAAACATACTGAGCTTATGGCTTTACAAGGAGCTTATTATCAATTAGTTACAACACAAGTTGCTGTTAATTATTCCGTTTAAACTACAGGTAAGCTAATTAAAAAAATTTAAACTTTATACATAACTTGATTAATTTTTAATCCTTCGTTTCCTGAAGCAAATCAACGGATATATATATATATATATATATATATATATATATATATATATATATATATATATATATATATATATATATATATACAGTCGATTCCGCTTAATTGGGACACATCGGGACTAGGGCATTTTGTCCCAATTAAGCGGCTGTCCCAATTAACCGAATTTTACATTAAAATTAAGCAATCCATATTTTTCTTTCAATAATTTTATTTTATAAATTCTTGGAAAAAACTATAAACTACATATAACCAAAAAAATATAAACTTTTAAGAAAAAATAATAATAAATTCCAAAATAAAATAATAAATAACGAACTTTCCACGCGCGAGGTGTAGTGGTAACTGAATCATAACTGAATACGTAACGATTGAGATAGCAGGGTAGACTCTCACAGCTTTAATGACCGGTGCCGTGCCACGCCGACGCGAGGGTAAACATTAACCTTTGAGCGCGCGTGGGTCCGTACTTCATACGTGAATGAATGTGTTGGGAAAAAAGTTCACAGCGCGCGATACTAATGTAATTAATTGATACATATTTGCTAGTTTTTTAAATATAATTTTCCATGTTGTGAATCAAAAAGATATGAAGCGTATCATATTAAATTTTTTGTAAATATTTTTTCTTGTGAATATTAGTAACATAATATATACTGTGATCTTAAATTTACTGTCCCAATTAAGCGGAATGTTGTCCCAATTAAACATGTAAATTTACTGTTGGTTCCTTGGTTTGGTTTCTGTTCTTTGAGATTTGGCCCAAATAAGCGGCTGTCCCAATTAAGCGGTGTCCCAATTAAGCGGAATCGACTGTATATATATATATATATATATATATATATATATATATATATATATATATATATATATATATATATATATATATATATATATCCAATATTGGACTGTACAATAAATTGATAGATATTTAAATGCTTGCATTTTTATAATTTTTCAACCTTGACTACCATATCCCATTATATAAATTTTCGAACTATATATAAACACGGTAGTTACTCTGACTCAATATATATATATCAGTGGCGTGGCGTGACTTTTTGAGCAAAGGAAGCAATGAAAATAAATTCATGTAGACAAAATAAGTATATTATACATTAATTTATTTATTTATTAATACAGAAGAAAATATGTTTAACAAATGAAAAAAATATAAAGTAAATTAAACATTTTCAATAAATAAAAAAAAGAAAAATAAACTCTTTGTAGAAATATGTATATACTTATAACACTTATTCAATTATAACAAAAAAAAAAACAGACCATTAAAATTATTTGGTTAAAAATCACAGAAAATTAAAAAATCACATAATGTCCTTGTTAATAATAAGAAAAAATAATTATTTGTAATGAAAATCCAATCTTCTGGTCTTTTTACAAAACTCATCAATTACATTATTGTAAAAATCATCTCTCTTTCTTAAGTCTTCTAATAATTCTTTTTCAATTGATAAAAAAGCCAATGCGGATAATCGTTGCTGGCCCATAGTGTTTCTACTGCTGGTTTTAATTCGTTTTAAAGCTGAAAAACTTCTTTCTGTTGATGCGGATGTTGAGGGAATAGTTAAAATTAATGTAATTAATTTAAATAATTCTGGCATAGCCATATAAATTTCAGAATTTAATAAATGCTCGTATATATCTAAAATTGATTCTTTATGCAGTACACTGTTCGCATAAAAAACTTTCAATTCATTTTTTAATTGTACAAATTCAAATTTTGTACTATACATTCCTCTAAAGGCGGATCCACACATTCGGTATTCGCCGAGTCCCGAGTAACTACTCGCCGAATCCCGAATGGGTGGGGATAGTTACCGAATACTTGCCTAATGGCGAGTACACTTATACAGATATGTGAACTTTGCCGAACATCAATTTGTTGTGGGAAAGGCGAATATTTGCAATTGAACGCCATTGAAAATTACAACAAATTTAAAAGAAAGTATCAAATTTGTTAA
Source organism: Clivina fossor (assembly GCA_963966155.1). Lineage (NCBI taxonomy): Eukaryota > Metazoa > Arthropoda > Insecta > Coleoptera > Carabidae > Clivina > Clivina fossor. Next base: position 12,393,806 of record OZ014566.1, read on the forward strand.
ATACTACAATAAATATTATCGAAATTATTATTGAAAAAAAAGAGTTCTTATAAGTAAATACTTTTAAACATAATTCACATAATTGCAAAATTTTTATTGGAATAAATTTGAAAAAAATTGATATATCATTAAGATATTAGTAAAAAATTATCATAAAAAACATTTTATTGTAAATTTAAATTAGAAAATAGTTTATTGCTTATTGATTTACATGAAAGAATAAAATTTGCGCCAATCGTACTAGTAGTAGGTACGTTAGAAAGTGTTGCCAATTAATAATAAATTATAAAAATTACAATACAATTCATAAATTTGAAATATTAAAACAAATTTAAAAATAAAATAAAATAGAAAACTTGAAGTAAAGGAAAATAAAAATAAAAATTGTTTATCAAGTTGCTCACAAGTATCCATCAAGAACCCGAATGTCTGGATCTGACTAAAAACAAGAGCGAGGCGAATGTTCGTTTACTTTGATTCGCGTCAAAAGACCGACACAGTACGGGAACACCGAGCACGCCGAATATGCGCTCGGCTTCTGACGAACAATTCATCCACATCATTCGAGAATCGGCGAACAGCCGCTCGAGACTCGGCGAATGCCGAATGTGTGGATCCGCCTTAAGACAATTTAATCCATGTTCAGGAAAGTTTTCATGGTATTCCTTAAATTTATTACGGTCTAATAAAGTAAAAAATTTTAAATGATCAAGATCTTCAAATCTAGTATTTATTTGTACTATGAGACAATCTATTATTTCAAAAAACAATCTTTTATAATAATCTTTTTTGTTTTTATCTAAATATCTTCGTTTATCTGGTTTGTCTATAATTTTGTTAACACTGTTCCATAGCTTATCAAAAAATGTATGTCTTATATTTTTAAATTCATTTTGTACAAATAAAATTAGTTTTTTGCATGTTATTATATCAATCTGTTTTTTCTGTAAAATGTTAAAAGTTATGTCTGTATGTGGAAACACTTCGGCAAATAATTTTATTAAAAACACAAATTGAAAATCTTGCAAAATTTTTATATATCCCGATGATTCTCTAATAGAAACCTGATCCCACTGTTGGAAATTGTCTAGTATTATTTGAAAAGTTTTTATTATATCACAATAGTGTTCATTTATAGTAAAAATTAACCTAGATGAATAATTCCATCGCGTCGGTGCGACATTTGGTAAACGTTTTTTGATCATTTCATTTAAGATGTTGGTGCGTTTCGGTGAATTGTTGAAAAATGCAATTAAACCATTTAAATTAGAAAAAAATATTTTACATTCTTTTATATATGATACAGACTGAGACAATACTAAATTAAGCCTATGAGCATAACAGTGAACAAAAAGAGCTTCTGGAATTTTTTGTTTTACTTTGGCTTGAACACCGTTTAAATGTCCGGCCATTACCGCGGCTCCATCATAGGTTTGCGCCACTAATTTATTTTCACAATTAAATTCTTCAATACTATTTAAAGCGATCGTAGAAATATTTTCCGCACTTCTGTCCGCACTAACGTCATAAAAACAAATAAAACGTTCATAACATTTACCTTCATACACATATCGGTATACAATTGATAATTGACTGTTATGACTTATGTCAGATGTTTCGTCTATTGAAATAGCTACAAATGATGCCCTACTGATCTGATATTTTACTTCTTTCATTAATATATCATTAATATTTTCAATTAAATCGTTTTGTATATTATTAGAAAGTCCAGTAAAAAGAGTTGAATTTTGTAAATGGTTTTGTAATTTTTCATCAAATTCAGACAGTGTATATATAAATTCAGTATAATTACCTCTGTTTAAAGAGTTAGTGTTCTCATCATGGCCTCTGAAAGGTATTTCTTGTTTAGCTAAAAATATGATAGTTCTAATTAACCGTTTTAAAATTTCTCTGTTGTCGCGTACTCTTTCATTGTGTTTTTTTATTTCTAATTTATATTGTGTATTTAACTGAGTATCTATTCTTGAAATTCCGAATGATTTAAATAAAACCCATGCATTAATATGGTCTTCTGAACACTCATGCCTTGCTATAGATTTGTGTAAATTATTTAAGTCATTGAAACCTTTTTTGCAGTTACTCCATACAGATTCTTTATTATTAAAAAGCAAGCAGGACCAGCAATACAATTTTTTGTAGTGCTCACTACCGCAAAGCCAGGCGTGTTTTTTATATAATTCAGTGTTAAATTTTCGTACTACTCCAGTTTTTTTAATAACAGTTTCTAAGTCTTTTAATTCAGCTAATGGTCTACCTTTATCAATAAATATTTTTTTATTTGCAAAATTTAAAGTAGCAAAAGGAGTTTTTGTTAATTCATAAATTACATCTGAATTTACTGAAGTCATTTTTGATACCCTAAAATTAATAAATATGTATGAAAAATATGGTTTATTTAAATTCGGAGAGAAAATATAAAATTATAAACTCAAAAATAAGTCAATACGTACGTATAAAACGCTTCTTATGATGTAAACCGCCGCCGTTATATACGCAGCGTAGCCCGACACATAGATTGCCCGACAACGAAGAGAAGCAGAAATTTAAATGCTTCCAAGCGCACTTAACCGGGCTCAAACCATGTTACTGCTTTGAACCCGATGTACACCGATCTAGCGCGGAAATACCCGATCTGTATCCAAACCCTCCCTGGCTAGAAGCATAATTCTCGTTGCATCCAGCAGTCATATATTAGTGATTTTCTAGTAATATTTGGCATATTTCTACTATAATTTATACAATTGATTATTGTAAAATAATTATCTTAACCATATTATACAATAACAAATAAAAATATATATTTAATTTTTTTTTTTACAAAAAAAATATTCCAGCCGAATAAACAAGGGATGCACTGCATCCCTTGCTTCCATGGACGCCACGCCACTGATATATATATATATATATATATATATATATATATATATATAATTATTATATGTATACAATTAGTGATTAAAATTTTTATATACAATGTGTCTAAAGATTATTTTATATTATACAGGGCTATTCAAAATGAAAGAACAGATTTCAAATATTTAATTTGTCCAAACTACAAAAGATAGAAACATGATTCCTACGTTTATTGAAAGAGAAAAGTTTACCATTTAAATAGAGGGGTGGTAAAAGTTCCAATCACGGCCGCATTTTGTGTGCTGCAATTAGCAAAACTAGAGTCCATTGTTGAAGTTCAACGAGCATTTCGCCGTCAATTTAATAAACAACCGCCACGTCATAAGCAAATTTACGAGTGGCATCAAAAATTTGTAGAAGATGGTTGCATCTGCAAAAGGAAAAGCACGGGACGTCCACGCATATCGAACGAGAATATAGAGCGTATTCGTACACTTTACGAAAGGAGCCCACAGAAATCCACATCACGAGCAAGCATAGAACTTAACATTCCTCAACCAACGGTATGGCGAATTCTCAAACATCGTCTGCACATGAAGCATAACATAAAACTGTAAACTTTTCTCTCTCCATGAACGTTGCAACCGTGTTTCTATCTTTTGTAGTTTGGAAGCATTAAACGTTTTAAGTCTGTTCTTTCTTTTTGAATAGCCCTGTATATGCATGATCAACTTTAATTGCGCCTGTAGTTTATAAAAAACTATTTTTAAAACTTTTAGTAGCATACATCTCTTAAAAATACCACAAACTTATTTACATCCTTACCGTTTTCACTTCACGTTATTATTACAAAAAAAAATAAAAAATAAAAAAAAGCAAAATATAAATTAATATCATCAAACAGTCACAGTTTAAATGGAACTAAACTAAAATGTTGCAGCAAATATAACGAACACGATGTAAATTTGACTCATCTAATCCCTTTAAAATATCATTTACTGTACAGTACCCCGGGGTTATGTGCCGCACAGGAGTAATCATTTATTACTCCAGTGCGGCACAGTACCCCGGGGATATGTACCAATAAATTGACATATAAAGAAAGTTTGGCTAAAAACATTTATAACGCGATTTATTACATCTAAAAATTCTAAAAATTACACGATCTACAAATTAGAGAGTTAAATATGACTATATTTAAATCTACATTATTTTGGACTTTATATAATATATGTAATATAACAGTATAACTATATATAATAAAACATATATCTGTATAATATAAATAAATATCTTTACTCTGCGAAATTTATTTTTTGCTTATTTAGTACCTTTTTTGCTAAATTTTATGATTTTTAAAGTGTTTTTTTTTGTTATTTTTTGTGATTAAAAATTCGGTCTCTACTCATCAGTTTATGAATTAACCAAGCTAACATAACACAAAAATTTCGTTTAGTCTGGTTTATTATGCTTGAATTTATACTGTATATTCATAAAGTTTTGTGAATTAAGTATGTTTTAATTATGTATGTCTTATATTTTAAATATTCTTTATTACAAAAATATGTTAATAAAAATTTACATAGAGAAATATATTATTATAGTTATATTATTATTAAAATAAAACGGCTTTAGGTTAAAGCTCGGTATTAATATTTATTAATAATCGACATTTCGCCGAACTCAACCTACGTCTTCATCAGGAAAAATGATTCAAATAACATTTACACTAAATAACAAAACATTGAAACAAGTTATTAGGTAACAAAATACAAATATATATATATATATATATATATATATATATATATATATATATATATATATATATATATATATATAATTTAGTTATTTTAATCCAGAAAGAATACAAAATATAATACACACATTAAAACGAATTTCTTATAGCTCTATATACAGATAATATATATACCGTATGTCTCAATTTCATATGTCACCATGACAATTTTTTAAAACTATTAACATGTATAAATTCTTTTTAATGAAACTTTTTGTGCATGTTTAAATGTTCATCGCATATATAAATTACATCTCTCATACTTTCGGATATCCTAATGGTGGTAGGTGAAATTGGGACACCGAGTGTACATATATAATTTACGTAGTACCTAATTATATGCTAAAATATGCAAATCTGCTTTTATTATATTAATGTATACAATAAATTTGATGGTGTGGATAAGCCGTTGCCGTTACCAAATATACTATTTAGATTAAAACAAGATTAGGCGCGGTTTTATAAACACTAGTTAATTTTACTTTATAAGTAAATATATTTACTCTGTAGATTTTTGTATTAAAATGAGAAAAGAATTTTAATCTAGTGGTATCAAAAAATAGTTTTTATTATTAATAATTAGTAATCTGGTCGTAATTGTTGAAATAACAATTGTTTTTTAATAATTGTTATTTACTTATGAAATAAATTTATTTATTGTTTATGAAACCGGGCCTTAAAAATATAATTTGTATAATTATTTATAGAAATATCTAATTTCTATATAAATCAATAAAATGTTTATATATTACAATGTGTTCAGAATTACTTTGAATCAAGCCCAAAAATGTAAAAAAAAACGAAAAATGACGTAAACAGATGTTTAAAATAATATTTTATTCAGAGGAACAACAAACTAAATCTCATCTTTCATTTTCAATGTATAAATGACAATAATTACGTATGGCACTTACAGTATATTAAATGGGTTTATCAAACATCACTTCTAATGATTTCAAAGTGAAAAACATGGAGTTTGTTCACAGTAGTTCTGAAAACTATATTAATTTTTAAAATATTATAAATAAAATAAATATAGGTACATTAACTTATTTCACGTGCCCCGTAGTCGGATAAAATCGAAGAAAGAAAAAAGAAGAAGATATATTATTATTTTTTTATTGAACAGCTATATTATACATCGAATGAATTACAAAAGAAGATTAATTAATATTATTTATATAATAACTAATACTAGTAATAATAATAATAATAAGCAATAGGAATTGAGGCGTTAGTTGTCTGCCAAAAACATTCGTCGTTCTAACATTATATAAAAAAGAAAACCTAAAAGTAATATATTTGGAAAGTCTGGATAAGAATTGAATAATAACATGTACGTAAAAGTTAAGAGGAGAAATGAGAAAATTTTGCAAACTAATGTGTAGAGTGGTCAAGTAACTAAACAAAATGATTTTTCCTAAAATTTTTTAATAACTTGACGTTACTGAACACATGACTTCTCGTATTACAAATTAGTCATCCATACTGTCTTTTTTGTCGGGTGAATTCTCCTTGGTAGTAGTTGAGTGACTGCGAGACTTTGATTTGCTACGTCCTTTGCTAACCGATCGGGACCTGGAGCGATCTCTGCTTAATAACAAATAAAACAAACAATCTTATTATTATTAGTATCTATTTCTTTAAAACTATATATATATATATATATATATATATTACACTCATCAAATATTATCAACGAATATAGATAGATGGATATGAAAGAAAATATATACCATTTATGTCTCTTGTTAATATGGATTCGATATGTATGTACATAGTGATTAGTGATAGAAAAAAATAGTAACAAGAAGAACTATTCATATGCATAACGATAATTATTCAATATCGAAAACTAAGTGCAAAAATCAAAAATATAAAGACTGGAATGATATTCGGAATACAAAAATATTTTACGGTAATTTTAAGAACGATTGGATTAGACGAAAACTGTTTGTTTGTGCTCTACATTTGAATCAATAACAATTATGTTAAAAGAATTGCTGCAATCAATGATGTGGTATTTGCGTGTTATGTGAAAAATAAAGATGTATAATGTATAAATCGAAATTCTGCCGGAACATAGTAACAACTTACTTTGATTGTACTGTTTCCTTCGATTTAGATCTTAATTCTGATCGTTTAGCCTCGGACCTTGAACGAGATCGGGAACGTGATTTAGACTTAGAATGCTCACGAGATCTATTAAAAATATCAAAAGGAAAAAACAAACATAAACTATCTATCTACAAGACCACTAGAAGAACAAATTATTCAAAATTAAATAAATCAAAAGAAAATAAAAATCTAAATTCATTTCGAGAATTATAACACGAAATAAAAGTTACAGTAAATGAAATTATAAGAGGACAAAAAGTGGGAAGCCAATGACATCATGTTATCAACAGGTTACTTACTTGGAACGTGATGGTGATCGAGATTTCGAATGAGCAGGTGACTTGCTCTTGGAACGACCACGTGATTTTGATCGGCTACTACGACGTGATCTACTCCGAGAGCGACTGCAGCTGCGAGACCTGCAAACACAGACATTCATTAAAAAAAAAATACATTTAAGGGTGGACACCACACCACTCTGAAAATAGGTAGTTTTGCCACCCCCTCCACCCTTAAATAAATTTCATTTAATTTTACCTTGAGCGAGATTTAGAACGACGTCTAGAACGCGAACGGGAACGTGATCGGCTACTGGAAGATCTAGATCTTCGTCCACTTCCACGACGTTTATCTTCAATCAAACGAATTCGACGACCATTCAAATCAGTGCCATCCAGTTTTTCAATTGCATTTTTCATACCAGAGTAAGAAGCAAATTCAACCACTCTGAAAAATAAAATTGCACGTTATAAAATTATTCAGCATAATTCTCATAGTTATTTAATTAAACTTACCCTTCATTTCTACGTTGTTTGCGTGCATCTGCATAAGTAACTTCACCAGCTTGACGCATATAATCCTTGAGGTCCTAATTTACAAACACATACACTATATATTAATAAACAAAAATAATGAAATGCCTGTAAGTAATATATGTGTTCCTTAATAATTTAAAATAGTTAAAGAAATAAATTAAAAAAAAAACCTTCCCAAATATGACAAGAGAATAAAATAACAGAAACGTACGTTCGATCGGAGACGGACGTACTGACTGACTGACACTGAGTCGCTCACTCATTTGCTTGCCGTCGCCGTTCTTGCTTGGTCTAGTTGTTTGTATTGTGTTAGTATAGCAGCCAGTAGCCGGTAAATAGCAACTAGCTATCTATAGCTAACCAGGGCAACCCAGCCAGCCAACCAACCAACCAACCAACCATCATTGATCGCAATTTACGAACAAAAGGAAATGGAATAATAAATGCCAAACGAACGTACGTACGTACTTACAACCACGTACGTTGTACGTTGTACAATTTATGTCGTCCACCAAACATATTTTCATTCTGATTCTATCATCTCTATCGATTTGGTTTTATATTTGATGAGTTGTTCATTGGTGACGTGGAAGAAGGTGAAGTGCGTAAAACAAGTCATAGCCGAATTCGCAACAAACGAAAGATGATGATGATGACCGATTGATTGGAGTGAACTGCCCAATTATCGAATATTGGATCGGGTAGGAGCGCAGAAGTACGCACGTACATCGTGATATGTGTGTGTGTGATACGAAATTGCATCTCATCTGACACATCACCAGACACACACATCATAACCCCACCATTGCATCGTATCTCATCGTCCAATCTAGTGACGTGTGACCTGGTCTCTCTAGATGGCCAACGACCACGTATCATCGATTGCACTCATGATTCGATTCGGTCAAGACCAACACCCTAGCGCATAGGTAGGTACATCTCCCTTCACCGGAGGGGGAGCGAACGGCTCTTTAGAAAAATATAATTACTTTTACTTTTACATGTCAAACAAGTCAAGTAAGTCATTTGAATGCATTGTACGTTAAAACTCTTAAAATAAAAACTAAAAGGCTCATTCAAATAATCATAATATAAATAGCATATCTTAAACATCATCTATATAACCGGAAAAAAAAAATGATACGAATTTAGGATAAAGTGGAATGTAAATGTGTACTATAAAGGATATATATGTGTATAAAAAGATATGATTTGATAGGGGTTCTTTATCTCCGCTTTTTTCGTATTTCTTTCCTAATTCTAATCTCATTTCGGATATCGGACATGGGCAAGCATCTGGATCGGCTATATATAATCTTCCCATTACATTTTCTCACTGTCCTCTTTCTTTGTCTCGTCTCTATGGAACTGACAGCTGATTGGGGGGCTAAGAGGGTGCAGGTTGTCTGTCAGCTACCCACCACCCGATGATCCTTCTACATCCCATCGCCATTGATACACTGTGGTATTTTCCTTATTTCTCACTGACTGACACACTTGAACTGACTGACTACCCGGCCATCGATTTGAACAGGAATGCCTTGGACGCTGATTCCGATTTCAGCGGCATAATTTCATGGATAAAGGAAAGGATACTGAATTCTAGAGATGCAAATTTAGTTTTTTTTTTTAATAATAAGTCATAAAGTTCTCGACTTCTGTACTCCGAATCTCTAACACATAAATTTCATACTGCTATTATACTATTTCAAGAACTTCTGACAAAAATTGAATATTTTTAAACAAAATATAAGCTGATTTACAAACGTGCACTAAAATGGAATATGTATTATACATCTCTAGAGGATACTTTTAGAGAAAAAAAAACCCAGTAATGTATAACTATACAGTGTGTAAAATGATGAGGTTTCCTATAGGGAAAAAAAATTTAATATGAGTTTTATGTGAAAAACTTATTCTTTATAAAAAATTTTGCTTCTATCAAAATCCTTTATAGTTAAAGAAAAATCCAGTAATCACTTAAGATAAGATCAAAAACTTGATATTATGTCGAGTTGTTGATTTTAAATATGATTAAGTCCGAATGTTACATCAATATCGTGTTACCCATGGATAACTTGTTAATCAACGACATTTACTGACAGTTCAGCGAGCTTAATCTGGAAAAAATGTTGACGTTAGAGCAGCAAATCTACCTGGTATGACAAATATCTTTAACATTTTTCACACGATACTTATGTAACATTTGGACTTAATCATATTTAAAATCAACAACTCGACATAATATCAAGTTTTTGATCTTATCTTAAGTGATTACTGAATTTTTCTTTGACTAGAAGCAATTTTTTTTATAAAGAATAAGTTTTTCTCCTAAAACCCATATTAAAATTTTTTCCCTATAGGAAACCTCATCACTTTACAAACTGTATAAACCGGATTTTTAATTCGAATTGAGAAAACAGCAGCATGCAAGTAAAATCGCGTGTGAATTTATTTAAAAGTAATGACACACTATCATTAGTTAAGTAAATGATTGACGAATGTGAAATAAATAAATATAAAATCAATAAATTCATGTAACATACCTGCCAACTAACTCTGCTTGATAAATTTTCGACTGTAAGTCTGTATTCCGTGCGTGTAGGCGGACCATATCTAAAAATAAAAAATTTTTCCTGAATATTAACTTATTCAACCGTCCTTCTCATATAATTATGTAATATTTCAGAATTTGCAACACTAAACTAAGTATACTGAATGTGAATTTACTACTTATAAATACTTGAAAAATGCAAGTTTTATTTACCTATCATGAGAACGCATACCTAGTTCTCGGCTGTAAAATAAAATCATTTTATTAAAAATGTATTCAAACAGATATGTTACATTATCATATGTAATAATTGTACGTCTTGTCAAAGTTGTGTTAATGAAATGCGAAATGGGGAAGTTTAACGTATTTTTTTATTTAGTTGGACATGGCTTCAAAAGTGATGTTTAATTTACCATTTTTCTCAAAGATGCCCAGATTTCGTAAACAATGCAAAACATGTCGCGATGACGTCAGTAATGTCTTCGCAAAACTTATGTCGGCTTCTGAATCAGACGCACATGTATTGCCATGGTTACCGATACAAGCTATTGGCTGGGCGTAACCGAATCAACAAAAATCAACATTTACTACGGCATACGTTTTCAAAATTATATCTCACTAACTCTTCTGCGTTTGCGCAGAATAGACTTGTGACGTCAGTAATGTCCTTACAAAAATTGTTAATAACAAATAAATGAAACAATTATTAGAAATTTTAATGACAGTTTCTTTCTGTTATTATTTTATATACTTATATATATATGAGAAAAAATAATTTTACACGCAACTTCACTCACGCTAAACTTCCCCATTGATATTATGAAAGTGACTGAGTCGGTTGCATATAACAATATAACCAATTAATTAAGCTTTTTAAAGACACAATTGATAATCGAATTGTGTAGTTCGCTAACGTTTTATGATACTGGGGCCCTGTTTAAAAATGATTGTTAAGTAAATATGTGGTTTTGTGATGTTTATGTACGTCAACGTCAATATATGAAAGTTAAAATTGTCCACTTCGTAAAGCAGCTTACTAGTCATGACTCCGCAAGCGCGGAGGCGGACCGTATCCCCTTCCGCTACGACGCCACTGATCTCTACCGCGGGGTGTTCCGCGGGCTCGTTCAACTGATACCCTGCAAACCAATTCATTCGTTATTAGCTGTGTTTTTTTAGCGAAAAATTCAGCTCAGATCAGCAAATATCAGTAACCTTGAAATAATGGTTGTTTTATTTGTCGTCTCGTAGCTGAGTTCGAATTGAGTGAATTGCTTCCCCCCTTACCGATACTGAGTTTGATATTTAGCTAGGGCTTCGCTGAGCTGAGCTGAGCGCACATGCGCAATTCAAATTTTTCTAGTTTCAGATTTAATAACGTGTTTGTTATTGGTTGACATTTATATTTGAATATTTTATTTTGAAATCAAACAATAGATATCCGGCGAGTTGCAATAAATTATAACGCAAACAATTAAAATACATCTAATATTTTAGGTTATATCATATGTGGAACTTCAATTTTAAACGTCACTTTCAAATAAACTGTTTTATTTATCAATACAACTCACTCAGCAAAACTCAGCTCAGCTCAGCTCATTTACAAAATTTACTGATCTAAGTCGAATGTAAAAAAAGCACAGCTATTATTCATAAATAAATAGTCAACTTATTTACAATATACCTTTCACCCAAGAGTTCTTTTCCATTCAATTCATAAACTGCATCATCTGCATCTCTATAATCATCAAATTCCTAGAAAAAAATACAAAACATTTAAAATTGAACTCTTCCTATTTCATTCGTGTCATTAAAAATATGTATTTGTCCACTTACAACAAAAGCAAATCCACTTTTCATGGCAACTTCTTTTATTCTCCCATATTTACGAAAGAATTCTTCTAAATCCCGTTCTCGAGCTCGATATGTCAAGCCACCCACAAATACACGCGTCCCCATTTCTAAAAATACAGATATCACAATACAATCATTTTATAAATATATTCATTAACGATTCAAATTCTAATAAAATAAAATTAAACTCAGTACGACAATATTCGAATGTAAGACTCGTATCCATCTGGCGATGAAATTTAAACCATTTATACTAAAAGCCTGGTGCATGACGGATTGATTTAATTTACAAATTTGAGATATAAATTTAAGCACTGATACAAGTCAGATAAAAAACAATGGCCCGTATTCTCACCTCACTTTCAAAAGTGATTTTTGTCAAAATTACTTTTGACGTTTACTTAAAACTACTTATAAAGTAATTTTAATCAGTTTATTTGAATTTTACAATATTAAATATAAAAATATATATCAAAAATAGAAATACTATTCATAACTGATAAGAGGTAGAAATAAAAATTTATTTTAAAGCAAAAAATAAAAGCACTTTTTCATAAACAAAAGAGGTGGGAATACGGGCCAATAAATTTGACATTTGTTTTTCAATTAATCTAATTTTTTATTACTTTTTAAAGTAAGCTTCGATTAAATATTAAATAACTGAACTGTCATTTGGTATATTTCAAACTATCTTCTATTGTAAAACAATGCAGCGTGGCCAACTAAAATACTAACACAGAAAAAATCTTTCAAAACTCGTTATATACTACTATAACCTAAAGCCGTTTCATTTGAACCAAAGTACTGTTATTTTAAAAAGTGTAGATGATTTTTATTCAAAAAAATTGTTATATAACGCTACACAAAATGAATATGCCTGAATTCAGAAAAAAAGATATAGAATATATAGATTTGTTTACGTAAAATCAGACGGTAAATAATGAAATTTAAACTGATCTATATCCAGATTATCCGAAAAATGTACACCGTTACTTCACTGCTTTGGAGAATGTGACTTTTTTCTAATTTTCAAAGGAGAATGTGTATTGAATGTACACAATGTACTAATGTGCCAAATAGTATACATCTGCTGGAAAATTTATATATTATTTCCAATATTCACTTATACCGTAACATATATAGGTATAGTAAAAATATATCATGACATTTAATTTTTTTTTGTAATTCAAAAGAGTGCTGTGCAATTAATTTTTTTAAATATTATTTTTTTAGTCTATATAAAAGTAAAATACAAAATAAACTTAAATAAATGTAACTTTGATCTAGTGAAATTACATAGCACGCAGGTTAGTACCATACTGGTTGTCAAAATAAAAATAATTACAAATACATAACTAAATATATAATATTAATATTGTTAGAAATCTTACCCAACTGTTGCTTATAAAAACAAACAGACAAAACAATCTTGTTACTAACAAATTCGACAAAACACTATTCCAAGCCAAGCAAATGACGCTGCAGAAAGGGAAAAGTGATGTCAACGTAACGATTGGTAACGATTTTTAATACCGGAAGTTTGATATTTGAAATTCGCGCGCGTCAAAAAATTAATTTAAAATTTGTAAAATATATTTAGTTATTATTAAGCATAAAACATATTTTTTATTAATATTATATAAATATATTTACTAAACATTAATTTTATATAATACATTTTAAATAATACATTGTTTGTATTATTTAACGAATGTACCGAGAGTAAGTTATATTCGTTATGAAAGCGATAAAATTTTCTTCTTATATTAGCTATTTATTTTTATTATTATAACTACAAAAAAAATAACAATTATATCATATTACGATATTACATTTATTTAAAATAAAAATTATAAAAATTACTGTATTATCACCCCAAAAATATATAAATTTGTTACTTTCAATTTTTTTATAATTATATAATTATTATAGAAAATATTTTTGGTAATTTACATATATGTAATACTCCTATATTGATAGTTGTCGTTCAAAAATTCTGCCGATGAAGGGAGACAGAACATATCGGACGTACCGTTAGTCCAACTCAGGGAGGACCTGGTTCTAATATTATTAAACAATTATGTTAAAATTACAGAGCAGATGAGTAATTATAACCTAGAAATACTAGTTTATTAAATTGGTTTGATTTCGTAGGAATTGAATCGTTATACGCAAAGTGGTGGTTAACGAGCGGTCGCGACCGCAATTTTTATGCTATCAATGCAAAATCTAAACTCGGCGCCATTTCGTTGCGTCGATGAAATCAATCAGGGTATGGATCCGCAGAATGAAAAACGTATCTTTGAGATTCTCGTCAAAGTTACGTCGCATCAGAATACTTGTCAGTATTTCTTAGTTACGCCCAAAGTAAATCTTTTAAAACGAAAAAGTAGACAAAACGACATTGTTTTATTGGTAATAGCACAATAATAATTATGCCCAGTGCATGAATTTAGATATTAATGTTTTTTTGTCGGTTTAAAGTTGAATGAAATCAAAGTGTTTATTATGGAAACAAATTTTTTGTTTCTTTGTAATTTTTTCCAGTTAATTCCAGGATTAAAATTTGGTGGTAGCATGAAGGTGCATATTGTCCATAATGGACCGTTTTGCCATGTTCCAATTGGATATTCTTATAAGAGAAAAGAATAATAAGGAATAATTTTTTTTGTATTATTTGAAGCAATTTTTCTTTTTGTTTAATGTTATTTTTCTATATTAAATAATGTTTGTTTTGTAAAATAATAATATTAAAATAAATGTTCTATTTTTTTCAAACAAAAATCGCATTGTTTTAATATGGGTCCTTGAAAAAAAATATTGCTTGTAAATGAAAAGATGGCGTCTACTGAATTTAATACTAATGTAATAAAATTATTATTAAATTATTAAACCAGGTTCAGCAATTTTTTTATTATGATTAGCTCAAAGTTAGTTGTCTTTAATTTGATTATTTCAACAAGTTTTGCATTTTTATCGAATTTTTACAGAGAATGTTTCATTTCTTACAAAAATTCCAAAAAAATCAGATAATCGGCCAAATTCTGTAATAAAGTTTGCTAAGTTTTAGCAACGTTGCTAACAACTATAACCAAATATGTAGAAACAAATATAACAGTTCTCATTTTCATTTTTTATTTAGTGTTTCAGCTAATATTATTGGCTAATGTTGTTAGCAACGTTGCTAAAATTTAACAACTTCATTAGAGAATCAGGCCGATAATTTCATTAAAAATGTGTCTGCGTAAAATATTTGGCAAAATATGACAAAAGTTATATAATAAAATTCAATATTTTAGTTTGCCAATATATATGCAATTGTTTAAACATGCAAGTAAATAAATTTATCTACATTTTAGGCGCATTTAAAAACTATTTAAAAATGGTTTATACATGTCCTAAACTATAGACGTAATATTTAAATAAAATGATTAAATAAAAACACAGAAGTATTGTTTAAGTATATTTCATTTAAAGTATATTTATTTATTAACTAAATTAAAAAAAACAAACTTACAATTCATTTATTTGTACGGTTTTGAAAAAGTAATAGCGCAAATAAATTTAAAGTTAAATAATATTAAAATGTTTTTAAGAAATTTCTCTAAAGAGAGCGATTAATAGAAATCTTCTTCGGCCATTTTGCTATTTGGTTTCGATTTTTGATCTGATCTTGATTCGAATACATTTGGGCGATTTGCTGAGCGGAGGTCGCGTTCTCTATCGTTTTATCATCGCGAATCCGGATAAAGCGGGGGAAACGCAGCGATATGCCTTTCTCGGGATCAATCTGTGGTGTTATTTGGAGAAAACAAAGCAAAATTATTCACATA
The DNA here is from genome assembly GCA_963966155.1 of Clivina fossor. Taxonomy (NCBI): domain Eukaryota; kingdom Metazoa; phylum Arthropoda; class Insecta; order Coleoptera; family Carabidae; genus Clivina; species Clivina fossor. The sequence goes on from OZ014566.1 coordinate 12,409,652, forward strand.
GTAAAACAAAATGTTTTAAAACTTATTATATTAAAATAAAAACGGTTTAGGTGCTATAGTTCTGTATTAAAATGTTTCTTTCGGGATCGATCTGTTGTTGATTGAAAAAACAAATCAAAATTATTATTAAACATATTAAAGAAAATCTTTCAGAATTTATTATATTAAAATAAAACGGTTTTAGGTTGTAGTTCCGTATTAATATTTATTAATAATCGACGTACACTCAACGTAAGTCTTTATCAGAACTAGTGGTCGAAATTCGATCTAATAAAATATTTTAATTGTGTAATATTCATTCATTTCAAAATACATCCTTTATAAGTAAATTTAGAAATGTATGTAATTATATTAACTATTTATAGAAAATTCCCGACAACAAATTTACTGAAGTTCCGTATAAATTTACTAAAAGAAACTTTAGTACAAAAACTGTAATATTACATGAATTTGAAATAAAAACCAAAGAAAACCAAACTTACAATCCCCGCCGCAGCCTTATGCACCGGCGACAAGCTCAAATCAGCGCATTTAATCTCCCACACCTGCACCGTATCGAACCAATGATCGGGCTCATGGCTGCGATCGTATCGATAATACGACTTTGGTGCTGGGATACAATGCGCCTTAAAGAAGTCAGTGTGCGTTTGTAGGGCTTCATCGGTGAAGCTTGTACCTATCTTGCATATACTCTGGTACTCTTCGTTTTCGGGATCGTAGCAGGCGAGGAGGAAACCACCATAGGTGCCGGTGCGTTTGCCCTTGCCAAGGTAACCGCCCAGGACGATTACGTCAATTGTATCGCCTACGCCCTAACGAAACGAACATATTTTCTTTTTAAATTTTAACTTTTACTTATAATTTTATATTAAATTAAATAAACAAATCATGTCGATGAATTAAAACGAGGCAAGAAACTTAAATTTATTTATCACAAATTTTGGAATACATTAAATTGAAAAACAACTAGAATAATTTTGTTAACAAATTAATTTTCATAAAACAATATCAACATAGTACAAAAAAATCTTTCCAGAACTCATTATATTAAAATAAAAAGTCTTTAGGTTGTATAGTTCTGTATTAATATTTATTAATAATCGACGTATACTGAACGTACGTCTTCATCAGGAACAAAAAACTGATACAAATGACATTTATTAGTAAATAAAACAGGGAACATAGAAACAAGTTACTAGACATGTAATAAAATATAAGTTAATAATTCAGAAAATTTTTTATATTATAGTTACTTATTTGTTACATGTCTAGTAACTTGTTTCTATTTTCCCGGTTTTATTTACTAATAAATGTCATTTGTATCATTTCTTCCTGACGAAGACGCACGTTAAGTATACGTCGTTAATTACATACATACATACACAATCACGCCATGTACCCAAAAAGGTGTGGCACAAACTCTTTTCATCATTCCGAAATCAGTCGCCTCCAAACATTCCTATCCAAACAAGCAACTTTCGCTTCATCCACATTCATAATTCCTCTCATATATGCTCTTCTATTCCTACTACTTGGAAACTTTCGCTCACGCAAAACACTCTCAATCATACCACTCCAGCTACTCATCGGACGTCCACGCAAACGAATACCATCAAAATCATTCAAATACATCTTTTTACTACTTTGACTGCAAGGAAAAAGTAGTATAGCGTTTGGTACGGTGTCTGTAACATTTTCAAAAAAAAAAAAATTGTATACAAATCTTTCATATAGCCTCTAGATGACGAATCTGAACTTAGTTTATGTGGGTGTATGGATGTGCGTCGTCAGCTCGCTCGGTCGTAAGTCAAAATTGTGTGGCCGCAACTCTTCCCAGACGGTTCAACCGATTTTAATGAAATTTTCAGGATAAATTTGTCTAGTGCCCAAGATGGTCATGTGGTTTTGTTTTTTTCCAGTGATGCCAACTTTCCGAGAAAAAAATTACTAGTTTTCAAAAATTCATATTGGCTACGTTATTTATCCGATTTTGATCAAATTTTCAGAAAAGATTTCCTTAATGCTCCCATTAATTACATAATTTTATTAATATTCAGCGTTGCCAACTTTCCGAGAAAAAAATTACTAAAGTTTTAAATTTTTTATTAAGGCTACGTTATTCAACCGATTTTACTCAAATTTTCACAAAAGATTCTCCTAGTATTCATGTAATTTATGTAATTTTAACAAAATACAGTGTTGCCAACTTTCCGAGAAAAAAATTAGTAAAATTTTTAAAAATTTATTATGACCATTTTATTTAACCGATTTTAATCTAATTTTCATAAAAGTTTTTCCTAGTGCCTAAATAAATTATGCAATTTTAACACAATACAGTGTTGCCAACTTATCGAGAAAAAAAATCACAAATTTTTTTAAAAATTCATTGTGGCTACATTATTTATTCGATTTTGATCAAATTTTCAGAAAAGTATCTCCTAGTGCCCACATAAATTATAATATTATTAAAATACAGTGTTGCCAAGTTTCCGAGAAATGTCAAAGTAGTCTATATATGGGTTTACCCATATACTTCTAATCTTGTTAACTAAACGTTCATTAGACATTTGCTCAACATGGCCGAACCATCTTAACTGACTACCACCAACTTTTGCTACAACATTCTTTTCAATTTCACACTCATCATACACTAGTCTATTTCGCACCCGATCTCTCCTAGTTACACCACATACCCCACGTATTAATAAATATTAATACAGAACTGAAAAGCCTAAAGCAATTTTATTTTAAATATAAAAAATTCTAAAATATTTGTTACCATCATGTTAAAGTTTCTAGGTTACGAAATACTAGATTAACAAAATTTCCAATTTATTAATTAAAAGAAAGCCAAATCGAAATTGACGATAAATAATTGAAAGATACCAACCTCTAAATAATCTTTCTTCAATTTGAGCCAATTTCGTGATCGCTTAGCGATTTCATAAGTAGCATCCTGTTCTAAAGTTTTCACCATAAGACCTTCGCAATTACCTTTAACGCTTTCGTCTAAAAATTCGTGGACCTGAAAGAAATTTTGCGAAATTAATTTCACTAAAATAGAATAATAAAAATGGAAATAATTTTTTTTTAATCATAATGAATTTTTAAAAATTTTAGTAATTTTTTTCTCTCGATAAGTTGGTAACACTGTATTTTGTTGAAATTATATAATTTATGTGGACACTAGGGTTATCTTTTCTTAAAAATTGATCAAAACCGGATAAACAATGTAGCCACAATGAATTAATTAATTAAAAATTTTCGTAATTTTTTCTAGGAAAGTTGTCAACATTGTATGTTAGTAAAATTATATAATTTATGGTAGATTCTAGGGAGTATCTTCTGTAAAAATTTGATTAAAATCGAATAAATAATGTGACTATAATAAATTTTTAAAAATTTTAGTAATTTTTCTCTCTCGGAAAGTTGACAACACTGTATATTAGTAAAATTACGTAATTTATATAAGTGCTAGGGAAATCTTTTCTGAAAATTTGAACAAAATCTGATAAATAATGTAGCCACAATAAATTTTTTAAAATTTCAGTAATTTCTTCTCCCGAAAAATTGGCAACACTGTATTTTGTTGAAATTATATAATTTACATGGATACTAAAAAATCTTTTGTGAAAATTTGATTAAAATCGGATAAATAATGTGGCTATAATGAATTTTTAAAAACTTTAGTAATTTTTTTTCTCGGAAAGTTGGCAACACTGTATATTAGTAAAATTACGTAATTTATATGAGTTCTAGGGAAATCTTTACTGAAAACTTGAACAAAATCGGATAAATAATGTAGCCACAATGAATTTTTTAAAATTATAGTAATTTCTTTTCCCGAAAAATTGGCAACACTGTATTTTGTTGAAATTGTATAATTTATATGGATACTATAAGAGAATCTTTTGTGAAAATTTGATTAAAATCGGTTAAATAACATGGTCATAATGAATTTTAAAAACTTTAGTAATTTTTTTCTCTAAAACTACATGACCCTATCTTGGGCACTAGAGAAATTTATCCTGGAAAATTTCATTAAAATTCCTAGAAGTCAAAGTGGTAAAAACGGTCATTAACAGTGGCGTAGCCAGGGGGGGTGTTAGGGGTAGTTGAACCCCCCACCCCCCAAGAACCTGAACGACCAAAAACATACGTATGTGAAATATGAAATATGTTATTTTACTTTCATTTTTATAAAAATAATTTTTATTGGCTCTTTATTTTTTATTCAAATTACAGTATTATCTTTATTGATTAATATTAGTAACAACTCCCCCCCCCCCCCAATAACATATTTCTGGCTACGCCCCTGGTCATTAATATGGTTATTTATTAGCAACTATACTCTGTTTTTAAACTATAGACAGTAACTAGAAATTCTAGTGAGAAAATCAGAGCATGTGATTGGTCGCTGCGCTATTTCGTGAAGCCGCATTTAACCAGACGAAATTTCAAGTTATCCTTCAAACGTAATTGAAACGTCAAACTCTCATCAGTTGTCAAATCATTTGTTGAATTTGCACGTGTATTTCATAAATATTTATTAATTTATGTGATATGCAATGCATAAAACCAAGAGTTAACAGTATTTTTAAAAATATATAAATTTTTCATCAAAGAATTACAAAAAATAATGTAATTAATTTATAATTAAAAGTTATGTATTTATGATTTTCTATGAATAAATTAAGTAGATTATCTATCATAGTTTTGGTTAATGAAAATATAACCTGAAAAGTATAAAATGCTGACGTGACCTTTATTTTAACATTTTAATTCCCCCGAGAGATAAATCTAGTGCTGTCTATAGTTTAAAAACAGAGTATAGACAAATTGATCATGCAAAATTTCATTACAATTCCCAGAAGTCAAAGTGGTAAAAACAGTTATTAATATGGTTTATTTATTAGCAACTACCAAATAAAAATCATCTCTTCCATTGTAGTAACATCCATCGCTTCTGCAAACAACCATTCACCATCCGTCTCCAGGAAATACTCTTTCAGCAGCGCTCTCCTCTCCGCTAACGTCTTCCGCACCAACGACTCCCCATTCAGGTATAACAAATCGAACATAAAAACACAAACTTGCACTTGAATCTCTCCTTCATTGGCATCTTTTCTCTTCCTTGTACTCAGCACTTGAAACGGTAGAATTGTTCTCGTTTCTTTATCGAAAGCAACACTTTCACAATCGAGAATAAATGTCTCGGCGGTTTTGTTGAGACATTGTGAAATACGTGCTATAATATCCGGATATTTCGAGGTATTGTCTTCCTGATTGCGGCTGTAGATTTTAATATCGCCTGTTGGAGTGCGGTGGATTTGAGCGCGTTCCCCATCGTATTTGTATTCGCAGGTGAATTTCATGCCGGAGAAACGGGTTAGGACTTCTTGGACACTTTTCGTAGGATGGGCTAGCATTGGTTTCAATGGAATACCTGCAAGACGTATTTACGAAATACATATAGTGATTCGATTAACGAATAGTTTGGATTAACGAATAATTCCGACTGCGACTAATTTGAAGAAAGATTTTTTGGTGTTTGGACAAGAAATATATATATGTTTCGGATAACAAACTTTTCTGAATAAATTAAAATAAATATACAGACATACACAATCACGCCATGTTCCCAAAAGGGTGTGGCACAAACTATTATCATCATCCCGAAATCAGTCGCCTCCAAACATTCCTATCCGCAAACAAGCAACTTTCGCTTCATTCAAATTCATAATTCCTTCTCTCATAATTACATGCTCTTTTATTCCTACTATTTGGAAACTTTCGCTCACGCAAGCCACCCTTTCAATCATACCACTAAAACAATAAAATCATATCTCACCTGGCGTCAATCTACAATGTTCCGGTAACTTCGCAATTCCTTCCTCCAACAAAACCGGTATAATTTTATCGAAATTCGGGCATTCGCAATAAGTCGTCTTCAAAATCAACGCCAATTCATCGTAGTGATGTTTAAATTTATCGGCCGATAAACCTTTCGATGCATCCAGTACCGGCGTCGCGGTGCCGACGGTGTCTTTGCGCTGCTCGGGTGGTGTTAGTGTAGCGGCTGAATAAAGAATGAAAAACAAAAGTGCAATGAATGCAACTGTTAATATTATTATTTTTCACTTCGTTGAAGAACATTGAACTATATTCACAAAATTTTGAATTGTTTATCACACGCAATACGTTTATAGCTCTTTAAATTAGTTTGTGGGGTTTAAGGGAAAATTTTAATTTATTTCATATATTTTCATGTGTGCATTTATCATATATCTGTCAAAAAAAGGTAATAGAGAGTTGTTAAAAAAAAGGCCACTTTTTTTTAGATTTTGACCGTAGGACACCGTTCAAAAATTGGTTTAAACCAGTGGGTCTTAACTCACCCTGCGTTTTATTGACAATAACAAATAAAAAAATAATAACAAATAATTTTATTATTGAAAGTTTGAAAAAAAGCATCGTTTTATTGACAAAATATTTTTTTAGTTTTTTGAGTTAGTTTTCGAGGCAAAAATCATATTTTTATTTATTATCATTATGAAAATATGAAATTATATTATTTCAAATCTAAATGGTCCTTCAATAAGAGCCACCAGTCAAAATTGGCCGCGGTCAAAACCGGTTTAAACCACTCTGGTTTTAAGCGAACCACCCTGTCAATAGTAATATTTTATTTCTAAGTGTGTGTGTGTGATAGATATTAAGATTGAAATTTGTCTCACCTAGCTTCAATTTGTCGACAAGCAACGATCATCGTTTTAATTTTATCAATCTTCTTTTGAACAGACGCGTGCCCCGTCATTTTTGCAATATCTCGTAAACTATTAAAGACATCCTGGACGCTTAAGGCGGCCGGACGAAACGAGAAAAGGGTTCCCTGATTCGAGCGTGAACGTTCTGCTACCATTCCCAAGTCACCTACAATAAAAAAAAATACATATTTTAAAAAATATATTACATATTAAAAAAAATATACCGGGTGTTCGTTCGACAAGTTCGTATGGGCGTTTAACATGCATTTTCGATAATTTGCGATATAATTTTTTTCTACTAAACTATGCATCCTAGAATAATGGTTTATTCACTAAATTTTAGTACTCATTATTCCGCATTTTTCCATATTATGTTTATTTTCCTACACCTTATAGTTTTTGAGAAAAAAAAAATAAAAACCAAAAAATCGAAAAAAAAATCTAGCGCCCAAACGGCACATGCTAGCAAATTAAAACTAAAACCAAATTATAAAACTTTTTATTGTCTATCAAAAAGTATTCTAAATATTTCCCCGAATTTAACTCGAGAAAAAAGTATATCGCAAATTATCGAAATTGCTAGTTAAACGCCCATACGAACTTAACAAACGAACACCCGGTATATATATAAAATACCTAAATTATGAACATCATTCTGAATCTGTTGCAGCGTCCTGCCCGTAGATTGCGCCACAGCCTTCATCAGATACGTATCGGCAATGCCCAATTCGATTCCTTCGTAAGTCGGTGCCAGCCGATTCAAACAGAGATAAACGCTCGGTAATAGATCTAGAGGGCTGAGAACAAACACCGATCGGAAATAATTCGCTAGGATATCGATCATACGCAGCCGGGCTGAGACCTGGTCGATTTGTTCCCAGGTTCTTGCCAATGCGATATATGGAACTCTACAGAACAAAAGATTTATTTATTATTTTATTTAATTAATTCATTAATATTTTTTTTTAATATTTTTTCTATCAGAAGATTCACTGACATACATTCATTTAATATTTAATAACAAGATTAGAAGTATATGGGTAAACCCATATATAGACCACTTTGACATTTCTCGGAAAGTTGGCAACACAATATCTTTAATAAAATTATAATTTATATGGGCACGAGGAGAAACTTTCCTGAAAATTTAATCAAAATCGAATAAATAATGTAGCCACAATGAATTTTTAAACGAAAATTGTGAATTTTTTCTCGATAAGTTGGCAACACTATATTTTGTTAAAATTGCATAATTTATTTAGGCACCAGGAGAATTTTTTATGAAAATAATGAATTTTCTATAAACTTAGTAATTTTTCTTTCAGAAAGTTGGCAACACTGGATATTAATAAAATTATATAATTAATGGGAGCATTAGGGGAAATCTTTTCTGAAAATTTGATCAAAATCTGATAAATAAGGTAGCCAATATGAATTTTTAAAAACTTTGGTAATTTTTTTCTCGAAAAGTTGGCATCACTGAAAAAAAAACCACATGACCATCTTGGGTACTAGACAAATTTATCCTGAAAATTTCATTAAAATCGGTTGAACAGTCTAAGAAGAGTTGCGGCCACAAAATTTTGACTTACGACCGAGCGAGCTGACAACGCACACACATACATCCACATAAACTAAGTTCAGATTCGTCATCTAGGGACTATATGAAGGATTTCTATACACAAATTTTTTTTTTTGAAAATGTTACAGCCACCGTACCAAACGCTATACCACTTTTCCTTGCAGTCAAAGTGGTAATGACGTCAATTTATTTATTATTCTATCAAAAGATTCATTGACCATTTTTCATGATAAAAATAAATTTTGAAAACGATTTAGAATTATTTTGCACCAGAGTTGGCTTGATTTTAAAATCATTTGATTTAAATCACAATTTTAATCATTTGATTTTTTTGTTTATTATTTAATAATTACGTAAGTTATTTATTCTATCAGAAGATTGATTGACAGTTTTTATGTAATAAATAAATTTTTTGGAATTTGGAAACGATTTTTAGAATTATTTTGCACCAATACAACGAATGACATGAATCTACCAGATTAATATTAATGATTATATAATTATTATTAATTTTAATTCTATTATTCATTATCTATTATGTATAAATTATTATTATATTATATTATTATATTATTTATTATACATTATTATTATTATTATTATTATTATTATATATATATATATATATATATATATATATATATATATATATATATATATATATATATATATATATATATATATATATCTAATATTACAAAATTCAAATAAACTAATTAAAATTGCTTAAGTAAACGTGAAAAGTACTTTTGACAAAAAATCACTTTTAAAAGTGAGGTGAGAATGTATTTTTATTGAATTTATACGAGTGAATCATTTCTACATTGTAAAGTAAAGTTGCCATTTTACATAAAAACCATAGTAAAAAAATTTTACGTATTATTTAAGCAAAACCGATGGTTTACATAAATTTTCTGTTGGTGATTTTTTACGATTTTCGAAAATAAAAGTTTATTAATTATTTTTATGCACTTACGAATATAAATATAACATATAATTTCATACGTGAAATATTTAACTTGCTTCTCTAGGTCCTGAAATTCTATAGTTTTTAGATTTTAATCAAAATTTTCTACGTAAATCGCGGTGGAAAATCACTTGTGTAAAATCTGGTGTACAAATTTATTAAAATCCCTTACAATTCTAGTAAAATCATGGTAAAATCCTAGTAAAAATATTCTTAAAAATCTTTTAAAATCTCTGGAAAAATCCTAGAAATTTCGTATAAAATCCTAGTAAAATCAACGAAAGAATAATTAATTTATTAAAAACCTAGTAAAATCATAGTAAAATCTATTAAAAAAATTGAAAATGTATATCAAAATTTTTATTTGCAATACATTTTGCATATTATAGATTCTATAATTATTATTTAAAATATTTTAATTAAAAATCATTAAATAAATATAATAAATTCCTATTTTTAAGAACGTCAAATTTGAAATGACATTTTGCAGGTTATGTTAGTATAAAAACTTGTTATATTGTATTATCATTAAATATTATTTAATATATTTTTAATATTATAATTTTAATATAATTTTTTATTTTGATATTTATTTTGTGCTAGATGTATCTAGATATAATTAATCAATTGTTAAAATAAAAAAAAACTAATTAATTAAAATTGATTTAAATCATTGATTAATATTGAAAAAAGCAAATGATTTAAATCAAATGATTAAAATCAGACCAACTCTGCAGACCACTTACTTTTCCGATTCTTTCCAAATCGCATCAGCAATCGGATCGTATTTAATTTTTCCCGGATTATATTCAGCTGTTTCCGATTTCGTATTTAATTTTTCATTTGTATCAATAATTTTTTTCTTTCCTAATTCACAATCAGTCTTTTTCACATCGGCATTATTTTCCTCTTTCTTTTCAACTGAAATTATTAGTAAAATTTTAGATGCATACACAGTTAGGGAATTATGGACATGTTCCAATATGGCGAGTATGACACAAACCAGGGGTGGGTTAAGACGGTTTTAACCATTTTTGACCAGTGTCCTGCGGTCAAAATCTAAAAAAGTGTTCTTTTTTTTTAACAACCATGATTTATTTACATACACCTTATTTGACAGATATAATGATGAATACAAACATCGGAAAATATGAATATGAAATTATATACAGCCTGGTCCAGAATTATGTACCGTAATTGCTAGAGTTGATAGTACGTTTAAAAATAAAGGTACATACCTTTTTATATAGATTTTTTTCCAAAACTCAATAATAAGGGATATTCAACCGTGTAAAGGGGTGAAATAAAAACCATTTTTCAACACTTAAAGCTTGATTTACATTATACTAGATTCGGCTAGAAACTTTGACTAGTTTACATACTAGATTGGAAACTAGAATCGTCTTTATAGTAGTTAAAACTTTTTATTTAAGGCGCATGTTCATACTTTTTAGTTGTACGTAGGCGCGGAATTGGATGTGAGTAGGTTTGCCAACATCCAAAATGTACGTAGTGTTTATATACCAGTTTGTTATTGTGCGAAAGTAAGAGGTTAAGTACAAAATGAATTTTCATAGACGTGAACAAGAAAAACTAGTTAAAATTTCTAAGATTTTAAAGCTTTCTGAGTTACTTAGTTACACATTTACACTTTGCACAGAGTTGGTAGCACTAAAATTACCGCTAGTGCATCTACTCTAATTATTAAAATAAAAAAAAATGATACACCAACCGTTTTCAGTTTTTTTAGGAGATTCCATTTCAGTTTTCGGTTTCTCATTTTCCTTCTCGCATATTTCCATTATCGTGTCATTTTCATCCGATGATTTTCCGGTAATTTTCGTAGTAACTTTCGATTTAAAAGCTAGCTTAATTTTTTTCGTCAGTTCCTCTTTCTCATCTTCGGTGCTACTAGAATCGGATGATGGTTGAATGATCTTTCGACGTTTTCTCGCATTTTCTACGGCTTTAGGCGATTTCTTTGTTGTTTTTGTTGATTTTTTCTGTGATTTTGATTTTTTCGTTTCGGATTTTGAAGCGATTATTTGCGCGATTTCCGGCTTCAATGTTTCACCGTGAATAACTTTCGATTTATCAAATGCTAGAAAAACAAATAAAATTCGAGTTGAAACAATCGTAAAATGATAAAACAATCAGATATTCTGTCCGGAAGTGTAGAAATTTAAATAACGAGTGGGAAACCACTTCCTTAAATTTTGTATAATCCTAGAATTTTACATGATATTAAGGGAGATTGTAAGAATTTTACATGATTTTAAGTAAAATTGTAAAGATTTTACATGATTTTAAGCGAGATTGTAAAGATTTTTACATGATTTTAAGTGAGATAATAAGAATTTTACATGGATTTTAAGTAAGATTGTAAGGATTTTATATGGATTTTAAGCGAGATTGTAACAATTTTAGCATGATTTTACTTTGATTTTTCGAATTATATCATGATTTTCCTAGGATTTTAATAAATTAATCATTTTTCCATTGATTTTTCTAAGATTTTATACGAAATTTCCAAGAATTGTACCAGAGATTTTACAAAATTTTTAAGAATATTTTTAATAGATTTTTACCACAATTTTACTAGGATTTTTAATAAATTAATCATTCTGCCGTAGATTTTTCTAGGATTTTATGCGAAATTTACAGGATTTTAATAGAGATTTTAATAAATTAATTATTCTTCCGTTGATTTTACTAGAATTTTATAAGAAATTTCCAGGATTTTACCAGAGATTTGTACAAGATTTTTAAGAATATCTGTAATAGATTTTACCATGACTTATAGGATTTTAATAAATTTGTACACCAGATTTTACACAAGTGGTTTCCCCTTCGCCTCGGTATAAATTTTAAATAACTTACCTGCAGTTATTCCAAATTTAGTCTGAGGAGATGCTTCGCTTCCTGAACTATCTTCGATGATTTTTTTCTCCTTCGTATTAGTTTTATTAGCGCTAGGGATTTTGCAATTAGAAATTAATTTCTTATAAGTTTTACAAAAGTTGTTAGAATTTACTACTTGATTTAAAACAGTAGATTTTAAAATTACTTGATTTTGATTTAAAACAGTAGATCGTAGAATTCTACAATAATTATAAATTAACAACATTGTTAATTAAACGTACCTTTCTGTGTTTTCTTCATTTAATTTTTTTTTCGGCAAAACACGCGTAAAAAATGACCTGAAATCGGAAAATTATTAAAAAAATAGAAATCTAGCCTAAATTTCGTAACTTCATAACTGCGTATTTTACGAAAATTATAATAATTTATATAAAAATAATGAAAATAAGTAATAATAATAATAAAATTATTGTATTGTTATTGTAAATATACGTAAAAATATGTTTTTACTTACGTTAATTTCGGTTGTGATCGCTGTGCTATAGTTCCCGCTTTTTAAACCATTGATTACTTCAAAATACAATTATTTACGAAAAAATATTGATTTCTATTACTTTCAATATAAGAAAATAAAAAATGTTATAGAAATTATACAATATTAATTATTTTTACATGAAAATTACGCATATCAGATGTAAATACACATAACCTTGATTATATTATATACGATCGCTTTCAACTGTTTCAAACCGTCAAATATCAAACTGAAGTGAAATTATTACATTCTTTCGATGCAAAGATCCGATGTTTATGTTATAGAGTCAGTCGTAAAAATATTAAGTATAGAATATTGTTTATATTATTACATACATTATTTTATATTATTACATACATTATTTTATATTAATACATACATTATTTTATATTAATATTGGTAAAACTGCACTTTACGGCCAAAACTGAAGTTGGCTGCAGGCTGGCAGTAGTGCGTATTGCCAATCTTTCAAAGATATTACAAATATTATATATATATATATATATATATATATATATATATATATATATATATATATATTATAAATATTAATATTATATATATATATTAATATTATAAATAATTTTAAAATGTGTCTTAACGGTCTATTAAACACAACTCCTACCTACAACCTACCTACCTAACCTACCCTAACCTATCCTAACGGACTTCTTAACATAACATTGAAGACAACGACTTTTTCTGTCGAATTACACAGGTCTGCAAAAAAAAAATTTTTTTTCAGCTGCATGAGATATTTTTGCTGAATTATATATTTTAAAAGTCACAAATTCTAAAAATGACTTCCATAACATCCCATCACGTATAAGTTTTTTGCAAAATTAAAACAAATTAAAAAAAAAACACTTATTTTTTACAATGAACTAAATATATTTATTTTCTTACAACTAATCAAAAAATTGTTTCTGATATTTGTACACAATTTTATGTCTATTCTTTTTTCTTGTGAAACCTGTTCTTTTTCTCTTTGATGCTTCTCCGAACTCGTTTCCGATTTTCTTCTTTGGTTTCTCGATTGAGCATCCAACAGTAGTCGGCTAACATATTGCCATCCCATTTTCCTTGGTAACGTCTCTCAAAATCACGGATATCCTGGTGAAATCTTTCTCCCTGTTCTTCACTGTAGGCTCCCAAGTTTTCAGGAAAATAGTCAATATGGGAGTGTAAAAAATGAACTATTAAGCTCATCTTGCATCCTTGAGCTTCATACGCTGCCAGCATGCGTTGTACAATGGTTTTATAGTCAGGGTCTTTAGTATTCCCCAAAAACTTGTGCACTACATTCCTGAAAGAGTCCCACGCTTCTTTTTCCTTGTCTCCCATTGTTTCCAAAAAGAGGGGATCTGTTAGCAATTTTCTTATGTCGGGGGCCAGTAAAAACTCCCTCGTTTAACTTGGCTTCAGACAGTTCGGGAACTTGAAACACAGATATCTGAAACAATCACCATCTCTTGGCAGTGATTTGACAAACTGCTTTATGAGCCCCAATTTAATATGAAGAGGTGGTAATAACATTTTTTTTGGCGGAACCAAGGTCGTATTAATGACGTTTTTCTCGCTGGGCGTTAAACTGTCTCGAAGAAGCCAATCAGTTTTTGTCCAGTGCAGCTGTCTGGCTCTACTATCCCAAAAACAAATATAGCAAAGATATTTTGTATAACCTCCCTGCTGACCCAACAACATGGTTAGTATTTTGAAATCTCCACAAACCATCCATTGATGCTCTTGATATTTGATTTTCTCAAGAATCGTAGCCAAGTCATTATAGTTTTCTTTCATATGAACCGAGTGTCCCATAGGAAGAGATGCAAATATATTTCCATTATGCAGCAAAACTGCTTTGAGACTAGTTTTAGACGAATCAATGAATATGCGCCATTCTGATGAATCATATTCTATTTCAAATCACTTCATGAGCCCATGAACATCATTACAATAAACCAGATTTTCTTCTTTGGAGAAAAACTGAGTAAATTCTCTCTCTCGATGCCTGTACCACGAAAATGAGGTCCCAGATGATAGCAGGTTTTTGTTTTTTTAGCCTTGATCCTAGTAATTCGGCTGCATCTTTTGAAAGATTTAAGTCTCTTACTAGGTCATTAAGCTCACTCTGAGAAAAAAGTTGAGGTCCCTCGTCAACAGAAAAATCTAAACTAAATTCGTCCTGGGAAACTAATGGGTCTAAGTCCTCTGACTCACTAAGGATGTCATCTAAATTAAAAGGTGGCTGTGGAACTGGTATTTCAGAACCATGGGACACTGGACGAATAGCTGAGTCAAGGTTAGGGTAAGATATTTTCTTTTTATTTTTGTATTAAATCCTTTCACATCTACCGAACAGAAGTAGCAGTCGGTTGTGTGATTTTTCTGTTCACGCCATATCATGGGAATGCCAAAACGAAATGAGTTTTTCTTACCCTTAAACCACAAACGAAGATCTTCCTCACATCTTCTGCACACCTTATGCGGAGCCCATGTTTTGTCTTGATCTCCTAGTTTCAATTTGAAATATGTACTCAAAATAAACTTTCTTCATAAACGCACTTATGTTTCTTTGTTGACTTTTTACTGTGTATTCACCACATATATAACAGAAGCTGTCGGGAGAAATTACAGAACCTCTGCGAGCCATATTCCAGAAATCAAATAACAATTACAGTATCATTTGAATGCTGAATATAAACTGAGTGTAGCATTAGATGGTCAGCGAATTACTGAACTTATTTGCTTGTTGAAACATGATCTAATCCAACAGCAGATTGTTTATATTTATTCCTAGTACCCCAGATAACAAGTATAAACATGCTCAACCTCATCAGTAATATTGCTCACTATCAACTTTTAACCCGTTTCGACACGATCATGCGACCAAACTACTTTATCCACTACCCCCTAACACTACTCTCTTCAACCATTAACATTATTTTTTTTCATTTATTGCCAAGTTCAGCTACAATTGATAGAATTAATTAATAGAATTAATTTTAACATAATTAGGAATTTTACGCTAAATATAAAGAAAAACTTGAGTGTAACAAAAAAAAGTGACGAGATGGAATGTTTTTGGTATTTTTTTCGTTTTTACCAAGTTAAAATCTATAAGAAAATATATAAAAATCCTATGCAGTTTTTTACTTGCGGACCTGTGTTATTAATAAATATTAAGAAGCACAGAACTATCAACCTAAAGCCGTATTATTTGGATAATACATCTTCTTAAGAAAAATATAACATAGTGAAACATCTTTCAGAACTCATTTTATTAGAAGAAAATCGGCTTTAGGTTGTAGCTCTCTATTAATATTTATTTAAAATCGACGTACGTAAAAGTTACTAGCTTACATATGGCGTTAATTTAATAGAGCCTCTAGTATACAAATAGTCTAAATTAATTAGAATTTCTATTATTTGCCATTCATTGACATAATATTAAGTATATAAATAAACCCCATATATTAATTTAGTAGAAAAAAAGAAAGAAAAACCTTGAATAAAGATAAGTTTATTAATTTATATAATACATATTGAAATAGTTGATTTATAAATATTTCAAAAATTATATTTTATTTATCTTCAACGTAGAATGGTACACAACCATGGGGATGATGGTTGATAAAATAATCTATTAGCTTTCTGCCAACCCATCCTTACTGGCATATCCTTCGCTACTATCCATTCTGTTCGTGTTAATTTTTATCGGCATATTTCCATTATCAACAACATGCACCTCAGTGTCTTTTTCAGCGTGATTGTGTATGCATGAAATAGGTTAGAATGAATGTAAAGTTGCTTGGTCTGGCTAATAGGAATGTGCTGGAGGAAACTGATTTCGGAATAGTAAAAATAAAGTTTGGGTACATGGCGTGATTGTGTATGTATGTAAAAGGATCAAAGAATAATATGTAACTAACTATTGTTATGAATATACTTTATTTAACACAGTAAAAAATATCTTTCCAAACTCATTATATTAAAATAAAATTACTTTAGTTTGTACTAGTTCTTTATATTAATGCTTATTAATAATAGACGTTTCGACGAAGTCAACGTACAAAAAATAGATAAAAATAACATTTGACAGTAAATGAAAACTGGGTACGTTAAGTTCATCGAAACGTCGATTATAAATAAATATAAATACAGAACTAAAAACCAAAAGCAGTTTTATGGTAGTACTTTATTAAATTATATTATGTCATATACATATATTATTGTTAGTGTTTTTTATTTGTATAAAGACGCATATGTAGTTTCAGCTTGAAAGGATGATTGAATTCCTTATTACACATATCACATTTAAATGGTTTTTCATTCGTATGAATACGAATATGCTGTTTCAGAGTGGAAAATTGATTAAAAGCTTTTTTACATGTTTCGCACTTGAATGGTTTTGCATTCGTATGAATACGAATATGCCGTTTCAGACTGGAAGATCGACTAAAAGCCTTTTTACATGTTTCGCACTTATATGGTTTTTCATTCGTATGAATACGAATATGCTGTTTCAGAGTGGAAGATTGAGTATAAGCTTTTTTACATGTTTCGCACTTGAATGGTTTTTCATTCGTATGAATACGAATATGCTGTTGCAGATTGGAAAATCGAATAAAAGCTTTTTTACATGTTTCGCACTTATATGGTTTTTCATTCGTATGGATATGCATATGTTGTTCCAGATGGCTTGATTGTCTAAATGCCTTACTACATATTTCACACCGGAATGGTTTTTCATTGGTATGACTACGCATATGTATTACTAAAGCTGATTTGAAAACAGTAGCTCTACCACATATCGCACATTGGTACGGTTTATTCGGCTTTCTACCTGTGCAAGTACGCTTATGTTTCGTTAAATCTAATTTATGTTTATAAGCTCTATCACATATCTTACATTTGTAATTCGGTTGAATGCTAATATTTACTTTCGAAGAATTCTCCCCTCTTTCTAATACTTCATCAACATTTTTCTGATGTTCTTTACTTATTACTTTAGCTGGACCATTTGCAACATCACATTCGGCAAAATCACTGTGATCTCGTGTAGTAGTAGTAGTAGATTCACTAGCGTAGTCTTCATCTACATGTTCCACTTCTTCGATAGATCTAAACAAATCATCATTTTCTTTACCCCGTTGTTTCGTTTGTATACCATCACTTGAATTATTGTAACTTGCTTCAATATTTTCCCATTTCAGATTTTCAAGAATATATTTCATATCTACTTCTTCTATTTTAATATCATCTTCAAAATTTACTTGATTAGATGTGGAATCATCATATGTACAATTAGGTGCTTCATTTAAAAATCCAGTTACATTCTCATCTTGCACACTTACAATATTATTCGATTCTTCTAATTTTATTGCTTTGATTAGAATTTCTTGATTATTAGCAATATTTTCTTGTTTGAGATTTGTAAGAATTTGTTCCATATCTGCTTCTTCAATATTAATATCATCTTCAAATTGTACTTGAGTAAATTCTGAATCATCATATGTAGAATTAATTTCTACATTTAAAAACTCCGTTTCATTCTCATCTTCAACAGTCACACTATTAGGCAAATTACAATTCGATTCATCTAATTTTATTGCTTTGATTAGAATTTCTTGTTTCTTAACTGGTTGTACGTCTTGTCCATTTTGTAGCTGTTCCTCCAAGTATCGTTGAAATATCGCTTGAGATTCGGAACATTTGGTTATAAATTTGTGCGCATTATTCAATTCTATGATGCAGTTGATGCATATGCCATTTGGTAAATTAGCATTGGGCTCCAGCTAAGAAATAAGTAAAATCAAACTAAAACATCCGAAATAAAACTACATAACCTTACTTACAATTCCTGGTGTAATTCGATTTAATTTCTGGAATAATGTTAAATTATCCGAATCAATATGATTTAAAGTCAAGTAGATATTGTCATAACTTCTACATAAGCGGCACGATTTGATTAAAAAAAACATGTTTTCTCAACACAAATAGTATTTCTCAAGTATTTTTGCAACTGAAAAGTAGAAAGTATGACCCACAATAGCCCTGATTACCGCGAAACTGTTTCGACCTGTGGTTCTCAAAATGTTTTGCAGCTTAATTATAGTATGCAAATATCTATACTAATTATTAAAGTATTACAATAATTTTATTTTTTTATTATTTTTATAAAATTGTTAATCACAATATACTTATATATCAAATATTTTTATAAATAATTTTAAACATATAAGCATAATTTGGATATATATGGTTTTCAAAATGTTTTTGTGTTTAATTATAACAATATGTATATTAAAATATTGAAATTATTTTATTTTTAATTATTATTTATAAAGTTGTATATTAAAATATTTATATATAAATGAAATATTCTATTAAATAATTTTGAAACAATAATTTTAAATTTTTACTTTTGTAACCATTTCATAACCAATGTGTCTGTCCTTGTTTATATGACGCGCTGGCTTCAAAATATTAAATCTAAAATCCTTTATTATTATAATATTTGTATTACATTATATAATATTAATAAATAATTAAATAAAGTAATGTTAAATAAAACGAATAAAACATACATATATGTATCACGAAGAACACGCTATAACACAGCCATCTCGTGTAGCATTTGATGAATAAAATTTTGGCGTTAATTTAGATTATATTTCAGGTTTGTTTAAAAAATTTGTACATTTTCAAATATGACATTAATTTTATAAAAGTTTTAAAGAAATTTGCAAGTCATAAGCTTTACTAAGGAATACCGTTTACATTTTGTGCGTATCAATGACTAAATGCATAAAGTAACAAATATAAGAATAAACATAAGGTAAATAAAATTCATGTGGAAGGATACGAAATATTAGTTATTATGAATTTATTTTTAGAACAATATTGCAACCTCTCTAAGGATTGTTCTAGCTACCATGGAGATAGAAACAATAGAACCAACACAAACATCCCAAAATCCATTGTGAAGGTTTATTGCTCATTAAATATGTTTTTATTAATTAATTTTGTATATATGTTTTTAAGAATGTACTTGTGTTATTTTAAAAAAATATGGAATTGACATTGCACTCTCCTGTTGGTGCTGAACCAGTTACATACACTTGGCCACTAACCTCTAATCCTGGAAATATAAGCTATAGTTTTGATTATGATTTTAAATTCCATCATTTGTTATTATCTAACTGTATTTTAATATATCTTAAATAAATATTTTATACAAATTGGTTAAATCATGAAAGATAAGTTAGCAATGTATGGAAAAGCAAATTGTGAAATTTCTTCTTGGTTGCTAAATTCGCAATGTCAGATTTACACAATATTTCGTATAAATGTCAATTTTTTTTAATATGATTCAAATTTATAAATAATAAAAATATGTAATTTGATGAAAGAATAAACTACCAAATAATAATATTATAAATATTTATATCTAAATAAATTTTCTTTTACTTAATAACAGTTGAATATTTGATATAGTGTTAAATGTCACGTCACTTAACCTAAAACTAAGAAACGTCAACATCTATTTTGATATTGCAAATACATTATTTAACGTTAGTTGACACGGTTCTAATTGCTATGTTCAGACACAAATACTCAAATACAAAACATGTTGAACTTAATATTGAATTTATTCGTTTAATAAAACTTATTTATTGTAACTGACTGTTCTAAAAATTACATAATGAATGTTGAATTAATAATTCAATAATTAATTTAAAATTATTAATTGATTTATATAAAAAAAGAAATAGTGTATTTTTAACTGGCTGTATGTTCTACAAAAACGATCTTAAGGGTACCGAAAAATACCTGGTGTCAACTTGGTAGCTCAGCAGTAGATTCCACCCAGCAAGTGGAGGGACCCTGGTTCGATTCCAGGTCGAGGTGATATGAGTTTTTTTATTCTCAGTTGAATAGTTATTCTATTTATTTCTATCTATTTATTCGTTACAAACTTTAATAAAATCATAACGTATGTATCGAAAATACAAAAATTGTAACTTTACGTACGGTATATATAAAAAATTATGAAAAAAGCATTGTACTGAATAAAATTTTAATAATATATAGTGTTGCAAACTTTCCCAGAAAAACAAACTAAAATTTTTAAAAATTTATTATGGTCACATTATTTGTTTGATATTAATCAAATTTTTACAGAAGATACCCCTAGAGTCTACATAAAGTATATAATTTTAGTAAAATACAATGTTGCCAACTTTCCAAGAGAAAAATTACTAAAACTGAAAAAAAAATCATTATGGCCATGTTACTTAACCGATTTTAATCGAATTTTCACAAAACATTTTCACAAAAGATACTGGTTAAAAATTTTAACATAATGTCAATACAGAATAACAAATGAGGTTGTTATTGATAGTTAAAATTTTGAACAGTGATGTTTAAATTAACGTATTTTTTGTTAAGTAATTTTTCATTTTCGGAAATCATCTTTTTAAAATTTCATTATGATTTAATTTACAGATTTATTTTTCTAAGTTGGAATATTACAAAAAAAATATTTTTTTTTTGCATTTTATAGTTTTGTTTTTATTTCCAGCTCATAATACACAAATTATATATAGTCATTTAACCTTTAGTTGTAATTTAATTGATTTTTAGTTTTTTAATATTTCTACAATTTTAGTTAAATATTTATATTTTATGATATTCTACATAAATATATTATTTGTCTTTTGCAATTCAAAGTGTTTTTTTGTTGTTTTTTTTTTAGAACAAACCTGATGGAGCATTGGCAATTGTGGAAACAATACGGTAATTTATATTGTTTGTGTACAAATTTGATGTGTTAGTAATGCCTAATAATATTTTAGCTGGGCTTGCAAAGAATTATCGGAACTTAAATTACCATTAGAAAACAAAATTCTTTGTGACTATGATACAAAAAGTTACGAAAGTATGAGAAATTTATGTGATCGATTTAATCGAACAATCGATTGTGTTATTATTTCGGTAACGATGAATGTAAGTGATTTGTATTACAAATAATTGATTTTGAATATTTTTTATAAGGAGATAGGTATATCGTTTCTTGCCCAACGTTTATATGATTATCCATGCAGAGGTCTTCTACGCCATATTTTACAACAAACCTATAATGCGGCAGTTGAAGATCCAAACAAACTGAATCGGTATGAACCGTTTTCGCCAGAAGTATATGGTGAAACATCATATGATCTCGTTTGTCAAATGATTGATCGAATTGAGATAACACAAGAAGATGTATTTGTCGATCTTGGAAGCGGCGTTGGTCAAGTTGTACTTCAGATGGCTGCTGCTACTCCTTGTAAAATATGTTTTGGTATTGAACGTGCTGATATACCTAGTAAATACGCTGAGGTTAGTTTTCTATTCTTTTAAAATTTATATTTCATAGAGTGAAAAGCCCGTTTTGTAAATTAAACGATAGAATGTACACTATTACATCACCGAATGTTCACATATACAGGCTGATTTATGACGTCGGGGAAAAACTACACCGGATGATTCCTATGAACTTCAAATAAACATATTTCCGAAAGTGCTTTCTAACGGAACTGTAGCCGTTAGAAGTTTATTACATGTAACATCAATCGCGTTTGCCTTATTTATTTTAACAGGAAAAAAAAGCAAAAACAATAATTAAGGTACTAATTTAAAGCAATAATTTAATGATAATAATAATTAATAATTTAATAATTTTCTCTGACATCAATATTAAATTAATTATGGATGAGTTTACAGTACATGAGTATGCTGATATAATTTTTATTTATGGATTTTGTGATGGGAATGCATTAGCCAAAGGAAGACACTTCGAACAGTTATTTTAAGTTTAATCCCAGACGTTCTTGCTTTAAATTAGTACCTTAATTATTGTTTGTGGTTTTTTTTCTTGTTTTTTTTTCCTGATAAATAAATAAGGCTAACGCGATTGATGTTACATGTAATAAACTTCTAACTGCTACAGTTCCGTTAGAAAGCATTTTCGGACATATGTTTATTTGAAGTTTATATTTAGATTACTCATAGGAATCATCCGGTGTAGTTTTTCCCCGACAAACAAGATTAGAAGTATATGAGTAAATCCATATATAGACCACTGTGATATTTCTCGGAAAGTTGGCAACACAATATTTTTAATAAAAATTATAATTTATGTGGGCACTAGGAGAAACTTTTCTGAAAATTTGATCAAAATCGAATAAATAATGTAGCCAGAATGAATTTTTTTTAAAAAAATTTTTCTCGATAAGTTGGCAACACTGTATTTTGTTAAAATTGCATAATTTATTTAGGCACTAGAAGAATTGTTTATGAAAATTTGATTAAAATCGGTTAAATAGTGGTCATAATGAATTTTTTAAATATTTAGTAATTTTTTTCTTGGAAAGTTGGCAGCACTGGATATTAATAAAATTACTAAAATTTCAAAAAATTTATTATGGTCACTTTATTTAACCGATTTTAATCAAATTTTCACAAAAAAATTCTTTTAGCGCCTACATAAACTATATAATTTTAGTAAAATACAATGCTGCCAAATTTTCCAGGATTTATTTTCTATTTCGTAGCATTTATGTAATAATGTCAAAGTGGTCTATATACTGCGTGTCCGAAAAGTCTGGACTGGGTCAAATGTCTCGAGAACGAAAGGTTGGATTAACACGATTGCAAGGGAACGTTGTTTTTGACACAATTATCTACCAAATTCTGTTGTAAAAAACCACCCCCACCCTTCCTAAGAGGATGAACGAAAGGGTAGTTTTAAAATTTTAAATAGAAACCCCCATTTTTTTTTCATTTTTGGATTCCTTGACAAATTCTGTGTATGGCCCTAAAATTTTACACCCAAACCTCGCCTCCCCTCCACAGGGGAGGAAAAAAAATGAAGAAAATGATTGAAATAAAAATGAAGAGGTGGCGGGGGTTGGGGGTGAAATTTTGGGTGGGGTTACATGTTTTTTTTTTGACATGTTTATTTTCGTTCTGGATTTAGTTGAGCATTTAAACTGTTCAGTATCATTTTTATTTCAATCATTTTTTTCATCCCCTGTGGAGGAGTGGCGAGGGTTGGGTGTGAAATTTTGGGGCCATACACAGAATTTGTCAAGGAATCCAAAAATAAAAAAAAAATTGGGGGTTTTCATTTAAAATTTTAAAACTACCCTTACGTTTACCCCCTTAGGAGGGGTGGGGGTGGTTTTTTACAACAGAATTCGGTAGATAATTGTGTCAAAAACAACGTTCCCTTACAATCGTGTTGATCCAACCTTTCGTTCTCGAGATATTTGACCCAGTCCAGACTTTTCGGACACCCAGTATGAGTTTACCCATATACTTCTAATCTTGTTTGTTTCCATTTTAGTCTTGCTTTATTATTGAATTTTTGATGCAAACTTCTCGTTTGCTTTAAAAGCAAACACATTTATAAATTTATAAATTTGTTTATTGAATATTAGTTTTATAGAATATATATATCTATCTGATACGCACCCTAATATCGATTATGTGTTTTTCAGGATATGAATAAAAAATTTCGAGCTTGGATGCAGTGGTATGGTAAGAAATTTGGCGATTATCAGCTCGTCAAGGGTGATTTCCTCTCCGATGAACATCGAGATAAAATCAGTCAAGCATCTATTGTATTCGTAAATAATTTTGCTTTTGGTCCAGCTCTTGATCATGAGCTAAAAGAAAGATTTGCCGATTTAAAGGACGGTGCTCGTATTATATCGTTGAAGAACTTTTGTCCATTCAACTTTCGTATCACAGACAGAAACTTGAATGATATTGGTACAATTATGCGCGTATCGTTATTAACTCGGTTAAGTGAATCGGTATCGTGGACCGATAAACCTGTACATTACTATTTGCATATTATTGATCGTACCAAATTAGAACGTTACTTTCAGTATTTGAAAAATCGAAAGGTTAGTAAGTGCTATTAAACAATATGAAATATCTCAGGTGTTATAGTATTCTTGTTTTTTGTTTAAATCGCTCAAATTAATTTATTTTGATGAACTAATTAAATTACTAGTTAATATTTGAATGAAGAAAAATGCATTGACCTTGCCGGGGGGGGGGGGTGGTTGAACCTGGGACCTTTTACTTTCGCGGGCAACGCGCTACCACTGCGCTACAAGATCACAACGATAAAGTCGATTATGCGATTTAAGCAAAAACAAAATACTATAACCTAATATTATATAATATGTGCCATGTGTAATTAAGTAAGTATATTAAAATATACTAAAATTGCTAGATTTATTATAGACACATCATGTGATGTACTCGACTGGATTAAATTCATGAGTTTATCATGACCAGTCACAAATATAGAAAAATGAATTACCTTGTCGTTTTGATCTTGTGGCGCAGTTGGTCAGTGTGTCTGCCGCGAAAACAGAAGTTCTCGGGTTCAAACACTGTCAATTTAAATGCATTTTACATCATTTAAAAATTAACTAATTATTTAATTAGTTTATCAAAAATAAATTAATGGTGATTTAAACAAAAACAAAATACTACAACCTATATATATATATATATATATATATATATATATATATATATATATATATACAGGATGATCTAGAATTATGTACCGTAATTGCTAAAGCTGATAGTACGTTTAACAATAAGGGTACCTTCTTATATACACTTTTTTCCAAAACTCAATAATGAGAGAGATACAACTCTGTAAAGAAGTGAAAACCTACTTTACTTATTAAATGACTTTGTTACGATTACATAAAAATGCACGTTTACTTTAACTTTAAATTAATCGAAAACGGTAATATTTATCGAAATGTAACAAGTGTACCTTTTTTGCGTAGAATAGTCTGGAGAATCATGTTTTTAAGAATTTTTTGAAATAATTGCAAACTAAAAAAATATGACGTAATATATCACACGTACCCCCCAAAACTACCCCTTAATCATAAGGGATGGAATAAGTGGTAACATAAATTTAATTGTTCTAATATCATATACTCACCCCTAAAATATGAACCCGTTATTCAAAAGCGTCTGGAAGATATTAAAAAAAAATGGTTTTTATTTTACCCCTTTACAGGGTTGTATCTCTTTTATTATTGAGTTTTGGAAAAAAGTGTATATAAAAAGGTACCCTTATTTTTGAACGTACTATCAGC
The DNA here is from genome assembly GCA_963966155.1 of Clivina fossor. Taxonomy (NCBI): domain Eukaryota; kingdom Metazoa; phylum Arthropoda; class Insecta; order Coleoptera; family Carabidae; genus Clivina; species Clivina fossor. Next base: position 12,435,552 of record OZ014566.1, read on the forward strand.
TCTAGCAGTTACGGTACATAATTCTGAATCAGCCTGTATATAATACGCCATGTGTAATTAAGAATATAATATGAATTTAAAACATCATAATTAATATCAAATTCAATTCAAAAAATGAATGACAGTAACGTCAGGTATCAGACCACTAAATAATTTGAATACTATTGTATTTTTCCTTCTTGAGCATTTTCGAACAATATGATGAAAATATTTGAAAATATTTTCAAATGTCAATAAAGTGATGAATATAGGACGATTTCAATATTCAATTAGCTTGTGTGAACTGCATGCAACCAGTGTATGCGTCGTGTAGCGCATGTCGTGTAACTAACACGAATCGTCTACGAAATAGATTAGTGTATGAGCATGAAATTGAAAGAAAGAGTTTTTTGCGAAAGCGAAAGTTTTCAAGTAGTAGAAATAGAAGAGCATGCATGAGAGGTATCATAAATCTGGAGGAAACTAGAGTTGCTTTTTTGGAAAGGAATGTAAAATTTGAGTCACGAAATTAACAAATTCGTATTATTAACATAAACTAAATAATAGCAAATTATAATCGTATGAAATTGATTTATTAGATATACCAAACATTAATTGTTTAACATGTACCGAAATGTTTTTTGTTATTATTGTTTTACTTTAATATAAAAAATATTTTTTCAGGAAATTAGTAAAAATGCAATTGTTGCATTTTCTCGATATTCATTGCGGTCACATAAGACCAAACGAATTAAACGCCTTCAGGCAATTAACTGAAGCTACAGAAATTTTATGTAAATACTTTCGTTTTAAATTTTGTTCATTTTTTATTAATTTTTGTATGATTTGTTTCACGAATGTTGTTTTTTTGTCTAATTTGCATAATAATTATAATATCCAATCTTTAATTTTTTTTTCTTCATTGCTTTTTTATTTTATTATTACTTATTTAATGTAATTATTATTATATAATTAATTATTTTTGTTACTATCTATCTGCTATTATTTTTCTGAGAAAAGACTGAAATATGTTGTTTTATTAATATGAAAATAATAAAATCTCAGATGAGAAAGTTCTAAAAATGTAAACAGTTCAAATATTAAAATATTTACGAAAATGAATCTGATACTTTTTATATAGATTTGTATAGAAATATATTTTGTAATAAATTTACAATTCTATTAATATTAATTGAGTTGAACGACCTTTGATATATGTGAATTTAATTTCTTCTCCAACAGGGATGTAGGTCACGTTTTTTTTAAATAAAACTACTTTGATTTTATTTTACATGGTACTAGTTTCGGTACTATTGCGTACCTTCTTCAGGCAATCTATTTTATTTTGTGAAAAAAATAGCAGTGTTAAAAATCATACAATCATACATTAATAAATTTCAATGACAATATAACTTACGTAAAATGTAGATTAAACAAAAGCATTTGACGTTGAATAAGTAAATAGTAGCATGTAAAATAAAATCAAAGTAGTTTTATTTAAAAAAAACGTGACCTACATCCCTGTTGGAGAAGAAATTAAATTCTATTAATATTGTATTGTTTCTGTTTCCCTTTTAATTATCTCTAATAATAAAAAGAAAACATCAAAATGTTAATGAATGTGCATTTTTGATAATTTTTTTAATTGCAAAATTGTTGGAATATAATTAAAAGTATAATGAATAATACAAAAAATATTTTTATTGAATAAGTTATGTTTTCAATAAATTATTACTGTATATAAAAATTAAATATCTGAAACATAGTAAAAAAATCTTTCAGAACTCATTATATAATAATAAATAGAGCAGTTTCAGGTTAAAATTCTATATTAATATTTATTTGTAATGGACGTTTTGACGAACTCAAGGTCCGTCTTCATCAGGAAAACTATAATATAAATAATATTTTCAGTAAAAAACACAACATAGACATATTGCAATATGAAAAAAAAAAAAATTAAATACATTGTACATCGTATAATGTTAAATAAATTTTGAAACAAAAAAACCAAGAGTCGTGTGTTTACTTTTTATTATTTTAATAATGTTTCAACAAGTGTCTACAGCCGTGTCCATCCAAGTTAATATTAAATATACGTTTTTCAAAATTTGAAAATATTTTTAGATTAATTTAAAAAATCAACTACAAATGTGAAAAAACTTACCTTTATGTTACGAAAAAAGAAAGAAAGAGTGTCGCGACAAATTCGGTCTATTCGTGAAATTTTTTTCCAGTGAAAAGGGTCGGTAGCAGGAAGCGTTTAAGAAGCTCTGTTCTAAACAATTCATTGATTATTTCATTATCGTATCATAAAGTAACCTATCTTCAGGTTGCACAATAAAAACAAACCAATTAATTAACACATTTTGTTAAGATAACAACGATTTTTAAATTTGTATATTTATAGATTATAAATGCATAATATACACTAGGCAGGAAAACGCGCTACTTGAAAAATCAGAAAAATTACCGATTTTCAAATAGGTATAACTCAGCCAATTTTGTCTCGTTTTTAAGATGATGTAAGATGATGGACCATTTGATTCATTCCGTTTCCCACCACTTTCGCAAAAAAAAACATGTTTTGACTTTAAAAATTGTCGAACTTTGACAAAAAAATTATCGATTCAATTTACCAAGCGGGCGTAAACATATCCACGTAAATTCTTCTTAATTGCAAGGACTTGCGATGCTTTGGCGCGAAGTTTTGATTTTTCGAAATGTACATTGCATTTTGCGAGTTTTTGGGGCATAACTTTTTATTTTATATTTATATATATATACTTACATAATTCAATTTGGTAAAAATTATTAAGTTTATGGTTATCAAATATTAATTCGTGTAAAAAATATTACGAATTGTTTTGAAAAATACTACTCTTATAAGTAACTAAATTATATTTAATTAAAATAGTATAAATCACTTCGATGTTCGTTAGTACCTATAATAAATATAATAGAATTATAGATTGCATATTAAAATATGATATTTTTGTGTACACATTCGATACAAGTGCATAAATGTTGAATTTGATCAAAAACTAAAATGTTTCTTTTCGTTTTGTGACTTATTGACGTTTTCTGTAACTACCATCGAAAAACCATTAGCTAAAGTGTACGACTCTGCCTTCATGTAGTTGTCAAGCACAGCCATTCGTGATACGCTTACAAACAAAGGATTTTTCTGTCTCAAACTCGTACAATGCTTGAGACTTTGTACTATGTGATTATCTAGTTTTTATTATCCAATTATCCGTTTTTATTATCCAATAACTTATCGATTTACACTGAAACAATATCTCAAACATTTTCGTAAAAAAATAATTTAAAATTGTTTCTCTATAATGTGCACATTCCATTTCTGCTGCAAAACGATATTTGAAATTTTTTGATAATAATGAAATTTAAAGCAACATGTATTAATGTATTAAAATTTTGAAAAACATTGTAACATAAAATTGCAACAGCTGAAAATGGCATATGATGACTTGTTTCGGAAACGTCCTATTTCTTTAAATAAAAAGATATTTTAACTATTCCTAAAATGATTGAAATATATGAAATTCATGTGTTTTATTTCAAAATCCAAAACGTAAGGTCCATAAAAGCAAAAAAAAAAAACTTAAAAAAAATCAGTACAATATTTTAAACTATATTTTGGAAAGTAAATCATGAGCTATTATGAGCTATTATTATATGTATCATACCTTTATGTTTTAAAAAAAAATGAATATTAGTATTCATTATTTGACACTTTAGTAATTTAACAAACTTTAGCAATACCTATTATAATTTAACTGTATGTCGCAAGTATTCATTGTAGTACAATTTATATTTTTAAAATATTTGCATGCAATTTTATATATTTTTAATTTTCTAATTAAAATTTAAATAATATTTTTGTCACAGGTATGTTCAAAAATTATATATTGCATTTTTCAAAAACATTAATTTTATTTCGATGTATCTCATTTACTTTAACATAATATTATTATAAAATAAAATTATTTGTATTTGAATTAAAAATTTTTTTTATAAATTTTGAAGCATTATTAAAGAGAATATAGACTTTTGTAACGCGGTTCATTGGCGTAGTTAATTTAATTATTAATTTAAAGAAACACTAATTTTGACAATCTTAAATATCTGCCGTTATCTGTATATTTAGACCCAAAGATGTGTATTACTTTTGAAAAACAAATTAAACGCAGAATGAAGTCATAAAATAGCGAGCTCGTAGAATGATTAAAGTGATCTGAAATTCGAGTCTAACTTGCGCCGAGTGACTCATTTATTGTGCAACGAGCGCTCAGAGAACAATGTATTAAATTTGTGAAATTTGGAAATGGATTTTGTTGTAGAATTTTTGCAATATTTATGTATGACGACAATATGAATATTGAGCACGTGTTAAATCATTTTGTTGATGGAGAATTTGTTTTCATTCATTATCGAAATTCCTCTTCTACCGTGAGGTAGAGTTGCTTTAAGAATGTATTCTCTGGCTACATTGGCTTACAATTACGCAACTCGGTTGGATAATAGAGCTATGAATCTAATTTCAATTGGTCTGCAACTTTTAAGAGAAATTTTGTTTAACAATATAACAAATAACTAGACACACAAATTATCGAAAGGAAAATTATGTGAAGTATATATTTTTTTCAAGCTTATCATAATATTAATATTACGTTACCATATTGCCTACATAGAAAGAGGTCATATATATATATATATATATATATATACAAATATATATATATATATATATATATATATAATGTGAATTTGAGAAAATAAAATAACTTTGCATCAAGTGGTAATATCTATTTATGAAAAATTACAAAAAATTTCAATAGTATTCAACTGCTACAAATTTTAACTAGTAACACATTTCTACGAATGATACTATTGTCACTTAATGATTAAATTGAGAAAAAATATATATTTTTCAAATAAATTAAAAATTACGATTATAAAACATTTGAAAATACTAGTTTCGTATTATTATATCAAGATATATAAATCCTAAAGAATCCTAAATTGGTATTCTGAAACTTTCAAATGACTTTTTTCAAAATTTTTACAAATAAAATAAGTTTACTTGAATTTTTTTATTATTACGTATTTTAATATTACTATAACGGAAGTTATGTCAGTATATCCGGCAAACGCATTTTTAGTTTTTAGATAAGCACCAACAAGTCCTGTAACAATAATTTTTATAAAACAAATAATAATTTATTTTCTTTTATGTTGCCGACTTTTTGGCGAAAATTGCATATACTTATATTATTATATTAATTATATTTATCTTTAAAATAATGTTAAAATTTGAAATAATTTTTACAGAGAAAACAAATATTTTTATATTAAAAACTATCCCCTGATGTAAATATTTTATAACATTAAAAACGAAACAAAAAAAAACAAACTAATAAACAAGAGTGTATTTACAGTTAAAACATAAAATCTGAAAATAGTATTTATATTGTGAGAAACATAGACTAATTAAAAACTATTACTGTGGAGTTATAAAAATTGACGAAAAACAAACGACTAAATAAAAAAGGTTTTTTCGCACTCGTGCGCAACACATTCCTATTTTTCTATTTTTCTGTTTACGCCTACAAATTTTATATTATTAAGTTCATCATTTCATTATAATTTTATTACGTATAAGTAATTATGTTCGACCTTCTAAAAACAATTAATTGCTTGGTATTGTAATGACACGATTTAAGAAATTCTATTTTATTCTAATTTTAATTTATTTATTTTTTTAAAATGTATCTAGAGAACTTAAATTCACATAAACTTGTTGTGTAGCAGTATTGAAAAGAACTCTTACAAAACTATTATTTTTTTTAAGGGAATTTCTACCTAAAATATTTTGGGTACGGTATAATATTTAAAAACATTTTCGCTCCGGACACTATACATAAACAACATACAATATTTATTATTAGTATTACCTAAATCTAGTATTTGTAGTAAAATTATAAAATTTTTGTGGACGCTAGGAAAGTTTTTAGTAAAAATTTAATTAATTTCTGATAAATAATAAAGCCAAACTTAAATTTTTTAAATTTTTCTAATTTTTTTTTGATAAGTTGGCAAAGTTCTACGATAGTAAAATTATATAATTATGTTATTTTTACTTACTTTTTTATATATACATATAGAATGGCTTTCAGCTAGCAAGAAAGTTTATTAATTTTATTATGTAGTTTAAACTGAATATTTCTCATTTTATCGTCAGATTTAAGGAAAAATATTTATAAATTAACAAACTAATAAAGATAATTTTTATAAACAAATTTATTTATTTAAAAGTAAAAAAACTACAATGCAAAAAATATATTTATTTAAAATAAATAATTGAAATTAATAAGAGGCGCTTCCCCACCAATTGTAGTACAGATCTCAAATCCCGATTTGTTCATTGGTATTGGTTTGTTGGAATCATGAAGTACATAGGTAGATATTTATGATTCTGAATGATTCCGAATTCTTCGCAGACATTGTCTTACATATAGGTGTTGCCTGCGATAGATAGACAGTGCGCCTTTTACAGCTATAAATGTTAATCCACCGAGTACGGTTTTGTAAAAATTTGATTTCACGGAATTGAAAAACATTTTTCTCAATACAATAGCAAATGTTGGCAGTAATAAGGCACCGCAAAAACGACGTGCGGCTACCACTAGATCGGAATACGGGGGCACATCACTTTCCAAATTTGTTCTTGATAATGGATTAATATCAATTCGAAGAGGTAAAATGTATCCAATTAATGGAACATTAACCAAATGACGTCTAATATAAGTTTATAACTTATATTAGACGTCATTTGGTTAATGTTCCATTAATACGGTGTCTTCCCAACAATTAACGCAAATGGTATCGCTGGTAAACCAATTATTAATATCAATAAACGTGTTTGTTTCAATACAGCAAAACCTTCTTTAATTCCTACTATTTGCAAGAAAATAAGACTACCGTAACTCATAGCTGACCAGTAAAATGTTCCAATTATAATGCCATAAGAGAGAAACAGACAACTTTTATTAATAATATCATCAAATGTGTCCAATATGTCAACCAACATTCCCATATCAGGATATAAAATTATATATTCTGTTTTACATTGCGGACACAACGCTCTTCCTCCAGCTTGGCCACGTTGTTGTTCATTTATCCAACGTTGTAAACAAGTTTGATGAACCCATTTTGAAGTCCCTTTACATTTACAAGGTTGTAACCACTGAGCTTCTCTATCTTCAGCTTCTGTTTCAAAACAGATCCAACAACTTTTTTCGAATTCTCGAGTTTCTAACGATATATTGTTACTTTCATTCTCCATTCTCTTCTATATTATCTTGTTTTGTGAATGAATGCGTTTAGTTATCAATAAGACGATCCGGTACAGTTATTTGCTATTTCTGCTGTCAATTATCAATCACATTTAATCATTTTAACAAAATTTTATTAACACAAAAGTCTAATATTAGTAATATATAAATTTAGTAAATATAGTTATTTTAATAAATACAATTTTAGAAAAAACTTGTTTATTTATCATAATATTTATGTAAATGTTTTCAAACAATTGATATAGCAACAAGCTAATTAAAAATATGTTTAAATGTTTTGGTACTTACCTCCTATGTTAGTCCAAACTACCAAACATGAAATTTGGGGAATATATTTCTTATATAACCTACTAAGAAAGGATTTTAAGAAATTCGAATTTTAAGGTGGTGAAAAAGGCAAAAATACTGTGACAGTAACGGTAGATAGAATTAGTTGGCCATGTTGCACTGTTTTTCAAAAAAACAAAAAATTATAAAATGACATTTTATTTTTCGATTGGTTTTTTTACTTAATTATATCATTATTGTAATATTTTGATAATTATGCAATATTCATCCAACTATTTTTAATTACGCTTTTATCATTTTATAGATAGCAAATGTACCCAAAAAATTTGTTGCAAATCGGATAAATGGTTTAGGAAGAGATGCGATCACAAAAAACTAACGAGCGAGCAAGCGAACGACGCACAGACATATATCTTCATAAACTTTGTTCAGATTCATCATCTAAAAGCTATATGAAAGATTTATTTTTGAATATGTTACGGACTTAGTACCAAATATTATACCACTTTTTCCTTGCAGTCAAAATTGTAATAACCATGCACACTTTTGACAAATTTCAAATAATTATCTTATTTTAATATAATTTTCATTAATAAATTATCTGCACTTAAAAATAATATAGAATTATTCATCTTATTTTAATACGCCTTTTCTTTAAAGAAATAATTGTTAACACACAATTAATAATAAAATAATAATGCATTTGATCTGATTTCAATAGCATCATTAAAATTTTAACGCTGCCGCTGGTTACTTTACGCATCGCATTATAATAATGTTTGGTACGTCAATTACCAATTTTTCAGTGTTTATAGTGTGTAGTGTTAACTTTGGCGGCGGTAGTAGATAAAATTAAACAGAACTTCAACCTAAAGCTTTTTAATTTTTATTATTATTAGTAATTTTTAGTTAGTGTGTCAAGAATGATATTTTATAAAATAATTAACTAGTATCTAGTAACTATTTATTGGGGCTATCATTGTATTATTAAAATATACATTGTGAAAAACGTTCGCATTGTGTAAGAAAAAATATTTACGGCATATAACAACAAAAAAATGTTTCATTGAACTTCCGACATTCAAATAAATATATACAAATTTGCATGACGGAACTAAAACTGGTTAGAAGTTGAATAAATTTGACTTGTGAGTATGAAGCGAAGTTGATAAAACCAAATGTAACAATGCTGACGTATAAGTATAAATTGCATACTGTCAGACAGAGTTACGACTTCTTGCAGTTGAACGTGAATAGAAAATCGAGTATAATTAATTAATCCGCCAAAAGTTCTCGTTCAGGTCTGTCATAGTCGAAATTCGTATAGCAGGCACTCCATTTAAATCTTACCGGAGATTTTGAATTAATTAGATATGACCATATCATTGCCCGATGATAATAAGTGTTTCACTCTCATTTTCAATTAATCCATTATTTTTATAGTTGTTCACTTTTCTCATGGATTTGTTTCATAAATAACCATCAATGAGATGCGAATAATTTTTAATAATAAATTTAAAATATATTTACTTAAACTTATAACTTTAATTTAAGACGTTGTTGGTAGGTTCTCAGTGAAACTTTTTTATAATGTATAAACAAATAAAAATAATAAAAACACTCGGTTTTTGTGAAACATTACAAACACTAGTTAAACAGAATCCTCGTGTTGTACGGAAAAATTATCTAGATTAGAGCGAAAAGTAAGACAAAATAATTGATTGACATACTTGTACGTAGTCTTCTAATTTTTTGTAGTCATAATTTTTAATTCAATTTACGATAATAAAGTTATGTTTGATAACTTTTTACTATATAATAGCTGCTTAAGGTGCTTACTGGACACGTAAACTCTATTACATCACGTGTTGATCGCAGCATCATCGTTATAAATCGTCTGCGGTAAAGTTTCATTCGCAATGCTTAGTACATATAGTCATAGTTTTGTATTTGTCATAATCAAAAGCTTTTTTTCGCGTTCATAAGTTTTGTTGTTTGTTCTTGGTTGATCATATACGTTTTGGGATTCACATTTGATTTTTAATAAAATATAAAAATTACATTATATTTTAAAATATTATATATACATATATATATATATATATATATATATATATATATATATATATATATATATATATATAGCTGAAATAATAATTCATATTTTAAATAAATATCTTAATTTTTATACAATATTGTAAAATTATACATAGTAGCAAAAATTTTATTCTATCATTTATGTTTTAAGATAATTTTGAGCATAACTGGATTTCCCCTCACAAAAATATAAATTTTTATTGAATTTATAAAATTTTCTGGGCTGGTGAAACGTCTGCGACAAGGATAGGGTCAACCACGGCATACCAGCCTAGAAAATTCTATAAATTCAAGTTGTTATAAGTACAAATATGTAATTTTTTTTCAATCTTTAATCGGATACAATAAAATTAATTTAAATGATAAGTTTTTCTCGGCTCAGCTACATTGCAGATGTATATTGATTTAAGTGACAAATATTTTATTAATATTAAATAAAAAAACAATTTTCGACAATGTGACTGAAACCGAGAAAAATTAAAAATTTAAATTTCTTGTTGAAGTCCTTAATTTTTATTTTTTTTTGTAAATTAGATTATTTGAGCTTGAAACACTCTGTATAGTTCAGTAAACGGATATTGTTTTAATCCTATTGATTCTATGAGCCAGTGAACATTATCTTGCTTGAAATGTTCATTTATTTTATTGACCAATTTATTTTTTGTGTCGTCTTCTATTGTTTCGAAATCTTGCCTATTAGTATCGTCATTATCAATGTCCAAACTTTCATCGCAATTAAGTACTTTTTAACAGATATTATCTTTAGAGTTTATTAAAACAGTTTCAATTAACTTTAGAATTCTATATTTTATTTATTAAATAATATGGCTAATAAATTTAAAGAATTTTTTTAGATAAGCGCAAACAAGTTTTAACCATTTTTAAAAAAACTAAAAAAACAACTCAATATTTAGTTTATACCAAAATGTTTGTTTCATACATCATTTTTGGTCAAATTGAGTTATTGCTTATTTAAGCAATATTTGTTTGTTTTCTATCTATTTTCACAATCGTTGATGTTACAGTTTTAATGGTTTCGAAAATATAAATTCAAATTGGTTCTATATCCTTACTATAAACAATTTTCAAACATTTTCTCGAAAGTAAGGTTTTGTGATACAGAACAAACAAAAAATCGATTGACGATATCTATTTCTTGCTTTTCACAGAATTTGTTTTTTTTTAATATTTTGCGTTTAGTTTGGTTTAGTTTGGTATTAGATCAAGAAGGGCCAGTTTTCTACATTTGGTTGAAATTCGATAAAATTCTTGGCACATTTGTCATCTTGTAACATCTATCCAGGAACACACTATATAATATGCTGATATATAATGAATTGTATTTTATAATTTTTAACTTTTGTTTCGTGAACATATAATTGTTATTGAAATAAGTGTAAAAAAAGAATTACAAATATATTATTGTTATGCTTTGTTTTATTTTTTTGTTTATAACAATATTAATTTACTTCTCAAACTTTTTTTAATATTTTTGATATTTAGTCTGTTTCAAATTAATTTCAATATTAAACATCAATTCTGAAATGTTTATTTTTTAATATTTTGTTCTAACAAAGAATATCGAGAAAAATTTCTCTCCAAAAATTTTATTGTGAAAATTCTCTTTGATTTTATTAATATCAGTTTTTTTCAAAAACATTTCATTTTCATAGTGAAAGGTAGAGGTTCGAAAATAAAAGTTTACCGTGGATATTAATAAATTTATTTAGAATTTCGAATATACTATAAAAATGCAAAAATGACTATTCAAGATAATAAATAAATATAAATACAACCAGTAAGTATTAACAAAATTTGACGGATTATTAAATTTAGCAAATAAATTTTGCAAACAAATACTAAATATTTACATGTTAGTTATATTTTATAGTTTCTAGCTAATATTATTAAATTGAATGGAAAATTATTTTCACATTTTGTATATTTAATATTTCGGAAAATTATTAAAAAAATCGAAGTTTTAACTATTTCGGTTAATCTACAGAGACTGTGGCGAAAAGTTAATAAAATAAAATAACATCCCTTAAACCACAAACAATAATTCAAAAAAGCTATATACGTATTTTGAAAGTTAAGCTTTTATCATCAGTAGCAAAAGATAAAGCTAAAGTCCCAATCAGTTATCTAAGATTACACAAATACTCAACGTACCCAGTGGTCACTAATTTTAATATTATTTAAAAGCATATTTTAGTAATCTACCTGTTTAAATATCTGGTATCTTATTTTATCTTTACAATAATGAGAAACCATTCATATAATGAAAAATTTCTTTTATTAGTGAAATTATTCAAAGCACGCATCGGTTGATGATTTTAAAATGATGGCTTTGTAAACTTTTTTTTTGTTTAATTTGGAAGGAAGTCGCATGATAGTAAATTAAGTAGCGCAACCAGATTTTCGGAATTAGGTTACGGACCATTTGGCAACTTGACCGATCTGGTACCCACATTTATACGTCCTACTTTATCTAGTGTAACACACTACAGTATTCTGAAAAATGTGAAGCTAGAATACGTTTTCTCAGTGAGCGAAAAAAAAATATGTTTTTTCTTTAGTATACGATAGAAAAGAAAAATGTTTACTTAGATTTACTTTTGAAAATTAAAATTAGAAATTGATTTTTTTGTATTATAGATACGTACTTACAAAATACTTAGAGTAAGATAACTTTTCTGTAAGTGATTTATATTAAAACATTAAAACAAACAAAATAATATATATATATATATATATATATATATATATATATATATATATATATGTATGTATAATATAAATTACTGAAAGAGAATTGGGAAAAATTTTTATATATGTATCGTTTTTACTAACGAGAAATATGAAATTATATTTTTAAATTTCAAGCACTAATTCAACAAAATACTGTGACAGTCTGTAACAGCGCACAATATCAGCGAGCTAGGAATATAAATTAACTATTTAATTAGCTACTGATTGCGTTTGCATTTCCCAAGTGCGCACTCACTCTTGTTCTATGTATATGTATACGCTTATACGTATGTCATATATGTCATATGTGTATATGTGCGTAGATTTGTGTGTGTGACACATTTAAGGCCTCGCTATGTCAGTAACAAATATAAAAATTTTAATAATTGTGTTCTATAGAGTCTACAGTAACCAGCTAGGTCTTATTCTGACTACGCGATGCATATTTTTAGAAAAAAATATAGTTTTCTGTACAAACAAAATTTTCTGTATTACACGATCCAATATTTGATTTTATATAGAAATCTATACAGAATATTTTATACGCGAGCATGCTCAGTTTGTTCGTGACAGTCTATATAGAAAAATGTATGAGTTAGAACACGTTTGATTTTTCATGCAAATTCGACGCTAGTCTGAATGCGCATCGATATTAGAAACGTCAAACTGCATAGTATTCATAAAAGTGTTATTCAGTTGAAGCAGAAACAATATTTTGAAGAAATTAAATTTTCAAATTAGGTAAAAACAAATTATGAAAATGTTAACTATTATTTTACATGCGTCTGTACATTTTATTCTACATCGTGTAAACGTATTAATTTTGTATATTTTATATATATAATTTTGTTTAAAAAATTGTATAGAAAAATGTATCGTATATAGCCCAGCATTACGTATTTTAAAGAAAAATAGAGAAAATTAAATTCTTGTAGAAATTATCAGTAAATTTTTTTTTATGAAATATCAATTTTTTCGAAAAGAGCTTTGCGCTTATAAGAAGAAAAAAAATAAATAATGTGTTACATTATGTATGTATTACTCAAAAAATAATAAACTGAATAAAAATAGGAAATAGATTAAATTGTCTATTATGAAATGCTCTATAAAATGAATTTTTATCGCAAATTGAAAATAAAAGAGTAATTTCATTCAAAAGTTTTTTACGCCCAAATGTTTCCGCTCATATCTGTTTTTATTATTTATGTTATGCCAAAAAATGTGTCAATAAATGTTGTAGAAAATTGCATTATTTACAAGAATGATTTATAAAAATATTTTGATAGACTCACAGTTACGGGGATATATAAAAAAATAATAATTTCATCCTTATTTTAGATGGCAGTCAGATGATAACACTCACAGGTACGAAAACTCAGTTTTACACTCACGACCGACCCTCCTCTACGAATTGGAGTACATTTTTAGAACAGTTATTGTTTAATGGTAAAATTATAAACTAAATAAATAAATTATACTAATAATATAAATTAACAATTGACAAAAAGTGTTTAACTCTTCTTTAGTCACAAGGAATATGGAATTCGACAATCTTTCAAAAAATTGGTGAAAGCAAAAGTTACAAAGATTAATTTTAATTTATTTTCTATTTGATTTATAATAAAAATGGTTTGTTGTGCTTTTCTTAATTTGTGAAATTTGTTATGTTTATGTAATTTTCTGCTAATTTTTCTAGAGGATCTTGAAATTTGTCGGTCTTGTATAAAAGATACGTTTAGAATGAAAATATTGTTTAATTAAAATAAAAATGTAGATATAGGCAAAATATGTATCTCCACTTACCTTGTCATCTTGTCGTAACCAGGGTTCGAGTTTACTACTGATTTTTCTAGAGGATCTTGAAATTTGTCGGTCTTGTATAAAAGATACGTTTAGAATGAAAATATTGTTTAATTAAAATAAAAATGTAGATATAGGCAAAATATGTATCTCCACTTACCTTGTCATCTTGTCGTAACCAGGGTTCGAGTTTACTACTGATTTCTCGATTTAACTTGCGGATATCGAACTGTACCAAACAAATAGTAATAAATTGGTATTCACATCGATACAGAAGAAGAAATTTTTAACTACCTATATATAAAATTGTAATGAAATAGATTGTTTAAAAAATTCGATGTACTATGTGGTCACAATAGTACACTAATTTTATGTTATCAATATGTTATAAGTATTTTTTTCATTAAAATATTATTTTATGAATTTTTATAAAATTATTATTGTTACAATTTAAAAAAGAAAACCAGAAAACAATGGGTTATTTATCTATAGTCTATACACTTAAATTATTCTTTAAAATGAGTCACATGACTTATACTATTTTACTTGAACCAAATAGTTTGTATAATAAAATAAAAATTTATAAAATGCATATAATAAATATGAATTTTTGCGTTATCAATTTTCAGTATCCGAAGGTACAGTTCTGAAAGCGCCGAAGGAAATTTCGAAAACTAACCTGAAATTTAAGATTGTTTATTTTATTTATTGTTTAATTTATTTATTGTTTATGAAAACGGGCCTTAGTGTTAACAATAAAATGTAATTTACAGATAATAAAGAGAAGCGTAAGTTTACATAGTAAATTCATCAGTACATAAAGTTTGATCCAAAAAATATTAATACATTAAAAACATAAACATATTGGTAGGTTTAAAACAAAATCATAATGAATAATTAAATTTGAACACATAATAATAAAAAAAATATCAAATAATTCTTAATTTATGTGATATAACCTTGTGTGGAATAAAATTCTTGATAAAAATAAAAAAATAAAACGATATAATCAGAGAATAACTTAATGGATAAGTGTGCAAGGTTATAACGCATTTGATTTGACATTTTGTGAAGTTATTTTTATACAGTACAATAAAAATACGGTGCATATTGGCATACGACGCGACGCGACGCCTCTGCTGGTATCGGAAAGTTAATAGTGCCTGTCGAGTTTAACAAGGAAAATGTGTTCCGCAACAATTACGGATCGAATCTTACGTCCTGTCCGTATTCCGAACCCTATGCGTTTTACAACGCTACTTCATATGAATTAATTAATCCACTGAAAATAAATTTATTTCGTTATTCATAAAATTCATTATATTTTATTATAATAAGTATCAATTTACATAAGCTGTATTCTTTTTATCAAAAATTGACGCATCTCAGTTGGAAAGTGAAGTGAGGTGAAACGAAGTGAAGTGAGTTGAGTTGCTTTATAAAAGAACAAAATATTCAAACTCTAGCAAGAGAACACGAATAACTGACAAGTTGATCGAAATACTTTGACACCTTTTTTTTGACGTTTGTTTTTATAATCAACCATAAATTTGTGAATCAAGAAATACATTTTTGATAAATTGTTCATTAAAATTAAAAATTAAATTTAAATATCATTCAATCATTCAATTTCGTATGACTTTTTTTGTCACTTACCTTAAAAACAGCAAGATTGACACAAACTTAAACTCTACTACTTAACTGAGTATCTTACTTCATTTTGAGATTATTTTGCGGGTGCAGCAGAATCGGTAAGGGAAGAAGGTATCCAACTCAGTTTGTCGTAGCTCAGTTAGGATAAAGAGAATAAGAATTATCTGAGTCAATCTGAGTTTATCTTAAGTGAGGTGAGATCTCAGTAAATTTTAGGTAAAAAGAATACAGCTATAGTAAAATATTTTTCAGAACTCATTGTATTAAAATCAAAACTGTTTTTGGATAAAATTCTGTTAATTATTTATATAAAAATGACGTTTCGATGAAAGCTAAACGCTCGTCTTCATCAGGTCAAAATTTTATCAATGACATTAAAGTAAATAACAATACATAGCAGCCAGTTACTAGGCAACACATAAGTAACCAAGATCATAAACTATTATTGATTTTTAATTAATGGAACCCAAATTTTAGTTCTCAGTGCCTTTACAGTGATTATTCACAGTTATTCTTTTCTTTATTAATTTCTATTGCTTCTCTTATGAATTTGCTACTAATATTCTTCAAATTTTACATCATGAAAATATATTCTAAATAGAGATAAATAGAAATTTATAAAGAAAAGAATAACATTAATCACTGTGACGACACTGATTTAAATAAAATTTGGCTTCCTTTAATTAAAAATTTATAAATTGTATGATCTAGTTGCTTATTTGTTACCTAGTAACTTGTTTCTATGCATTGTTATTATACTTGAATATCACTGATAAATTTTGACCTGATGAAGGTGAGGAGCGTTCAGTTTCGTTGAAACGTTGTTTTTATATAAATAATTAACAGAATTTTACCCTAAAACAGTTTTTATATTAAATATCAATTAATTTTTCACATTTCGAATATTTATCATGGAACTACAAAAAAATTAAGTAATACTTACTATATTCCAAAATAAAACCTTAGTTTAATTGAGGTCAGTATTTTTTAACACGTTGACTGCCACAATAGTCAAAACCCATGTTTTTTTATTGTTTTCAGTTGAGAAGTTTCATATGATTCACGCCACGCGGCCACCATAGATGAAAATTGCCTTACTGGCCATGTGAATCATACGTTTTAGAAGACGAGACGTAGGGTCTAAAAACTGTCGCAGATGTGTTGTATATTATGAGAAATTTGCAGAAACCGATCGAAAAAACGGGCAATACAAAACTCCTCAATCAAGATATCGGTGTATAGAATGCTTGTTTGAGTGACTTTTTTCAAGTTCATACATGTACCAAATAACATTTTTTTGTTTGCAAATTTCATTATTTTTTTTACAAAAATTTAATGTATTTATTTTAATTTTGTATTAAGTTTATAAATAATATATCTTGTGAAGTTAGTATATATTTGGTGGAGTTTTTATGTCTTTGAGTGGAAATTCAATTTCTAATATTTCATACAATGAGAATCAGCTGTTGATTGATTCACTAGTTCTTACAGCCATGTATTTTGGACTGCCTAAACATTATATTAACCTGTAAAGCAAACGCTGATTTATTTGGCTTTTGAAACGAAACCAGCTTGAGAATTAACTCTTGCTGCTCATGGCTGTTGTGGAAATTTTATCGTGCATCACACGTAATGCTACTCATGGCAGTCAACGTGTCAAGATGGCCAACATGAAATCACCACCAATATAGAAACTCAATCATAAAATGGCAAAGTGCTACCACAAATAAAATGCAGTAGGTGCCTGACTAACCTAACCTAATCAATCTGTTTGGTTTTATTGTATTTTGATCAAATTCGCGTAAGTGTTTGTCATTTACCAATCCACACTGTCACTAAAAACGAAAAAGCATATTTAGCATATATTTTCGTTTTTATTTTGCCCATCCTCTTTGCTAGTTCCATGAATATAAAAATATTAATAAAATAATACTATATACATATATATATATATATATATATATATATATATATATATATGGAGGTGAACGCCCTTACTTAAAATAAACTCTTGAGAAATTATCAAAGATATAGGTCAATAAAATTTTTTAAATTCCGGTTGCTTCATATGCGAAGAAACTTGTTTTTTTTAATTTTAATTTATTGACCTAAATCTCCTGTCTCAAAGTTTATATATATATATATATATATATATATATATATATATATATATATATATATATACTGGGTGTCCCATTTTAATCCGCCACCTGCAATAACTTTAAAATCGTGCATCGGCAAGTGAGAGGTTGATCCTTCCTAAATTCTACGCCACTGGCGGAATTGTCATTTTAGCACAATTTTTCGATTCTCCAATACTTGTTGTGTAAAAAACATACTCTTCCTTTGTAACGATAAAGTCACTGTTTTTCGAGATATTTAAAGTTAAACATAAGCTGCACCATTGGGATTTTTTCAAAATTTGCTAAAAATATCTGAAAAAATTCAGTAAAATAGAGAAAAAAATTAGCTACATAATATTTAAATAACTTTTTTTCTAACTCATTCTGGTTTGGCTGGAAAAATTATTGAAAATTAATATTTTTTGCATTTTATTTTTTTTATTTTCAATAATTTTTACAGCCAAATCAGAATGAGTTAGAGAAAAAAGTTACTTAGTTATTATGTAGCAAATTTTTTTCTCTATTTTACTGAATTTTTTCAAATTTTTTTGAGCAAATTTTAAAAAAATCCCAAGGGTGCAGCTTATGTTTAACTTTAAATATCTCGAAAAACAGTGACTTTATCGTTACAAAGAAAGAGTATGTTTTTTACACAGCAAGTATTGGAGAATCGAAAAATTGTGCTAAAATGACAATTCCGCCAGTGGCGTAGAATTTAGGAAGGATCAACCTCTCACTTGCCCCTGTTGTACGCCACTGGCACTAGCCAGAAACTTTTGTTTAACATAATTTAGTATGGTGTACGGTACCTACACTTTCTGCCAAGTATGATAAGGATACGTCAAATAGTTTTAAAGTACTGGGCAAAAATCGTTTTTAAATTTTTATATAAAACACCCTGTAGCTCAGTAAGGAGCCACATTTTATCTCAGTGATTTGCATTAAATCTTCATATTCTGAGCCCAGGATACTCCAGTTAAAATTAGGAATAGTTATTCTGTTACATCCTGTATATAAATAAATATATAAATAAATAAATAAATTTCGTATAAGATATTCCGATACTTAACTAGTTAATAATGCGACATTTATTTCTTTAACCATTTTCAGCCTGTGCAACATCTTCTCTAGTGCTTCTCTACCTAAAGCCATAGTTGAATACCATACCGGACTATCTGGAACGCAAGAACGTTCTGGCAGTAAGTAGAACATATCATTTCGTGTTTTTACGCTTTCCGGACTGAAAAATAAACAAGTATACAATTAATATCTGTTAGTATTTAGGTTATTACAATATTAAACATGTGTAAGTTTTAAACCAAAAATAATGCTACCGTATTTTTCCAGACTACTAACTACATACATACATACTACTAACTGAATATATAAAAAAAGTGTCACGTTACTATTGTGATTTTAACTAGTTAGTTATGTATAAACATTACCAACTAATGTATTATTTTAATCTTTTAAGAAATATATATTGTAGCTTCGTTGGTAATATCTTATCTCATTTACATGAAATAGTAAAAAAAACAAAAAACGTACCATTTCGAAAGATAAAATTCATACAACTTAACAGGACATCTCAATGGATTTTCTTCATTTTCCTGTTGTTCATAAACTTTCTTTTTCCGAGAATTAGCATCTGACAAATACATACAAATGTTACATTAATATTGAATTGAAATTATACTATTAAAATAAAAATTATCAACAAACCTAAGGTAGTTTGCGGCGGATAAAACCGTAATAATACATTTCTAGATCCGGGTATTTTCGCAGCACCAGGTTGATTCGGATTACGTTTCCAATATTTCATTATATGAGAGAAGGATAATTGCATATGCTCATCCACTGTCTAAATATATAAACATAGTTTTAAATATATTATACATTTAATGATATGAATTACAATAAAGAACGGAACGTACTGTTAAATTAAAATGTTTCGTATTAAGGAACATTAAAGTGCTTAAAAGTACATGCGGTGAATGAGCACCAAGTTGTTTGCTCTCCCATAAATGTTCTTCTTCAACACGGGTTACAATATAATCTATTCAAAAACACGTTGTTATTTCAAATTCAATCTTTTAAATTTATTCAAGTCAGTTATTGTACTTACGAGCATCGTTGTATCGTTGTACGGAGCATTTTCGAGCTACCTCATCTAAACAATCAGTAAATTTCTCATAATAGGTATCAGTAAAGATATTGTCTATTCTACCATTTTCAAATAAATACTGTTGTATACCTGCAATTTAAAATGTACCTTTTTCAATAATTTGATTCATTTAATAAAATTTCATCGAACATACCCAAACACAAATAATAAATCGTATCAGGAGCATATTCAGTTCCATTTGGTTTTCGAACTTCTTTTACAAATAAACATAGAGAATAATTTAATTCATCAGCCGTTAATTGTAAGATTTCATTCTTAAATAATTTACACCTTCGAGAAAAAGGTGACTTTTCTAAATCGGCATTTTTAGTTGTAACCCATTGTTTCCAAGCGTTTACGCCAAATGTGTACTAAATAAAAAAAAAAATTTTTTAAATTTTTTATCAAAGGGAGGTGGTATTGTAATCATACTAATGTTGACTTTTTTAGATTATACAAATAAGCACGAATTAGGCTTCTTGTAATATGATCAACAATTTATAGTCAGTCAGTCAGTCTGTCTGTCTGTCAATCTGTGGACACATGTAAAGCTAATTTTTGATCAACTTTCGGTATAAATTCGTCCACCGTAAGTAATGATATTACCTTTTTTTGCGAATATTTCGCAACAGAGAAATCAAAAAATATATTTAACAAAAATTTCATTTCAGACATTTTTTGATAAGACAATAAATTTTTAAGATATTTCATTTAAGTAGCTACGTTTTTATGGTTACTGTAAATTATAAATAGTCAACATACTATATGTTATTATCTATCTTTTGCAATAATAATTTCTCTGTTAAAAAGTTTTTGTTTAAGTTCTTTATGGTGACGGTCGATTCTGTGATAGAGGAATTTTTTTTCTTTTAAAAAAACATAAATCAACTAATTTCAAATGACGAATGAAATATTTCTTAATATACCTTAAGACACATATTAGCATCCGGCTTTTCAATAGGTTCTGGTGGAGGTGCCGGTTGTGGCGGTGGAAGTAAAGGCATTTCCACATGTGTACTCATGCGACGACCTCTTTTTGATGGATTTATATTACGAGGCTGACGATTTTGTCGTTTACTTCCTCGTATTGCTCATCTGTCCATTAACGGATGCATTGGTTGAGGATCGTCTACTGCTTCTTCAGTTGCTAAATTCAAATTAAATTCTCAATCAATATTTTACACCTTGTCATTCTTAAAAAAAAAAAATTACCACCTCCTGCCGCTTCCTGATTTTGCTGAGCAGTAATTGTATTAGCAGTTAATGCACCCTCTAAATCAACGGCAGGTTCGTCAAGTTCTGTAGCCATTTTAAGTGCCATTTGAAGCATATCGTCTCCGAAGGTATTGCTTGTGTCACCCGTATCTGCATTATCGTCTTCTTCACTCTCCGAATCTGTATTATCAACTTTCTTTTCACCAGCAACCATTTCAGCCATCATGAGCAGCTCGGCCTCGAACGGATCGGTTGGTATTTTAACTTGAATCTTTTTAATTTCTTTCATAATTCCAGCGGCAGAGTTTCGGGTTGTTGGTATAAATATTGGCACTGGAATTGGCAAAGGAAATGGTATTGGAATTGGAACAGGAGCGCTGTACATATGCATTGGAGATGGCACGTAAATTGGTACTGGTACGGGAATTAATATTGTTTTTTCTTTTATTTCATCTGTGAGCAAATTATAGAAATTAGCGAATATTATTATATATTATTATTATTATTATTATTATTATTATTATTATTATTATTATTATTATTATTATTATTATTATTATTATTATTATTATTATTATTATTATTATTATTATTATTATTATTATTATTATTATTATTATTATATTATAATATTAATATATAATTTAAAATTAAATTAGGCATTTCTGCGGTATTAAGTAGCGAATATTATGTTGGCGCACATTAAACTGTAGCTACGTGCTACGTGTACCGTCTAACCGCTGAATAAATAGATTTTACTCGGGAATACTGTACGAAAGCTATTTTCATATCATTTTGACATTTTTCAAAAGACAAAATTTAATATTTCAGGGACAAAAATATTATTCATTTTTTCAAAGCTATCTACTATTTGTGTGTTTTTTTTAATGCGATATTTTTACGACATTATAGTATACCAGCAACGTATTTTATTTTTACATATTATTTCATGGAGTTGCAGTGTACAAGGAAATTATATACGATGTATCTAAGAAAATTATGTACATACAATATATATATATATATATATATATATATATATATATATATATATATATATATATATATAAGTGAGAATTAATGGTTGTTTAATAATTATTTCATGCTTATATTTGATTTACTCTGATATATATATATATATATATATATATATATATATATATATATATGCAATGAATCTAAATAATTCTATACACAATGTGTAATTTATTTTATAATATTATTACTATATTGAAATAGAATAAAATGATATGGTTTACCAGTTTGAGTCTCCTTTGAACATAGATGAGGTCTACAAGAAACACCTTTAGTATGCAGTTGTGGTTTACACATCGTACCAGCATTTTTCACTGGCGTTGGAGGCGGTGCTTTTAAAATAATTTGCTGCTTAATTTGCGGCTTCGGTGACGTAGGCGGCTGCGGTTGTGGGGAGCTTTGTTGATTATTCACCTTTACAGCACTAGATCGTGTTATAGAAGATGGGCCGTTCGTCGAATTTGCCAACGATTGTACGTTAGTTATCACTGGCATTGTTTCTTCATTCACTACAATTTCAATCGAGTTTAGAATTGAATTAAAAAAAACAAACAAACAGAATTAGATAATAACAAACCTGTATCGTTTCCAATTGAACGAGTAACGCGACTTTGATATCGTTTCGGTCCGCCAGCGGGTACAACAGGCATTTTATTTGGAACTGCAGGTTGTAAATATATTGCACCGAAAGAGACGGCATTAAAAAAACAAGTCTTGCAATTTTAGCGTTGGAAATTCAAATTCGTGTTCTTTGTGTTTTAATTTTAGTCTAAGTTAATTATTCTAAAATTAAGTTAGGAAATAAACAGTCGTGGAAATAATTTTCATTTTCAAGATATTCAGCAATATATTTTTTATAGAAAATTATTATAGAAAATTTAGTAAAACTTACTTTACAGTCATCAAATCTATTTACTCCAAACTTTACTGACTGTTACTATACCTATGTGTTATTTTATAAATATAAATTCGCAAAATTTTAATGCGAAAATGATATTTACAATGACAAAACTTATTTTGAAAATTCGTTTTTAACATGTTAAATATTGTAAAACTGCTAAAATATTTTGCCATATTTGCATAACTACTAGCAGATACTGTTATTATTAACTTTGTACCTTAAAAACGCTCTTCTCCTAACTAATCCTTCCTTCTGCAAGCGCCGTGATATATGTCCCCTGCAACCAATTCGTCTTACATATAACCTATTTTAAAAACGAGTTTTCAAAATAAGTTCGTAAATATCATTTTAATCAAATTACCATCAAATCAGTTTGGAATCAATTCAAAACTATCCGAAGAATTTCTAATGCCATACTGCGCATGCTTTGTGCAGTTCCAAATTTAGTTGGAATAAACCTATTACGTATAATCAATTTCTTGCTACTCACATAATGCAACACATATTGGAAATTATGTTTAATTTTTTATTACTAACAATAAACAAATTTTTTTCAAAAAAAAAAACAGTTTTGATTAATTAATTAGTTTTTATGATAAAATATAGCTTCAAAAATGAATAGGTTTATCTCAATCAAAAATAAAATGAAAGAGGTTTGGGCGTAATTGAAATAATCTTTTGAATAACAGAATGTTTAAACTTAACTTACTGCTTTAGCTCGTACTTCTTGTATCCCAGATGCGCTTAATTTCGTAAATACTTAAACGTTTTTGCCTACGGCCACCCAAGCTTCTTTGACATGGTAAACAATCCAAGAATTTTCGCTATCTTCCAATTTCTGTGCACCTTTCCACAATAAGAATGCCCAGACTTGAGTTTTCGATTCGTTCTAGAAAAAATAGTCGACAACAAAATGAAAACAAAATCAGTTATATCATAATTCAATTGAAATAGAATTAGAATGCAATAACTTACACTATTATTTTCCCGTATTGACAAAACGCCAGAATAATTTCTCAGCGAATTTCCCAGATAAAGTTACAATAAATAATTTACTCAAATATATTATTACAAGGTAAAGAATAATTTCATAACAAAATATTAAATTATACACAAATAAATTGCAGAAAAAAACCAAACCACACAACTCATCTTTTATGATTTTGGAATGTTTGTGTTGTTCATTTGGTTCTATTGTTTCTATCTCCATGGTAGCTAGAACAATCCTTAGAGGGGTTGCAAGATTGTTCTAAAAATAAATACATATTAACTAATATTTCGTATCCTTCCACATGAATGTTATTTACGTTATGTTTATTCTTATATTTGTTACTTTATGCATTTAGTCATTGATATGCACAAAATGTAAACGGTAAAGCTTATGACTTGCAAATTTCTTTAAAACTTTTATAAAATTAATGTCATATTTGAAACTGTATAAATTTTTTAAACAAACTTGAAATATAAACTAAATTAACCCCAAAATTTTATTCACCAAATGCTACACGAGATGGCTGTGTTATAGCGTGTTCTTCGTGATATATGTTTTATTCGTTTCATTTAATATTACTTTATTTAATTATTTATTAATATTATATAATGTAATACAAATATTATAATAATAAAGGATTTCAGATTTAATATTTTGAAGAGCGCGTCATATAAACAAGGACAGACACATTGGTTATAAAATGATTACAAAAGTAAAAATTTAAAATTATTGTTTTAAAATTATTTAATAAAATATTTCATATATATAAATATTTTAACACACAACTTTATAAATAATAATTAAAAATAAAATAATTTCAATATTTTAATAAATAATCTACATATTGTTAAAATTAAACACGAAAACATTTTGAAAACCATATATATCCAAATTATGCTTATATGTTTAAAATTATTTAAAAAAATATTTGATATATATATATTGTGATTAACAATTTTATAAAAATAATACAAAAATAAAATTATTATAATACTTTAATAATTAGTATAGATATTTGCATACTATAATTATTAAGCTGCGAAACATTTTGAGAACCACTCACAGGTCGAAACAGTTTCGCGGTAATCAGGACAATTTTGGTGTACAGTCGGTAAATCAGTGAGTTATTTTTCAAGCATTCGAATGTTACTTGTCATTCGTGCTTGTTAAATTAAAATATAAAATAAATAGATATTAAATAGAAATTTAACAACAAATTAAACAATACAACATGGTAAGTAAAGATACATGTATACATATATACAAAATTAAAAAAAAAATAGTAACGAAATTATTTACTCGAAGACGGTTTTTGAAATGTACTACTAAATTGTAAATACTGTAAAAAGAAAGTTAACCAAATTAAGCAACATTTACTGTATTAAGTTTGATATAATTCATAATTGACGTAATAGAGAATTACTAGAAATTTAAATAAGATTTTCTAGTTTAATATAATTTAAGACAACTTTGGTAAAACATTCTGTTTTCTTTATTATGAGTTCTGAAAGATTTTGGAAACTATGCAACAAAACTTTCTTATAAAAATGATTGAATTATTTAATAGTTCAACTCCAGACAAAAGAAAGAATATTAAATGATAAGTACGTTTACCAACTAAATTAATCTGTTGATGATAAATTTAGATGACTTGTTACTTACAATGATTTCTATAATTTAATATATAATTAATGTGGATATTTGTCCAATAAATAAGTTTGTATTTGCATAACTAGATTGAAATCGAAATCTATTGCAGACTAATTAATTCTTTATATAAACATAGAAACAAATCAAGTAAATAATTTTCTCCATGTTTTCCGCTTAGGAATTACGGGAACTAATATACAAATATAAAATTAATAAATAAAATAAAATCAAATATACGTTGTTTGCAATCAAATGAAATAGAACTTCTTTTAAATGTCATAATTTTTTATTAATACAAAAAAATTGATTGATGTTATAAAATATATTTATGTACATTTCACTTATTTATAAGTTTGATTAATGTGCACAACATTTCCGAATCTATATTTTAATTAATAATTGAATGATTACGACGCTTGACTTGAGTTAATAATTTAAGTTTACCATGCAAATGAGACATTCTGTATGTTTTTTTTTTGTCTTACGTCGATTAATTTTGTACTTGTATTGCATGAAAGTTTGCCTTGTTAGTAATTTACAATGCTATATTTTTGAACGTAACATGATTTTTTTACAAAACTAATTGTGTTATTGTAACCTTAATTTGCAAACGTGTTGAAAACCTTTATTTTTGTCAAATACCAACTAACCTTGACAAATTTTCCAGTTATCGGGTTCGACATCATCGCCAACGAGTAACACCATCACAAGAATAATGAACATTTCCAATCATCGTGCGTCGAACGAGAGCACCGTTAGTAGCAGTGCGGTTCCAGCAGTAGCAGCAACAGCAGCAGCGGCGGCAGCAGCAGCATCATCATCGTCGTCGTCGTTGTCCTCCATGTCCATGTCCCAATCGCTCATCGCGCCTAAAGCCAGTCCGGCCAGTTCGCCGGCACGGAAACGGACACGGCTCGATGAATTACCGCCGGGCTGCGAGAATCTGTCGGGAGCCAGGGCAAGGTTGATCGAGCACAAGTGGGCGAGGACTAAATGCTTGGAGGAATCGTAAGTTGTTCTCTTTTTCTTATACTCATGTTTTCATCTATCTGTAACATAAATATCCATTTTACAATTAATTCAGATAGATATAGTATTAATACTTATTATAATACTATTACTCAATAGACGGTTCTAAATTAGACGATTTACTAGCTTATAATCCATTTTTTTTTCATAGAAAATAGAGGGAATTGCATAAAAAATATCCTCTTACAACTTTTAGTTTTTTTTAATAAATATACTTAATATAAATGTATTAAATAGATGAATTAAATATTTCTCTTAATGAATATGTAAACTACACTTCTATTTTAACAAGAGGATCGCGACGCACACTTTGGAAACCATCGGTGTTTTAAACAAATTCTATTCAATGTTTGTTTTGAGATTTTAACAAACTGTTCGTGTATTTTGATTAGTATTAAACTGTTAATTTGTTTAGATTTTTAAGTGATTTTTTTGTTACAAATAATTGTATCTCATCGATTTAAAATTTCAAATATTAATGTCCCACATTTTGTACTGTTACAAAAGTTCTTTATTTTTATTTTCTGTCTCGAAATTTTATAAAGGATTAGCATACATTTGCTGATTATGTTTTGACAATGATTTTAACTCGTTTAATTTTAATTATTAATCGCAAAACCAATTGTTAAAAATTCAGATTTTTAAATAAATAATTGAAATAAAAAAACGACAAAAATCTAGATTCTTTACGGTAAATAAGTATATTTTTCTAACACAAATATAATATGGCAATTTTCAAATTATTATAGCAATGTTGTTAATTTTTTATGTATTCTTTATCATTTGATATGCATCTGAAAGTTAAAAAACATTTCTCATTTTACATTCACATTGCAAATGTGTAATTTTTGCCTACTTTTGGTCGTACTTGTATTCTGTCGTGGATGCATTTATTGCATTCCAATATCACACAGCATTAATTATTTTGAATTAGTACTACATAAATAGTTTGAAATAAAATATACAAAAGAAATTATAAGAACACACGCCACTGCTTAAAATTAATATATGTTTATTGTCAAAATGATGTTAATTTCTCGCTTGTGAATATATATATATATATATATATATATATATATATATATATATATATATATATATATATATATCGTAGATAGCGTAATAATATTCTCGTTATCTCATAAAGAGTAAGAATTACCAAAAGAGGTGAAATGTGCTGATTCCAGTGGAATCACGTGCGTTCACCTTCAAGTACAATTCTAATCTCTCCCGTCATTCTTTTCTTTTCATATTTTGCATATTGCATTCCCCGCATGGACCCCCCGATTCCATTTAAGCAAAGATAAGGCTTGTCATTTCAACTCAAACCCAACGATTAAGTTGTAACATATTTAAAATTTTATATGGTTGGAAACGGAATAAAAAGTACTACCAAAATCAATAATAAAATATATAGGTTTCCATTTAAAAAAATTATCGCTTACATCATAACTCAAAAACAAAAGAAGATTTTTAAGTGACGATTACAGTAAAATATGTCTCATTTAAAATCAAAATTGACGTGTTCGAGGATTTTTTTCAAAAACGTTTAATAAACGATTTATTGCGATAGTTCCAAAATTTACACTCGCTCTGTATAATAAATTAGTTAATAATATATATATATATATATATATATATATATATATATATATATATATATATATATATATAATAGTTTTAATATCGTTTCAATTGGTTTTTTTTATATAAAAATCTGTGTAGTTCGTACCACGTTCGTACGTCGGCAATTGTTTTTTTATTCTTGGTTTGTATCTTACAGTTAACTTTACGGTTAAAATCTAACGCTTTGTTAAAGTCTGGTTTGTTAAAGTTCTTTTTAACATTGGTTGTTATAATTTATAAAAACCGAACATTAATTTTTTGAAATTATTTTAATATTATGGCAACAGTATCGGACCTGTACTGTTAAGCAGATATAATAATCGAGTAACAAAACGTATTGTAGTGTACGTGTGCAACATGCTCGTTTAGATGTCAAAGTTATCGTAAAACATTCGACTTTCAGTGAGGCTGTGGCCAAGTAAGCTTATCATATATTTTTTTCTATTTTCTATTTAGATTGAATGAACATTGCGTTGAGATGTATTTTTTGGAGACGGGCGGTAATATGTTGGACTACATCGCATGGCGAAAACGGCCGCGTAATATGCGTAATTACGAGATGTATTTGCATTCGAATCATCTAGAGATGCAATCGGATGAACCAGCTGAATCCGCCCAGAGTAGTGTTGTATCAGAGAACGTCCTCTCAAATCAGTCCGCGGTGCCGGGCAGAGTTTCTCCAGTTACAGAAAGTCGATTGCAACAGACAGGTTATTTTTTTTTTATCATTTCATATTACATACATACATACACAATCACGCCATGTACCCAAAAGGGTGCGGCACAAACTTTTTTCATCATTCCGAAATCAGTCGCCTCCAAACATTCCTAACCAAACAAGCAACTTTTGCTTTATCCATATTCATAATTCCTCTCATACATGCTCTTTTATTCTTACTACTTGGAAACTTTCGCTCACGCAAAACACTCTCAATCATACCACTCCAACTACTCATCGGACGTCCACGCAAACGTATACCATCAAAATCATTCAAAGAAATCTTTTTAACCAAACGTTCATTAGACATACGCTCAACATGTCCGAACCATCTTAACTGACTAACACCAACTTTTGCTACAACATTAATAAATGTGCGTACGACACGTACGAATTTTACTTATTATCAACATCGTCATCATTTAGCTACATTGTATAATAATGTATTGTTTGGTTAGTTATATAATAAAGTTACGAAAGATCGACGACTATACTTCGCTAAAAGAAAATAATTCAATAAAATAAATAAATATTTTAGTAATGAAATATTTTGTACCTACTTGTCTATTGTTGAATATATTAAAATGTATTTAGGTCTGATTGTTTCAAGTGATATGTCATACATAACGATTGCAGTAACAGAAATATAGTGCATTATTGTAGTGATGTTCTTTGTCGACAAAGTTACTAATTCAGAAACCGCGCCATAATTAATTAATTATTTCTTAAAGCGTTAACTATACGCAAACTTTTATTGTTCGAAATATTTATATGCTTAAGGTATGATTTTTATTTATTATACATATAGTCAAGCCAAGCAAACAAGTCTCGTGGGTAGGCCGTGGTTTGTTGTCTCTGTATTCTAGAGGTACACTCAGTGTCAATAGTACTTTGACATATAAAATATATATTTTGAGGTTATGCGATAATTTCATTTTAAAAATACTTTAAATTATCTATAAAATATATGCCTACCTTATTTCAAATAAGATTAAGTCTTAAAAAAGACTGATTTTTTTATAAAGATGAGCAACAGCAGAGAAAATTAAGAAAAACAAACACGCGATAATCTGTCAGTTTGCTAGCTACTTTTACTTTTGTTACGGAATGTACAACGGCGGCAGAAATTGTTTTTATTGGCTTAAACTTTAACCGCCACGAATTTTTAAAATTAGTTCGCATATTTTCCGATGGACTTGTTTGCTTGGTGGAGCTGTAATATAAATATAAGATGAATTTTTTATAACTTTAAAATAAATTTTATTTATTTTTGCAATAAATAATTGTAACTATTTTTATATCATGTATTTAGTGACAAAAGATATGATATATTGCACTTGTTTATAATTTTTTTTTTGAGGTAAGTTACGATAATATTTTATTAGAAATTACTAAAAAGAAATTACTGGTAAATTAAACATCATTAATTTATTGCTTATAAGAATTTGTGTTGCTATTATCAATTTGATTAATATTTATCACTTTGAAGAATAAAGAAGCATGTATGAGAGCTATCATTGATACGAACGTGGCAAAAGTGTACACTTGTATACGAACATAATCCGTTCTAAGACTTTATTCGTAAACCGAAATTTTCGTTAACCGATCATCCTCATAATATTGCCAGATTTTCTAATATTTTTTAATTTACTTTTTTTATAAGGGGTTCAGAAACGTTTGTTATCCGAACATATGTTTGTTGTCTGAACAGAAAAATCTTTCGTGAAAGTGTTTGTTGTCCTAATTGTTCGTTAACCAATCCAATCACCTACTGTATTGATTTCTGATGTGAATGAGCTAGTATTACATCGTGTTATGTATGGGTATATGTATCAGGCACTTATTACAATCTTGGAACGATCGGATCGGGTTATATCTCGAATTCATTACAAGAAATAAATAATAAGAATAAACGAAATAAAATCGTGTACTAGTTGGTAATATTACTTGGACCTGTTAGGCTTGGCATAGCATCTTATCTAACGGCAGTGAATCGCTATCAGCAATCGGGTCAGGTGATTGCTACGCCCCAACAGGGCATCGGCATAGTGGCGCAACATTAGCACCGCTCCGCATTGCACATGCAAAGACTGCATTATCATCTGTCGGGGTGGTTCTGGTGCAATCCTAAATCAAGCACTGCTTAGTGCCCCGCCCCGCCTGTCCCTGCAGCTCCGAACCGATCTCTCTCTCTGTCTTTCTGTGTTTTTGATCTGCTCTGCATTTTGAACTCTCTTGATATTTGCCATGTTTATATGTTATCGTGTTAATTTAATGTTTAAATTTTACTAGTCATATTTACAGTTTTTATTTGTTTTGAATAATTTTGTGTACAGGAAATTTAATGCTTTTTTATTACTATAATAATAGTATATTTTAAAAATCATAATGTATATTTAACGCATTTTCTGTTTTTAATCTTAGAAACAGCAAAGTTGATATTTAAACTTATTCTTCTGGTACTGAATCGAATGTCTCACTTTATTTTGAGATTATTTTGCAAGTACACCAGAATCTGTAAGAGGGAAAGGTATCTGACTAAGTTTGTCGTAGCTTAAGTTAATCAGTATTAGTCTGAAAAGAACTAAAATCTTGGTGAATTATAGGTAAAAAGAATACAGCTATTATCTAGAATTCTATGTTGTTTTTGATAGCTAGTTTAAATTAAATTGAATATAAGAAACTAAAAAATTAATTTGTATGTACTTACCATAATATTTTCTGTATTAAATAATTTTTCTGTAATAATAGCTACAAGTACTAGACCTGTTTCACCAGTACCTGACACTTTAACACCAATTTTAACACCAAGTACAAAGCCGCCAAGTGTGTCTTCAAATAGTGTTGTCAGTGTTACAAGTTCGTCATCGTCTTTAGTTAGTTCTACGCCTAATTCCAGACCTGCTGTTACAACAACGCCAACATCTGCTAGTGCAAAGGTTAGTTACGATTTTTATTTGATTTGTTTTTAAATTCTGTGATATTATTTTTAAAATACGATCATTTTTTAATTGACTAAATTAAAATAGAAATACTTTTTCTACCGAATTGGTTGAGCTTTTTACATACATACATACATACATACATACATACATACATACATACATACATACATACATACATACATACACAATCACGCCATGTACCCAAAAGGGTGTGGCACAAACTCTTTTTATCATCCCGAAATCAGTCGCCTCCAAACATTCCTATCTAAACAAGCAACTTTTGCTTCATCCACATTCATAATTCCTCTCATACATGCTCTTTTATTCCTACTACTTGGAAAGTTTCGCTCACGCAAAACACTATCAATTATACCACTCCAACTACTCATCGGACGTCTACGCAAACGTATACCTTCAAAATCATTCAAATAAATCTTTTTAACCAAACGTTCATTAGACATTCGCTCAACATGTCCGAACTATCTTAACTGACTAACTCAAAAAAGAAAGATTAAATTAAGCACTTCTACCAACCATATTAATCTAATTTTATTGGTTAATATGGATGAATTGATACTTACATTTTTATATCTGTTCTCTATTAAAAAGTTGCAAAATAAAAAGAAAATTACTAACTTAAAAAGTTGATGAAAAATAAAATCTCAAAAATACCTTCAATACTCCTGATTTTTATACTGTTTCTTATTTTAGTAAACCAGTGATGGAGTTAAAATAAAGATGAAGAGAAATATTAAAAATTTATTTTATATAATAACGTCTTAGCACTTTGTTAAATTTATTTAAAAACTTCGAAATTCATACGTATTTAGAACTTGGTGTCGCGTCGTGGTATATTGTATATATTATTTCCTTTCTTAGAAATTATGGGGTCAGTAAAAATCAAAAATAAAAGAAAATCTCTTAAAAAAAAAAACAAAATGTGATAAAAATTGGAAACTGGGAAAAAAATGGAAAGCGAGATAGAAAGAAATGGAAAGAATCAATAGGAGATTTATATTTACTTTCTTTGCAGTTGACAAATTCACTTTTTTGTGTATAATTTCTATTTTTATCATTTTTTGATATTATGCATCGTATTATGTGTTAGAGAAGAATAAATTAAACATTTCACTTGCTTATTGTACTTGCAATTAGTAAATGGAGTTTATATAAATGTAATTATTTTTAAACGTTCATGAAAATAACAACTTTTTTGCGCGTAATTTGATTTCCAATGTTGAAAAGATTGAATATTGGAAATAAATCTGAAATGTTGTAGTAAGAAATTACAATTTGATTAGAAAATTTAAATTAAGGAATGTGTTTGTTTTTGCGTTTTATTAGGAGGCGTATGTCATGCAAAGAATATCGGAACTTCAACGCGAAGGCCTTTGGACTGAAAGACGATTACCAAAAGTTCAAGAAGTCCAACGATGTAAATCTCATTGGGATTATTTATTAGAGGAAATGGTTTGGCTTGCCGCTGATTTTGCTCAAGAACGTAAATGGAAGAAAGCAGCAGCTAAAAAGGTATTTACTTCAAATTTATTTTTACGTTACTATTTATTGTTTGCATAAGAATAATTTTTCTCTGATGACGACTATACCGGTAATTGACGGTTAATAAACTTTCCATTCTATTATTAATCTTATGATTTCATTGTCATTTGTCTGAGATAAATTATTCAATAGTAAACATCTTCATTATTCTTTAATATCGAAACAAAAATTAATATTTGCTGTATTATCTTTCTAGTGTGCAAGAATGGTTCAGAAATATTTCCATGATAAAGCTTTAGCAGCGCAAAAGGCTGAGAAAGCTCAAGAACTACAACTGAAACGAATTGCTTGGTTTATTGCTAAGGAGATTAAAACGTTCTGGTCAAATGTTGAAAAGGTTTGTTGATGAATTAATTCATTATTTATGGCCTAATTAATAGCGTTACTAATTCAGTTGTATTTATTTAATTTGTGCAGCTGGTGGAGTTCAAGCAGCAAACAAGGTTAGAAGAAAAAAGAAAGCAAGCTTTAGATCAACATTTAAGTTTTATCGTGGACCAAACGGAGAAGTATTCTCAACTGCTTGCTGAAGGAATGAACAAACCGGGTAAGTTTTTTAATTATTCACTCATGTTTCTAATTAAGTTTACTCTAAATAAAGTCAAGCTTTTGATTTTCGAAGTTTTACTTACCTACTTTATATCTTTAGGTGATCTTAAAAACTGTTTCACAAAATTTTAATTACAAGATTTTAAACAAATTTAATATTATTAAGAGAGTAAATAATTTTTATTTTTTTAAATTTTATTGTGTTTACGTAAAATAGAAAACAGACATACATATCAGCCAGTGGCGCAACCAAGGGGGGGGGGGGGCGACGGGCCTCGGCCCCCCCCCAAAGCTAGCAGAATTAGCACAATTTTTATTCGTTTATTCATATATTCAGCAGTCACTTCCAATGCTACAATTATTTACCCCAAAATATTGAGCCAACATTAATTATTTTAAATTATTAATTATTCGATTCATGTAAGATAAAGTGGAAATCTGGTTAGTATTTGCTTTTTTTTTTGCTTCTCCAAGATAAAATTTTTGGGCCCCCCCCAAGACAAAATCCTGGCTGCGCTACTGATATCAGCTTTTGATCGTAACATAAAATTAATCTATGATGACGATTATACCGATCAGGAAGTGTTAATAAACTCTTTGATTTAGGTGGCATTTGTCTGAGAAAAATTTATTATTTCTATATATTTAAAATAATCAATATTTAGTTCTCAAAATGGGATTCGTTTGCTCTTTCAAGGTGTGAACGCAACGGACGCCAATCAAACAGCGAATTCATCTCGTCAAAGGACATCACGACGACAATCGGACGACGAGTTCTACCCGGAGAATCAATCCGACACCGACGATGAAGAAACAATCGCTCAAGCGGAAGCCGCCGATGAACCCGATAAACAATCGGAAGAACTAGCAGCATTGCAACGCGAATCCCAAATGGCACTAGAAGATTTTCTCAACGAATTGCCGAACGGCTATTTAGAAAATCGGCACAAAATTGTGTTGAGTGATAAAAACGATTCTAGTGATAGTGACGTTAGTGACGAACAAGAATCCGATGCTAAAAGTGACAATAAAGATAATAAACGTGCGAAAGATGATCATAAGAAGAAGAAGAGGAAGGATGAAGATTTCAAAGTCGATTCGGACGATGAAAGTGCGGATGATGAAGACACCATCAAGGAACAGGAGAAGGCTGAGAGAAATGTCGATCACGAACAAGAACTCAATGATCTGCAGGTAATTTTTTTCCATCTGGTTTATAAAACTCAGTTAAATACGCGATTAAATTGTCAACTGTTTTCGTAACTGACTCTTAATCTCTACTAATGATAATAAATAATACTACTGATAATAATATTATTAATTGATTTATATAAAATAAAAAATATTATATTTTTTAACTGGCTCTATTTTCTTTAAAAACGATAATTAATGTACCGAAAAAATACCTAAGATATAATATCCTAAGTAGAATAATATATATTTTTTTGAATTTTTTTGTATTTTGGAAAATAGAGAAAAAAATGTTTTTCCAAAAAAAAAAACACATTTTTTGCTTTTTTTGGCTAAATTATAAATACGAAATAGTTCAAAAAAATATATATTATTCTACATAGGATACCTATTATATCTCAGTTATTTTTTCGGTACCTTTAAGATTGTTTTAGTAGAAACTAGAGCCAGTTAAAAAATATACTATTTTTTATTTTATATAAATCAATTAATAATATTAAATTTATTATTATTTATTATTATTATTTATTATTTATATATATATACCGGGTGTCTACTTTTTTTTTGTTACATAGGGAATACAATGCTAAAATTTTCATTTGGTGATAAATTTTCCCCTAATTATTATAGAACAAAAGTACAAATACAAAAGTTGTTTAGAATTCAAAAATGCATCAAATGATGCCAAATTTATCAATATAGGATGTTCCGATCAAGAATTAGAAGCAAATTAAAATTTCCATTTTTGCGCTCTTTACATCAAAGTGCCATGGAAATTAAACAAATAATTTCATTTCTTCTGGAGTTTGAGTTTGACAGATCGTATTTATTTTATTGTTACGTTCTGTATTATTATCATTATTATTGAAAATAATGAATAAACTTAAGGTAAATGAAAAAGTTCAGTGCGTAAAATGGTATTTTACTGGAAATTCGATACGACGAGTAAGAGATTTATTCAGCGCTTTCTTTGAAAACCGTCCCATACCTTCCGCTATGACTATTCGTAGGATAATTAAACAATTCGAAGAAACTGGAAGTGTGTTAAAACGTTGTAAAAATTGTAGAAAAATCAACGCAGAAGATCAGGAGGAGAATTTAAATCAAAATGCAATTAAAGAAAATACATTGAATATACTTTTGTGTGTAACGGAAAACCCAAATGTTAGTGTGCGTCAACTTGGTGCTGAATTAAATTTGCATCCTTCAACAATACATAAGGTACTAAAAAATGAAAAATATCATTCTTATAAATATTCCACGCACCAAGAGATATTTGAAGCGGATAAAATGGCTAGAAGCGAATTTAGTAACATTATTATGGAAAAATCCAATTTAGACAGAAACTTCTTGAAATCTATTTGTTTTACTGACGAGTCTACGTTTACTTTACACGGCGAACCTAATACACAAAACTTTAGAATATGGAGCCAAACAAATCCTCATTTAATGGTAGCAACACGTACCCAATATCCAGAAAAAGTTAATGTATGGGCTGGAATTTTTGGCAGGTGTATAATTGGGCCATTTTTTATTGAAAATAATTTAAACAACGAAAAATATTTGGATATGTTGCAAAATCATATTGGTCCGCAGTTAGAAGAGTGTGCAACTCAAGATAATGTTGTCTGGTATCAACAAGACGGATGTCCGGCACATTACAGCTGCAACATTAAATTATATTTGGATCAATGTTTTCCAAATTCATGGATTGGTAGAGGTGGTCCAATTAATTGGCCAGCTAGATCGCCCGATTTAGCACCGTGCGATTTCTTTTTATGGCCATATTTGAAGGAGAAAATTTATAAACGACATATCAAAAATCTTGTTGATTTGAAAAATGCCATTGTTGAAGAGTGCAATAATATAACACAAACACAATTAAGCTCTGTACGTCACGAATTTTATAACAGATTAGGTTATTGTTTGGCAGTTAATGGCGATTTATTTGAACATTTAATTTAAATTGTTAGTTTCGTTTTTGTTCTCCTATATCTTGTATTCATGAATTTTTCTGTTTTATAGGTATATTGAATATTGTAATAAATAAAGAAAGTTTTACGGAGTTCAGCTATTTACTATTTATTAAACTCTTATCCGACGTTTCACTGCACAACTTACAGCATCCTCAGGGATAAGTTTAAATTATTATAATAAATATATTAGGCATAATGCCAGTCATCTAATTCAAATGTATTGTTTTTATAACTTGAAGTTAATAAATAAATTAAACAATTACTTAAAATTATAATGGAGACATTCACAATTTAAAACCACAGCTAGTACGTAGTGTACAGCCGAGTAAAATACCCTTTCATTGTAATAAATAATAAATACTTAATACTTTTTATACTTAATAGCTTTTCATTTACATTAAGTTTATTCATTATTTTCAATAATAATAATAATAATAATAATAATAATAATAATAATACAGAACGTAACAATAAAATAAATACGATCTGTCAAACTCAAACTCCAGAAGAAATGAAATTATTTGTTTAATTTCCGTGGCACTTTGATGTAAAGAGCGCAAAAATGGAAATTTTAATTTGCTTCTAATTCTTGATCAGAACATCCTATATTGATAAATTTGGCATCATTTGATGCATTTTTGAATTCTAAACAACTTTTGTATTTGTACTTTTGTTCCATAATAATTAGGGGAAAATTTATCACCAAATGAAAATTTTAGCATTTTATTCCCTATGTAACAAAAAAAAAGTAGACACCCGGTATATATATATATATATATATATATATATATATATATATATATATATATATTAGGGTGGGTCGAAAAAAATAGATTTTGTTCTCTAGGGTCTAAAATGAAAGAGTTCCATCCAAAAAGTTGTGGAGATGTGCTGAAACATTTTTCTGATGAAAACCCAGGCAGCACCGAGCACCTCAAAACGCCGTTTTTTGCACTTTTTTTAGATTCTGGTCAATAACTTTTTTCAATTTCCTTCAAATTGGCTGAATTTTTTTTCTGGTATTCCCTTACTTTTCCTCTTTGTTATCAACGACATTACAACAGTAATCTCGAATAAATGTTTACTTTTCGCTGATGACCTTAAGCTATTCCGTTCCATTGACTCAGAAAATGACTGCATATCTTTGCAGGAAGATATTGACAAAATCAATACTTGGTGCACGGCTAATAAACTTTTCCTTAATATTGACAAATGTAAACTATTATCATTTACCAGAAAGAAGAACGTTATAACTTATTTATATTATATTTCTAATAATTCAATAACTCGCGTTAACTCGACGAAAGATTTTGGTATTTTCTTTGACTCTAAGTTAAGATTCAATGTTCATATTGATTGCGTTACTAAAGCTGCTTATAAATCCTTAGGATTTATAATTCGAAATACTCGTACTTTTTCTTCTAACATAGCTATAACAACTTTGTATTTTGCACTAGTACGATCTAAGCTGGAATATGGCTCCATAATTTGGAACCCTTTCTATGTTATTCATATCGACTCTATCGAAGCTATACAACGTCGCTTTCTAAATTTTCTTTACTTTAAAGCTTTTGGATTATATTCTTTTCGTACTTGTTCTTATTTTCAACTTCTTTCAACTTTCTCTTTTAACAGTTTGCGTTTACGTAGGTCTATGATATCTATAATATTTTTTTTTAAACTTATAAACAATCTCATTGATGATTCTCAATTAGTTTCTTTACCTAATTTTCGTGTTCCTTCATTTTCTTCCAGGCAAACTTACATTTTTTATCTTCCTACTATCTAAACTAATATTCGTCACAGCTCACCTGTCTACACTATGTGTTATTTATTTAATTGTCTTGTAGATTGCAATGGTATCTTTTGTTCCTCTCTGTCTGCTTTTAAAAAATCTGTTATTTTCAGTTTATTAGCATTCTTCGATTACTCGTGATTTACTTTTGTCAATTTGTTTGTATATCTTACTTATATACATGTTTATCTTTGTATTTTACTTTCTAGTTGTATTTTACTCTGTAATTGGGCCCTGGCTTGTAGAGTAAACGGTATTAAATAAATAAATAAATATATTGTAAATGTGTTCTAATTATAAGAAAAAATTCATATAAGGTAGGAAACTATTTTACGCGAAATATGATTTCGCGCGTAAATTTGAAAAAATTTCGCCTGCTTTTTGGTCTCGACTTTGGAACTCCTAATAAGGTGTTCCAAAGTGTACAATAAAAAATACTTTGAAATTTGTTTGTTTATTTTTTTTTCAAGTGTCATTTGTATATTTGCTATTTGTATTTTATCTTGATGCAAGTCGTCTCAATTTGTAGAGTGCATGTTTTAATTATTATTTTTTAATTGAAATGTGTTTAAAGTCGAAAGAAAAATTGAAGAATGATGTGAGAAAACAGTAAACATCAATGGCCATGTGTGTCAGTATATCGAAAGTTAAATGAAATTATATTGTTTGTAGACTGAAGGCGATGATGATCATTTAATCAATGATGTGTCCGCCATTGCCGAAAGCATACAGCCGAAGGGCAATACTTTGTCTTCAACATCTGTTGTCACGCCCATACCATTTCTACTCAAGCACAGTCTGCGCGAATATCAACATGTTGGTCTCGATTGGTTAGTAACCATGTACGAGAGGAAATTGAACGGCATTGTTGCCGATGAAATGGGTCTGGGCAAGACAATACAAACGATTGCGTTACTGGCTCATCTAGCATGCGAAAAAGGTCAGTTTCTTTTATATTTCTGGATTGAATAAATAAGACTGTACTAGTTTAATTGTTAAAATTGTTTCAATTTCTATCATTCATATGCGATATTTTTAGTTTCTATTTTGTGTATTATATTTGAAAATTATTTTGAGTCATAATAAATAAATTCCATGATGATAATATACAATTCATTCAATTATTAACATTGTGATTGTTTTCGTGGCATTTGTCTGAAAATTTATTACAACTATTTGATTTTGTTGTTAATAATTTGAAAGTATAAACAGTTATTGAAAAATTATTTCTATTGTATAGGAGACTGGGGTCCTCACTTGATAGTAGTGCCAACATCTGTAATGTTAAATTGGGAAATGGAATGTAAAAAATGGTGTCCAGGTTTGAAAATTTTGACGTATTACGGCACGCAAAAAGAAAGGAAATTAAAACGAATCGGATGGACGAAACCGAATGCGTTTCATGTCTGCATAACATCGTACACACTTGTCATTCAAGATCATCAAAGTTTTAGACGGAAAAAGTGGAAGTATTTGATTCTCGACGAAGCGCAAAATATTAAAAATTTCAAAAGTCAGCGATGGCAATTGCTCTTAAATTTTCAAACGCAACAGTAAGTTTTTTGGAAATGATTTTATATTGGAGGGTTAGCAAATTGAAACAATTATATTTAATTTTAGACGTCTTTTACTTACGGGTACACCACTTCAAAATAATCTGATGGAATTATGGTCCCTAATGCACTTTCTTATGCCCAACGTATTTCAATCCCATCGAGAATTTAAAGAATGGTTCGGTAATCCCGTGACCGGAATGATCGAAGGAAATTCGGAATACAATGAAAGCATTATAAAAAGACTGCATAAGGTATATTTCTATTATTTTTGAAAAGAATATTTCAACTAAATTCTAGATAAATATAATGAATCTATGATGACGACTATACCGTTTGTTGAACGTTAATAAACAATACATTCATATTATCAATTAACTTTATGATCTTTTTGGCATTTGTCTGAGATTATGTAAAAGAAAATATATTAGTTATGGTAATTATTTGATGTAAATTAGATCACATATTTTGCATTTTTTAATTTGATTTTATACTAGGTTTTACGTCCATTTTTACTACGAAGATTGAAGTCTGAAGTAGAGAAACAAATGCCTCAAAAATTTGAGCACGTCGTTCTATGCCGCTTATCCAAAAGGCAAAGATTTTTATACGATGATTACATGTCCAGAGCAAAGTAAGTGTATTTTGAAATTATTGTTTATTATTTCTGTTAATAATTACGAATTTTTTTAAATTGTATAACTATATTTCAAAAATACGTACAAAAAATATTTAAAGATATATTCCTAATCATTTAATTTTCTAATTTGTTTATTATATAAAATCTAATGTTTTATAATGATCAAATATAAATCATCTATCTAGTGAAAATGTTACTGCCAGATTATCTGTTTTCAAATTTAAAACAGCATTGTCGATTAGTTATCAACATTGTTAATTGTTGATTTAAATTTTGCACCAGTTACAGCATGTTTATGATTCTCATTATCATAAACTTACTAGATGCTTTTGCAACATTACTAATAATACATTTACTACCAAGTGACACACATACACTCGTATGTCTTAAGTAGTATGACGCGGCAGTTCCGATTAAAAAAAAAATAATTTAGTTTGTAATTTAATCTGTCTCTGTGAAAACGAAATTTAAATAATATCTTCCTTCCACTCGTTTATTCATTTTAAGAACAAAGTGTTGATGAAAGATAGAATAATAATTCTCAGCTTGTGATTGGCTGAAATTTGTAGCAAGTT
This sequence comes from Clivina fossor, assembly GCA_963966155.1. Lineage (NCBI taxonomy): Eukaryota > Metazoa > Arthropoda > Insecta > Coleoptera > Carabidae > Clivina > Clivina fossor. Next base: position 12,477,735 of record OZ014566.1, read on the forward strand.
TAAATTGGGAAAAAATATATGAAAATTTTGCTTGTTGAATTTGTCACAGCATATTTTATGTTTGAGGTTTATTTTGTTATTATTTTGACATAAAATCAGTTCTTTTTTAAATTTTTAATCCAGTTATTATTGTCCCTTTGTGATATATGTACGCAGATCGTAGTACAGTAGCGAACGTGTTTTAAAAAAAAACTAATGAAATTGATTGAAGATATAAATTACAATTGATTTATCTTACGCCGCGCCGCTTCTTGTTTTATTTTGCTTAGAACGAAAGAAACATTGGCCACCGGCAATTTATTAAGTGTGATCAACGTTTTGATGCAACTGCGAAAAGTATGTAACCATCCCAATCTGTTTGAAGTACGAGCAACCGTCTCACCATTTCGTTGTGAAGGAATTCGTTACCTAATCCCGTCAATAGTATATTCGGCTTTCGATTACGATATGTATAGGCATGTGAATTTAGAAACGCTGTATCTACGAATCATCGACATGGAATACAATCTGAGTGCTTACGCTGCGTATAGAACGTGCAGGTACAGAGCGCCTAAGAAGCTGATAGAAACGATCGATGATGTTGCTGAACCACCTCCACCTTGTCCGAAAGGTCTGGTGTATATGCGGGTTAAACTGGGCGAACCGAAAACTTCCGCTAACCAACAATCACCAAGAATCGGCCAACAACAGATACGAGCTATTTCTACTATACCTACAAAAACTCTAGCTACATTGGGAGTTAAAATTGCGCATTCGCCTATTCAGCAAGGTTAGTTTTTATTTATTTATTTTTTTGCTATTATAAATTAATAGATTTTTTTTTATAATTAAGAATAATTATTATTTTTAAAATAATTGATAAAGTGATGATTGTTAAAATGTATAAATAAATATTTGTAGATATAAAATTTGAAAAAGCTGTTAAGACTTTTTTTTGTGGTGGATTTATTTTTTTTTAATCGAATGAGTTTCATTACATTATTAATTTTTCCAAAATTTAAATCGTTAAAGAAATGTAATTATTGGAAATATTTTTCTGCAGGAGTTAAATTACGTGTAGCAGGACCGACAGGTGCTCGTCTGCAAGGATATTCCGTACAAATTGTATGATACAATTTGTACGGAATATCCTTGCAGAGGAGCAGTTTGTATCACATCCTGGAGGAGGAGTTAAATGTATGTTATATAGTTTTTTTGTTTTGTTTTAGGCCCAGTTTCATAAACGATAAATAAATTTACTTCAAAAGTAAATTGTATTCTCTTGCTAAATATCTTTAAAAACAAATTTTATTTCAACAATTTACTACCAGATTATTAATAATAATAATAATAGCAACTATTTTTTAAAACCACTAGATTAAATTGATTCACTCTTTTTACTATGAAAATCTAGAGAGTAAATATATTTACTTCTAAAGTAAATTTAACTGGCTTTTATGAAACCGGGCCGTAGTGTTACATAAAAAAATTGCTTCATAGTATTACAATAATTTCATGATGACAACTATACCGGCTTTACAAAGTTAATTACCTAATTAATTTTATTTTGCATTATAATTATTTTTGTCGTAAATAAATTAATGACGATATAATCGGCAATTTTTCTAATGATTGTAATTTGTGTAGTAGCTATTCCAGTAGCTGCTCTATCAACTGCAGCAACTCAGTCTTTAACAACGCCAACGTTAAATCTAGCTACTGTAAGTGGTGGAGTTCTAAAAACAGCTAGCGGGGATCAACGCGTGTCCGTTCCGGGTTTTTCCCAAATAGTCCAAACAAATCTCGGTAAACACATTCTGTTAATGCAAAATGCGAGTTTTCCACAAACTTCTGTTAGCAGCACAACCACGGGTATGTGAGATTAAAATTAATTTCAATTTCTTTTTTTTACATAATAAATCTATAATAATTCTATGATGATGACTATACCGCTTTTGAAAATTATTTACTACTCCATTATATTAATTTTATGATTTTGCAAAGGCATTTGCCTGAGAATTTTTTTTGACTTGTAAAAAAAAATTAAACGGCTTTAGGTTGTGTATTAATATTTATTAATAATCGACGTACTCAACATACGTCTTTATCAGGAAAAAAGATACAAATGAAATTTACAGTAAATATAACGTAGAAACAAGTTACTAGGTAACAAAATACAAGTAATTAGATTATAAAATTTATAGATTTTTAATTAATCGAAGTTACTAGTCAGACTGATTGATGTTATCTTTTTCTTTATAAATTTCTATTGCTTCTCTAATCAATCTGCTGTTAATATTGATGGGTCTTGCAATTATTACAGTATCTTCTGAAAGATTTTTTTACTATATTATTTCCATTATTTTTGTGTTTGGTATAATTTAAAATATAAAAATTTATTTATAATAATAGTAATTAGTGAAAATTTTTTTTATTTGGTTAAAACTTTTATCTTCGATAATTATTTGTTTTATTCTGCTCTGTACTAACCTAAACTATCTTCATTTTTCATCGAAATTGCCTATTAAAAAAAAGTTATCTAATGTTTCATTATTTTTAAATATTATTTTGACATACATGATTTTCTGAAATGATTAACTATTGAAATATATTTTTTTCTTTAAATTTCTATTGAAAATGTTTTAGTTGGAATTTTATTGTAAATTTAATATTTATTTCAGTAATGACAAGTAGTGGGCAATGTTTGACAGTGTTATCAAAATCGGTAACTGGCGTAACAACTCAGGGCTCTGGAACACCTAATAAAATCGCCATAGTTAATTCGAAGACAAGTGGATTATCACAATTATCGACAATTAGCAGCAGTTCATTATCGTCACAGCAAATACATACTAGACAATCCAATACAACTCTAGATAAAGATGCCAAACATGGAACTAATGACACATGTAAAGTGAGTCATTTTTATTATGTTATTTTTTTTTAAATTTAAATTGACTAGATATTATTTTTGTTTATAATAAATACTGTAAAGTCGAAGAACAAATAATTTTGCCACCAGAAGTTCGAAAAAATTAAATGATAAAATTAATAAAATTAATACCAGTAGAATTTAAAATCGATGAGTTTTTTGTTGGCTTAAAGTTATGACTTAAGTTTGTATTACTTATCTTTGTATGTAACAATAAATTTTTAATTTATAGAACATTTGAGTTTTTTTTTTAATTTAAACTTCAATAAATTTATTTTAAGTATTTTATAAAAATCAATTTAAAAGAATTTAAATGTATTTATTTAGGTCTATGATGTAACATTTATGTACTCAAGAAGGTTTATTAATTTTTAATTGGCCTAATGAGTTTTTAAAGGATTTATCTGAGAATTATACACATATGAGAACAATTGAAATTGATTTTATAATATTTTAGTTTATAAAAATAAATATATAAAAAAATTGGTTAATTCTCGTAGCATGATTGGAATGAAAAACAGATCAACAAACGACAGGCAAAACTTTCCCTATTGCATCGGCTAAACGAATGGAAATGTCATGCGAGTCCGATGTACGGTCAGGATTTGCGTGATATCGTTACCATGAAAAGTCGACCGTCAGCATCGTGGACGGGTGCTTACGTCATGTTCGAGCAAGTTGCCAAAGGTGAAAAACTGTGGGAACACGCTGTTGTTCTAAGGCAATTTGTTAAAACCCCCGAAAAATTAGTGGACGATCTTAGAGACATGTTTTCCAGGTAAAGATACATTTTCTTTTCTTTTTTTTTTAATTTAGAGCTAAAATATATTTATTTACCTTTCTAATTCGTGGTCTTCTTATATAATTTTATTAGTTCACAATTAATGAAAAGGGAGAGTAAATTGTTTCCATTTTATCTTAAAATTTAATTTATTGTAATTAGTTTCTTTTTAATGGAAATCATACATTTGCAACAATAAAATAATTGTTTTATCAAATCGAATTTACAAGTTTTGTCTTCACTTACAGATTTGTGTTTTGTGTGGCTGCGGTATCAGCACAACCTCCGTCCTATAGGGTGTTAAATCCACCCCAGTGGAAATATTGGGGTGAGAAACGAAACGAGTACATATTGACGCGAGAAATGTCAGCAAGATGTGCATTATTGCATCCAATTGCTTCTGCAATGTGTACACAATTTCCTGATCCAAGACTGATCCAATACGACTGTGGTAAGTTTTTCGTATTTGAATTTTGGTTATTATTTTCTTCTTCATCTCGTCTAATGAAAATGCGTTGTGTATTTTAGGTAAGTTACAGACGTTGGACTTATTATTAAGAAGACTGAAAACAGAAGGTCACCGAGTTTTAATTTTCACTCAAATGACAAGAATGTTAGATGTTTTAGAAGCCTTTTTAAACTTCCATGGACATATTTATCTTCGATTAGATGGTACAACTAAAGTTGATCAACGACAAGTATGTTTATTTTTAAATAAATTTACAATTTAATTAAAAATAATGCTCTTTTTGTTTGTTAGTTGTTGATGGAAAGGTTTAACGGAAATCCAAAAATATTCGCTTTTATTTTATCGACACGTTCTGGTGGCGTTGGTATCAATTTAACGGGCGCTGACACCGTTATTTTCTACGATTCCGATTGGAATCCAACTATGGACGCCCAAGCTCAGGATCGATGTCATAGAATTGGTCAAACTAGAGACGTTCATATTTACAGGTTAGTACAAAAATATCTACTTGAAATTTCGACGATGACGACAATTCGGTGATGACGACTATACCGATTTAGAAAGTTAGTTATCAATCCATTCAATTAACTTTATGAATTTTATTATGGCATTTGTCTGAGAATTTATTATAAAAGAAATCTTAAAATAAATAAATAGCTACCTTTCCTAATAACCGTATTTATTGTTTGAAAATATATAGTGTTTTAATTGTTTATTTAGGTTGGTAAGTGAAAAGACAATTGAAGAAAATATTTTGAAGAAAGCGAATCAGAAACGTATGCTGGGTGATTTGGCCATTGAAGGTGGTAACTTTACAACTGCATACTTTAAGAGCGTAAGTAATTTTCATTATAATTATTTTATATTATACTTACCTTTCTTATTCAAGGTGATCAAACGTAAAATTTGTTAGTTCACCATTTTAGGAAAGGAGATGAACGTGTTGCCATTTTATTTGCAAAATTAATTGTTCTTATAATTAGTTTTTGTAAATGTAATTAAAATCGGATCGGATATTTAAATATAATTGTATTACTTTCTTACAGACAACGATTCAAGATCTCTTCAATGGGAATAGGAACGAGGATGACGCAAACGTTCGCATATCGGAAACCGAGTCAACGGCTAGTGGTGGTGCTGCAGCTGGCACTGAAGATCGAGCAGCTCTTGGTGCACTTGAAAATGCTTTGGCCGCCTGCGAAGATGATCAAGATGTTCAAGCAGCACGAACAGCTAAAGCCGAAGCTGTTGCTGATTTAGCCGAATTTGATGAAAGTATACCACTTGAAGAGCATGAAAAAGAACCGGATATTAGTAAAGCCGAGATAGAATTACAGAATCTTATCAAACAAGTAAGAAAAAATTATTTTATTCATATACAATTACGTTACGTTACGAAGACTAGAGGTGTTTATATTTACAAATCGGTGATGACGACTATACCGACTAAGAAAGTTAGTTATCAATCCATTAAATTAACTTGATGAATTTATTAATGGCATTTGTCTGAGAATTACTCTAAAGGTTATTTAAACTATAAAAACTATATGCATAATAACCGCGTTTCAAATTTTTAAATTGATTGTCCATAATGATATCGTTTGTGATTTGATTTTGAACAGCTAACACCAATCGAACGGTACGCGATGCGTTTTGTGGAAGCAACCGAAGCAGCCTGGTCCGCGGAGGAGAACCGATTGGCACCTCTGCGTCAGGAGGAGGAACTTCGTAGTAGGACGCAAGCGGATGATGCCGAGTTGCTGACATTCTCTAGGGACGACGCAATCAATCAGGTTGGCAATTGTCGTCGTAATGATTCGTTATCTGGTCGTAAAAGAGCAGGTGGGCGACGTGCGGGACGCCATTCTGTTACGCCACGGTTTAATAAATAATTTTAATTGAATAAGTAAATATTTATATTCGTTTCTTGTTTTTTAAAAGAAAAAAAAAGTACTACTGTACTTTCAGGTAAAATAGATAAACTCTAATGTAAATTATTTACCTGTATACTGACTGCCTCAACTAGTAATTCCAGGCGAGATGCAAAATTGAAAATAATGCCACAAGGAAGAACTTTTAAGAGAATGTGTGATCTAAATTATAATTTAATAAGTACATATTGAAACATATTGAACATATTGATTTAAGTATCGAACAGTTATTTGACTGCCAAGTTTGAATGTGTATATAATTATCAAATAGTTAATTGAAATCGTTCAATAACGATTATTTTTTTTACTCGATATATCGATATAGAAATTGTTTTAGTTAATAGTTCGTCGAAAACAGTTTGAGAGCCACCACTTTCCCCACGCCCCTGTTTATATTTATGATTCATTTCTTGTTCGACAGTGAACGCGTTCTCATTGTTTGATATCAGCATTTTTCAGATCTGTTTTGATTTTTCTTTGTAGATAATAATTTTTCATCATATTTTTTCAATACAGTAATAATATCATAAAAATAGTTATTTTGCAAGAATATTTCTAGTTTTTGTACATAAAATTATTTTGTACATTTATATTTGTTTGTAGCCTGCGTGCACTGCATACGTAATGGTTTTAATAAATTTTTGTAATGATTGTGAATTGTTTGATAAAATATAGTATTATTATATAAAGGTGTGATTTTAAAAGTTTGACGAACACTAGAAATATATTTGCATATTAAAAGTTGTTTATTTGTTCTTTTATTTTTATTTAATATATTGAAATTTAGACACAAATTAACTGAGAAACTAAAAATTTATATGTAATAATACGTTCTAGTATTATTAGTAAAAATGTAGAAATATCTCTTCAAGAAATAAAACAAAATCGAACGAATGAACAACTTGTCATTACATTTGGACATTCGATTGTTTCATTTTTAAACTGTACTATTTATTATAGTCTTTCCGATTTATATTTGTACGTATTCCTAAAAATAAACAAAAAGTGAATAAATTGAGAGTTTCCCTTGCTAATAAATGGTGTTTCGTTTCTTTAAAAAAAAAAAAACTAGACTGAAAACATTTTATATGTCCTAATGTATTTTTGAAAAATTGCTTTAAAAGGTACATTCATTTATAATTTATTGCCAAATTGAAATATATATATATATATATATATATATATATATATATATATATATATATATATATATGTATTATTTGAACAAATTCTGTTCGTTACTGCAATATAATTTGATTTGGAAAGAAATTTGATTAATAATCAATAGATTTTAGGATATTATTTTTTAGTTTCTTACTGTGCACTGTGCATTAATTTAAGAAAATTTCTAAACTAACTACTTCGGTCATGTTAAAATGTAGCCGGTCTTGACAGAATGTGTAAGGGGAACCGGGTTTTGGTGCCGTCAGTATTTTGGTTAAAAGATCTAGCCCTGATTAATTATTATTTCTATTGCACAGGGTACCAAATCATGAAGGCTCCCTAGAAGCCCTATAGCACCTGGCTAATAGCAAGGGGACCCCCCAATGTTATTTACTTTTTGATGCAGTGTAATATCATGGTTCAGTTTCTAATTTTTCATAATTGTTTTATTTATATAATGATAATATTTTTAATTTTATCATAACTTTTTGAGTCAGTAAATTATCGGAAATTTTATTATTTTTATTAGTTTTTATTTTAAAAATGGTGAATCCATTTTTAAAATATTTAGAAGTGCGCTTACTTCTGCATCAACTTGAAATGGTTTGTACACAGTCGTCTTAAGGTTTCTGTAAGTAAATATTTATAATATGCTCTGCTCCTCTAACTCTTTCCCTGAATTCTTTTTCATAATTTTTTGTTTTATTTTTTCCCAAACAGTATCTGTTTACGTAATACTACTTTCAGATTTGGCTGTCGGACAATACCAAGGAACAAATGCCGGTAAGTTTTTTTTTAGAAGTTTTAGAATTTATTTGTAAAATGCTAATTTACAATATTTTTAGTGGTTATTTTTTTTTAACACAATTTTACTGGATATTATTTAAAAAAATAATAGTGGATGTGTGGATCAATTGTTAGCTCTTCGTATGATTGTGGAAAAGTCACTTGTCAAAAATAAAAAAAGTGTTCTGCGGCTTTCTCGATTTAAGGAAAGCTTATGACAGAGTTCTTCGGGAAATCTCGTGGGATGTGCTTCGCGAGTACGGTGTTAATGGTAATCTTTTAGGAGCAATTCAAGCTCTGTATGATGGAAGTGTAGCTGCTGTACGAGTTGATGGTTGTTTCAGTGATTGGTTTCGTATAGATGTTGGCGTGAAACAAGGCTGTGTAATGTCTCCTTGGCTATTTAATTTATATGTGGATGTTCTTCTTCGGAAAGCTTTTTGTGGTAATGATGGTATACAAATAGGTGATTGTGTTGTACCTGCTTTAGCATATGCTGATGGCGTAGTTGTTTTGGCTGAATCTGAAGAACAACTGAGAAAGATGATTGATAGAATTAATGTTGTTGGTAAAGATATGAATCTTGTGTTGAATGTTGATAAGTGCAAAGTTTTAGTTTTTGAGAAGGGTGACTTGATGACTGAATGTAATTTATATATTGATGGTGCACGTTTAGAGTCGGTAGATGAATTTGTGTATTTGGGTAGTTTGCTGTCTAGAGATGGCCGTTTTGATCGTGAAATTGAAAGGAGAGTAAATGCTGGTTGTAAAGGTTTGGTGCTTTGGCAACTTTTGCTAGGAATGTAAATGTTTCCAAAGAAGCCCGTTTGAGTATATACTATGCAGTTTTGGTGCCTACGTTTATATATGGTAGTGAATGTTGGGTTTGGTTGCAAAAGCATAAACGAAAAATGACTTCCGTTGAAATGAAATTTTTACGTGGGGTATGTGGTGTAAATAGGAGAGATCGGGTACGAAATAGATTAGTGTATGATGAGTGTGAAATTGAAAAAATGTTATTGCAAAAGTTGGTGTTAGTCAGTTAAGATGGTTCGGACATGTTGCGCGAATGTCTAATGAACGTTTGGTTAAAAAGATTTATTTGAATGATTTTGATGGTATACATTTGCGTGGACGTCCGATGAGTAGTTGGAGTGGTATGATTGCGAGTGTTTTGCGTGAGCGAAAGTTTCCAAGTAATAGGAATAAAAAAGCATGTATGAGAGGAATTATGAATGTGGATGAAGCGAAAGTTGCTTGTTTGGATAGGAATGTTTGGAGGCGACTGATTTCGGGATGATGAAAAGAGTTTGTGCAACACCCTTTTGGGTACATGGCGTGAGTGTGTATGTATGTATGCATGTATGTAATAATAGCTCTATATTTAGTTTAGTTTATAATTATTTTTAAACATTTAAAATAACTCTAATTATAATGTTTATTGCTTTATAAATAACATTAATCAAAGATATTTATATAAAAATTTAGAGTATCATGTAATAGTATATTATTTAACGAGCAAATAATGGCACCTATAATGTACGAGGATGTTGTTTAGTCCACGAGCGTAACGAGGGGAATAAAACATCCTCGTAGGCATTGTAGGCATTATTTGCAAGTCAAATACTATACTTTATCTACAACTGCTTATATATTTTTAATATTGTACTTACTTATTCAAATCTATGATGTTAACAACAACTAACTAACTAACTAACTAACTACAACTGTCATTTTATTACTTTGACTGATAACTGCTGCCATCTGGCGTAGAGATATTTAGTTTGTTGATGTTGCTTAGCAACGAAGCGTGCGTACGGAAATCAAGTTAATAAAGATCGTTTCCTTATTTCCCTTGGTTAATAATGACTAATATTTTATTAACCTTGGTTAATAAAGACTAGTATTTTATTTCCCTTGGGCTATAAAGACTAATATTATTTATCTGATTTTATATATATAATGACCATATAACAAAGCAGTTGTAGATAAAGTAATATATTTACTATTTATTTATATTTAGTAAATACGTTATGAAAATGATAATGTTTATGTAAGTAGTGATCGATTGATATAAATATTTTCTTGGAAGAACTATAACAGGGTTTGGATTCATGTAAACACAAACACTTATTTAAATTAGCAAAACACAGGTCAATTTTAATCAAAGTACTAAAATAATGCATAAAATATAATTACAAATATAGTTTATAAACAACACAAAATGATTTTATCCATTATAATCACACAAGGTTACTTTCGGCGCAGTATATTTAAACTTGGTTACATTATTATTTTATTAAAATATTTTTGTTTTAGTTTCAAAGTCAACAATATCGTATATAAAATGTTTACTAATGTGACTAAAGGTACAAGATTATTAACTGTTAGCATTAAAATAAAAGATTTATGGAAGAATAGTATGTATTTAGTTGTCATTTATGTATTTATTTACTTTGTAAATTATTAGTGTGTAATGTAAATAAAAAAAATGTCTAGATGTGGGGTCCACCAACTCCTTCATCACAAAATTCAGATATCTATATCGATTATTCAATGGGATTTCTGTATGAAATGTCCGTAATGTCCGAAAGCCAATTACCACCCGTCTACGTGCGCAAGGAAACGAAACGTAATCGGCATGATGCCGGATTAACAATTGATAATCGGCGCTCTTTAAAAATGCCACCGAAAGATGATATTCAGTACGAACCACGTTCGTTATTTGATCGTCCTTCACCGGAAATGGGAAAAATGCGTCGTGAACTGAACCAGCAACGATATCGTGGAAATATAAGGCCGCAGCTACCGAAATCGGGACTAAAACTACCCACTGTCTCGAAAACGCAGTCAGATCCATCGTGTTGGCATTCCTGGACGATACATGAAGACATGGCGCTTCTGAAAGTTATACAAACGTTCCAAGGACTCCCGTTGAATTTGATGGTTGTCTCGCCGGGCCATATGCCTAATTGGGACTTTGCTGCTGATTATGTTAATTGTACAAGTATTACGTACAGGTCGCCCAAGCAGTGCAGACATAGGTTGGTTGAAACATCATGTGCATGTTATATTGCATTGTGCAATTTAATATGCAAGTTATTTATTATTAACCTGTAGTTTTTTGACGCGATTCAAAAGTAAAAAAAGGCAAAATTCTGCATTTAAGATAAGGATTAAAATAGTTAAGGAAAACTTAATTTTCTTTAAAATAAAATAGCTTTAAAGTTCTGTTGCATAAAAAAATCTCAGCTTGATTAACAGTTTTGTTCTAGGATCTCTATTTGTCGTGCGTGAAATATTATCTTCAATTTTTCTTACTAATAAATCAAATGTATTCTGATTTAGACGAAATCTTCTAACAAACTATGAATCTTCTAATTGATCCAAATAATTAGCCAACTGTATTTATCAGAGGTATATTTACTAGAATAAATTTATACCTCTGATAGTTATACCATAATTTATCCGTCAATTGTAAAAGCAAATCTAAGCGTATTTCAACTTGATTTATTACAGTGACAACTGACTTAGTAATATGATAGAAAATGATTTTTAAGCACCTAAATTTTTTAATTCAATTGTTTTAACAAGCCAGAATAATTTCGTTACATAACGTAGTAAACATTTTAACAAATTTTTATTAATTAGATTATAGAATATGTTTGATAAAACATTAAAAAAAAAACTTCTGTAATTGATTAGATACGAAACAGTGTTAATTTCAAGAGAAGAAGGAAAGATCTTATACGATACATCTAGTCGAAAAAAGAAAACGAAAAACATCTATAACAAATATCCCCAACAACAATTCAAATCGAATCGTCCGATGCGAACAGCACAATTGTATACGCAGGATAACAATAGTACATTTTCGCAGCTGATGATACAGCATTATGATTCGTTGATGCAAGTTTCCAATAAACGAGCTGTTACAAGAAAAGCTTCCACCAATCCAAAACATTCGGCCGTTTTAACCAAATACGGTATCGATTATGAGCATCCCCTGACGCCGGTAGATGTTGCTGCTAGACTTGCCGAACGTATCGCTAGCGAGAAACAGAAATTAGCCGAACAGCAACAACAGAAACGTCAATCGAAACAGTCTGCGCTAAGTCAATCGGCCGTATTGCAACCCGCTTTAATCGTGCCGGCGGCATCGTCTAATTCGCAAACGATCATCGTTTCGCAGCAGTCTGTTGCTGGTACGAGCGGTGCTGCAGTTGCTACCGTTACCGTGCAGGCATCGGGAGCACCGCCCACTGCTACACAAACTATTCGAACGCAACGTATTGTCTCCAATCCACGTCAGACCGGCATTGGCACTGTTACTAATGTTACTGGTAAGCGCTTCAGACTTATCAGTTTGTTGCCAAATTCAAATAGATAGTTTTCTTCGGCTAAGATTGTGATTGTGCAATAATATTCCGTTAACATGCAGTTGAGAAATGTTTCAGTTCGTTTTATATTCAATTCAAGCCAAGCGATACATCGAGAGTGCAGTGACAGGGAAATATTGTATGCCAATGTTTAGAATGATTTTTTGAACCGAGTTAAAACGTACGCAACGTGTTACACACAGTTTTCGATAACTTCTATAGCAAATAAGAATTCTACATTTACGTATGTCGTTTAGAATCATTAATTTAATATTGCACAATGACAGTCTTAACTAAGGAATACTATAGTTATTACCTATATGTTAAATATCGAATGAAACTCTTTACTGAACTCAATTTAATTAATTAACTAAAGTCAGACATAATAGATTTTTATTCTTCATTTTAAACTGTTTTTATTTGAATAAGAATAATTTTAGCTAATCTATGCTTGAATTCCATAGTAAAATGAAAATCTTACTCGTATTTTAAAAACAGAGTTTCGACGAATGATAATAAACTATAAATGCAAATGAACGAATTTAGTCTGCGATATGTTTTGCTTGGTACTAAGCAAAATGCTATTGTTTGGATTTCCGAACTAGTCATATTTGCATTATCTGAGTATTGTATTTTTCTGTTTGATTTTGATTTCGAACAAGATTTCAATTTTGCTGTGTAGTTAAGCTACTGCTTAGTGTGAATATATAAAAATATCAAATACTTTGCTAAATGTATTATTATTAGGGCTGGCATCAGGTCTAACTCAACGACTAATCGTCACCGGTGGTCAACCAGTTGTCTCGAAAACAACTGCGGCTGGTGTTACAGCAGCGACAGTAGCAACAAGTAAAGCAATCACTCAAACGCAACTAACACCAGCTCAATTGCATCTGTATCGGCAACAAGTTCTCAGAGAGCAGCAGCAACAACAGCTCCGAATACAAGGCATACAAGCGCAGACTGTTAAAGGCGTCTCGATTGGGAGCCAACCTGCCACTGTACAAGTGGCAGTCACGCAGGCTCAACAGAGAGCACAAGTATGTTTCTTTCTTTTGATACTTGATACTGATTTCTTTTTTAAATTTATCATTATTAATTTCAAATTTATTTAATTTATTAAAGTAAAATATATGTTTATAAATAGATATTTATTTTCATTGATTAGCAAAAAAAAATTCAAAACTATACAATTTTAAACTTTTTATTTATAATTTTCTTGAAAACTGTTCGTGGACTGAAATGTGACGTTGTCAACTAATAGTAACAATTTTTTTCAATTTTTCATAAAAAATAAAATAAAACTAAAAATGTACAAGTGTCCCATTATTATTAAATTAATTAATGACTTTATTATTACAAAAAAATCTAATTGTGCACATCTTACAAGACTTGTAGCCTTAAAAGATATCCTGTTTTTTTCTATTAAAAGGAAAATTTCATTTGCTAGAAATAAACAAGATATTTGTAACGCTACGAAATGTGCTTAGAATTACAGCGTTAATCAAAATAATGTTTTACTTAAACGCATTTTATTTACCTAATAAATGGAATAAAAACTACCATTATCGAATTTATTCTGAAAAATTTCATTATTATACGAGAAGGTTAATATAATTGTGTTTACGTTTTTAACATTTGTTTACGATTAATTTTCTGTTTTGTACGAATGATTTGTGTTTGTCTGTATGTAAATATGTGTTAACCCAAATTAATTAATTAACAATACTAATTAAACTTTGCGTTGATCACCACGGAAGTATTCGTTGCAGCGTATTATCAAACAGCCCGCAGCTATTTCTGTAGCAACAGCCGGTCAAACTAAACAGGATCTTACTCGTCCTATGTCCGAATCGGAGATGGTAGCATTCATGAAACGGCAACAGAAAGCAGCATTGGTCGCGCAAGCTCAAGTTGCAGCAGCGGCCGGTTCCAATACAACGGCCGGTCAATCACAGCAAACGAGCGCTACCACCACGGTTCAAACTCTTACTCAAGCGCAACAAGCACAACTGCACGCTCAAGCTGGAATACAGGTTAGATTCATTTTTCATTTTATTTCGAGATATACCTCGTTCGATTTAATCAAATACTTCACACGATTTCAGCTCTTTTTATACCTCAGAATTTCATTAATTCATCTTATTATCATTTAACATTTCAATTAAAGATTTTAACAATCTGGGTTTGGGCACTAATAGGAAATTGTTGTTAACTTTTTTTCAAGATTTGCAATCTATATTAGTTTTTATAACATTAAATAATATTGTCAATAAACAAATTATAATGAAAAGATAGATGCTAAATTAAAAAATATATGTTAGAATTATAAAATAAGGAAGAAAAAAAAATCAAGAATAAAATAATATGTAAAGTTAAATAATCAAATGTTGTGCGTAATATTGCTTTTGAGCTGTGATTTAATTTTTAAAATTCTCAATAATTGAGTAAAACGTCAGTTACGTTACAAGAATTTCAAAAATATATATAATTAAATTATGAATCGAACTGAAGTGAACAAATTCTCTAAAGATGTTTTCTTTAATCAAGAACGAAAGTCAGAGGTTTTACGTGTTTCGGCAACTAAGTTATTATCATCAGGAACAAATTAAACAAGTTTATTCAGCAATAGAAAGTTATTCAAGTATTCAAAAAAAAACGAACTAAAACATGGCTCATTCCCGGATCAATCATGTTTGATTTGTTTTTCAAACGTTGGCATGAATGTTACCTGTGAACATCAAATTTGTATTTTTTTTCTATATTCTTGTTATCAAGTATGTTCGTACAATGTAAATCAAACAAAAAACAGTTAGTGTATATGTTAACTGTATATGAGCCATATCAAACACGTACAATTATTCATAAATAATTTGCGCAAGTTATCTTGCACATCCATACACGGTTAAGTTGTTTGTACAAACATGCGGATTGACAAGCATGCCTGATCGTGTATGGATCACTTAATCTCTAATTCAAATATTATTCTTTAGGTCCAACAAGCCGGTACATCGGGAACAACACAGGTCGCAACTCTTGTCAAAGCAGTATCAACTGCACCGGACGGTGGTACAACGTCTGTAACAGGTGTAATAGCGCCACAGGTTAAAGCCGCTATTGCTGCAGCTGCTCAACAACAGCAACAGCAACAATCAGGCGTAACTGGTGTGGTTGCAACTGGAGCTACAGTTAAAACAGCCAGTCAGATACGGCAGTTGCAAATTCAACAGCATCTACTAGCTAAGAAACTTAGCGGACAGAAGATCACACAGGTAGGTTGTCATTTGTTCTTAAGAGGGAAACTTCATGTAACGGATTTTGAAAAAATCTATTTTACTTGTCATCATAGTGTCGAAGTCGTTAAAAGTATTGCAAAAAAATACAATGGGTTTCTTCTCAAGCGGTATACGATTCCTAACAAGTTAACAAAACTTGAAATGCATTTTGAAATGTTTTTTTTTTTTAAGATATTGTTTATATTTATTCTATTTATTTTCTTGGTCAAGAGAAAAAAATGAACTCTTTTTAGCAGCTACCATTTCTCCAGTTTTTTCTTTTATTCAAAAGTCTACAATCATAAACTATAAAACCATACTGGAATTTTTTGTTTTGGATGACTAAAGGTTTGTATCTAAGCTCTTGCAATATTTACACGATATTTTAAATAAAAAAATGTTCTAAAAAGATTGGTTTAATCGTTTCTTCAAAAATATTCTTAAAAATTCATGAATTTTTGAAAGTTTCAGTTGAGTTTTCTCTTTTAATTTGAATAATAAAATATATTTTAATATAATATGTATTTTTGTTGTAGGTGGCAGGAAAAGCTGGTGTAGCAACTCAACTGATTGTTAAAGCACCGAAAACAATTCCGACAACAATGACAATGCAACAGTTACAGCATGTGATGCGTGGACCGCAACTAGCTGCTGTATCGCAGGGTGGTCAAGTTGTGCTTACGACGAAAGCTGCCGCAGTCGGTGGTGCAGCGGTTAGTGCAGCGGGACAAGGACAGACTACAGCCGCACGAGTATTACCAGTGAATGCAGCTGGACAACCGCAAGCCATCAAGCAAACTATACAGGTTATTTATTTTTTTTATTAAGTGTTACTATTTTATTTTCGACAGTCATTGTTTGAAATTTCTTGAATTTTAAACTGTTTGTGTATATTTTCAGGTTGTGACAGCGACATCTGCGGGTCAAGCAGCTTTAGTAAGACCACAAGTTAGTGTTTCCAATACATTAACGGGGGCTTTAGCGGGTGCAATTAAAGTTACTCCATCTGGAAGCTCAACGGCCCAGCCACAAGCGATTCTTTCACAGGTAAAATATGTCAAAATATTTGACAATTCATACTTGTATAGATGCTATACTCGAACCCCACTTTATCTGCTAAAACGGGACCGGAAGACTCACTTTATCTGCATGCCACTGCGCATACTCGTTGCGCATTTTGGTTATGAGGTTATGTGATTGATTGCAAAATAAATTATTTAATTTAATTACTTAATTTTGTTTATTATATTACTACAAAATATGAACAAAATCGAAAATATTTTAAATAAATAAACTTTTTATGATATTTCATACTACGTAAATATAAATATGAAAAGATTAGTACTGCCATCTAACGTATGTAAGTGTTACTACCCGACTCGTTGCGCAGATAAAGTGCGTTCAAATTGGCAGATAAAGTGAGTTTGCAGATAAAGTGAATGCAGATAAAGTGGAGTTTGAGTGTATTTCGAATTCCGAAAAATTAACATTAGCTTTGTTTGCAGAACTTATTTGATTAGTTCGCGACTAGTACGCATACGTAGTGCGATTTTGAGTATTTACGAAGGCTAAAAATCACAGTGCTCATGCGTACTAGTCCGAAATAGAAATAGACTTGTGAATATAATAAACTAATAACAACACTACTGTGTTATTTCTATTATATTTGTGTCTCTCACGATTTAATGTTAAATTTAAACAGATAAATATTGCATTTATTAAAAGCAATTATATCTTATTGTATTATATACTAATTTCTACATTATTTATTTAAAAAATTGAAGGTGTCAACTGCTCTACAAGGTCAACCAGTGACTCTTCGTCAATCAAGAAGTCCTGAACGTATACAAACAGCATCCGGTACGCCGCTGGTTGCTGTTACAGTACAATCCAGTGGCCAACAACAATCTGCTAGCGGTAATGCACGAATGCAGAAGAAACAATCATTTTTTTAAATTCAAGTTTACGGTTTTTTTTTATTTGGCTTTTTTTTTCTTTCTTAAAAACGACTTATTCTATGAATAATATTTTAATTAATAATATAAAGTATTCATTAAGCGGTATTTGTAATTATTTTAAGTTCCAATTATGTTAATATAAGATTGTAGAAAATTTACTTAAAATGTATTGTAAGAAAAACATACAATATAATGTGTTTACGGTTTTTATTTGTAATTTTTTTATTAGTTATAATTATGCGATAGTTTTTAATTGCAATTCAATTATGTTTGAAACTTTTCAATTAATTTTTAAAATTTTGATTACTGGCTCGAAAACTCCAGTTGTGCCAATTTAAAATTGATGCATTATAATAATCAAGAATTTTGTAACATTTAATAATATATTTTTTTTGTAGAAACATTTATTTAATTTGTAAATATGTGTACAAAAGTTGAAATCGTGATTAATAAATTTTTTCATTTTTTTATAATTTTTGGTTTTGATTTTATTATGCAATTTTGAATTATCCTTTTTTGATGTACATGGTGGGCAAATTTGGACGTTTTCATAGGTGAACTCGGAAACTATAAGAGATATGGAAAAATGGACCGAGCATCCTCGATCACTTTTTTTGAGAGAAACACACAATAATAAAAAAAAATGACAAATCAATAATAAATTTTATTTTATTTTAAAAAATGACAATTTTGACCATTTTCAACCCTACATGATATATATCATTAAAAAGTGAAAAAAATTCTCTATTTAACTAAGTCAGAGCCGACTATGACTTGTATTTAAAAAAACACAACTTTATGTTATAACCCGAGAATTAACGGAGATTTATAATATCCGTTAAGACCATTTCATTCTACTAAAAAAACTGCTTTAAGAATGTGAAAATTATTTTCGTCTAATTTAAAAAACCATCGAGATATCGCCATTTATCAAAATACGGAAAAAGCGAACTTTTCGCCATAACTCGAAAACAAAAGACAATTGCTAATTTTTGTTTTCATAATTGAGTTTCTCTCAAAAAAAGCGATCGAGGATGCGCAGTCCATTTTTCCATATCTCTTATAGTTTCCGAGTTCCCCTATGAAAACGTTCAAATTTGCCCAGCCTGTACATACTATGCACTAGTGAAGTGTAATGTCACTGGTTGCAAGTCGGGTTATTCGAATATTCTGTTTTATGAAAATTTAAGTAAAATACTTAAAAGGTTAGCGATTAAACAATTATTTACTTCAAATTTGAAAGTGTGATGCGGGCCTCTTTGTGGTGCGGGCCCATAGGCTGCAGCCTAGATAGTCTGTGCATAAATACGGCCCTGTGTAAAGTAATTCTAGTACGGTGTGTGCTGTTGAACGAAGCGAGGCAATGCCCAGAATAACCATTGCCATTTGCTTCGATCATTGCGCATTCCCATATTCATATATTCACGTTCGCAAAAAATAAAACAAAAGTTTTTATACCAGAGGCGGCGTTGGAATATTATGCATATTTTGTTTTTCTGAATAATAGTTTGGATTTCATTAAACTTATTTTGATTGCATATTTCATATTCATTTTTTTTTTAATCATACAAGTTGTATAATTTGAAATTTAAAGAACGAAAGTCCGTAGCATATGGTATATTTTTTTATTTTAGAGTTAAAAGTTAAGATGATTATGTCTTGAGTTTTAATAAATTTAGATATCAAAAAAGTTGTTTAGAATCTTGTATAACTTTCAGCGAAAATTAAAAATAAGAAGTGATTATTTTTTTGGAAACATATTAAAAAGAGTGAGTAATATTAAACACTGAATAAATATAGATAGATAACTATGCTTGCATGAAATTAAGTTATTTTCGATAAAATTAAAAAGAAAACACAATGAAAGCAAATTTAAATACTCAAAGTTGCTAAATATTTTTTGACTGGTACTACAAGTTTATTTATTTAGTTCTGCTTTTATGACAGTTGCATTGTCTTAAAACCGGTTTTAGTTAAAACCTATTTTAATACCGAACTTGTAGTACTAGCTATTATTATTATTTATTAGACATGAATTTAAAATATGAACTTTATCTCTAAAGTTCACTTACATTCATTTTTCAAAGTACAAATCAATAAATTGATTCCTATTATAATTATTTTCAATTATGTTATTTTATTTCCTTACTTTTGATTTTACAAAAATAAATAATGTATCTGAAATAAATTTAATGGAAGTGCGTGCAACTTGTTAAATTGTTTAAATTTTTTGCTGAACTTTTTAGTCAAATTATTTACTTATATATTTATAATAGTTTTTAGATATTTTTTTAACTGGGTTTTGAAACAATTTTAGTTATTTTTATGTAATTCTACATTAAAAATAAAGATACAAGTATTTTTTCTTTTTCTTTTTAATGTAGCATATAAACTTTAAAAACAATATAATAAAAATGTCCATTTTAATTTTGCATGATAAGTTCCCATTCCATCTCTGCACATGCATCAATCTGTGCCCGAAAACGTTCGAATGATAACGGCAATTTATGGCGGCCGGCACTTGTAAAATTATCACGGTTGCAAAGGAACAAACAAGATCAACATTTATGCAAATAGAAACGCGTTTGTACTGCTCCTCCATCGTATAGACTATACAGGGTGTAACAGAATAACTATTCCTAATTTTCAGAAATGATAGAGTGCACTTAGAGAAACATGTTTTATTAATAAACTAGTGTCCGGAAATTTCTCGGTGCCAAGATACACTAGACAACGTTCAAAACAATTTTAATCAAAACATCAAAGAGTAGTTAAATTAAGGAACATTTTATTAGAAATAATAGCGCATTAAACTTTATAAAAATTGTTTAAAGTTACGACCACCATTTTCGATACACAAGTTGTACAATGTACAATGTACGATGTACAATCGACTGTCGAAAAAAAAAAGAAAAAAAAAATTTCCGGACACTAGTTTCTTAATAAAAAATGTTTCTTTATATGCTCTCTATCATTTCTGAAAATTAGGAATAGTTATTCTGTTACACCTGTATATGGTATGTATGCGAGCGCGTTGTGCGTCACCGAGAGGCCTATGCGATGCGAGTGAGAATATCATGTAAATTATCTGTTGACTCTTGCCTAGAATATTCACAACGCTACGAATATGATTTGTTTGGAGAATGTGTTTTGGATTGAAACTGGTGATGTGATGGTGAAGATAAGAGAATATATTTTGTAATTTTCATGTTGAACTTTATTGTAATTTGGATTAGTTATTTGGTAATTTTATGCAAAAATTAATAGTTTTATGAGTAGTTGTTTAAAATTAATATATAGAGTTCCTTACAAAAGTGTATGGATCAGTTAATATAGTTTGATTATCTTGAACGTATGGTAACATGTAACACGTATTTATGGAAATCGTCAGTCGATTTCTTGTTTGTTCCATGTGCCATTCTCTACCTATTTTAACAATTGTGGATGTTATAATTTTAATGGTTTTAAAAATATAAATTCTAATTTGTTCCACACCCTTAGTGTAAACAATTTTGTAATATTGAATAAACAAGAAATCGACTGACTAAATGTAAAATTATAATTGTTTAAAGAAATCATAATAAATTACGAATGAGATAAATTATAATGAGATAGGTAACATATTTCTGTTTAAATATGTATATAAATTTTTTTTTGGCAAAAATAATATAAATATCGAAATAAATAAAAATTCTCAATTTACTGTTTTAATAGTTAAATTCATGTAAGAGATATATTTCTTAAACGTTATTTATTATAATTACTGCACATAACTATAGATATATAATGTGATATTTTAATTATATTATTAATTTAGATAAAATATTTTAAATAACTTTCAAAGAGATGCTTTTAAAAATGGGATGAGCGATAAGAATTTGGTTGATAAATATGACAATATAATTATATGTTTTTATTTTTTGTTTGATATATATCCGGAGCAGGTAAATTGCACACCGCGGTCATAAATCCCAAATTTGAGTAACCGAATTGCCCACCAGTCAACCGCTGAATGACCCAAACGGATTATTGGTTTATAAGGGTCTTGAACATACCAATTGCACACGGCGTTTGGGTTTTAATCCCTTACCGAAATTTTGCATAGCAAAATTGCACGCCGGTCATAAACAGATTCAGGGATTAAGATTTCAACCTAAAACCAGGTAAAATCTAGAACGTACCACAAACGCCTGCAAATCTATTCACGCAAATTTTCCTAAAACCTATAACCTAACCTACCCTAAACCAACAGTGGCTCACTGTAAAAACTACCTGCGTAAGGGTTCAAGACGCTTATAAACCGATAATCCGTTTGGGTCATTCAGCAGTTGACCGGTGAGCAATTCGGTTACTCAAATTTGGGATTTATAACCGCGGTGTGCAATTTATCTGCTCCGGATATATCTAAGTCAAAAATAAAATATGTCAAGTTTATTTAAAAAATTTAATATTAATGAATTGTACATTTGGATTTACAATGTAAATTTAGAGGTATAACAGTGTCTAGAAACAAGAAATTTAAACTTTATAAATTCTAGACATCTTCATTGACTGTGTAATTTTTATAAGTAGAAATAGATAGATATGTTTGCGCTTCCTCTTTAAACTTAAATGGGAAAATGTTCCAAGAGATAAGAACTTAATGTAACGATTAAAAAAAAGTGCATACCGAACTTTGAGTACTTTCCATATTTGGATAACATAAATTTGATTCTAATTTGGGAGTGAATGACGTATTAATTTGTTTATCAAAATAGAATCATAGTGTTAGATGAATTCTTTACTAATGTTATTTTCTAATACATATTTAATATTTTAAAATGATTGCTAAGTGGGCTTGGCCACTATTTTTTATTAGCAATTTGGATTCTACTATAAAAAGTAAATTTAATACATGTATTTAATTTTTAAATTTAATTTTCTTAAGCCTAGAACAAATTATTAAAAATTGCTAATTCGGCGGTAACGATTTGATGTATTTTATGTTTTTACGTGTAGTGTATACTTGCTTTGATCAAACAAGACAGTAGATATTTGGATGACGTAATATCATCTTTTGTGAGATGTTATATGATTTAAGAAAAACCGTTTTTATTTTACACTTTTTTAAAATTGATTTATATCAATAAATGCATAACTTTGAAACAATATTTAAATTACATTATGATTCTAGATAAATCAATTTAAATAAATAAGTTCGACAATAATGAACAGCTCGATTATTAAAAATTAATAAAAATTGCATGCAAATTTAAAATAAAAATTCTGCAAAGAATTAAAATTTTTATGATGTCACAGTTGAAACTATTTTATTATTGGCATGATAAAAGTTACTAATAATATTATAAATAATGTTTAATTAAAGCAATTTTTAAGTAAAAGCTAATAAGATTAGTACAGTAAATTATGATTAGTAAGATTAATTGATATAATAAAATTAAGTTTGGTTAATAAAAATATTTTATAAATTATAGTTAATCGAAAAATAATAAATAAAATAATTTAAGACAACTTTAGATTTAAGTTTTGTATTAATATTTATTAATAATTGACGTTTCGACAAACTCAACGTCCGTCTTCATCAAGAAAAATAATTATTTGTATCATTTTTTCCTGATGAAGACGGATGTTGAGTTTGTCGAAACGTCGATTATTAATAAATATTAATACAGAACTTAAACCTAAAGCCGTTTTATTTTATATAATGAGTTCTGAAAGATTTTTTACTATGTTAATAAAATAACTATTAAATTTTTATTTTTGTTATAAAAAAATGTTTCCATTTTTTAGAAATTTAGCAACATAAAAAATTTGTCTCTATTGACAATCTATTGACACATAAGCTATCAATAATAACATGAACAATCTACAATCAAAATGACGGAGTTATTAATATAATAAACAGATCGACATACTTAATATAAATAAAATGTCAAAATTTGTCGCTATTATTACGGTAATTAAAAAAAAAATAAATATTAGTGTTATAAAATGTTTACGTACGCTTGAAAAAATTGTAATTTTCGGTAAGAATGAAACCAAAAAAAAAATATAACATAATAAAAAATCTTTCAGAACTCATTATATTAAAATAAAAAAACATAAAGTTGAAATTTTGTTTAATTTTATATTAAAATTCGTCGTTTCGATATTCTAAACTTATATCATCATCAAGAAAAAATAACATTAACAAACAAAACATAGAAACAAGTAATTAGGTAACAAAATACAAGTGCCTAGATTAGAAAATTTTATAATTTATTTAATAAAAATAAGCCAGATTGTACATATACATTGTTCGAAAAAAATACCCTTACCTATTTGTACCTATATAAGTCCGTTCCCTAAAAAAGGTAAATAAGTAAAATCAAAAAGAGTACTTTATCATCACAGAAAAGGGGATTAAATGCAGTTATTTACTTTTATTATTATTTTTGTCCTTCCATTAAGGTAAAAAGTCAAATATTTTAAAATACGCAAAAACAGGGCAATTTTTTGCACTAATAGGGCTACAAATTCAATTACTCTCGAAAATTTTTACTCTTTTAAACTACTATTTTGAACAGTGTATAAATCAGTGTCTTGACACTAATTTATGTTATCTTTTTCTTTGGAAATTTTTATTGCTTCTCCTATCAACCTACTGTTAATATTATTGGGTCTTGCAATTATTTTAATATCTTTAAATTTTACGTCATAAGATTAAATTTAAAATTTTTATCTAGTTATAATATTTTTTATATTAAAATAATATACAATTTCTGCAATTTTATAAGATGATTTGGAAAAATATAAACGATATTAATATCATAAATAGGAGTATAAAATAATTAGATATATACAATCAAAATATGTCAATTTGACGGTATAAACAGTATTGTTTATTATATAATATTGTCACCCCCAAAGATTGCTATATATTATACGTAATTTGAGCGTAAATAATCGTATTATACGATTAATTTCGAGGGTGGTTTTTCACGCTGTAATCATCTCTAATCTGTTCATATTAAATTGCATCAATGTCTATGCAGCGCAGCACTCCCCCTATCACACTTTCTATATAAATGTATTGTATTCAAGATAATAATTTGTACAAAATCGGAAATTCTAATTTTTAATATCCGAAAAAAATGTCACTTTTCACACAGATTTATCATAATGCTTATCAGCATATTATTAAATATTTATTACTGCACTATTGTTACTGATATTATTATTCTACTATATTTCATATTTAAAAATTATATATATATATATATATATATATATATATAAAATTATATAATATATAAAATTTTGATGGGAAAGTAGTTAAAAATTAGGTATTCGAACTAACTCTCATTAAAGATTCTGTGTCAAGCTTTCGGTGATATTTTCTAACTTTTCTTTCTAAAAAGAAAAATTAAAAGTAAAAACAAAATTACAAATCTGATTACTTTCTTATTTATTTTTAATATTTGATTAGAAATTTTGTTATATTGATTCTTATTAACAAAATTGATCTGTTATTTTTAATTATTTATCGACTTCATGATTTGTATGTTTTGCAAATTTAATAATCGCTGTACCATTTATGAATTTGTTTCTAAATTTTCTAAAAAGAACAAGTAAGTTATACTCCTAATAATTTTTTTAAATATTATTTTATTACTAATTTAAACTAATTATAAAAGATATCTGTGGCCGCATTCGGTAAAAATTATTGAACGTACGATAAATCAAAAGTATATATATTTTTTCTATTTCTGTTATATTTTATATAATGTATTTTTGACAAGATAATGTTATTCATTTCTCAAGCCAGTGAGTTTTTAAATTATTACTCAACATTTTAATACTAATGAAAATTTTGTAAGTTTATTAGTTAATAGGTACTTTGTTACTAATCACAAAATTATTTTGAAATATTTAACAAGTTATCGCTGTTGCTATATAATTGCATTTTTCATATAATCATTATTTTAAAATGTCAATCATGTCAACTCAAAAGTGCAATTTCCTATAGTATAGTCGTAGAAAAATTGTAAACAATAGAACATTTGCATTAACTCGAATATTACATGTTTGTCAAACAATATAATACTAGTGATCGCCCAGTGGAGTGGTCGAAATTCGACCGTAATTCATTAAATTTTTAAGTTTCAACGTTATTGAGGTTCTTTTGTCAAAGCTCCGAGCGTATTTCCACCTTTTTTTTTTTATGAAAATGTCCTATTATTTTTTATTTTTACTTCTATCTGATATGAAATATGAATAGTTTTTCTATTTTTGAGACATTTTCTTATATCTAATATTATAAAATTCAAATAAAGTAATTTAAATTACTTAATAAGTAATTTTAAGTAAACGTCAAAAGTCATTTTCATAAAAATCACTTTTCGAAGTGAGATGAAAATACAGGCGAAAGTCATTATGCATTAATTTTCGAGTTGTTTCCTTGTCTCCTAATATAGGCAACACACATAACGTAACCGCATTGCACAAACTCTACTGAACAACCGTAAAATTTTTATTAATTTAATGTATTTTGTAAGACATATTATACATAAATTTTATCTTTCTGCATTCCTTCATATAGATAAAATTTAACTATGTCAAATCTCACACAAAAAGAGGTAGAAAGTTCTTTCTTCACGTATTAATATATATATATATATATATATATATATATATATATATATATATATATATATATATATATAGATTATAATGATTATAAATTAATGTATTTAGTATACGGAACTTTTTATATATTATACATTATGCTATTTAAGTAAATATATTATGGTTTTGATTTTCTGCACTAAAATAAATTAAATATATCGCTGTGAAATAAGTAACATACAACAAAGTTTTACCGAAATATCAACGTTTCTATTTTCGTGAAACATTAATTTCGTAACAAAGTTTTATGATATGACAGGAGTAGAATGGAACAGAAATACAAAAGTATAGATAAGCTACAAAATGATTACAATAATTATTTTTTTTCAATTACAATTGTTTTTAGTTCTTTATTTTTATACAAATACAAATAAGGTGCAAGAGAAATAATTAATATAAAAAAATAATAAAATTAATCCATACGTGTCTTCAGATTTTTTGTTGTTACTTTGTCTTTTTCGCTGAAACAAGAGAAAATAAATGATTAAATATTTAGTGTCAGAATATGATATAAACAGATATTTTTCCTAAATTATATGAATAAAGAAATAGAAATCTTTAACTTACATAATATGAACAACAGCACCCCAACCAGAAATCGCATCCCGATCAAAAGCATTCATAAGCGCTTGCGAAATAGTTTCAAACAAATCGTCCGGTTTCAAGTTTGGTTCCCACAGCGCTTCGCACATACCGTACAACTGCTTCCCACACGAGCCCCCAACAACAAAATCTTCCGGCTCGTTTATGCATCCAATCAAGTCCATATTACAAACATACGGTTTCCAAGTCTTCGGATCTAATCCCGCAATAACGGGCTCGACAAAATACGGTCCAAATCTACGTTCGTATAACATATTCGATACCATCGCTGAAAATGTTCTCGGTATCATTCGACGGTTTTCCTTCAATTCGTAAAGATTCATACGAAATCGGAGCCGGTCAGGTCCGGGAAGCTAACCCCTCAAGTATGAAAAAAGTGAAAATAAAATATACCAAAATTATGTGCCTTTTATGTGCTATTTATGTGCTAAACTCAAAATTTTTGTGCTCAAAGGGAAATAGGACTTCCGGTTTGGGGCTAGCTTCCGAAACACAAATTAACCCAAAAATACCATAAATTGAATAATAAATTTCGTATATCACTATATCATAATTATGTGCTAATTATGTGCTTTTGATATATATAGCCAAATATTAATTATACATACCGGAAATAGTACTTGGGCATATTTGTTCGTATTCTAGAATTTCCGTATTGCAATTTTTTGAAATAAATGTTTTCAATTGTCATGTGAATTAAGTGCTAATTATGTGCTTTTTATTAATCCTTCTTTTAAGTAAACTTTCCTTATGCGAAGGGTCACTTTTAATAGTAACGCATTACGAAAACTTCCAACAAATTTACTCAAATTGAATTTTCCCAAATTTTTTTATTAGTTTGAAATTAAGTGCTCATTATGTGCTCTTGATATGCACATCCAAAAACACGGTTCCGGAACCGGAAGTAGTACTTTGCTAATAAGTAGATAAGCCATAATTATGAACTGGAAGCTAGACTCTCAAGTATGCCAGAAAAGTACTAAAGACAATTTTTCGTAAAAAAAAAAAACCAATAGGAATTTACTAGTTAGTTTTCAATTAATTATTGAAAATTAGTTTACATTTTCAAAGCAATTGAAAAACGATGATGTACATTATACACAATGGAGCTATAATATCACGTTTTACTATATATATTATATATATTTATTTATCGTATAGTAATATTATATATTTCCTAAAATGTTAATTTTTCTCTGATAAATCGCCTTTTTAATAAATTGGCATATAACTTTTATAGTATTTCCTTTAAAAATATTTCAATATAATCACCAAAAGCTAATGAAATATGGTTTTTAGTAGTTCAAAATTCATGTAATTCCGATAATTATTAATGAAGAAAAAAGCTAAAATGATTGATATAAGAATTTTATTTTAAAGACTGTAAATTTTTAAATTATGACTGTCTTAAAATAAATATCTATCTATCTATTGTTAGCAAATAGCTATTTATCCGTTTTAGAAGTCCAGGCAGAGGCGGATTTAAGGGCGGGCGCAGCGGGCGCTCGCCCGGGGCCCCGGCCTCCAAGTTGGGTTTCATATGTGCAATTTTAATTACGTACAAGTTTACAATCGGCCTTAAAACCTTATATTTGCTTATTTTCATAAACTCAATACTTATTTTTTTATTATTTTTTGAATACTGATCTTTTCTGTAAAACTGATGAAATAAAAATCTAAATGAAAATTAAAAAATTATTTACAAGATGTTTTAATTTAACAAGAAAATTAAATTATTATATATTAATATTAAACAACATATTAATAAAATGACCAACACAAAATTAACTCTGAATAATTCAAAATATCAGAAATTAAAAGATATATTTAAAATTTGATAAAAAATATATTTGAAACGAAAATATTTTCGAAAAAGTATGTATTTAAACAACATAGTAACATAGACGAACGATTAATTTAATCATACTAACTTACAGATAAATCATTTGAAGATGATTGCAAGAAAAGATGTATAGAAAATCGAAAAGATTTTTAACCCAGCCAATTTCAAACGCATCGGGGAACACTCATTTTCTTGTTTAAAAAGAGTTAAAAAATATCTAAGAAATTCAATGTCAGAGGAAAAACTTAATAATATGACTATTTTATATATAGAGAGCGATTTAATAAAAATATTTTCAAATTTGGAATTTTTATTTCAAGTACAATTCTATGATTTTTTTGTTCATATTTTTGATTGTTCCTCTGATACGTATACTATTATTAATTATAATTATATTTTTATACACCTACATATGTTCAACTATCAGTTCAAAACTTTGTGATTATTATTATGCTATTAATTATATTACACATATATTATATTCAAATATTATTGGAAATAAAACATTAATAGTACTTAATATATTTTATTTATTTAATAATATGATTAACACGCATTTTAATTTTCCTTGTCTCTCTCGTTTTATTGGGCAGGGTAGGGGGCAATATTTTTTCTGCGCCCGGGGCCTCAACTGACCTAAATCCGCCGCTGATGTCCAGGCGACAATTTTGCAAGCAGGTATCCGAACGGAAGACCCTTCTTGTTCTTAAGAGAATATATATAAGTTAAGTAAACGATTATGGTTCGACTTAAAAAAATTTATTTTATTTTTATAACGGATAATGATTTACAAATCGATGTTAACAATTTCAAATACAGAATGTAACTAACTTAAACATATAAAAAAGTATATAATGTAAAATTAACTATCAGCAGTTTTGCTTTACAATTTTATGTATTCAAGTATCATGCAGTGGCGGGGTTCTGCTGTTATCAGCAGTTTCCGTGGGAATCTACGATTCTAACTCCTCCCCCCTTAGAATTGGGCATCCCCTGGAAGATTGACGTGGGGTTGAAGATTTGATAATTTCTGTTCCACGGATGGACTCTGGTTTGATTTTTTGCATCTCGTTTGCAGGAACTTTCTAAGAAAAACTGTGAACATTACAACGCCAATGATTAATAAAATAATATACAGAGTTGCAATTGAATAATTTGTGACGTTGTTGATGTCGTATTCATCGATGTCTTCGTATTTATTGATTGGTATCTTCAGATCTTGAATGTTGTTGAATTCGATGGCGAATTTTGGCTTCTGGTTTATATTCAGATTAGTAGTGAAATTTTCTATTACGGTCGGCTTTCCAAACGTTCCCTCTTTGAAATTTAACAATTGATTCTTGAATTTTATTTTACATTCTTCTTGTTTGATTAAAAATATTCCTTGTAGATTTTTTATTTCATCTCTATGTTTGCATGACGTGTGAATTGTTTCGGTTGTTGGAAAAACGGCCAAATATTGATTGATTTCATCAATTAGCTCGACGTGATTTGTTCTTGTATCGATTTTCACATATTGACAATTTTTGTTGTTATTGTGTAAAATAATATTTTGTTCGCATGAGTTGTTGGCGATTTCATTTATTTTATTCGGACATTGAAAGTTATTAGTTTCTTTAGTACAAACATCGTTTAGAGATTTTATTTGATCATCCGTAGATTTCAAAAAATATTGACTAATCGGGATTACAGTTACAAATCCAGACTGAAACTTAGTGGGAATGGATATGAGATGAAACAATTCAAAATTTATAAATTTTATTTAACTCATCATTTAGATCGTTAATTTTAATAATACTGGGGTGCATAGAGTGCAATTTTCTATAACTTGTAGAACACTTAAAATAATTGTAAATAAAGTTGATTATAATTTCTTAAATAAAATTATTTTGGCTTCACTGATAACAATATATAACAGTTGTTCGATTTTTTTATTTTTAATTGTAATTTATTTTGTCTGATTGTTTCAATTATTTTTATTGAACTTTTCGATTGTTTGATTGCTAACTGAATATTAATACTTTAATTGATTATTTAATTTATTTTTATTATTTTCTAATAATTTAAGATTTTTGTAAATATTTAATTTCTAATCTCGCGTTGAACGCGATGTAGACGGACCTGCAATATCGAAAATATTTTGAGTGATTTTTCTAGGTCGTTTTATATTTGATAAATAAATTTTTGACTGTTTTTTGTTATTATCAGTATTAATTTCCGTTGTTTTTAAATTCTTATTTACAGATTTTATTTTTTTTTCTCTTTTTAAAATTAGCCTGCCGCGTTTTGTTAACCTTTTGTTTATTGTGTACATAAAGACTTTCGGGTATATCGGGTACATTTTCTCGATTTTGGTTTAATTTGTTAATTAATTTTGTTTTAATATTTTGGTAAGCTAACTTAACTTTCTTTTTGTGATTTTGATTTTTTACTTCGTATCTGTGTATATCTGGGAATCTGTACGACTTAGTGTAAACAGGCAACTCGTCTTTAGTACGTATGCGGTGTTTAATTTCATTTGTAAAAGATAAGGGTTTATCATCTGTGTGGGAAAGGTCACTGTACTGTATAATTAAATTTTTTATTGCTAAATTTTCTTCAGTGTTCATGTGTTCTGTTCTAATTTGTGAAATGTCAAATTTATTATGAAATTTTTGGTTTTGAAAATTAATATTGTTTATTTGAAAATTATTTAATGATTTTGGTTGTAATAAATTTGAAGTGTTTACTATGCATTCTTTTTCGTTTGTGTTTATAACAGG
This sequence comes from Clivina fossor, assembly GCA_963966155.1. Classification (NCBI taxonomy): domain Eukaryota; kingdom Metazoa; phylum Arthropoda; class Insecta; order Coleoptera; family Carabidae; genus Clivina; species Clivina fossor. The sequence goes on from OZ014566.1 coordinate 12,509,264, forward strand.
ATAATACGTTATGTAATTTTTTATTTTTGCAATACCTTCTGGAATTCTAACATTTTTAATATTTATTTCTGAAATAAATACTTCGCCGTTTTCTATGTTGTTAATATGAAATTTTGTTATTTTTTCTGTTTTTGGAGGGATTGCAGTGTAACGCATGTGTGTAATAGGTTTGTAAAAATGAATTTTTATTTCAGTTTTTGGTGTTATGATTTTGTCGTGAGTGAGATCAATAATAGCTTCTAATAATTTTAAATTATCGAGTCCGAGTAAAATATCAAAATGACTATGAAAATCAAATAAATAATATTTTAAAATAGTATTAGAATTTTTGAATAAGTTTGAACTTGGCAATAAAATACTAAAATTTTCTACTGATGTGCCGTGAGCTGTAGTGATTTGAAATGTGTCGTTTTGAATTTTATTTTTAAAGAATTTATTTGCAATTTCTGGTTTTATAAAAGAACGCGTGCTACCGGTGTCGATTAGCACTTTTAAATTATATTCTGGGTAAATAATAAATGGTAACTCACTTTGATTATGCGATAAAGTTAATGATTCAAAATTTAATTGGTTTCCGAGGCTTTTATCTCTAAAAAATTATTCGGATAATTTTGATCGTCTGGTTCGGAAATAATAACATTACTATCGTCATAAATTTGTTCGTCACAATTTTGATAATCGATATATTGATCGCTAGAATTTTGTTCGTCAAAATTTTGATAATTATAATATTGCTCGCTATTATTTTGTTCATAATTTAAGTCGTTTATTTCTGTGTTAAAAAGTTCTTCTGTTACGTATTTTGGTGTTTCTCTGTATTGTGCGTGCATATTTTGATAAGGACGCGGAGCAACAAAGCCGGAAGGGCCAGGTTTAGGTGTAAACGTTTGTCGTGTACTCACACTCATAGGCGTGGGTGTAGGTAATTTTTTGTAGGGATTCGGTTGGAACACGTTTTGTTTTTGTGTTTGCGTTGAATTTTTATTTGTGTAATGATTATTATGTAATAGTGGAGATCTGTAATTTAATTGTTGTGGTGTAGGTCTGTAGATTAATTGTGGTTGTGTATTTTTATATAAATGTGTTTTGTTTGTGTGTGCGAATGTTTGATTTTGTTTGGCTCTAATATTTTGTTGTGAACTTAATTGACTTTCTAGTTGAAAATCATTAGTTAACATATTAAGCGCGGTGTTCATATCTGGAGGATTTTTAGTCCTCATTAGTGTACCTAAGGGCTCTTTGAGTCCTCTTAAAAGAATTCTAACAGCGTATGATTGAAAATAGGCTATTAAAATTTTACTATCTTCTGCTTTAATTTGTGTTGATATATACGAAATTTGTAAATTTAAAATTTCTTGAACTCTATTAAAAAATTCGAAAGCAGTTTCGTTAATTTGTTTGAGTTCGGTTAGTTCAATATTTAAAGTGAAACAATCACGTTTATCAGCGTATGCATCTAATAATGCTTTCTTTAAATCTGAAAAATTTGAGATTGTACAACTCGCGATATTGATAGCAGCATCGCCCTTAATTTTAGCTAAGATACTGGACATCAGATATTCATTCTGAAATGCAGTTACGTCGCTAGCATTATAAAATTTTTTAACAAGTTTTTCGCAAGCTTCTATGAATCTTTGAAGTAATTTATGTTCACCGTTAAATTCGGGAATTATGTTTAAATATTCGGGTCTTAAAACTTCAGTCATATTTGAAAAATTTAAATTATTACTTTCGTTAGATAAATTTTCTAAACTTTGCACTATATTACTTGTGTTTTCTAGGCTTTGCAATGAGTTACAGGATTGGTCTAAATCTGAATCTGTATCTGAATCGTCGCAATCGATTCTTATTGATTGTCTGATATCTCTAAATGACATTTAAATTGTACTTACAGAATAACAATCAGTTTGTCCATTTGTCTCTCCTCTCTTATGCACAGATTGGATTGATGTTGAACAATATGTGATCGATGATTGGTCAGCGATTGACTGGTCTTCGATCGATGGTGCGATGTCGTGTTGCGACAACTCTGTATTCGTCAGGGCTGTGGCTGTACGATGAAGATCTTCTGCGTTGCGATGTTCGTTCGCTGCTGTAGAGCTTCTCGTTCGACGTTTCGCGGACACTACCGTTATATGAATTCTCAATAAAACGTAAAAACGTACCGAAATTAAATTTTTTATTTTTTCGTTTGAGAATCCTACCGACTGCGCCAGTTAAGTAAACGATTATGGTTCGACTTAAAAAAATTTATTTTATTTTTATAACGGATAATGATTTACAAATCGATGTTAACAATTTCAAATACAGAATGTAACTAACTTAAACATATAAAAAAGTATATAATGTAAAATTAACTATCAGCAGTTTTGCTTTACAATTTTATGTATTCAAGTATCATGCAGTGGCGGGGTTCTGCTGTTATCAGCAGTTTCCGTGGGAATCTACGATTCTAACTTATATATATATATATATATATATATATATATATATATATATATATACATTTCTTGCAATGCAACAGAAAGGCACTAGACTATTTGAATAAAAAGAGGTTTTTTTACTTCCATTTACGTTGCCATTCTTGTTAAGATTATTTATTCAATGGTAATAGTTTGTTCGGGAGGTACTAGGAAACAGGGGGTGGGGTATTTTTTATATGGATACTAACATTTTACTACTTATTATATCATTTGACTGATACCTATAGCATGATAAAACTATTCAATGCTTTTTTAAACTCATTTTTAATATGTATAAATAAAAAGAATATTAATATAAGAACCATCAACATTGTTGTTTGACATATGACAGTTTTAGGTTAATTTTAAATGAAGTGACAAAAAACTGCTTACTAAGGTTTATAATTTTCCACAAATATAAACTTATTAAAAATTGCTTTCAGATTTATTTTGTTAATTTAAGTACACTTATAATTAACTTTATAAATATATAATAAAGTATTATATCAAAACATATATTATTTTAATTGTATATTATTAGTTAGAATATATATAAAACGTACTCTATTTTTGTACTTGTATTTGCTATATGTTCTCAGCCAATCAGGTAGTAAAACGTGATATTATAGCTCCATTGTGTATAATGTACATCATCGTTTTTCAATTGCTTTGAAAATGTAAACTAATTTTCAATAATTAATTGAAAACTAACTAGTAAATTCCTATTGGTTTTTTTTTTTTACGAAAAATTGTCTTTAGTACTTTTCTGGCATACTTGAGAGTCTAGCTTCCAGTTCATAATTATGGCTTATCTACTTATTAGCAAAGTACTACTTCCGGTTCCGGAACCGTGTTTTTGGATGTGCATATCAAGAGCACATAATGAGCACTTAATTTCAAACTAATAAAAAAATTTGGGAAAATTCAATTTGAGTAAATTTGTTGGAAGTTTTCGTAATGCGTTACTATTAAAAGTGACCCTTCGCATAAGGAAAGTTTACTTAAAAGAAGGATTAATAAAAAGCACATAATTAGCACTTAATTCACATGACAATTGAAAACATTTATTTCAAAAAATTGCAATACGGAAATTCTAGAATACGAACAAATATGCCCAAGTACTATTTCCGGTATGTATAATTAATATTTGGCTATATATATCAAAAGCACATAATTAGCACATAATTATGATATAGTGATATACGAAATTTATTATTCAATTTATGGTATTTTTGGGTTAATTTGTGTTTCGGAAGCTAGCCCCAAACCGGAAGTCCTATTTCCCTTTGAGCACAAAAATTTTGAGTTTAGCACATAAATAGCACATAAAAGGCACATAATTTTGGTATATTTTATTTTCACTTTTTTCATACTTGAGGGGTTAGCTTCCCGGACCTGAGCCGGTCGTGTACAGTTTGCATGTCGGTAGCAAGACCGGGTAGACCGCAATAGAGATGCGGACCCATTTCGAAAATTTTTGGAAACTCCAAGGCGATTGTTTGCCCTTGGATACCGAAACGTCTATCGGCGGCAATTGCTACACAGTTTTCGCCCTTCATTGCTACCATTGCACCACCATTGTACGATAAAATCGACTGTTTCAAAAGAAATCATTCATTTTAGCTTTGTCATAACTAACAACATAACCTATACAAGTGGTTATGAGTTGTTTTTTTATGTATTAAATTAAATAGTATATATGTATACATGTATCTTTACTTACCATGTTGTATTGTTTAATTTGTTGTTAAATTTCTATTTAATATCTATTTATTTTATATTTTAATTTAACATGCACGAATGACAAGTAACATTCGATGATTCGAATGCTTGAAAAATAACTAACTGATTTACCGACTGTACACCACAATAGTCAGTGACCTCAAGATATATAAGATATACAGTGCGATATTTTTATCTCTGAACATATGAACTGGACTACATACAAATTCCCTATGTTCAATTTTTAAAAAAACATATCAGACGCATAGAGACATCCCTGACAGTTATGCAACCAATCATACGTAATATAATGTTTATTTGAGGTCACTGACAATAGTCCTGATTACCGAGAAACTGTTTCGACCTGTGAGTGGTTCTCAAAATGTTTCGCAGCTTAATAATTATAGTATGCAAATATCTATACTAATTATTAAAGTATTATAATAATTTTATTTTTGTATTATTTTTATAAAATTGTTAATCACAATATATATATATCAAATATTTTTTTAAATAATTTTAAACATATAAGCATAATTTGGATATATATGGTTTTCAAAATGTTTTCGTGTTTAATTATAACAATATGTAGATTATTTATTAAAATATTGAAATTATTTTATTTTTAATTATTATTTATAAAGTTGTGTGTTAAAATATTTATATATATGAAATATTTTATTAAATAATTTTAAAACAATAATTTTAAATTTTTACTTTTGTAATCATTTCATAACCAATGTGTCTGTCCTTGTTTATATGACGCGCTCTTCAAAATATTAAATCTGAAATCCTTTATTATTATAATATTTGTATTACATTATATAATATTAATAAATAATTAAATAAAGTAATATTAAATGAAACGAATAAAACATATATCACGAAGAACACGCTATAACACAGCCATCTCGTGTAGCATTTGGTGAATAAAATTTTGGGGTTAATTTAGTTTATATTTCAGGTTTGTTTAAAAAATTTATACAGTTTCAAATATGACATTAATTTTATAAAAGTTTTAAAGAAATTTGCAAGTCATAAGCTTTACCGTTTACATTTTGTGCATATCAATGAATAAATGCATAAAGTAACAAATATAAGAATAAACATAACGTAAATAACATTCTTGTGGAAGGATACGAAATATTAGTTAATATGTATTTATTTTTAGAACAATCTTGCAACCCCTCTAAGGATTGTTCTAGCTACCATGGAGATAGAAACAATAGAACCAAATGAACAACACAAACATTAAAAAATCATAAAAGATGAGTTGTGTGGTTTGGTTTTTTTCTGCAATTTATTTGTGTATAATTTAATATTTTGTTGGAAAATAATAGTGTAAGTTATTGCATTCTAATTCTATTTCAATTGAATTATGATATAACTGATTTTGTTTTCATTTTGTTGTCGACTATTTTTTACTACTTTGACTGCAAGGAAAAAGTAGTATAGCGTTTGGTACGGTGTCTGTAACATTTTCAAAAAAAAAAAAAAATTGTATAGAAATCCTTCATATAGCCTGTAGATGACGAATCTGAACTTAGTTTATGTGGGTGTATGGATGTGCGTCGTCAGCTCGCTCGCTCACTCGCTTGCTCGCTCGCTCGGTCGTAAGTCAAAATTTTGTGGCCGCAACTCCTCCTAGACGGTTCAACCGATTTTAATGAAATTTTCAGGATAAATTTGCCTAGTACCCAAGATGGTCATGTGGTTTCGGTTTTTTCCAGTGATGCCAACTTTCCGAGAAAAAAATTACTAAAGTTTTTAAAAATTCATATTGGCTACATGATTTATCCGATTTTGATCAAATTTTCAGAAAAGATTTCCCTAATGCTCCCATTAATTACATAATTTTATTAATATTCAGTGTTGCCAACTTTCCGAGAAAAAAATTACTAAAGTTTTAAAAATTGTATTATCGCCATGTTATTCAACCGATTTCACTCAAATTTTCACAAAAGATTTTCCTAGTATTCATATAATTTATGTAATTTTAATTTTATGTAAATACAGTGTTGCCAACTTTCCGAGAAAAAAAATAGTAAAATTTTTAAAAATTTATTATGACCATTTTATTTAACCGATTTTAATCAAATTTTCATAAAAGCTTTTCTTAGTGCTTAAATAAATTATGCAATTTTAACAAAATACAGTGTTGCCAACTTATCTAGAAAAAAATCACAAAATTTTAAAAAAATTCATTGTGGCTACATTATTTATTCGATTTTGATCAAATTTTCAGAAAAGTTTCTCCTAGTGCCCACAAAAATTATAATATTATTAAAATACAGTGTTGCCAACTTTCCGAAAAATGTCAAAGTAGTCTATATATGGGTTTACCCATATACTTCTAATCTTGTTCTAGAACGAATCAAAAACTCAAGTCTGGGCATTCTTATTGTGGAAAGGTGCACAAAAATTGGAAGATAGCGAAAATTCTTGGATTGTTTACCATGTCAAAGAAGCTTGGGTGGCCGTAGGCAAAAACGTTCAAGTATTTACGAAATTAAGCGCATCTGGGATACAAGAAGTACGAGCTAAAGCAGTAAGTTAAGTTTAAACATTCTGTTATTCAAAAGATTATTTCAATTACGCCCAAACCTCCTTCATTTTACTTTTGATTGAGAAAATCCTATTCATTTTTGACGCTATATTTTATCATAAAAACTAATTAATTAATCAAAACTGTTTTTTTTTTGAAAAAAATTGTTTATTGTTAGTAATAAAAAATTAAACATAATTTCCAATATGTGTTGCATTATGTGAGTAGCAAGAAATTGATTATACGTAATAGGTTTATTCCAACTAAATTTGGAACTGCACAAAGCATGCGCAGTATGGCATTAGAAATTCTTCGTATAGTTTTGAATTGATTCCAAACTGATTTGATGGTAATTTGATTAAAATGATATTTACGAACTTATTTTGAAAACTCGTTTTTAAAATAGGTTATATGTAAGACGAATTGGTTGCAGGTGACATATATCACGGCGCTTGCAGAAGGAAGGATTAGTTAGGAGAAGAGCGTTTTTAAGGTACAAAGTTAATAATAACAGTATCTGCTAGTAGTTATGCAAATATGGCAAAATATTTTAGCAGTTTTACAATATTTAACATGTTAAAAACGAATTTTCAAAATAAGTTTTGTCATTGTAAATATCATTTTCGCATTAAAATTTTGCGAATTTATATTCCAAAAATAACACATAAAGTAACAGTCAGTAAAGTTTGGAGTAAATAGATTTGATGACTGTAAAGTAACTTTTACTAAATTTTCTATAATAATTTTCTATAAAAAATATATTGCTGAATATCTTGAAAATTAAAATTATTTCCACGACTGTTTATTTCCTAACTTAATTTTAGAATAATTAACTTAGACTAAAATTAAAACACAAAGAACACGAATTTGAATTTCCAACGCTAAAATTGCAAGACTTGTTTTTTTAATGCCGTCTCTTTCGGTGCAATGTATTTACAACCTGCAGTTCCAAATAAAATGCCTGTTGTACCCGCTGGCGGACCGAAACGATATCAAAGTCGCGTTACTCGTTCAATTGGAAACGATACAGGTTTCTTATTATCTAATTCTGTTTGTTTGTTTTTTTTTAATTCAATTCTAAACTCGATTGAAATTGTAGTGAATGAAGAAACAATGCCAGTGATAACTAACGTACAATCGTTGGCAAATTCGACGAACGGCCCATCTTCTATAACACGATCTAGTGCTGTAAAGGTGAATAATCAACAAAGCTCCCCACAACCGCAGCCGCCTACGTCACCGAAGCAGCAAATTAAGCAGCAAATTATTTTAAAAGCACCGCCTCCAACGCCAGTGAAAAATGCTGGTACGATGTGTAAACCACAACTGCATACTAAAGGTGTTTCTTGTAGACCTCATCTATGTTCAAAGGAGACTCAAACTGGTGAACCATATCATTTTATTCTATTTCAATATAGTAATAATATTATAAAATAAATTACACATTGTGTATAGAATTATTTAGATTCATTGCATATATATATATATATATATATATATATATATATATATATATATATCAGAGTAAATCAAATATAAGCATGAAATAATTATTAAACAACCATTAATTCTCACTTATATATATATATATATATATATATATATATATATATATATACCGGGTGTCTACTTTTTTTTTGTTACATAGGGAATACAATGCTAAAATTTTCATTTGGTGATAAATTTTCCCCTAATTATTATAGAACAAAAGTACAAATACAAAAGTTGTTTAGAATTCAAAAATGCATCAAATGATGCCAAATTTATCAATATAGGATGTTCTGATCAAGAATTAGAAGCAAATTAAAATTTCCATTTTTGCGCTCTTTACATCAAAGTGCCACGGAAATTAAACAAATAATTTCATTTCTTCTGGAGTTTGAGTTTGACAGATCGTATTTATTTTATTGTTACGTTCTGTATTATTATTATTATTATTATTATTATTATTATTATTATTATTATTATTGAAAATAATGAATAAACTTAATGTAAATGAAAAGCTATTAAGTATAAAAAGTATTAAGTATTTATTATTTATTACAATGAAAGGGTATTTTACTCGGCTGTACACTACGTACTAGCTGTGGTTTTAAATTGTGAATGTCTCCATTATAATTTTAAGTAATTGTTTAATTTATTTATTAACTTCAAGTTATAAAAACAATACATTTGAATTAGATGACTGGCATTATGCCTAATATATTTATTATAATAATTTAAACTTATCCCTGAGGATGCTGTAAGTTGTGCAGTGAAACGTCGGATAAGAGTTTAATAAATAGTAAATAGCTGAACTCCGTAAAACTTTCTTTATTTATTACAATATTCAATATACCTATAAAACAGAAAAATTCATGAATACAAGATATAGGAGAACAAAAACGAAACTAACAATTTAAATTAAATGTTCAAATAAATCGCCATTAACTGCCAAACAATAACCTAATCTGTTATAAAATTCGTGACGTACAGAGCTTAATTGTGTTTGTGTTATATTATTGCACTCTTCAACAATGGCATTTTTCAAATCAACAAGATTTTTGATATGTCGTTTATAAATTTTCTCCTTCAAATATGGCCATAAAAAGAAATCGCACGGTGCTAAATCGGGCGATCTAGCTGGCCAATTAATTGGACCACCTCTACCAATCCATGAATTTGGAAAACATTGATCCAAATATAATTTAATGTTGCAGCTGTAATGTGCCGGACATCCGTCTTGTTGATACCAGACAACATTATCTTGAGTTGCACACTCTTCTAACTGCGGACCAATATGATTTTGCAACATATCCAAAATATTTTTCGTTGTTTAAATTATTTTCAATAAAAAATGGCCCAATTATACACCTGCCAAAAATTCCAGCCCATACATTAACTTTTTCTGGATATTGGGTACGTGTTGCTACCATTAAATGAGGATTTGTTTGGCTCCATATTCTAAAGTTTTGTGTGTTAGGTTCGCCGTGTAAAGTAAACGTAGACTCGTCAGTAAAACAAATAGATTTCAAGAAGTTTCTGTCTAAATTGGATTTTTCCATAATAATGTTACTAAATTCGCTTCTAGCCATTTTATCCGCTTCAAATATCTCTTGGTGCGTGGAATATTTATAAGAATGATATTTTTCATTTTTTAGTACCTTATGTATTGTTGAAGGATGCAAATTTAATTCAGCACCAAGTTGACGCACACTAACATTTGGGTTTTCCGTTACACACAAAAGTATATTCAATGTATTTTCTTTAATTGCATTTTGATTTAAATTCTCCTCCTGATCTTCTGCGTTGATTTTTCTACAATTTTTACAACGTTTTAACACACTTCCAGTTTCTTCGAATTGTTTAATTATCCTACGAATAGTCATAGCGGAAGGTATGGGACGGTTTTCAAAGAAAGCGCTGAATAAATCTCTTACTCGTCGTATCGAATTTCCAGTAAAATACCATTTTACGCACTGAACTTTTTCATTTACCTTAAGTTTATTCATTATTTTCAATAATAATGATAATAATACAGAACGTAACAATAAAATAAATACGATCTGTCAAACTCAAACTCCAGAAGAAATGAAATTATTTGTTTAATTTCCATGGCACTTTGATGTAAAGAGCGCAAAAATGGAAATTTTAATTTGCTTCTAATTCTTGATCGGAACATCCTATATTGATAAATTTGGCATCATTTGATGCATTTTTGAATTCTAAACAACTTTTGTATTTGTACTTTTGTTCTATAATAATTAGGGGAAAATTTATCACCAAATGAAAATTTTAGCATTGTATTCCCTATGTAACAAAAAAAAAGTAGACACCCGGTATATATATATATATATATATATATATATATATATATATATATATATATATATATTGTATGTACATAATTTTCTTAGATACATCGTATATAATTTCCTTGTACACTGCAACTCCGTGAAATAATATGTAAAAATAAAATACGTTGCTGGTATACTATAATGTCGTAAAAATATCGCATAAAAAAAAAACACAAATAGTAGATAGCTTTGAAAAAATGAATAATATTTTTTTCCCTGAAATATTAAATTTTGTCTTTTGAAAAATGTCAAAATGATATGAAAATAGCTTTCGTACAGTATTCCCGAGTAAAATATTTTTATTCAGCGGTTAGACGGCACGGTATTAACGTTAGTACATAGGGTGATATAGTTTGAATCAAAACCGCGCAGGCGGCGCTGAATTTTGTATTATGTATGCAACTTCGTATTTTGCTGTGTTGGTTGTGTTGCCTATGCAACGAAACCAACCCAGCAAAATATAAAGTTGGTTTCAAACGATATTATTTTTGTTAGTTATGTAACAAATACGAAATAAAAATATAAAACATCTATTTTAATTAAAAAATAACTATTATTTGTTTATATTTATTTTCCATAATTAAAATAAGAAAACAGAAATGATTATTTTTCACATATGTTTTGATGTATTATAACTTTTTAATATAATTTTTATTTTATTATTTATTTAAAATTAAATAGAAATTGATTTTTTTTTAAGTTTGACTTTTATGTATATGAAAATAATAATACTATTATAATTTTTTGATAATTTCTCTAGTTATGTGTAATAACTAATTTAATTTTGTGTTTTTTTGTAATTTTATTATAATATTTGTAATTAAAAAGTATATAAACATTTAAATAAATAAATTTGTCTGCAAACTTAAGAAATTAATTTTTTTTAATTTATAAATAACGCAGTAGTTCTAGTTACTGTAAAGAACAATAAGAAAAACATTTAAATTTATAGAATTTTCTGGGCTGGTATGCCGTGGTCGATCTATTCTCGTCGCAGACGTTTTGTCATACATCATAGATGGCATCCTCAGTGCTTGGTGACTAAGCACTGACAACGTCATCTACGATGTATGGCGAAACGTCTGCGACGAGAGTAGATCGACCACGGCGTACTAGCCCAAAAAATTCTATTTCGTTCTATTCGTTACACTTTTGTGGGCAAATATTTATATATATATATATATATATATATACATATATATATATATATATATATATATATATATATATAAATATTTATTGTACATTTTATAAAATAATTCAATAAAATTAAATATAAAAGTAACAGGGCAATACAATGTATCATTCGCAATGACACAAGATGTGTACGGGGTAAGTGAGGTAGAGGGGTGAAAAGTAGAAATACGAAAACGTAGATAAGAATGGAATGTTTGTATGTTTCAAACAGGTAGCGAAATTTTAGGGTACGCTGTGTAACGGTTAGGTCTCTAAGTTGCTAGAATTGTATACGAAATTGAATACCGAGCGAATAATTATTTATAGACATATGTACATATATTATTTTAGTCAACTCTGAAATAAAATTCGTATTATTTAAATTTCCGAAATGTCATACTAAAAAATTGTATTTCAGTTGAAAATAATTATACTCATTTGACATAAATATATGACAGATATATTGTCTAAATTTGTTGCTTTTTGTAATTATACAAATTAATATATAAATAATATTCTCGCAAAGCGAGAATGGAGCTAGTCGAATGTGGTTTGATTTTATAAGCTAGTTTTTCGACTAGCTAAAATACAAGATTAGAAGTATATAAACCACTTTGACATTATTAAATTATTATTAAAATTCATTTACATTCCATATGACCCCTAAAAAATTGTAGGCCCTTCTGGCTCCGACCAAATAAATATTATTCAAATATTATAAGGATTAAAAATAAGCGTCAATGAATAAACACGATATAGCAAACAGGCTCTTATAATAAAAATTGTTTTTGCTACATGACAAATAATACATTGTAGCAACCCAATAAACATTTTGCATAAATTATATCTCTATCTCGCTTGCAATGTTTGTTTATATGTAGATATCTATATATGTATACAGATATAGAACAAATGAGAGCGAGAAAAAGAAAAAACAAAACTTGTCTTACTACAAAATCATGCCTACAATAATTCTACAAAAAAAGTTTTGAAATATACACATATTTTGTTTCTATTTGAATGGAAAATGTAGCGAATGTCTAGTAAAATAAATATTTATTTAAACTTATAATAATGTAAACTTATAATAATTATTATTATTTGCGCACAAAAGTGTAACGAATAAAACGAAATAGAATTTTTTGGGTTGGTATGCCGTGGTCGATCTATTCTCGTCCAGACGTTTCGCTATACATCGTAGATGACATCGTCAGTACTTAGTCACCAAGCACTGAAGATGCCATCTACGATATATGGGCGAAACGTCTGCGACGAAAATAAATCGACCACGGCATTCCAACAAAAAAAATATTTTATCAAAATATCAATATTAGGCTATAATAATCCAAGATTTCTTCTCATATGCTCTTTATTAATCATATATATACCATATATATATATGGTGTATATATATATATATATATATATATATATATATTATATATATATATGGTATATATATATATATATATATATATATATATATATATATATAAATATATATATATATATATATATATATATATATATAAATATATATATATATATATATATATATATATATATATATATATATATATATATATAAATATATATATATATTACAATTATAGTAAACAAAAAAATTTTCTTTGTATTGATAAAAATTGAAAAATTAATAGAAATATATTAAATTCTGAAATAAAATTCATATTTTTTTCATTTTCTGAAATGTCATAATAATAATGGTCACAAATCACTAAACACATCGGTTTTTCGCGAGATACAAAATTATAAAATAACATAACTTGACGTAAATCATACGTCAATATCATTCCACGCAAAATAAGCTTCAAAATGTATTATTATTTTTTTATAATATTAAAAACTTACTATTATTTCTTAGTTTCTTATTAAATTGTTAATATTATCTTTATCATATATAAAAGAATAAAATAAAATTAATCTATTTATGATAATATCATAATACTGTGTAATACTGGCTTTGCCATTTAGTTTGCAAATTTGCCGTATGCGTCAGCACCTGCTTGAAAATTTTGCTTATGAAAAAATTATAAAATTCTAAAATTATAAAAATCTGTTAAAACAATAATTAAATAAAAAAAATAATCCTAATCATAGTATAATATAATTATGAAGCATATATAAAAATTTTAAATTTTTCGGGGATATAGTTTGGAAAATAAAAGCAATAAATGTGTTATTTTTTGGAAAAAAATTTTTTTTCTCTATTTCCCAAAACCAAAAAATTTCAAAAAAATTCCTATTATTCTACATAGGATATTGCATATCAGGTATTTTTTCGGTACAGTAATTATCGTTGGAGTAGAAACTAGAGCCAGTTAAAAAAATTTTTATTTCTATTTCTTTTTTATTTTATATAAATCAATTAATAATATTAAATTTCTTATTGAATTATTAATTCAACATTCATTATGTAATTTTCAGAACAGTCAGTTACAATAAATATGTTGTATTAAACGAACAAATTCAATATGAAATTCAACATATTTTTGAATTTACGTTACGCGCCATTTGAACCCTGTGTACTAACGTTAATTCCCGTACCAGCGGCCGGATTCCGTGGCATCATCGTAATCGTAATCGGATCGGATAATTCCGAGTGATAGTTCTCGATTATAGCAGTGTTTGAATAGACAAATACAATAAACGCTTCTATTTCCGACATATACCGACGCCGCACGAAGTGAAACAAAAGATTTTAGCTTGGAATTGTCGAAATAGTTCCGTCTTATAGAAATACACGAGAAGTTTCGATTACGATTAAAAAATTTTTTTTCAATAAGATAGTTAAAAAATTATTTATTGATTTTAATTTGTATATTTTTGAACATTTTTATAAACTTAATGACAATAACTGAATATAAATAAAAAATTATATTATTATAATAAAAATTGTGCAATATTTTATAATTTTATTAAGATAATTTCATATAATTTATTATTATAGAATAAATACTATTTTACTAATTAAATTTCAACTAAATTTTAAATACATAAATTAGCTTACTTTTATGTCAATCGTAAATGTTAACATCGGAATAGATTTCGATTGAGGCGATTCAGTAACAATTTTCAAGACAATCGAGTTTAATAAAAGTTCAATATTACATGAAAATATATGTAAAAATATTTATTTATAGAAACCTTGTATATACCCATATTTTTACAAATATTATTATTATTTAATAATCATATATTAAATAATGTAAAATATGTAATATGAGAGAATATAAATTCATCTTTGTTCTTGTGGTACGACTGAATGTATGTGACACTTATTAGCTCTACATTTTTTTTTAAATTTCATTCCTATTTTTACGGAAGATTTTTAATTTATTGGTAAGTTTAAACATAGCATATTTATAATGAATATAATTTTTTAATCTAAAATATGAATTTATAGATAAAATATGGATATTCTTCTAATTGAACTTGAAGAGGAAGTTCAACGAGATGCATTTATTTTGCACAGGAAGTTTTTACGAGATACAACAAATCCTTTTGAAGTGCCAGAAGAAAGATTCATTGAACTATATAGAATGCCCAAAATAATTATTATAGAAGAAATTATAGACGTTTTACGGCCCCATATGAATGGAAGAAAAATTCCAATACAATTTCGGATTCTAGCAACTTTAAGATTTTTTGCTTCTGGCAATTACCAAAGAAGTTGCGGACAAGATATCATATCTTGTATGAGTCAATCGTCTATAAGTAGAGCGATAAACGAAGTCAGTTCATTAATTGAAGATATTTTATTCCCTCGTTGGATAAAATTTCCTCAAACGAACGATGATAAATTACGTGTTAAAGCTGGGTAAAATTGTATATTAAATTTTTAAGTATATTATAATAATAATTCTTCTGGTACTAGCTTTGATGAAAAATTTAATATTCCGGGAGTCATTGGTTGCATCGATTGCACTCACGTAGAAATTCGTGCTCCTTCCGTAGAAGAGCATAATTATGTCAATAGAAAGGGATTTCATTCGAAAAATGTACAAATTGTGAGTATTTTTTTAATATTACAGTCATATGTAATAATGAAAAATTCATTAAATTTTAACAATTTATATTGCATTCATTTAGATTTGTGATTCTGATTTAAATATAATCAATATAAACTCTAGATATCCTGGTGCATGCCATGATTCATTCATATGGAAAAACAGTCGTGCATGTCGAGAGTTGGAAAGATGTTTTGTAGATGGCGATCGAGAATCTTGGCTTCTTGGTAAGTAAAAAATAAATTTAAATTGATAAATTACTAATGCCACAATGGTTAATGTTTAAAAATTTGAGTATTGTTTTAAAAAATATTTTACATATTTTACTATTTGTTGATAGGTGATTCTGGGTACGGATTGCAGCCATGGCTTTTAACGCCAGTTTTAAACGCTGGTGCAAATACACCAGAAGAAAGATATAATGTTGTACATTCCCTGGCTAGAAACACCATAGAAAGATTGAATGGAATTCTAAAGATGAGATACAGATGCTTAAGTAGCATTTTGCATTATACTCCACGTCAAGTTGGCATGATCATAAACTCATGTGCCACATTACATAACATATGTACAAAATATAGAATAGACGTCGAAATAGACAATTTTATTAATAATGATGATATTGATATTGTACATGTTGATAATAACATTGATATTGTACATGTTAATAATAATGTAAATTTTTTAAATGAAGGTAGACGAATTCGATCGTTATTAATAAGATATAGGTTTCAATAAAATTTATTTTAATATATATATATATATATATATATATATATATATATATATATATATACACTTGAACTATATTTACTTACCTTTTCAAAAAAAACTGCGAGTTGAATTATTAGAAACAATATCAAATTTTATATTTACTTTTCTATTTTAAAATATATGTGTATAGATATTTTATGAAAACGGTACTTACATATGAAAATAAAATGATACAAAATTGTTAAATTAAAAATAAAATGAAAAATAGTAAATTTGTGACCATAGTATATTTATTTATATATATATATTGTTACTTATGTGGACAAACAAAATTAACAAATATAATAACATAATAGTAAATAAACTAGAATACACAGAGATAAAACTATAAACTAATGGTAAATATAAATTATAAAAAAAAAATAAATTAAAAAAAATATTTCTTATACAAAAATAAATATAACTTCTTTATAAAATAAGATATAAACATAAATCAAAATAAAAACTTCTTTGGTTAGGTTATTAAATTATTTTAAATTAATTTAAAATTATTAAAATACAGCCTCTATTAACTTTTTTAAATTATTGCATCTTTTAGCTCCTCTAAATTATTTGATATACTTCTCAAACTTTGACTTATATCTTGAAATACTTCTAACTGTTTTTCAACAAGAATAGTTAGATTATCATGACGGAATTCTTGTTTTGTTTTTGAACATCTTCTTCGTGTTTTTTTTGCTGGTGTTTCAGTTGATGTTGGTTTTTCATTTTCATTAAAAATATTTGATAAGGATGAGGATGATGAATTATATGTAGTTATATTATAACTAACGGGCTTAATTTTGTTTAAATAGCCTTCTCTATCATTTCCGAACATTCTCCTAGCATCATCTTTGGCGGAAGTTCCGAAACCTCCTTCAGGCGTTTCGCCGTCTCCTCTTACAGTTGACCAACCAATGGTTGATATGAGTCGCTCCTCCGTAGGGGTCAGAACAATTTCGGAGGATGATGGACCTCCACCCGTAGCTGTAATATTTTTTTTACAATTACTTGCCTTGTGCCTGGTATAATACTTCCAGTCGGTCCATGTTTTTTTCCAACCTTCAATATTCTTTTTTGGACCCAAACTTGTTCGATTTAAATCGTTGGCCAACTGCATCCATAAATTATTTAGATGAGCTTTTCCATTTATTGTTTTAAATTTTTTAGTTGCAAATTCCGGATACTTCTCCATATACCGCAATGTAATTTCGTATTGCGCAGGAGTCACTCGTTTTGACACTAAAATTAAATGTAATAAATAAATTAACTATAACGTTATACTAAAAGTTGTTTTTTATTATTAACTTGTGAAATTTTTTGGGGAATAAATCCCAACATTAAATTTTATTAATTTATATTTTAAGTTGAACACATCTAATTTAATAATTTTAAGAACATTGACATATTTAATAGAATTTGTAATATAAACGAACAATAATTTAAAATTTATAATTATGCTTGAAATTTTACATTAATTGAATAATATTTCAAATAAATTTAAGGTTAAGGTAATTAAAGAATTTCATTTCATAATTTTAGTAAGAATAATTTTAAAAAAATATTTTTTACAATAATCATTGTCTTAAATTATGCTATTATTGATATTAATCGAGTAATAAATAATACATTTTTTTACTTACTTGTGTTTATATTTATTCTATTTGGAATGATAGCGTAGATAGCGTAAATGCGTATAGTAATCATATGATCATATGGAACTATGGCAAGGAAGGATATCTCTTTCTTTATATAGCAGTAGCACTAATACCAACAAAAATATTTAGCACAAAATATATAATATTTGTATATAATTTATAAATTGCAAGCAACTATTTTTGTTTTTATTTTTATTGATTATAATAAAAATATTATTTTAAAATATAAATTCTTAAAAAATATTGCTTCAAATTCTAATCGAAATAAAATTCTTAGTGAATCGCGTTCATCGTAAATGACGTAGATTTCGATTGAAAACTGTTCCGATTATGCCACGGAATCCGGCCGCAGTACCAATTTACGTGCCATCTCCAATGCATATGTACAGCGCTCCTGTTCCAATTCCAATACCATTTCCTTTGCCAATTCCAGTGCCAATATTTATACCAACTACCCGAAACTCTGCCGCTGGAATTATGAAAGAAATTAAAAAGATTCAAGTTAAAATACCAACCGATCCGTTCGAGGCCGAGCTGCTCATGATGGCTGAAATGATTGCTGGTGAAAAGAAAGTTGATAATACAGATTCGGAGAGTGATGGAGAATTTAGTCCCGAAGTTGTTGACACAAGCAATACCTTCGGAGACGATATGCTTCAAATGGCACTTAAAATGGCTACAGAACTTGACGAACCTGCCGTTGATTTAGAGGGTTCATTAACTACTAATACAATTACTGCTCAGCAAAATCAGGAAGCGGCAGGAGGTGGGGAATTTTTTTTTTAAGAATGACAAGGTGTAAAATATTGATTGAAAATTTAATTTGAATTTAGCAACTGAAGAAGCAGTGGACGATCCTCAACCAATGCATCCGTTAATGGACAGACAAGCAATACGAGAACGTAAACGACAAAATCGTCAGCCTAGTAATATAAATCCATCAAAAAGAGGTCGTCGCATGAGTACACATGTGGAAATGCCTTTGCTTCCACCGCCACAACCGGCACCTCCACCAGAACCTATTGAAAAGCCGGATGCTAATATGTGTCTTAAGGTATATTAAAAAATATTGCATTCGTCATTTCAAATTAGTTGATTTATGTTTTTTTAAAAGAAAAAAAAATTGCTCTATCATAGAATCGACCGTCTCCATAAAGAACTTAAACAAAAACTTTTTAACAGAGAAATTATTATTGCAAAAGATAGATAATAACATATAGTATGTTGACTATTTATAATTTACAGTAGCTACTTAAATGAAATATTTTAAAAGTTTATTGTCTTATCAAAAAATGTCTCAAATGAAATTTTTGTTAAATATATTTTTTGATTTCTCTGTTGCGAAATATTCGCAAAAAAGGTAATATCAGTACTTACGGTGGACGAATTTATACCGAAAGTTGATCAAAAATTAGCTTTACATGTGTCCACAGATTGACAGACAGACAGACTGACTGGCTGACTAAAAATTGTTGATCATATTACAAGAAGCCTAATTCGTGCTTATTTGTAAAATCTGAAAAAGTCAAAATTAGTATGATTACAATACCACCTCCCTTCGATAAAAAATTAAAAAAATATTTTTTTTATTTAGTACACATTTGGCGTAAACGTTTGGAAACAATGGGTTACAACTAAAAATGCCGAATTAGAAAAGTCACCTTCTTCTCGAAGGTGTAAATTATTTAAGAATGAAATCTTACAATTAACGGCTGATGAATTAAATTATTCTCTATGTTTATTTGTAAAAGAAGTTCGAAAACCAAATGGAACTGAATATGCTCCTGATACGATTTATTATTTGTGTTTGGGTATGTTCGATGAAATTTTATTAAATGAATAAAATTATTAAAAAAGGTACATTTTAAATTGCAGGTATACAACAGTATTTATTTGAAAATGGTAGAATAGACAATATCTTTACTGATGCCTATTATGAGAAATTTACTGATTGTTTCGATGAGGTAGCTCGAAAATTCTCCGTACAACGATACAACGATTCGCGTAAGTACAATAACTGACTTGGATAAATTTAAAAGATTGAATTTGAAATAACAACGTGTTTTTGAATAGATTATATTGTAACCCGTGTTGAAGAAGAACATTTATGGGAGAGCAAACAACTTGGTGCTCATTCACCGCATGTACTTTTAAGCACTTTAATGTTCCTTAATACGAAACATTTTAATTTAACAGTACGTTCCGTTCTTTATTGTAATTCATATCATTAAATGTATAATATATTTAAAACTATGTTTATATATTTAGACAGTGGATGAGCATATGCAATTATCCTTCTCCCATATAATGAAAGATTGGAAACGTACTCCGAATCAACCTGGTGCTGCGAAAATACCCGGATCTAGAAATGTATTATTACGGTTTTATCCGCCGCAAACTACCTTAGGTTTGTTGATAATCTTTATTTTAATAGTATAATTTCAATTCAATATTAATGTAACATTTATTATTTGTCAGATGCTAATTCTCGGAAAAAGAAAGTTTATGAACTACAGGAAAATGAAGAAAATCCATTGAGATGTCCTGTTAAGTTGTATGAATTTTATCTTTCGAAGTGGTACGTTTTTCGTTTTTTTTACTATTTCATGTAAATGAGATAAAATATTACTAGCGAAGCTACAATACATATTTTTTAAAAGATTAAAATAATACATTAGTTGGTAATGTTTATACATAACTAACTAGTTAAAATCACAATAGTAACGTGACACTTTTTTTTTTATATATATTCAGTTAGTACTATGTATGTATGTAGTTAGTAGTCTGGAAAAATACGGTAGCATTATTTTTTGTTTAAAACTGACACATGTTTAATATTGTAATAACCTAAATACTAACAGATATTAATTGTATACTTGTTTATTTTTCAGTCCGGAAAGCGTAAAAACACGAAATGATGTGTTCTACTTACTGCCAGAACGTTCTTGCGTTCCAGATAGTCCGGTATGGTATTCAACTATGGCTTTAGGTAGAGAAGCACTAGAGAAGATGTTGCACAGGCTGAAAATGGTTAAAGAAATAAATGTCGCATTATTAACTAGTTAAGTATCGGAATATCTTATACGAAATTTATTTATTTATTTATATATTTATATATATATATATATATATATATATATATATATATATATATATATATATATATATATATATATTGTTACGGGTTGATTTTTCTAAACGATATGCAACCTTCTTGTCGCAAAAGAATTCGGGTCGTCTATTGGTATTCGTCGTATATGCGAATTAAAATTTGGTAAAAACTCGTCAGTATCGGTTCATTCGCTGGGTTGTGCATACGTTAAATATTTGGTGGTATTTGGAGAAGCATATTTTGGGCTATTGGAACCACTAATCGACTGTTGTCGGATTTGAAACTGTGCACAAGCTTAAAGAAAGGGGTTTTCTACGACTTATTGTCGGATTTGAAGCAAAAAACTCAGCGATTAAACTTACTCGAGAGCCGCCTACCAGCTCAGGCTCTCTTCGTTCTCTCTTCGTTTCCGTCGTTCTTTTGCGTTACTCGTTATCTTTCTTGGTTTTTGGATTGTACTTTGTACTTTTGGATCTATTATTATTGTCGTATTATTTTACGATTAATTGGAATCGTTCACTTGGGATACACTTTGGAGCAACTATTGGAACGATTCTGGGATCTTGGAGTTACGGAATTGAGTTCGAACCTTGGCAACACCATTTCATATTCGGCTAGACTGAATCGGACGGCAGTACCAGTTGGTGGGAGAATCCGGCATCAGGAACTCGCTGGATGCAGCAGGATCGAAAGCACTACAGCTAAGGATTCATTATTTATTTATCTTACTGTCAATTATTCAGCTAGTCAATATTGTCGCGTGATTGTTCGAACTATAGTATTATTTAGTTAGGTTATTTAGTTAAGATTAACAATTATTGTGTATATTTTATTCGTATTTGTTTAATTAAGGTTAGTTCAGACTCTAGGTTACGTTATTATTGATATTTCTACCGATTTGAATATTATTATTATTATTGATATTCATATCGATCTGAATATTATTATTATTATTATTGATTTTTATACCGATCTGAATATTAGATTATATAATCAGTTAGTTCTAGATTTAGGTTATTTGGATTTTTGATATTGTTGTCGAGATTAATATATCAGTTTGTCAACTTGTGGCTGATAACTTTAAGAGGATTTATTCCTGATAAATCGTTTGTAATACAATTGTTTGAGATCAACATAATTTATTATATGTTCAGTTTTGTAATCGGGTATAGAGTACGGATTCATCATTTGATATTATTTGTAAGTAGTAGTTTATTCACTACTCGTTTGAGCGTGTCTGCGTTCGTCGGTTTATTCTTATTGGTATTATCAAGTAGTATTTCCTACTTCGTCGTTAGGCCGGTTATTTACGATATCCGTGGTCGACCTCGCGATTCTCGTCAATGCAAAGCCGAATACGACGCACTTTCGTATTATAAACCAACGTCGTCGAACCGATTAACCGAGCGAATTTATAATATCTTGGATTATTACATCGCTTACTTTAGATACAGTTCACGTGACTCTAAACTCGAATTAGCGTTCGAAATATCGTTCGATTGTATTCGGAAGAAATTAACTCTTATAATTTACTTGTTTACTGTAATCTTATACGTTTAGTAATTAATATATTTGTTATTAAGAATCGTGTTGGAATTTTCTTACGTCGTCTCCTGATATCAAGTTTATTTCAGTATTGGTACCGTTCATTGCTTTGGCAACCCATCGGAGCTGTTGACCGTTCTGTAGGGTTTATAATAGCGTTCCGGCTGGTCAACTGGCGCCCATATTATTTAGATTAATTGGTATATTTATATATATATATATACTATTGCTTGCTAATTGAGTTTTGGACAACATTACCGCACGACCGTCTCCACTGCAAGCTAGCCGCGGAAGTGCCAAGCAAAAAGGAATTTTGGGTAGCAATATATATATATATATATATATATATATATATATATATATATATATATATAACTTTGAGACAGGAGATATAGGTCAATAAATCAAAATTAAAAAAAAACTAGTTTCTTCGCATATGAAGCAACCCGAATTTTAAAATTTTTATTGACCTATATCTTTGATAATTTCTCAAGAGTTTATTTTAAGTAAGGTCGTTCACCTCCATATATATATATATATATATATATATATAAGTATATAGTATTATTTTATTAATATTTTTATATTCATGGAACTAGCAAAGAGGATGGACAAAATAAAAACGAAAATATATGCTAAATATGCTTTTTCGTTTTTAGTGACAGTGTGGATTGGTAAATGACAAACACTTACGAGAATTTGATCAAAATACAATAAAACCAAACAGATTGATTAGGTTAGGTTAGTCAGGCACCTACTGCATTTTATTTTTGGTAGCAGTTTGCCATTTTATGATTGAGTTTCTATATTGGTAGTGATTTCATGTTGGCTATCTTGACACGTTGACTGCCATGAGAAGCATTACGTGTGATGCACGATAAAATTTTCACAACAGCCATGAGCAGCAAGAGTTAATTGTCAAGCTGGTTTAGTTTCAAAAGCCAAATAAATCAACGTTTGCTTTACAGGTTAAATTAATGTTTAGGCAGTCCAAAATACATGGCTGTAAGAACTAGTGAATCAATCAACAGCTGATTCTCATTGTCTGAAATATTAGAAATTGAATTTCCACTCAAAGACATAAAAACTCCACCAAATATATACTGACTCCACAAGATATATTATTTATAAACTTAATACAAAATTAAAATAATTACATTAAATTTTTGTAAAAAAAATAATGAAATTTGCAAACAAAAAAATGTTATTTGGTACATGTATGAACTTGAAAAAAGTAACTCAAACAAGCATTCTATACACCGATATCTTGATTGAGGAGTTTTATATTGCGCGTTTTTTCGATCGGTTTCTGCAAATTTCTCATAATATACAACACATCTGCGACAGTTTTTAGACCCTACGTCTCGTCTTCTAAAACGTATGATTTACATGGCCAGTAAGGCAATTTTCATCTATGGTGGCCGCGTGGCGTGAATCATATGAAACTTCTCAACTGAAAACAATAAAAAAACATGGGTTTTGATTTAAAAAAAATCATAATTTGACATTTACCATTTTATTGCTAGCCTATTTAATCATAAAATTGCTCCGGCCAGAATGGGTGAAATTTTAGTGACTATTGTGGCAGTCAACGTGTTAAAAAATACTGATCTCAATTAAACTAAGGTTTTATTTTGGAATATAGTAAGTATTACTTACGTATATTGTAATTTTTTTTCTAGTTCCATGATAAATATTCGAAATGTGAAAAATTAATTGATATTTAATATAAAAACTGTTTTAGGGTAAAATTCTGTTAATTATTTATATAAAAACGACTTTTCAACGAAACTGAGCGCTCCTCACCTTCATCAGGTCAAAATTTATCAGTGATATTCAAGTATAATAACAATGCATAGAAACTATCTATAGAAACAATGCATAGAAGTTACTAGGTAACAAATAAGCAACTAGATCATACAATTTATAAATTTTTAATTAAAGGAAGCCAAATTTTATTTAAATCAGTGTCGTCACAGTGATTAATGTTATTCTTTTCTTTATAAATTTCTTTTTATCTCTATTTAGAATATATTTTCATGATGTAAAATATGAAGAATATTAGTAGCAAATTCATAAGAGAAGCAATAGAAATTAATAAAGAAAAGAATAACTGTGAATAATCACTGTGAAGGCACTGAGTTAACTAAAATTTGGCTTCCATTAATTAAAAATCAATAATAGTTTATGATCTTGGTTACTAGGTAACACATAAGTGTTGCCTAGTAACTGGTTGCTATGTATTGTTATCTACTTTAATGTCATTGATAAATTTTTGAACTGATGAAGACGAGCGTTTAGCTTACGTCGAAACATCATTTTTATATAAATAATTAACAGAATTTTATCCTAAAACAGTTTTGATTTTAATACAATGAGTTCTAAAAAATATTTTACTTTAGCTGTATTCTTTTTACCTAAAATTTACTGAAATCTCACCTCACTTAAGATAAACTCAGATCGACTCAGATAATTCTTATTCTTTTTATCTTAACTGAGCTACGACAAACTGAGTTGGATACTTTGCCCCCCCCCCCTAACCGATTCTGCTGCACCCGCAAAATAATCTCAAAATGAAGTGAGATACTCAGTTAAGTAGTAGAGGTTAAGTTTGTGTCAATCTTGCTGTTTTTAAGGTTAGCGACAAAAAAAGTCATACGAAATTGAATGATTGAATGATATTTAAATTTTATTTTTAATTTTAATGTACAATTTATCAAAAATGTATTTCTTGATTCACAAATTTATGGTTGATTAGAAAAACAAACGTCAAAAAAAAAGGTGTCAAAGTATTTCGATCTTTGTCAGTTCAGTTATTCGTGTTCTCTTGTGCTAGAGTTTGAATATTTTGTTCTTTTATAAAGCAACTCAACTCACTTTACTTTCCAACTGAGATGAGTCAATTTTTGATAAAAAGAATACAGCTTATGTAAATTGATATTTATTCTAATAAAATATAATGAATTTTATGAATAACGAAATAAATTTATTTTCAGTGGATTAATTAATTCATATGATGTAGCGTTGTAAAACGCATGGGGTTCGGAATACGGACAGGACCAGATAAGATTCGATCCGTAATTGTTGCGGAACACATTTTCCTTGTTAAACTCGACAGGCACTATTAACTATTTTTATTGTACTGTATAAAAATAACTTCACAAAATGTCAAATCAAATGCGTTATAACCTTGCACATTTATCCATTACGTTATTCTCTGATTATATCGTTTTAATTTTTTATTTTTATCAAGAATTTTATTCGACACAAGGTTATATCACATAAATTAAGAATTATTTGATTTTTTTTTTATTATTATGTGTTCAAATTTAATTATTTATTATGATTTTGTTTCAAACATACCTATCTGTTTATGTTTTTAATGTATTAATATTTTTTGGATCAAACTTTATGTACTGATGAATTTACTATGTAAACTTACGTTTCTCTTTATTATCTGTAAATTACATTTTATTGTTAACATTAAGACCCGGTTTCATAAACAATAAATAAATTAAACAATAAATAAAATAAACAATCTTAAATTTCAGGTTAGTTTTCGAAATTTCCTTCGGCGCTTTCAGAACTGTACCTTCGGATACCGAAAATTGATAACGCAAAAATTCATATTTATTATATGCATTTTATAAATTTTTATTTTATTATACAAACTGTTTGGTTCAAGTAAAGTAGTATAAGTCATGTGACTCATTTTAAAGAATAATTTAAGTGTATAGACTATAGATAAATAACTCATTGTTTTCTGGTTTTCTTTTTTAAATTGTAACAATAATAATTTTATAAAAATTCATAAAATAATATTTTAATGAAAAAAATACTTATAACGTATTGATAACAAAATTAGTGTACTATTGTGACCACATAGTAGGTACATCGAATTTTTTTAACAATCTATTTCATTACAATTTTATATATAGGTAGTTAAAAATTTCTTCTTCTGTATCGATGTGAATAACAATTTATTACTATTTGTTTCGTACAGTTCGATATCCGCAAGTTAAATCGAGAAATCAGTAGTAAACTCGAACCCCGGTTACGACAAGATGACAAGGTAAGTGGAGATACATATTTTGCCTATATCTACATTTTTATTTTAATTAGACAATATTTTCATTCTAAACGTATCTTTTATACAAGACCGACAAATTTCGAGATCCTCTAGAAAAATTAGCAGAAAATTACATAAACATAACAAATTTCACAAATTAAGAAAAGCACAACAAACCATTTTTATTATAAACCAAATAGAAACTAAATTAAAATTAAACTTTATAACTTTTGCTTTCACCAATTTTTTGAAAGATTGTCGAATTCCATATTCCTTGTGACTAAAGAAGAGTTAAACACTTTTTGTCAATTGTTAACTTATATTATTAAAATAATTTATTTATTTAGTTTAGAATTTTACCATTAAACAATAACTGTTCTAAAAATGTACTCCAATTCGTAGAGGAGGGTCGGTCGTGAGTGTAAAACTGAGTTTTCGTACCTGTGAGTGTTATCATCTGACTGCCATCTAAAATAAGGATGAAATTATTATTTTTTTATATATCTTCGTAACTGTGAGTCTATCAAAATATTTTTATAAATCATTCTTGTAAATAATGCAATTTTCTACAACATTTATTGACACATTTTTTGGCATAACATAAATAATAAAAACAGATATGAGCGGAAACATTTGGGCGTAAAAAACTTTTGAATGAAATTACTCTTTTATTTTCAATTTGCGATAAAAATTCATTTTATAGAGCATTTCATAATAGACAATTTAATCTATTTCCTATTTTTATTCAGTTTATTATTTTTTGAGTAATACATACATAATGTAACACATTATTTTTTTTTTTTTCTTCTTATAAGCGCGAAGCTCTTTTCGAAAAAATTGATATTTCATAAAAAAAATTTTACTGATAATTTCTACAAGAATTTAATTTTCTCTATTTTTCTTTAAAATACGTAATGCTGGGCTATATACGATACATTTTTCTATACAATTTTTTAAACAAAATTATATATAGAAAATATACAAAATTAATACGTTTACACGATGTAGAATAAAATGTACAGACGCATGCAAAATAATAGTTAACATTTTCATAATTTGTTTTTACCTAATTTGAAAACTTAATTTCTTCAAAATATTGTTTCTGCTTCAACTGAATAACACTTTTATGAATACTATGCAGTTTGACGTTTCTAATATCGATGCGCATTCAGACTAGCGTCGAATTTGCATGAAAAATCAAACGTGTTCTAACTCATACATTTTTCTATATAGACTGTCACGAACAAACTGAGCATGCTTGCTAAAATATTCTGTATAGATTTGTATATAAAATCAAATATTGGATCGTGTAATACAGAAAATTTTGTTTGTACAGAAAACTATATTTTTTTCTAAAAATATGCATCGCGTAGTCAGCATAAGACCTAGCTGGTTACTGTAGACTCCATAGAACACAATTATTAAAATTTTTATATTTGTTACTGACATAGCGAGGCCTTAAATGTGTCACACACACATATCTACGCACATATACACATATGACATATATGACATATAAGCGTATACATATACATAGAACCAGGGGCGTAGCAACCGGGGGTGCAAGGAGTGCGATGCCCATGAGCGAGAGGGGCCCACGAGCCAAAATGCCCAATGGGGCCTTATTTTCATTAATACCATTCATAGGATTAAATACATTTATTATATAAATTAATTTATTATAGTAAGTTAAATATATTTTTATAGATTTTTTCAATGAAAAAGTAGTCCACTTTCATTATTTTTTTCTCAATAACGGGAAGACGTAAAGCATTGAAACTTTTTGTATAATGTAGATCCTTTATTGAAAAATACGTCAGAATTTTTTCACCCCCTCCCCCGAAAACCGAAAGTGCCGAGGTCCACGGTTCCATAGATATCTCGGGACTGGGTTATCGGAAACAAAAATCGTTTCGGATTATTAAAGTTGAATATATTCCCCATCGTTTGACCGATCTTTTTTGAAAATTGTTTTTTTTTTCGCAAAATGGCGGGCTTACAAAAAAAAGAGGTCAATTTTTTGCCCTTTTTTTGACTTCTTTAACGTAAAAAAAATATAACAAATTAAAATTTTAAAAAAAGGATGGGTCAAACGATGCAGAATTCTATTAGCTTTCAGAAGAACAAAAATTCCAATAAATCCGATTGTTTGTTCTAGAGATATCACTGGAACCGACAAAAAAAATATGGTTTCGAAAAAAACGCGGTTGAAATTTCAGAATGAGTTTAATGTCACATAAGAAAAGCCCAAGTGAATGTTTATGTTTCTTTACAAAAAGTGATGTAACTTTCGTAATTTTTATAATTTTGACATGCGGTTTCGTGAAAACGATTCTTTAGACATTACTCTTTAATAATATTAAATAAAAAAAATCGATTTTTTGATCATAAAAAACTACTATGCCCCCTTAAGTTTACAAACACAAAAACATACAGTACAAATCAAATTTAAAGTTTAGGTTTACAAACATAGTTCATTAACTTTAACTAAACTTAACTTTTCTTGCTTTCATTGAAGCAAAAATGCTAATTATTTCACTTAAATTTAATTTACGTGCTCCCCCCTAGAGTTTCTTAAATATGTTTTAATAAGTTTTAACTTTGAAAATGTTCTTTGGCGCTAGAAGTTGATACGGGGAATGTTAAGAATAAAATAAGAGCGGTACAAAGTTTCGGAAATGCCGAACTTAGAATAGAATATTCTGTAAATATTAATTCTTCTAATTCAAATACCGAATTAATATTTTGTAACTGTTTTTTAAAGGTTTTCCTAAAATATAATATCTGTGTCTTAAAATCTGCGGTTAAATCGTCAGTATATTTGAAAATCTATCTTTTAATTGTGCAATTATAATACCTAACGTAGCGTTGAAAACGTTTATCCTAAAATTATCTTCTGAACTATTAAATCGAAAATCTTCACACATTCCTTGTCTATGGTTAAGCCAACATTATTAGGTACATACATACTTATATATTTCCTGGCAAGTTGTTTCTTTAGGCATTTCACTTTAATTTATTAATTTTGGAAATACAGATTGCTTTTTAACAAAAAATAATTTTAATTAATTTTGATTATCATAAAAATAAAACAACTTTTATTTGAAATTTTTTTCGAATAAGGCACAAACAGACACAAATTTAAAAAATTAAAATGATATTTAGAACTTAAAATGAGCCAAAAAAACATTAAAATTTTAAACAATACAAGGAGTAGAGAGGTGCCCCTTAAAATCAGTGGCACACCGGCCCACAAAGGTCTTGCTACGCCTCTGCATAGAACAAGAGTGAGTGCGCACTTGGGAAATGCAAACGCAATCAGTAGCTAATTAAATAGTTAATTTATATTCTTAGCTCGCTGATATTGTGCGCTGTTACAGACTGTCACAGTATTTTGTCTAATTAGTGCTTGAAATCTAAAAATATAATTTCATATTTCTCGTTAGTAAAAACGATACATATATAAAAATTTGTCCCAATTCTCTTTCAGTAATTAATATTATACATACATATATATATATTGTGACAATTAAGATGAATTTAAAATTTATGTTGTTGGTTAAATTTTATCAGTGTTCAAATTTTTGAAATATTTTGTTCATCTGATTTTAACCTACCTGTCACATCAATTTGTCCCGGGCTCTTGAGGTTTGGGGGAGAGCGGGGTCGTAGATTCAAGGTGATAGGAACCGTTGATTAATATATGATGTTAGTTAATTGGATGGGCACCAGGAAAGCGGATTTTCGAAGCAAAATGAGACGCTTTACCAAATCTCAAAAAGGAACTTAACGGGATAGGTATTGTTTTCGTCTTTTCGAGAATTTGTTTCGGAAATGAAATAACTTAATTAAATAAAAATATAGCTGATGATGGTTGTGTACGAAAAGTGGTTATATTGAATGATTTTATTCGCTACAGAGCTACGTGTTCTTTTTCAATACAAAGAAATGTATGTCATTCGTGATAGTGTATCTAGACAGATTGTTTGACGTCTGCTGGTTAGCGGGTGGTCTAGCTAAAGTAGATCTTCTTCTGAGCTTTCGTAGACGCTGACGGGACGCCAGTACGCATTACGCAGTAGCGGTGTGGTAGTTGATGAAGACTGCCAGAAAATGGTCGCTCTCGAGATCTGATTATGCCCAGTTGGCGTTCGTACGTTCAGAATAAATCGTTCAGTCACTACTTCGTGCTCGATTTGTATAATGGTATATCTCACTCAGCGGCTGGTCCAAAATTCGGCTTCCAAGATAGACGGAGGCTGCTAACACGACTGAATCCCACTCAGACGTCTTTTAAAGTCACAGACTGATCCCTAAACATAAGAGGGTACAGCAGAATAATCCGAACTAACAAATGTAATATAATCAAACAAATCGAACTTGAAACAAAAGTTGATACACTTGAAATTACAGAGGAATACAAACATACAATATCATCAATATAACAGAATGGTACAAAAATTAGAGATCGTTACACAACTCAAATAAAGGACTTAAGTGAACTTAACGTATTCTATCAGGAATGTGATAGCGCAATGCAATGAAAATTCGACAGTACGCAACTAAATACACTACACATGATTCCAAACAAAATAAGTTAACTTTACCTAGTTAAATGTCCTGATTCATCATAAATTAACAATTCGATATAAAATTATTACTACAAAATAACATATTGGCTTTACAAAAAACAATTGGCTTTGCTTGGCTAATGACATGTGCGGCGAAAGTCTTTCGTTGCTATGGTCTAGACTACAAGTCGAAACTACGCGAGCAATGTCTCCGAAAGAAAGCTGTGGTACGTTCCAAACTCAAAACTAATAAAACAGGCTTCTTGCCTCAAACATAATAGAACGTTATCCACAATATCACAAAAATTTATCTTTACGAAGACGGCCGACTATCAAAATGGACTTTAATCCGAGCCGAATTACGCACGCAGAATAATGACGCTACGCTTCAATCAACTCACGCACACAGGTTCAATACATCATCCACAGCAGCCCAATGACGTCACAATTTCAACATGCAAGTTACCGTG
Organism: Clivina fossor; assembly: GCA_963966155.1. Lineage (NCBI taxonomy): Eukaryota > Metazoa > Arthropoda > Insecta > Coleoptera > Carabidae > Clivina > Clivina fossor. Next base: position 12,541,214 of record OZ014566.1, read on the forward strand.
ATAGGATTGCACTTGGAATATTTGACAACACAACACATAAACTACAATACATGGTAGTATGTAGGAAAACAGAGTTACTCAGAAATGGAAAAAAAAAGACAAAGTATGATTGGCACAGCGGCCCAGGGAAACCGGATTCGACAGGGTTCGTCGAATCGGGACAGTCGCGAAATTGTTTTCAAAACAATTGATTATAAATCAAAATCTCAGAAAATTTTCTCATAAAAAACGAATTTAAAATCTTACTCGATTTTAAATCAAAGCATTAGAAAATTTCTTATCTGAAAATAATTTGAAATACAAATTACTTTCTCATCAAAAGAATTCAAAATAATTGTTCATTACCCCAATGAATAATGACACAATAATAACTAGGCAGATTTGAATAACATGACTGAATAAACCGTAAGTCATTGATCAAGGTCACGTGAATTTAAATATGAATCAAAAGGAAAACAATTTGATCTAGATTTAGATTCTAATTTTCACAATTATCGCTTACCTACTTTCATTCAGACATGCCAAATTCCAATCGTTGCCAAACACGTGGACGATATTACAACGCAATTACTAGCGTTCAAATAAAATATGCTCTCCAACCAAAAAATAAAATATTCACACCGGAATCATAAATTTTCTAACGTTATAATTACTAAAACTTGAATATTCGAAATATTCACACAATAAAATCTCATATTCGCATTGAAAACAATTTCACTGCCGGTACAAGAACAGAGATGTCGGCTACGAGAGATAGCTCATGCAAGAGAGAGCCCTTGCTACGCCACACGGTTGGTTCGAGAAGAGAGGGCTACCAAGGCCGGCGCATATATTTATGATATCTCCCCACCATACGGGTACCAAGCGGACATGACGCATACTAACGAATTTTATTTCGCTTATTTCGATGTTATTAATAATATTGTTCGTTGATATAATAATTAAATATTTTAAAACAATTACTGAATTTAGAAAATACAATATACTTTGCTGACATAAAATATTCAGCAATATGTCAGTAACGCCATCTCTTGTGGTTCACAGGAATCTCATGACAGTTGTCAAAATATTTATAAGTTCTAAATTAATGACATTGAAATCAAAAATTTGTTCGTTTCAACTATTAAAGACACCGAAATAATATAAAAATAATAAGGATATAATAATTGCGATATCCATCAGTTCCATATTGAGGTTAGGCCGATGTAATCGTTCGTAAGCGGAATTATTTTAACTTTCAAACAAGTGACAATGTCAAATTGTCACAATATAGATATATATATATATATATATATATATATATATATATATATATATATATATGTATATATATATTATTTTGTTTCTTTTAATGTTTTAATATAAATCACTTACAGAAAAATTATCTTACCCTAAGTATTTTGTAAGTACATACCTATCTATAATACAAAAAAATCAATTTCCAACCTTAATTTTCAAAAGTAAATCTAAGTAAACATTTTTCTTTTCTATCCTATACTAAAGAAAAAACATATTTTTTTTTTCGCTCACTGAGGAAACGTATTCTAGCTTCACATTTTTCAGGATACTGTAGTGTGTTACACTAGATAAAGTAGGACGTATAAATGTTGGTACCAGATCGGTCAAGTTGCCAAATGGTCCGTAACCTAATTACGAAAATCTGGTTGCGCTACGTAATTTACTATCATGCGAATTCCTTCCAAATTAAAAAAAAAAGTTTACAAAGCCATCATTTTAAAATCATCAACCGATGCGTGCTTTGAATAATTTCACTAATAAAAGAAATTTTTCATTATATGAATGGTTTCTCATTATTGTAAAGATAAAATAAGATACCAGATAGGTATTTAAACAGGTAGATTACTAAAATATGCTTTTAAATAATATTAAAATTAGTGACCACTGGGTACGTTGAGTATTTGTGTAATCTTAGATTACTGATTGGGACTTTAGCTTTATCTTTTGCTACTGTTGATAAAAGCTTAACTTTCAAAATACGTATATAGCTTTTTTGAATTATTGTTTGTGGTTTAAGGGATGTTATTTTATTTTATTAACTTTTCGCCACAATCCCTGTAGATTAACCGAAATAGTTAAAACTTCGATTTTTTTAATAATTTTCCGAAATATTAAATATACAAAATGTGAAAATAATTTTCTATTCAATTTAATAATATTAGCTAGAAACTATAAAATATAACTAACATGTAAATATTTAGTATTTGTTTGCAAAATTTATTTGCTAAATTTAATAATCCGTCAAATTTTGTTAATACTTACTGGTTGTATTTATATTTATTTATTATCTTGAATAGTCATTTTTGCATTTTTATAGTATATTCGATATTCTAACTAAATTTATTAATATCCACGGTAAACTTTTATTTTCGAACCTCTACCTTTCACTATAAAAATTAAATGTTTTTGAAAAAAACTGTTATTAATAAAATCAAAGAGAATTTTCACAATAATTTTTTTGGAAAGAAATTTTTCTCGATATTCTTTGTTAGAAGAAAATATTAAAAAATAAACATTCCAGAATTGATGTTTAATATTGAAATTAATTCGAAACACACTAAATATCAAAAATATTAAAAAAAGTTTGAGAAATAAATTAATATTGTTATAAACAAAAAAATAAAACGGAGAATAACAATAACATATTTGTAATTCTTTTTTTTTAACACTTATTTCAATAACAATTATATGTTCACGAAACAAAAGTTAAAAATTATAAAATACAATTCATTATATATCAGCATATTATATAGTGTGTTCCTGGATAGATGTTACAAGATGACAAATGTGACAAGAATTTTATCGAATTTCAACCAAATGTAGAAAACTGGCCCTTCTTGATCTAATACCAAACTAAACCAAACTAAACGCAAAATATTAAAAAAAAAACAAAATTCTGTGAAAAGCAAGAGATAGATATCGTCAATCGATTTTTTGTTTTTTCCGTATCACAAAACCTTACTTTCGAGAAAATGTTTGAAAATTGTTTATAGTAAGGATATAGAACCAATTTGAATTTATATTTTCGAAACCATTAAAACTGTAACATCAACGATTGTGAAAATAGATAGAAAACAAACAAATATTGCTTAAATAAGCAATAACTCAATTTGACCAAAAATGATGTATGAAACAAACATTTTGGTGTAAACTAAATATTGAGTTGTTTTTTTAGTTTTTTTAATAATGGCTAAAACTTGTTTGCGCTTATCTAAAAAAAATCTTTAAATTTGTTAGCCATATTATTTAATAAATAAAATATAGAATTCTAAAGTTAATTGAAACTGTTTTAATAAACTCTAAAGATAATATTTGTTAAAAAGTACGTAATTGCGATGAAAGTTTGGACATTGATAATGACGATACTAATAGGCAGGATTTCGAGACAATAGAAGACGACGCAAAAAATAAATTGGTCAATAAAATAAATGAACATTTCAAGCAAGATAATGTTCACTGGCTCATAGAATCAATAGGATTAAAACAATTACCGTTTACTGAACAACTACAATTTCATCCATCACGTTACAATTTATTTTTTAATGGTATACAGAGTATTTCAAGCTCAAATAATCTAATTTACAAAAAAAATAAAAAATTAAGGACTTCAACAAGAAATTTAAATTTTTAATTTTTCTCGGCTTCAGTCACATTGTCGAAAATTGTTTTTTTATTTAATATTAATAAAATATTTGTCACTTAAAGATCGGAGAAGCAGTTTTCATTCGCATTTAAAATTTTTCCACAAGTTATTGTTTCGGTAAATGCTATTGAACCAAATATCAAATCGCCATTAAATGCTTGACTGTCTGAACAATATGGTATAACATTATATATATCAACTCTACATAATTGACCATTAGATTTGTTATAACATGTCTGTCGATATTTAAAATTGTTGGATAATTTTTTTGGACCGAAATATTGTATAGAACAATAATGTTCATAATGATTAAAAAATTTGAATACTCGTTTAAAAATATTTTCATTTTCGATTATAAATTTAATGATTTTGCCTCCAGAATGATATTCAGTGCATACATCTACGTATCTATGCTCCGTTTTCAGATGCCCAATTGCAGCACGTAAATTTCCTTTCCATGGACATTCTGCGCATTCCTTTAAAGGACATTCATAATTCTTGAATTCGCATTCATCTTCTTGGTGCTTTATGATATTAACATCTGTATCGATTTTTTCACAGCCGAAACTTGGACATTTCATCTGCATGGATTCTGCTAATTTTTCCAAATGGTAATTACGTCCACCATCAAATGGTCCACGACACTCTGGACACTCAAGACATCTTGATTTACAGAACTCACATATACTATGGCCATTTCTACATATTGGTATTTTTGTATGCATTATTTCGAAACATACTGGACACGTAAATTTATTTCGATGTTTTTCGACTTTGCTGGTCATTTTAAGTACTATCTGTGATATTGTTTCAATTTATCTTTTAACCATTAGTCAATTTTGAAATTTAAGACCGTTTTCAGACGGCTCGACTAGTTAGTAACTTGATTTGGTAACGGACTGCTTTTAAGCAGGAACACACGTAGTTGAAAAAACAAAATTATTATATCGTATTGACAGGCAAACAAAAACATAAATACAACCTAATGTTATGGCAACCGTATGATGGCAACACATTGTTTCTATTTCTATTTGCTGTCAGTTTCTTCATATGGTTGCCATAACATTTGGTTGTATTTATCTTTTAGTTATGGTATTTATGTTTTTGTTTGCATGTCAAAACGTTGTAATAATTTTGTTGTTTCAACTCTAAATCTGTTTCATTTACAATAATATTATTGATACATTGGGACCTTTTATCACATGGTTTCTTAGTACTTTGCAGAAAACTCTGCCATTGTGAGTTATTTTGTTTTTTGTAATTACATTTTTTTTATTTATTTTGTGTTATAATGTAGGGCCTGAGGAAGGAAATAAAATATATCTGAAAGCTTGCGCATTATGAATTGAGTTGTTTTTATTCTGCCTGACTGAAAATTCCAAAAAATAAATATATACATATATAATGGGTGATTCATTTAGAGGTACTTTTTTCACAGCTGATTTTATGACAGTTGACGCGCGAGTCGTGTCAACCTGTTATTGTATTTTTGTTTAGTATTGTTTGACATTTCATTATGGAAAGACTTAGCCCGGCACAGCGTCTACAAATTATTCAGCTGTATTACGAAAATCAACGTTCTACGAAGAATGTGTTTCGAGCGCTTAGAGCAACTTATGGTCCACATAATCGGCCTACCGAACACACAATTCGTCGTGCCATCGAAAAATTTGAAACCCAATTTTCATTATTGGATAATACGCGACCAAATAGACCACATCCAGCACATAGTGAAAAAAGTATAGCGGCAGTAGCTGAGAGTGTCCGCGTTGAACGTGATGAATCAATTCGGCGCCGTTCTCAACAACTTGGCTTGTCATATGCAACAACTTGGCGTATTTTCGGTAAAGATCTTGGATTAAAAGCATACAAAATTCAACTCGTGCAAAAACTGATGCCGGCCGACCTTCCTTTATTGCTTTATGGCGTTATTGCGAGAACAAATCGGTGAAAAGTTTATTTCAAGCTTCGGACAGGTGAATTGGCCGTCTAGATCGTGTGATATCACACCTCTGGACTTTTTACTTTGGGGCTACGTAAAGTCCCAAGTCTACAGAGATAAGCCGGCCACGATTGAGGAATTGGAAGCCAACATTACTCGCGTCATTTGCCAAATACCGCTCGAAATAATCGAACGTGTGATCGAAAATTGGAACTTCAGAATGGAGTATATTAGCCGCAGTTACGGCCAACATTTGAAAGAAATAATCTTTAAAAAATAAATGTAAAGAATGGTTCTTTTGTATGATAATAAAGATTACCCGATAAAATCGAATTTTTCTATTTGTTTTTATTTTTGAAAAAAGTACCTCTAAATGAATCACCCTTTATATACTTACATAATTCAATTTGGTAAAAATTATTAAGTTTTTGGTTATCAAATATTAATTCGTGTAAAAAATATGACGAATTGTTTTGAAAAATACTACTCTTATAAGTAACTAAATTATATTTAATTAAAATAGTATAAATCACTTCGATGTTCGTTAGTATAATAAATATAATAGAATTATAGATTGCATATTAAAATATGATATTTTTGTGTACACATTTGATACAAGTGCATAAATGTTGAATTTGATCAAAAACTAAAATATTTTTTTTCGTTTTGTGACTTATTGACGTTTTCTGTAACTACCATCGAAAAACCATTAGCTAAAGCGTACGACTCTGCCTTCATGTAGTTGTCAAGCACAGCCATTCGTGATACGCTTACAAACAAAGGATTTTTCTGTCTCAAACTCGTACAATGCTTATGACTGTGTACTATGTGATTATCCAGTTTTCATTTAGGTTTTAGGAAACTCTTCATTTTCTACAAACATATCTAATAACTTATCGCAAAAAATAACTTTTCGTAAAAAAATAATTTAAAATTGTTTCTCTATAATGTGCACATTCCATTTCTGCTGCAAAACAAAATTTGAAAATTTTTGATAATAATGAAATTTAAAGCAACATGTATTTTATTTATTAATGTATTAAAATTTTGAAAAACATTGTAACATAAAATTGCAACAGCTGAAAATGGCATATGATGACCTGTTTCGGAAACGTCCTATTTCTTTAAATAAAATGATATTTTAACTATTTCTAAAATGATTGAAATATATGAAATTCACGTGTTTTATTTCAAAATCCAAAACGTAAGGTCCATAAAAGCCAAAAAAAAAAACTTAAAAAAAATCAGTACAATATTTTAAACTATATTTTGGAAAGTAAATCATGAGCTATTATGAGCTATTATTATGTGTATCATACCTTTATGTTTAAAAAAAAATGAATATTAGTATTCATTATTTGACACTTTAGTAATTTAACAAACTTTAGCAATACCTATTATAATTTAACTGTATGTCGCAAGTATTCATTGTAGTACAATTTATATTTTAAAAATATTTGCATGCAATTTTATATATTTTTAATTTTCTAATTAAAATTTAAATAATATTTTTGTCACAGGTATGTTCAAAAATTATATATTGCATTTTTCAAAAACATTAATTTTATTTCGTTGTATCTCATTTACTTTAACATAATATTATTATAAAATAAAATTATTTGTATTTGAATTAAAATTTTTTTTTATAAATTTTGAAGCATTATTAAAGAGAATATAGACTTTTGTAACGCGGTTCATTAGCGTAGTTAATTTAATTATTAATTTAAAGAAACACTAATTTCGACAATCTTAAATATCTGTCGTTATCTGTATATTTAGACCCAAAGATGTGTATTACTTTTGAAAAACAAATTAAACGCAGAATGAAGTCATAAAATAGCGAGCTCGTAGAATGATTAAAGTGATCTGAAATTCGAGTCTAACTTGCGCCGAGTGACTCATTTATTGTGCAACGAGCGCTCAGAGAACAATGTATTAAATTTGTTAAATTTGAAAATGGATTTTGTTGCAGAATTTTTGCAATATTTATGTATGACGACAATATGAATATTGAGCACGTGTTAAATCATTTTGTTGATGGAGAATTTGTTTTCATTCATTATCGAAATTCCTCTTCTACCGTGAGGTAGAGTTGCTTTAAGAATATATTCTCTGGCTACATTGGCTTACAATTACGCAACTCGGTTGGATAATAGAGCTATGAATCTAATTTCAATTGGTCTGCAACTTTTAAGAGAAATTTTGTTTAACAATATAACAAATAACTAGACACACAAATTATCGAAAGGAAAATTATGTGAAGTATATATTTTTTTCAAGCTTATCATAATATTAATATTACGTTACCATATTGCCTACATAGAAAGAGGTCATATATATATATATATATATATATATATATATATATATATATATATATAATGTAAATTTGAGAAAATAAAATAACTTTGCATCAAGTGGTAATATCTATTTATGAAAAATTACAAAAATTTTCAATAGCATTCAACTGCTACAAATTTTAACTAGTAACACATTTCTACGAATGATACTATTGTCACTTAATGATTAAATTGAGAAAAAATATATATTTTTCAAATAAATTAAAAATTACGATTATAAAACATTTAAAAATACTAGTTTCGTATTATTATATCAAGATAGAATCCTAAAATGGTATTCTGAAACTTTCAAATGACTTTTTTCAAAATTTTTACAAATAAAATAAGTTTACTTGAATTTTTTTATTATTACGTATTTTAATATGATTATAACGGAAGTGATGTCAGTATATCCGGCAAACGCATTTTTAGTTTTTAGATAAGCACCAACAAGTCCTGTAACAATAATTTTTATAAAACAAATAATAATTTATTTTCTTTTATGTTGCCGACTTTTTGGCGGAAATTGCATATACTTATATTATTATATTAATTATATTTTTCTTTAAAATAATGTTAAAATTTGAAATAATTTTTACAGAGAAAACAAATATTTTTATATTAAAAACTATCCCATGATGTAAATATTTTATAACAATAAAAACGAAACAAAAAAAAAGCAAACTAATAAACAAGAGTGTATTTACAGTTAAAACATAAAATCTGAAAATAGTATTTATATTGTGAGAAACATAGACTAATTAAAAACTATTACTGTGGAGTTATAAAAATAGACTAAAAACAAACGACTAAATAAAAAAGGTTTTTTCGCACTCGTGCGCAACACATTCCTATTTTTCTATTTTTCTGTTTACGCCTACAAATTTTATATTATTAAGTTCATCATTTCATTATAATTTTATTACGTATAAGTAATTATGTTCGACCTTCTGAAAACAATTAATTGCTTGGTATTGTAATGACACGATTTAAGAAATTCTATTTTATTCTAATTTTAATTTATTTATTTTTTTAAAATGTATCTAGAGAACTTAAATTCACATAAACTTGTTGTGTAGCAGTATTGAAAAGAACTCTTACAAAACTATTATTTTTTTTAAGGGAATTTCTACCTAAAATATTTTGGGTACGGTATAATATTTAAAAACATTTTCGCTCCGGACACTATACATAAACAACATACAATATTTATTATTAGTATTACCTAAATCTAGTATTTGTAGTAAAATTATAAAATTTTTGTGGACGCTAGGAAAGTTTTTAGTAAAAATTTAATTAATTCCTGATAAATAATAAAGCCAAACTTAAATTTTTTAAATTTTTCTAATTTTTTTTCGATAAGTTGGCAAAGTTCTACGATAGTAAAATTATATAATTATGTTATTTTTACTTACTTTTTTATATATACATATAGAATGGCTTTCAGCTAGCAAGAAAGTTTATTAATTTTATTATGTAGTTTAAACTGAATATTTCTCATTTTATCGTCAGATTTAAGAAAAAATATTTATAAATTAACGAACTAATAAAGATAATTTTTATAAACAAATTTATTTATTTAAAAGTAAAAAAACTACAATGCAAAAAATATATTTATTTAAAATAAATAATTGAAATTAATAAGAGGCGCTTCCCCACCAATTGTTATCTCAAATCCCGATTTGTTCATTGGTATTGGTTTGTTGGAGTCATGAAGTACATAGATAGATATTTATGATTCTGAATGATTCCGAATTCTTCGCAGACATTGTCTTACATATAGGTGTTGCCTGCGATAGATAGACAGTGCGCCTTTTACAACTATAAATGTTAATCCACAGAGTACGGTTTTGTAAAAATTTGATTTCACTGAATTGAAAAACATTTTTCTCAATACAATAGCAAATGTTGGCAGTAATAAGGCACCGCAAAAAAGACGTGCGGCTACCACTAGATCGGAATACGGGGGCACATCACTTTCCAAATTTGTTCTTGATAATGGATTAATATCAATTCGAAGAGGTAAAATGTATCTAATTAATGGAACATTAACCAAATGACGTCTAATATAAGTTTATAACTTATATTAGACGTCATTTGGTTAATGTTCCATTAATACGGTGTCTTCCCAACAATTAACGCAAATGGTATCGCTGGTAAACCAATTATTAATATCAATAGACGTGTTTGTTTCAATACAGCAAAACCTTCTTTAATTCCTACTATTTGCAAGAAAATAAAAACTCCGTAACTCATAGCTGACCAGTAAAATGCTCCAATTATAATGCCATAAGAGAGAAACAGACAACTTTTATTAATAATATTATCAAATGTGTCCAATATGTCAACCAACGTTCCCATATCAGAATATAAAATTATATATTCTGTTTTACATTGCGGACACAACGCTCTTCCTCCAGCTTGGCCACGTTGTTGTTCATCTATCCAACGTTGTAAACAAGTTTGATGAACCCATTTTGAAGTCCCTTTACATTTACAAGGTTGTAACCACTGAGCTTCTCTATCTTCAGCTTCTGTTTCAAAACAGATCCAACAATTTTTTTCGAATTCTCGAGTTTCTAACGATATATTGTTGCTTTCATTCTGCATTCTCTTCTATATTATCTTGTTTTGTGAATGAATGCGTTTAGTTATTAATAAGACGATCCGGTACAGTTATTTGCTATTTCTGCTGTCAATTATCAATCACATTTAATTATTTTAACAAAATTTTATTAACACAAAAGTCTAATATTAGTAATATATAAATTTAGAAAATATAGTTATTTTAATAAATACAGTTTTAGAAAAAACTTGTTTATTTATCATAATATTTATGTAAATGTTTTCAAACAATTGATATAGCAACAAGCTAATTAAAAATATGTTTAAATGTTTTAGTACCTACCTCCTATGTTAGTCCAAACTACCAAACATGAAATTTGGGGAATATATTTCTTATATAACCTACTAAGAAAGGATTTTTAGAAATTTGAATTTTAAGGTGGTGAAAAAGGCAAAAATACTGTGACAGTAACGGTAGATAGAATTAGTTGGCCATGTTGCACTGTTTTTCAAAAAAACAAAAAATTATAAAATGACATTTTATTTTTCGATTGGTTTTTTTACTTGATTATATCATTATTGTAATATTTTGATAATTATGCAATATTCATCCAACTATCTTTAATTACGCTTTTATCATTTTATAGATAGCAAATGTACCCAAAAAATTTGTTGCAAATCGGATAAATGGTTTAGGAAGAGATGCGATCACAAAAAACTAACGAGCGAGCAAGCGAACGACGCACAGACATATATCTTTATAAACTTTGTTCAGATTCATCATCTAAAAGCTATATGGAAGATTTATTTTTGAATATGTTACGGACTTAGTACCAAATATTATACCACTTTTTCCTTGCAGTCAAAATTGTAATAACCATGAACACTGTTGACAAATTTCAAATAATTATCTTATTTTAATATAATTTTCATTAATAAATTATCTGCACTTAAAAATAATATAGAATTATTCATCTTATTTTAATACGCCTTTCTTTAAAGAAATAATTGTTAACACACAATTAATAATAAAATAATAATGCATTTGATCTGATTTCAATAGCATCATTAAAATTTTAACGCTGCCGCTGGTTACTTTACGCATCGCATTATAATAATGTTTGGTACGTCAATTATCAATTTTTCAGTGTTTATAGTGTGTAGTGTTAACTTTGGAGGCGGTAGCAGATAAAATTAAACAGAACTTCAACCTAAAGCTTTTTAATTTTTATTATTATTAGTAATTTTTAGTTAGTGTGTCAAGAATGATATTTTATAAAATAATTAACTAGTATCTAGTAACTATTTATTGGGGCTATCATTGTATTATTAAAAAAACGTAAAAAACGTTCGCATTGTGTAAGAAAAAATATTTACGGCATATAACAACAAAAAAATGTTTCATTGAACTTCCGACATTCAAATAAATATATACAAATTTGCATGACGGAACTAAAACTGGTTAGAAGTTGAATAAATTTGACTTGTGAGTATGAAGCGAAGTTGATAAAACCAAATGTAACAATGCTGACGTATAAGTATAAATTGCATACTGTCAGACAGAGTTACGACTTCTTGCAGTTGAACGTGAATAGAAAATCGAGTATAATTAATTAATCCGCCAAAAATTCTCGTTCAGGTCTGTCATAGTCGAAATTCGTATAGCAGGCACTCCATTTAAATCTTACCGGAGATTTTTAATTAATTAGATATAACCATATCATTGCCCGATGATAATAAGTGCTTCACTCTCATTTTCAACTAATCTATTATTTTTATAGTTATTCACTTTTCTCATGGATTTGTTTCATAAATAACCATCAATGAGATGCGAATAATTTTTAATAATAAATTTAAAATATATTTACTTAAACTTATAACTTTAATTTAAGACGTTGTTGGTAGATTCTCAGTGAAACTTTTTTATAATGTATAATCAAATAAAAATAATAAAAACACTCGGTTTTTGTTAAACATTACAAACACTATTTAAACAGAATCCTCGTGTTGTACGGAAAAATTATCTAGATTAGAGCGAAAAGTAAGACAAAATAATTGATTGACATACTTGTACGTAGTCTTCTAATTTTTTGTAGTCATAATTTTTAATTCAATTTACGATAATAAAGTTATGTTTAATAACTTTTTACTATATAATAGCTGCTTAAGGTGCTTACTGGACACGTAAACTCTATTACATCACGTGTTGATCGCAGCATCATCGTTATAAATCGTCTGCGGTAAAGTTTCATTCGCAATGCTTAGTACATATAGTCATAGTTTTGTATTTGTCATAATCAAAAGCTTTTTTCGCGTTCATAAGTTTTGTTGTTTGTTCTTGGTTAATCATATACGTATTGGGATTCACATTTGATTTTTAATAAAATATAAAAATTACATTATATTTTAAAATATTATATATACATATATATATTATATATATATATATATATATATATATATATATATATATATATATATATATATATATATAGCTATGAAATAATAATTCATATTTTAAATAAATATCTTAATTTTTATATAATATTGTAAAATTATACATAGTAGCAAAAATTTTATTCTATCATTTATGTTTTAAGATAACTTTGAGCATAACTGGATTTCCCCTCACAAAAATATAAATTTTTATTGAATTTATAAAATTTTCTGGGCTGGTGAAACGTCTGCGACAAGGATAAGGTCAACCACGGCATACCAGCTTAGAAAATTCTATAAATTTAAATTGTTATAAGTACAAATATGTAATTTTTTTTTTCAATCTTCAATCGGATACAATAAAATTAATTTAAATGATAAGTTTTTCTCGGCTCAGCTACATTGCAGATGTATATTGATTTAAGTGACAAATATTTTATTAATATTAAATAAAAAAAACAATTTTCGACAATGTGACTGAAGCCGAGAAAAATTAAAAATTTAAATTTCTTGTTGAAGTCCTTAATTTTTAATTTTTTTTGTAAATTAGATTATTTGAGCTTGAAACACTCTGTATACCATTAAAAAATAAATTGTAACGTGATGGATGAAATTGTAGTTGTTCAGTAAACGGAAATTGTTTTAATCCTATTGATTCTATGAGCCAGTGAACATTATCTTGCTTGAAATGTTCATTTATTTTATTGACCAATTTATTTTTTGCGTCGTCTTCTATTGTTTCGAAATCCTGCCTATTAGTATCGTCCATATACCTATGTAATACTCCTATATTGATAGTTGTCGTTCAAAAATTCTGCCGATGAAGGGAGACAGAACATATCGGATGTACCGTTAGTCCAACTAAACTATATGCGCATGCACGTGATTTTGACATGATTTTAACCTCATCACTCGTCTTTGAATGTTGTTTGCGATCTCGAGTTTGTTCTTTGCGTAGCAATATATAGCAATCTGTTCAGTTCTTCGTTTAACAGTGCAATTTTAAATACCTTTTTACTATCTTTACCTGTAAATCAAGTTTGTCACTGTCGAAGTTAAAATAATGGGGAATTGGAAGTGTTTTTTGTGTGATGAGAGACCAAGATGCGGCATTTCTTTTCATAAGTAAGTAAAAATTAATTTCGGGTATTGCATGAAAGCTGTGATTTACTAGTAAAAATTAATTCAATCAATTTAAAAAAAAAAAACAAAATTGACGATTCATTAATAATGTTTGCTACAGCGAGTATAAACAGTTTTAATTTTTCCATATATTTCAAAAGCGAACCAGTTAAACCAATTGCTTATTTCCAATGCAACCGGTTTCATTTCGAACCACGGTATCTGAAATTTTGGTTTGTCAAAATTCAGCCGACTAGAATTTTAACTGCCAATGAACACAAGTACCGTTTAATTTTGGAATATACGGTTTATAACCAACAAACATGTCAGGAAGATAAATTTGTATTCTACTGTTTTAGGTTCCCTCGTGGCGAAAAAACCCGTGAGTTATGGTATAAAATTTGTGATTTGAATGCAAATGATAATGTTTCAAATATTAGAATTTGCTCTTTACATTTTACATCTGAGGCCTATCTTGAACCAAATTGGAAACAACTAGGTGGCAAGCCAGTGTTAAGACCTGGTTCAGTTCCAAGCAGAAAGAAGATACTAACAAAGGCAGATTATGTAACTGATTTACCATCTACGTCTCAGTTTGTTCAATCTACAATAGAACAGTCAGTTGGAATAGATCATCCAAGTAATTTGTCAATAAATAGCCCATGTGCAGCAAAAAATATAGGTAAATAGATTTTTATAGAAAATGTAAAATAGATTCAAGTGACAATCAATATCTAAAACTTTTTTATAAATATACCTACTTGGTTTTAAAATTTGTTTAAATTAATATAGATTTAAAGACTATGCAATTATTATGAGAGCAGATTTAAAGAAACGAACTATTTTATAACTAAACAATATTTTGTTCTTGTAGATGAAGGAGGTAGCGTGTCCAGAAAACGTTTGTTTTCAGAAGCTCGATTTCCCTCGGAATTATCTCTCGAACATCTCAGTTCACCAAGAAAAGCTCGAAGGATGCTTGTGATGGTACGGAAAATTGATAAAGAGAAAACAATGAAAATAAAACGATTACAAAACAAAAACAGATACTTAACAAAGCGTGTATCATGTTTGAAAAGTATGCTATCACATTTGCGTAAAAAAAACTTTTTGAGTGAAGAAGGGGCAGACACAATCATGGTATGTAAAAATGAATATTTCAAAATTTGATAAACACTCAGATGTACATAACTACAGCACAAGAAACAATGATATGTTAATTATTTCAAAATACCGTACCAGCAAATGTCAATGTAACCCTACTGATATTGCAAGTTATATATATATAATAAATTACCAAATAAGCTAAAACACATTACTAGTTTAAATTTTTTTAAAAAAGATGTAAAAAATTATCTAGTTTTGAAATCTTATTATAGTCTATATCAGTGTTTCCCAAACTTTCGAGATCTGTGTACCCTTTCTATAATTTTCGTAGCAGTGGGTACCCCTCGTTAAAAAAAATGCATATACTTTAATGACAATCAAAATACATTAATTTTTTCTTTTTTAGTACATAAACAAAATAATAATGAACGAAAAATTAAAGTCAGTCGTACTAAAGCACATAACAAACCTTTTTTATTAGAAAAATCGTACACGTCACAGTTCACATTGCTGAGTTCAATGTGCACTGCCATATATATTCAAAACCACACATACGCAGTACTAAAAAGTAACAATATTTTTTATTATTTTTCTGTTTGTAATCGAAAATAAGTAAGCGGTTTGCTGCACCAGGCGCAGCCAAAGCCCGGTGCAATGCGTACCCCCACAAAACTCTTCCCGTCCCCCACGGGGTACGCGTACCACACTTTGGTATTACATATATGGTATCGTCATTATCAATGTCCAAACTTTCATCGCAATTACGTACTTTTTAACAGATACTATCTTTAGAGTTTATTAAAACAGTTTCAATTAACTTTAGAATTCTATATTTTATTTATTAAATAATATGGCTAATAAATTTAAAGATTTTTTTTAGATAAGCGCAAACAAGTATTAGCCATTATTAAAAAAACTAAAAAAATAACTCAATATTTAGTTTATACCAAAATGTTTGTTTCATACATCATTTTTGGTCAAATTGAGTTATTGCTTATTTTAGCAATATTTGTTTGTTTTCTATCTATTTTCAAAATCGTTGATGTTACAGTTTTAATGGTTTCGAAAATATAAATTCAAATTGGTTCTATATCCTTACTATAGTCAAGCCAACCAAACAAGTCTCGTGGGTAGGCCGTGGTTTGTTGTCTCTGTATTCTAGATGTACACTCAGTGCCAATAGTACTTTGACATATAAAATATATATTTTGAGGTTATGCGATAATTTCATTTTAAAAATACTTTAAATTATCTATAAAATATATGCCTACCTTATTTCAAATAAGATTAAGTCTTAAAAAAGACTTATTTTTTTTATAAAGATGAGCAACAGCAGAGAAAATTAAGAAAAACAAACACGCGATAATCTGTCAGTTTGCTAGCTACTTTTACTTTTGTTACGGAATGTACAACGGCGCCAGAAATTGTTTTTATTGGCTTAAACTTTTACCGCCACGAATTGTCAAAATTAGTTCGCATATTTTCCGATGGACTTGTTTGCTTGGTGGAGCTATATAAACAATTTTCAAACATTTTCTCGAAAGTAAGGTTTTGTGATACGGAACAAACAAAAAATCGATTGACGATATCTATTTCTTGCTTTTCACAGAATTTGTTTTTTTTTTTTAATATTTTGCGTTTAGTTTGGTTTAGTTTGGTATTAGATCAAGAAGGGCCAGTTTTCTACATTTGGTTGAAATTCGATAAAATTCTTGGCACATTTGTCATCTTGTAACATCTATCCAGGAACACACTATATAATATGCTGATATATATAATGAATTGTATTTTATAATTTTTAACTTTTGTTTCGTGAACATATAATTGTTATTGAAATAAGTGTTAAAAAAAAGAATTACAAATATATTATTGTTATGCTCCGTTTTATTTTTTTGTTTATAACACTATTAATTTATTTCTCAAACTTTTTTTAATATTTTTGATATTTAGTCTGTTTCAAATTAATTTCAATATTAAACATCAATTCTGGAATGTTTATTTTTTAATATTTTCTTCTAACAAAGAATATCGAGAAAAATTTCTTTTCAAAAAATTTATTGTGAAAATTCTCTTTGATTTTATTAATATCAGTTTTTTTCAAAAACATTTCATTTTCATAGTAAAAGGTAGAGATTCGAAAATAAAAGTTTACCGTGGATATTAATAAATTTAGTTAGAATTTCAAATATACTATAAAAATGCAAAAATGACTATTCAAGATAATAAATAAATATAAATACAACCAGTAAGTATTAACAAAATTTGAAGGATTATTAAATTTAGCAAATAAATTTTGCAAACAAATACTAAATATTTACGTGTTAGTTATATTTTATAGTTTCTAGCTAATATTATTAAATTGAATGGAAAATTATTTTCACATTTTGTATATTTAATATTTCGGAAAATTATTAAAAAAATCGAAGTTTTAACTATTTCGGTTAATCTACAGAAATTGTGGCGAAAAGTTAATAAAATAAAATAAGATCCCTTAAACCACAAACAATAATTCAAAAAAGCTATATACGTATTTTGAAAGTTAAGCTTTTATCATCAGTAGCAAAAGATAAAGCTAAAGTCCCAATCAGTAATCTAAGATTACACAAATACTCAACGTACCCAGTGGTCACTAATTTTAATATTATTTAAAAGCATATTTTAGTAATCTACCTGTTTAAATAAATATCTGGTATCTTATTTTATCTTTACAATAATGGGAATCCATTCATATAATGAAAAATTTCTTTTATTGGTAAAATTATTCAAAGCACGCATCGGTTGATGATTTTAAAATAATGGCTTTGTAAACTTTTTTTTTTAATTTGGAAGGAATTCGCATGATAGTAAATTACGTAGCGCAACCAAATTTTCGGAATTAGGTTACGGACCATTTGGCAACTTGGCCGATCTGGTACCCACATTTATACGTCCTACTTTATCTAGTGTAACACACTACAGTATCCTGAAAAATGTAAAGCTAGAATACGTTTCCTCAGTGAGCGAAAAAAAAAATATGTTTTTTCTTTAGTATACGATAGAAAAGAAAAATGTTTACTTAGATTTACTTTTGAAAATTAAGGTTGGAAATTGATTTTTTTGTATTATAGATACGTACTTACAAAATACTTAGGGTAAGATAATTTTTCTGTAAGTGATTTATATTAAAACATTAAAAGAAACAAAATAATATATATATATATACAGGGTGTAACAGAATAACTATTCCTAATTTTAACTGGAGTATCCTGGGCTCAGAATATGAAGATTTAATGCAAATCACTGAGATAAAATGTGGCTCCTTACTGAGCTACAGGGTGTTTTATATAAAAAATTTAAAACGATTTTTGCCCAGTACTTTAAAACTATTTGACGTATCCTTATCATACTTGGCAGGAAATGTAGGTACCGTACACCATACTAAATTATGTTAAATAACAGTTTTTGGCTACTGCCAGTGGCGTACAACAGGGGCAAGTGAGAAGTTGATCCTTCCTAAATTCTACGCCACTGGCGGAATTGTCATTTTAGCACAATTTTTCGATTCTCCAATACTTGCTGTGTAAAAAACATACTCTTCCTTTGTAACGATAAAGTCACTGTTTTTCGAGATATTTAAAGTTAAACATAAGCTGCACCCTTGGGATTTTTTCAAAATTTGCTCAAAAAAATCTCAAAAAATTCAGTAAAATAGAGAAAAAAATTAGCTACATAATATCTAAGTAACTTTTTCTCTAACTCATTCTGGTTTGGATGGAAAAATTATTGAAAATTAATATTTTTTGCATTTTATTTTTTTTATTTTCAATAATTTTTACAGCCAAATCAGAATGAGTTAGAGAAAAAAGTTACTTAGATATTATGTAGCCAATTTTTTTCTCTATTTTATTGATTTTTTTCAGATTTTTTGAGCAAATTTTGAAAAAATCCCAAGAGTGCAGCTTATGTTTAACTTTAAATATCTCGAAAAACAGTGACTTTATCGTTACAAAGGAAGAGTATGTTTTTTACACAGCAAGTATTGGAGAATCGAAAAATTGTGCTAAAATGACAATTCCGCCAGTGGCGTAGAATTTAGGAAGGATCAACCTCTCACTTGCCCTTGTTGTACGCCACTGGCAGAAGCCAGAAACTTTTATTTAACATAATTTAGTATGGTGTACGGTACCTACATTTCCTGCCAAGTATGATAAGGATGCGTCAAATAGTTTTAAAGTACTGGGCAAAAATCGTTTTTAAATTTTTATATAAAACACCCTGTAGCTCAGTAAGGAGCCACATTTTATCTCAGTGATTTGCATTAAATCTTCATATTCTGAGCCCAGGATACTCCAGTTAAAATTAGGAATAGTTATTCTGTTACACCCTGTATATATATATATATATATATATATATATATATATATATATATATATATATATATATAATATTAATTACTGAAAGAGAATTGGAACAAATTTTTATATATGTATCGTTTTTACTAACGAGAAATATGAAATTATATTTTTAGATTTCAAGCACTAATTCAACAAAATACTGTGACAGTCTGTAACAGCGCACAATATCAGCGAGCTAGGAATATAAATTAACTATTTAATTAGCTACTGATTGCGTTTGCATTTCCCAAGTGCGCACTCACTCTTGTTCTATGTATATGTATACGCTTATATGTCATATATGTCATATGTGTATATGTGCGTAGATATGTGTGTGTGTGATACATTTAAGGCCTCGCTATGTCAGTAACAAATATAAAAATTTTAATAATTGTGTTCTATAGAGTCTACAGTAACCAGCTAGGTCTTATGCTGACTACGCAATGCATATTTTTAGAAAAAAATATAGTTTTCTGTACAAACAAAATTTTCTGTATTACACGATCCAATATTTGATTTTATATAGAAATCTATACAGAATATTTTATACGCGAGCATGCTCAGTTTGTTCGTGACAGTCTATATAGAAAAATGTATGAGTTAGAACACGTTTGATTTTTCATGCAAATCCGACGCTAGTCTGAATGCGCATCGATATTAGAAACGTCAAACTGCATAGTATTCATAAAAGTGTTATTCAGTTGAAGCAGAAACAATATTTTGAAGAAATTAAATTTTCAAATTAGGTAAAAACAAATTATGAAAATGTTAACTATTATTTTACATGCGTCTGTACATTTTATTCTACATCGTGTAAACGTATTAATTTTGTATATTTTCTATATATAATTTTGTTTAAAAAATTGTATAGAAAAATGTATCGTATATAGCCCAGCATTACGTATTTTAAAGAAAAATAGAGAAAATTAAATTCTTGTAGAAATTATCAGTAAAATTTTTTTTTATGAAATATCAATTTTTTCGAAAATAGCTTCGCGCTTATAAGAAGAAAAAAAAAATAATGTGTTACATTATGTATGTATTACTAAAAAAATAATAAACTGAATAAAAATAGGAAATAGATTAAATTGTCTATTATGAAATGCTCTATAAAATGAATTTTTATCGCAAATTGAAAATAAAAGAGTAATTTCATTCAAAAGTTTTTTACGCCCAAATGTTTCCGCTCATTTCTGTTTTTATTATTTATGTTATGCCAAAAAATGTGTCAATATATGTTGTAGAAAATTGCATTATTTACAAGAATGATTTATAAAAATATTTTGATAGACTCACAGTTACGGAGATATATAAAAAAATAATAATTTCATCCTTATTTTAGATGGCAGTCAGATGATAACACTCACAGGCACGAAAACTCAGTTTTACACTCACGACCGACCCTCCCCTACGAATTGGAGTACATTTTTAGAACAGTTATTGTTTAATGGTAAAATTCTAAACTAAATAAATAAATTATACTAATAATATAAGTTAACAATTGACAAAAAGTGTTTAACTCTTCTTTAGTCACAAGGAATATGGCATTCGACAATCTTTCAAAAAATTGGTGAAAGCAAAAGTTACAAAGATTAATTTTAATTTAGTTTCTATTTGGTTTATAATAAAAATGGTTTGTTGTGCTTTTCTTAATTTGTGAAATTTGTTATGTTTATGTAATTTTCTGCTAATTTTTCTAGAGGATCTCGAAATTTGTCGGTCTTGTATAAAAGATACGTTTAGAATGAAAATATTGTTTAATTAAAATAAAAATGTAGATATAGGCAAAATATGTATCTGTATCTCCACTTACCTTGTCATCTTGTCGTAACCGGGGTTCGAGTTTACTACTGATTTCTCGATTTAACTTGCGGATATCGAACTGTACGAAACAAATAGTAATAAATTGTTATTCACATCGATACAGAAGAAGAAATTTTTAACTACCTATATATAAAATTGTAATGAAATAAATTGTTAAAAAAATTTGATGTACTATGTGGTCACAATAGTACACTAATTTTATGTTATCAATACGTTATAAGTATTTTTTTCATTAAAATATTATTTTATGAATTTTTATAAAATTATTATTGTTACAATTTAAAAAAGAAAACCAGAAAACAATGAGTTATTTATCTATAGTCTATACACTTAAATTATTCTTTAAAATGAGTCACATGACTTATACTACTTTACTTGAACCAAACAGTTTGTATAATAAAATAAAAATTTATAAAATGCATATAATAAATATGAATTTTTGCGTTATCAATTTTCGGTATCCGAAGGTACAGTTCTGAAAGCGCCGAAGGAAATTTCGAAAACTAACCTGAAATTTAAAATTGTTTATTTTATTTATTGTTTAATTTATTTATTGTTTATGAAACCGGGTCTTAATGTTAACAATAAAATGTAATTTACAGATAATAAAGAGAAGCGTAAGTTTACATAGTAAATTCATCAGTACATAAAGTTTGATCCAAAAAATATTAATACATTAAAAACATAAACAGATTGGTATGTTTGAAACAAAATCAAAATGAATAATTAAATTTAAACACATAATAATAAAAAAAAATTAAATAATTCTTAATTTATGTGATATAACCTTGTGTCGAATAACATTCTTGATAAAAATAAAAAATTAAAACGATATAATCAGAGAATAACGTAATGGATAATTGTGCAAGGTTATAACGCATTTGATTTGACATTTTGTGAAGTTATTTTTATACAGTACAATAAAATTACGGTGCATATTGGCATACGACGCCTCTGCTGGTATCGGAAAGTTAATAGTGCCTGTCGAGTTTAACAAGGAAAATGTGTTCCGCAACAATTACGGATCGAACCTTATGTCCTGTCCGTATTCCGAACCCTATGCGTTTTACAACGCTACTTCATATGAATTAATTAATCCACTGAAAATAAATTTATTTCGTTATTCATAAAATTCATTATATTTTATTATAATAAGTATCAATTTACACAAGCTGTATTCTTTTTATTAAAAATTGACTCATCACAGTTGGAAAGTGAAGTGAGGTGAAACGAAGTGAAGTGAGTTGAGTTGCTTTATAAAAGAACAAAATATTCAAACTCTAGCAAGAGAACACGAATAAGTGACAAAGATCGAAATACTTTGACACCTTTTTTTTTTGACGTTTGTTTTTATAAGCAACCATAAATTTGTGAATCAAGAAATACATTTTTGATAAATTGTACATTAAAAATAAAAATAAAATTTAAATATCATTCAATCATTCAATTTCGTATGACTTTTTTTGTCGCTAACCTTAAAAACAGCAAGATTGACACAAACTTAACCTCTACTACTTAACTGAGTATCTCACTTCAGTTTGTGATTATTTTGCGGGTGCAGCAGAATCAGTAAGGGGGGAAGGTATCCAACTCAGTTTGTCGTAGCTCAGTTAAGATAAAAAGAATAAGAATTATCTGAGTCGATCTGAGTTTATCTTAAGTGAGGTGAGATCTCAGTAAATTTTAGGTAAAAAGAATACAGCTATAGTAAAATATTTTTTAGAACTCATTGTATTAAAATCAAAACTGTTTTAGGATAAAATTCTGTTAATTATTTATATAAAAATGACGTTTCGACGAAAGCTAAACGCTCGTCTTCATCAGGTCAAAAATTTATCAATGACATTAAAGTAAATAACAATACATAGCAACCAGTTACTAGGCAACACATAAGTAACCAAGATTGTTGATTTTTAATTAATGGAAGCCAAATTTTAGTTAACTCAGTGCCTTCACAGTGATTATTCACAGTTATTCTTTTCTTTATTAATTTCTATTGCTTCTCTTATGAATCTGCTACTAATATTCTTCAAATTTTACATCATGAAAATATATTCTTAATAGAGATAAATAGAAATTTATAAAGAAAAGAATAACATTAATACCTGTGATGACACTGATTTAAATAAAATTTGGCTTCCTTTAATTAAAAATTTATAAACTGTATGATTTAGTTGCTTATTTGTTACCTAGTAACTTGTTTCTATGTATTGTTATTATACTTGAATATCACTGATAAATTTTGACCTGCTGAAACGTCGTTTTTATATAAATAATTAACAGAATTTTACCCTAAAACAGTTTTTATATTAAATATCAATTAATTTTTCACATTTCGAATATTTATCATGGAACTACAAAAAAATTAAGTAATACATACTATATTTAAAAATAAAACCTTAGTTTAATTGAGGTCAGTATTTTTTAACACGTTGACTGCCACAATAGTCACTAAAATTTCACCCATTCTGGCCGGAGCAATTTTATGATTAAATAGGCTAGCAATAAAATGGTAAATGTCAAATTATGATTTTTTTTAAATCAAAACCCATGTTTTTTTATTGTTTTCAGTTGAGAAGTTTCATATGATTCACGCCACGCGGCCACCATAGATGAAAATTGCCTTACTGGCCATGTGAATCATACGTTTTAGAAAACGAGACGTAGGGTCTAAAAACCGTCGCAGATGTGTTGTATATTATGAGAAATTTGCAGAAACCGATCGAAAAAACGCGCAATACAAAACTCCTCAATCAAGATATCGGTGTATAGAATGCTTGTTTGAGTGACTTTTTTCAAGTTCATACATGTACCAAATAACATTTTTTTGTTTGCAAATTTCATTTTTTTTTTTACAAAAATTTAATGTATTTATTTTAATTTTGTATTAAGTTTATAAATAATATATCTTGTGGAGTTAGTATATATTTTGTGGAGTTTTTATGTCTTTGAGTGGAAATTCAATTTCTAATAATTTCAGACAATGAGAATCAGCTGTTGATTGATTCACTAGTTCTTACAGCCATGTATTTTGGACTGCCTAAACATTATATTAACCTGTAAAGCAAACGCTGATTTATTTGGCTTTTGAAACTAAACCAGCTTGACAATTAACTCTTGCTGCTCATGGCTGTTGTGGAAATTTTATCGTGCATCACACGTAATGCTTCTCATGGCAGTCAACGTGTCAAGATGGCCAACATGAAATCACTACCAATATAAAAACTCAAGCATAAAATGTCAAACTGCTACCACAAATAAAATGCAGTAGGTGCCTGACTAACCTAACCTTATCAATCTGTTTGGTTTTATTGTATTTTGATCAAATTCGCGTAAGTGTTTGTCATTTACCAATCCACACTGTCACTAAAAACGAAAAAGCAAATTTAGCATATATTTTCGTTTTTATTTTGCCCATCCTCTTTGCTAGTTCCATGAATATAAAAATATTAATAAAATAATACTATATACATATATATATGGAGGTGAACGCCCTTACTTAAAATAAACTCTTGAGAAATTATCAAAGATATAGGTCAATAAAATTTTTAAAATTCCGGTTGCTTCATATGCGAAGAAACTAGTTTTTTTTTAATTTTAATTTATTGACCTATATCTCCTGTCTTAAAGTTTATATAATATATATACAGCCTGATTCAGAGTAAGCGCCTTATTTTTTTTTTGCCACACTATGGGTACTACTTTTAAATTATTTGGCAGTAATATGTTTCAGGACATTCTCTACACTATGGTGATATCAGATTTTCAATTGGACGAATCATTTCAAAATGGCGACGTTCAACTTTTTTTTTTTAAATGGGATGCCATAATTTTTTTATTATTATTGAGATCCTAAAAGCATTCTTTTTACGATAGTATTATGTTTTTCTTAAAAATTCATTTCTTTCCCTATCAAAAAGCAAACTATCATTTTAATTTAGTAGCGCATGTTATGTTATTTTTGTCCAAATATCAAGTAGCGGTAGACACAAAAGAAACAATTAAACTTTATTTTGTCATCTACATCTACTTTTTGAAACTCAAAATTAAAAATTTACATCAAATAAAAATTAGGTATTTACAAAAATTGGCTGAACTTTACCATAGCCTCCCGTTTCACAAATTTTAAAAAAGCCAAATTTGCGCATGCGTGAACATCGGAATGCGCATGCCCCATGTGTAAAAACCAGTGAATCTCAAATAGTTTCATTAGTAATTTTGACAATTTTGTCCGTTAAAACTTATATCATGTTAGGAAGTGTGATTGTTCCTTATGTTATGTTATGTTAAGAAATCCGGTAGGTTAGGGTAGGTTAGGTAGGTAGGTTTCAGGTAGGAGTTTGTTGTTTAAAAACCGTTAAAACACATTTAAAATCATATTTTGTCTTGTCGAATAGTTTGACAGTCACTGGTTTTTCAACTCGCGTACCTACCGCAAAAACGGGAGGCTGTTCTATAACTATACCCAAAAATTGCTCGAAATGTTTTCCTTCTTTTTCAATACATAAATTGAAACGTCGTCCAATGGTGGTGTTTGACGTTTGACAACTAGTTTGTCTACCGCTACTTGATATTTGGACAAAAATAACATCGGGTGTAAAACATTCATGCGCTACTAGATTAAAATGTTATTTTGCATTTTGATAGGGAAAGAAATAAATTTTTAAGAAAAACGAAATACTATCGTAAAAAGAATGTTTTTAGGATCTCAATAATAATAAAAAAAATATGGCATTCCATTTAAAATTTTTTGAAATGATTCATCCAATTGAAAATCTGATATCACCATCGTGTAGAGAATGTCCTGAAACATATTACTGCCAAATATTTTGAAAGTAGTACCCATAGTGTGGCTAAAAAAAAATAAGGCGCTTACTCTGAATCAGGCTGTATATATATATATATATATATATATATATATATATATATATATATATATAAATAAATATAAATAAATATATAAGTAAATAAATAAATTTCGTATAAGATATTCCGATACTTAACTAGTTAATAATGCGACATTTATTTCTTTAACCATTTTCAGCCTGTGCAACATCTTCTCTAGTGCTTCTCTACCTAAAGCCATAGTTGAATACCATACCGGACTATCTGGAACGCAAGAACGTTCTGGCAGTAAGTAGAACACATCATTTCGTGTTTTTACGCTTTCCGGACTGAAAAATAAACAAGTATACAATTAATATCTGTTAGTATTTAGGTTATTACAATATTAAACATGTGTAAGTTTTAAACCAAAAATAATGCTACCGTATTTTTCCAGACTACTAACTACATACATACATACTACTAACTGCATATATAAAAAAAAAGTGTCACGTTACTATTGTGATTTTAACTAGTTAGTTATGTATAAACATTACCAACTAATGTATTATATTAATCTTTTAAGAAATATATATTGTAGCTTCGTTGGTAATATCTTATCTCATTTACATGAAATAGTAAAAAAAACAAAAAACGTACCACTTCGAAAGATAAAATTCATACAACTTAACAGGACATCTCAATGGATTTTCTTCATTTTCCTGTTGTTCATAAACTTTCTTTTTCCGAGAATTAGCATCTGACAAATACATACAAATGTTACATTAATATTGAATTGAAATTATACTATTAAAATAAAAATTATCAACAAACCTAAGGTAGTTTGCGGCGGATAAAACCGTAATAATACATTTCTAGATCCGGGTATTTTTGCAGCACCAGGTTGATTCGGATTACGTTTCCAATATTTCATTATATGGGAGAAGGATAATTGCATATGCTCATCCACTGTCTAAATATATAAACATAGTTTTAAATATATTATACATTTAATGATATGAATTACAATAAAGAACGGAACGTACTGTTAAATTAAAATGTTTCGTATTAAGGAACATTAAAGTGCTTAAAAGTACATGCGGTGAATGAGCACCAAGTTGTTTGCTCTCCCATAAATGTTCTTCTTCAACACGGGTTACAATATAATCTATTCAAAAACACGTTGTTATTTCAAATTCAATCTTTTAAATTTATCCAAGTCAGTTATTGTACTTACGAGCATCGTTGTATCGTTGTACGGAGCATTTTCGAGCTACCTCATCTAAACAATCAGTAAATTTCTCATAATAGGCATCAGTAAAGATATTGTCTATTCTACCATTTTCAAATAAATACTGTTGTATACCTGCAATTTAAAATGTACCTTTTTCAATAATTTGATTCATTTAATAAAATTTCATCGAACACAAATAATAAATCGTATCAGGAGCATATTCAGTTCCATTTGGTTTTCGAACTTCTTTTACAAATAAACATAGAGAATAATTTAATTCATCAGCCGTTAATTGTAAGATTTCATTCTGAAATAATTTACACCTTCGAGAAGAAGGTGACTTTTCTAATTCGGCATTTTTAGTTGTAATCCATTGTTTCCAAGCGTTTACGCCAAATGTGTACTAAATAAAAAAAATATTTTTTTAATTTTTTATCGAAGGGAGGTGGTATTGTAATCATACTAATTTTGACTTTTTTAGATTATACAAATAAGCACGAATTAGGCTTCTTGTAATATGATCAACAATTTATAGTCAGTCAGTCAGTCTGTCTGTCTGTCAATCTGTGGACACATGTAAAGCTAATTTTTGATCAACTTTCGGTATAAATTTGTCCACCGTAAGTACTGATATTACCTTTTTTTGCGAATATTTCGCAACAGAGAAATCAAAAAATATATTTAACAAAAATTTCATTTCAGACATTTTTTGATAAGACAATAAATTTTTAAAATATTTCATTTAAGTAGCTACGTTTTCATGGTTACTGTAAATTATAAATAGTCAACATACTATATTGTTTAAGTTCTTTATGGTGACGGTCGATTCTGTGATAGTTAGAGCAATTTTCTTTTTCTTTTAAAAAAACATAAATCAACTAATTTGAAATGACGAATGAAATATTTTTTAATATACCTTAAGACACATATTAGCATCCGGCTTTTCAATAGGTTCTGGTGGAGGTGCCGGTTGTGCCGGTGGAAGTAAAGGCCTTTCCACATGTGTACTCATGCGACGACCTCTTTTTGATGGATTTATATTACGAGGCTGACGATTTTGTCGTTTACTTCCTCGTATTGCTTGTCTGTCCATTAACGGATGCATTGGTTGAGGATCGTCTACTGCTTCTTCAGTTGCTAAATTCAAATTAAATTCTCAATCAATATTTTACACCTTGTCATTCTTAAAAAAAAAAAATTCACCACCTCCTGCCGCTTCCTGATTTCGCTGAGCAGTAATTGTATTAGCAGTTAATGCACCCTCTAAATCAACGGCAGGTTCGTCAAGTTCTGTAGCCATTTTAAGTGCCATTTGAAGCATATCGTCTCCGAAGGTATTGCTTGTGTCACCCGTATCTGCATTATCGTCTTCTTCACTCTCCGAATCTGTATTATCAACTTTCTTTTTACCAGCAACCATTTCAGCCATCATGAGCAGCTCGGCCTCGAACGGATCGGTTGGTATTTTAACTTGAATCTTTTTAATTTCTTTCATAATTCCAGCGGCAGAGTTTCGGGTTGTTGGTATAAATATTGGAACTGGAATTGGCAAAGGAAATGGTATTGGAATTGGAACAGGAGCGCTGTACATATGCATTGGAGATGGCACGTAAATTGGTACTGGTACGGGAATTAATATTGTTTTTTCTTTTATTTCATCTGTGAGCAAATTATAGAAATTAGCGAATATTATTATATATTATTATTATTATTATTATTATTATTATTATTATTATTATTATATTATAATATTAATATATAATTTAAAATTAAATTAGGCATTTCTGCGGTATTAAGTAGCGAATATTATGTTGGCGCACATTAAACTGTAGCTACGTGCTACGTGTACCGTCTAACCGCTGAATAAATAGATTTTACTCGGGAATACTGTACGAAAGCTATTTTCATATCATTTTGACATTTTTCAAAAGACAAAATTTAATATTTCAGGGACAAAAATATTATTCATTTTTTCAAAGCTATCTACTATTTGTGTTTTTTTTTTAATGCGATATTTTTACGACATTATAGTATACCAGCAACGTATTTTATTTTTACATATTATTTCACGGAGTTGCAGTGTACAAGGAAATTATATACGATGTATCTAAGAAAATTATGTACATACAATATATATATATATATATATATATATATATATATAAGTGAGAATTAATGGTTGTTTAATAATTATTTCATGCTTATATTTGATTTACTCTGATATATATATATATATATATATATATATATATATATATATATATATATGCAATGAATCTAAATAATTCTATACACAATGTGTAATTTATTTTATAATATTATTATTATATTGAAATACAATAAAATGATATGGTTTACCAGTTTGAGTCTCCTTTGAACATGGATGAGGTCTACAAGAAACACCTTTAGTATGCAGTTGTGGTTTACACATCGTACCGGCATTTTTCATTGGCGGTGGAGGCGGTGCTTTTAAAATAATTTGCTGCTTAATTTGCGGCTTCGGTGACGTAGGCGGCTGCGGTTCTGGGGAGCTTTGTTGATTATTCACCTTTACAGCACTAGATCGTGTTATAGAAGATGGGCCGTTCGTCGAATTTGCCAACGATTGTAGGTTAGTTATCACTGGCATTGTTTCTTCATTCACTACAATTTCAATCGAGTTTAGAATTGAATTAAAAAAAACAAACAAATAGAATTAGATAATAACATACCTGTATCGTTTCCAATTGAACGAGTAACGCGACTTTGATATCGTTTCGGTCCGCCAGCGGGTACAACAGGCATTTTATTTGGAACTGCAGGTTGTAAATACATTGCACCAAAAGAGACGGCATTAAAAAAACAAGTCTTGCAATTTTAGCGTTGGAAATTCAAATTCGTGTTCTTTGTGTTTTAATTTCAGTCTAAGTTAATTATTCTAAAATTAAGTTAGGAAATAAACAGTCGTGGAAATAATTTTAATTTTCAAGATATTCAGTAATATATTTTTTTATAGAAAATTATTATAGAAAATTTAGTAAAACTTACTTTACAGTCATCAAATATATTTACTCCAAACTTTACTGACTGTTACTTTATGTGTTATTTTTGAAATATAAATTCGCAAAATTTTAATGCGAAAATGATATTTACAATGACAAAACTTATTTTGAAAATTCGTTTTTAACATGTTAAATATTGTAAAACTGCTAAAATATTTTGCCATATTTGCATAACTACTAGCAGATACTGTTATTATTAACTTTGTACCTTAAAAACGCTCTTCTCCTAACTAATCCTTCCTTCTGCAATCGCCATGATATATTTCACCTGCAACCAATTCGTTTTACAAATAACCTATTTTAAAAACGAGTTTTCAAAATAAGTTCGTAAATACCATTTTAATCAAATTACCATCAAATCAGTTTGGAATCAATTCAAAACTATCCGAAGAATTTCTAATGCCATACTGCGCATGATTTGTGCAGTTCCAAATTTAGTTGGAATAAACCTATTACGTGTAATCAATTTCTTGCTACTCACATAATGCAACACATATTGGAAATTATGTTTAATTTTTTATTACTAACAATAAACAATTTTTTTTCAAAAAAAAACAGTTTTGATTAATTAATTAGTTTTTATGATAAAATATAGCGTCAAAAATGAATAGGTTTATCTCAATCAAAAATAAAATGAAAGAGGTTTGGGCGTAATTGAAATAATCTTTTGAATAACAGAATGTTTAAACTTAACTTACTGCTTTAGCTCGTACTTCTTGTATCCCAGATGCGCTTAATTTCGTAAATACTTAAACGTTTTTGCCTACGGCCACCCAACATGGTAAACAATCCAAGAATTTTCGCTATCTTCCAATTTCTGTGCACCTTTCCACAATAAGAATGCCCAGACTTGAGTTTTCGATTCGTTCTAGAAAAAATAGTCGACAACAAAATGAAAACAAAATCAGTTATATCATAATTCAATTGAAATAGAATTAGAATGCAATAACTTACACTATTATTTTCCCGTATTGACAAAACGCCAGAATAATTTCTCAGCGAATTTCCCAGATAAAGTTACAATAAATAATTTACTCAAATATATTATTACAAGGTAAAGAATAATTTCATAACAAAATATTAAATTATACACAAATAAATTGCAGAAAAAAACCAAACCACACAACTCATCTTTTATGATTTTGGAATGTTTGTGTTGTTCATTTGGTTCTATTGTTTCTATCTCCATGGTAGCTAGAACAATCCTTAGAGGGGTTGCAAGATTGTTCTAAAAATAAATACATATTAACTAATATTTCGTATCCTTCCACATGAATGTTATTTACGTTATGTTTATTCTTATATTTGTTACTTTATGCATTTAGTCATTGATATGCACAAAATGTAAACGGTAAAGCTTATGACTTGCAAATTTCTTTAAAACTTTTATAAAATTAATGTCATATTTGAAACTGTATAAATTTTTTAAACAAACTTGAAATATAAACTAAATTAACCCCAAAATTTTATTCACCAAATGCTACACGAGATGGCTGTGTTATAGCGTGTTCTTCGTGATATATGTTTTATTCGTTTCATTTAATATTACTTTATTTAATTATTTATTAATATTATATAATGTAATACAAATATTATAATAATAAAGGATTTCAGATTTAATATTTTGAAGAGCGCGTCATATAAACAAGGACAGACACATTGGTTATAAAATGATTACAAAAGTAAAAATTTAAAATTATTGTTTTAAAATTATTTAATAAAATATTTCATATATATAAATATTTTAACACACAACTTTATAAATAATAATTAAAAATAAAATAATTTCAATATTTTAATAAATAATCTACATATTGTTAAAATTAAACACGAAAACATTTTGAAAACCATATATATCCAAATTATGCTTATATGTTTAAAATTATTTACAAAAATATTTGATATATATATATTGTGATTAACAATTTTATAAAAATAATACAAAAATAAAATTATTATAATACTTTAATAATTAGTATAGATATTTGCATACTATAATTATTAAGCTGCGAAACATTTTGAGAACCACTTACAGGTCGAAACAGTTTCGCGGTAATCAGGACTATTTTGGTGTACAGTCGGTAAATCAGTGAGTTATTTTTCAAGCATTCGAATGTTACTTGTCATTCGTGCTTGTTAAATTAAAATATAAAATAAATAGATATTAAATAGAAATTTAACAACAAATTAAACAATACAACATGGTAAGTAAAGATACATGTATACATATATACAAAATTAAAAAAAAAATAGTAACGAAATTATTTACTCGAAGACGGTTTTTGAAATGTACTACTAAATTGTAAATACTGTAAAAAGAAAGTTAACCAAATTAAGCAACATTTACTGTATTAAGTTTGATATAATTCATAATTGACGTAATAGAGAATTACTAGAAATTTAAATAAGATTTTCTAATTTAATATAATTTAAGACAACTTTGGTAAAACATTCTGTTTTCTTTATTATGAGTTCTGAAAGATTTTGGAAACTATGCAACAAAACTTTCTTATAAAAATGATTGAATTATTTAATAGTTCAACTCCAGACAAAAGAAAGAATATTAAATGATAAGTACGTTTACCAACTAAATTAATCTGTTGATGATAAATTTAGATGACTTGTTACTTACAATGATTTCTATAATTTAATATATAATTAATGTGGATATTTGTCCAATAAATAAGTTTGTATTTGCATAACTAGATTGAAATCGAAATCTATTGCAGACTAATTAATTCTTTATATATAAACATATAAACAAATCAAGTAAATAATTTTCTCCATGTTTTCCGCTTAGGAATTACGGGAACTAATATACAAATATAAAATTAATAAACAAAATAAAATCAAATATACGTTGTTTGCAATCAAATGAAATAGAACTTCTTTTAAATGTCATAATTTTTTATTAATACAAAAAAATTGATTGATGTTATAAAATATATTTATGTACATTTCACTTATTTATAAGTTTGATTAATGTGCACAACATTTCCGAATCTATATTTTAATTAATAATTGAATGATTACGACGCTTGACTTTAGTTAATAATTGAAGTTTACCATGCAAATGAGACATTCTGTATGGTTTTTTTTTGTCTTACGTTGATTAATTTTGTACTGGTATTGCATAAAAGTTTGCCTTGTTAGTAATTTATGATGCGATATTTTTGAACGTAACATGATTTTTTTACAAAGCTAATTGTTTTATTGTAACCTTGATTTGAAAACGTGTATTTAAACCTTTTATTTTTGTCAAATACCAACTAACCTTGACAAATTTTTCAGTTATCGGGTTCGACATCATCACCAACGAGTAACCAGAGCACCGTTAGTAGCGCTGCGGTTGCAGCAGCAGCAACAACAGCAGCGGCGGCATCATCATCATCATCCACCACGCAGCATGTCGAACCGACGTCGTCGTCGTCGTCGTCGTCGTTGTCCTACATGTCGTCCCAATCGTTTACTTTACTCGCGGTCACACCGCCCATCGCGCCTAAAGCCAAACGGACACGGCTCGATGAATTACCGCCGGGCTGCGAGAATCTGTTGGGAGCCAAAGCGAGGCTGGTCGAGCACAAGTGGGCGAGGAGTAAATGCTTGGACGAATCGTAAGTTTTTCTCTTTTTCTTATACTCATGTTTACATCTATCTGTAATATAAATATCCATTTTTACAATTGATTAAGATAGATATAGTATTAATACTTATTATAATATTATTACTCAATAGACGGTTCTAAATTGGGCGATTTACTAGCTTATAATCCATTTTTTTTCATAGAAAATGGAGGGAGTTGCATAAAAAATATCCTCTTACAACTTTTATTTTTTTTTAATAAATATACTTAATATAAATGTATTAAATAGATGAATTAAATATTTGTTTTAATGAACATGTAAACTACACTTCTATTTTAACAAGAGGATCGCGACGCACACTTTGGAAACCATCCGTGTTTTGAACAAATTCTATTCAATGTTTGTTTTCAAATTTTAACAAACTGTTCGTGTATTTTGATTAGTATTAAATTGTTAATTTGTTTAGTTTTTTAAGTGATTTTTCTGTTACAAATAATTGTATCTCATCGATTTAAAATTTCAAATTTTAATGTCCCACATTTTTTACTGTTACAAAAGTTCTTTATTTTTATTTTCTGTCTCGAAATTTTATAGAGGATTAGCATACATTTGCTGATAATGTTTTCACAATGATTTTAACTCGTTTAATTTTAACTAATATTCGAAAAACCAATCGTTAAAAATTCAGATTTTTAAATAAATAATTGAAATAAAAAACGACGAAAATCTAGATTCTTTATGGTAAATAATTATATTTTCCTAACACAAATATAATATGGCAATTTTCAAATTATTATAGCAATGTTGTTAATTTTTTATGTATTCTTTATCATTTGATATGCATCTGAAAGTTAAAAAACATTTCTCATTTTACATTCACATTGCAAATGTGTAATTTTTGCCTACTTTTGGTCGTACTTGTATTCTGTCGTGGATGCATTTATTGCATTCCAATATCACACAGCATTAATTATTTTGAATTAGTACTACATAAATAGTTTGAAATAAAATATACAAAAGAAATTATAAGAACACACGCCACTGCTTAAAATTAATATATGTTTATTGTCAAAATGATGTTAATTTCTCGCTTGTGATATATATATATATATATATATATATATATATATATATATATATATATATATATATATCGTAGATAGCGTAATAATATTCTCGTTATCTCATAAAGAGTAAGAATTACCAAAAGAGGTGAAATGTGCTGATCCCAGTGGAATCACGTGCGTTCACCTTCAAGTACAATTCTAATCTCTCCCGGCATTCTTTTCTTTTCATATTTTGCATATTGCATTCCCCGCATGGCATGGACCCACCGATTCCATCTAAGCAAAGATAAGGCTTGTCATTTCAACTCAAACCCAACGATTAAGTTGTAACATATTTAAAATTTTATATGGTTGGAAACGGAATAAAAAGTACTACCAAAATCAATAATAAAATATATAGGTTTCCATTTAAAAAAATTATCGCTTACATCATAACTCAAAAACAAAAGAAGATTTTTAAGTGACGATTACAGTTAAAATATGTCTCATTTAAAATCAAAATTGACGTGTTCGAGGATTTTTTTCAAAAACGTTTAATAAACGATTTATTGCGATAGTTCCAAAATTTACACTCGCTCTGTAAAATAAATTAGTTAATAATATATATATATATATATATATATATATATATATATATATATATATATATATATATATATATATATATAATAGTTTTAATATCGTTTCAATTGGTTTTTTTTATATAAAAATCTGTGTAGTTCGTACCACGTTCGTACGTCGGCAATTGTTTTTTTATTCTTGGTTTGTATCTTACAGTTAACTTTACGGTTAAAATCTAACGCTTTGTTAAAGTCGGGTTTGTTAAAGTTCTTTTTAACATTGGTTGTTATAATTTATAAAAACCGAACATTAATTTTTTGAAATTATTTTAATATTATGGCAACAGTATCGGACCTGTACTGTTAAGCAGATATAATAATCGAGTAACAAAACGTATTGTAGTGTACGTGTGCAACATGCTCGTTTAGATGTCAAAGTTATCGTAAAACATTCGACTTTCAGTGAGGCTGTGGCCAAGTAAGCTTATCATATATTTTTTTCTATTTTCTATTTAGATTGAATGAACATTGCGTTGAGATGTATTTTTTGGAGACGGGCGGTAATATGTTGGACTACATCGCATGGCGAAAACGGCCGCGTAATATGCGTAATTACGAGATGTATTTGCATTCGAATCATCTAGAGATGCAATCGGATGAACCAGCTGAATCCGCCCAGAGTAGTGTTGTATCAGAGAACGTCCTCTCAAATCAGTCCGCGGTGCCGGGCAGAGTTTCTCCAGTTACAGAAAGTCGATTGCAACAGACAGGTTATTATTTTTTTATCATTTCATATTACATACATACATACACAATCACGCCATGTACCCAAAAGGGTGCGGCACAAACTTTTTTCATCATTCCGAAATCAGTCGCCTCCAAACATTCCTAACCAAACAAGCAACTTTTGCTTTATCCATATTCATAATTCCTCTCATACATGCTCTTTTATTCTTACTACTTGGAAACTTTCGCTCACGCAAAACACTCTCAATCATACCACTCCAACTACTCATCGGACGTCCACGCAAACGTATACCATCAAAATCATTCAAAGAAATCTTTTTAACCAAACGTTCATTAGACATACGCTCAACATGTCCGAACCATCTTAACTGACTAACACCAACTTTTGCTACAACATTAATAAATGTGCGTACGACACGTACGAATTTTACTTATTATCAACATCGTCATCATTTAGCTACATTGTATAATAATGTATTGTTTGGTTAGTTATATAATAAAGTTACGAAAGATCGACGACTATACTTCGCTAAAAGAAAATAATTCAATAAAATAAATAAATATTTTAGTAATGAAATATTTTGTACCTACTTGTCTATTGTTGAATATATTAAAATGTATTTAGGTCTGATTGTTTCAAGTGATATGTCATACATAACGATTGCAGTAACAGAAATATAGTGCATTATTGTAGTGATGTTCTTTGTCGACAAAGTTACTAATTCAGAAACCGCGCCATAATTAATTAATTATTTCTTAAAGCGTTAACTATACGCAAACTTTTATTGTTCGAAATATTTATATGCTTAAGGTATGATTTTTATTTAGTAGACATAATATAAATACAAGATGAATTTTTTATAACTTTAAAATAAATTTTATTTATTTTTGCAATAAATAATTGTAACTATTCTTATATCATGTATTTAGTGACAAAAGATATGATATATTGCACTTGTTTATAATTTTTTTTTTGGGTAAATTACGATAATATTTTATTAGAAATTACTAAAAAGAAATTACTAGTAAATTAAACATCATTAATTTATTGCTTATAAGAATTTGTGTTGCTATTATCAATTTGATTAATATTTATCACTTTGAAGAATAAAGGAGCATGTATGAGAGCTATCATTGATACGAACGTGGCAAAAGTGTACACTTGTATAAAAATGCTTGGTGTCTACAGTGGGTGATCGGTTTACGAACATAATCCGTTCTAAGACTTTATTCGTAAACCGAAATTTTCGTTAACCGATCATCCTCATAATATTGCCAGATTTTCTAATATTTTTTAATTTATTTTTTTTATAAGGGGTTCAGAAACGTTTGTTATCCGAACATATGTTTGTTGTCTGAACAGAAAAATCTTTCGTGGAAGTGTTCGTAGTCCTAATTGTTCGTTAACCAATCCAATCACTTACTGTATTGATTTCTGATGTGAATGAGCTAGTATTACATCGTGTTATGTATGGGTATATGTATCAGGGCACTTATTACAATCTTGGAACGATCGGATCGGGTTATATCTCGAATTCATTACAAGAAATAAATAATAAGAATAAACGAAATAAAATCGTGTACTAGTTGGTAATATTACTTGGACCTGTTAGGCTTGGCATGGCATCTTATCTAACGGCAGTGAATCGCTATCAGCAATCGGGTCAGGTGATTGCTACGCCCCAACAGGGCATCGGCATAGTGGCGCAACATTAGCACCGCTCCGCATTGCACATGCAAAGACTGCATTATCATCTGTCGGGGTGGTTCTGGTGCAACCCTAAATCAAGCACTGCTGAGTGCCCCGCCCCGCCTGTCCTTGCAGCTCCGAACCGATCTCTCTCTCTCTGTCTTTCTGTGTTTTTGATCTGCTCTGCATTTTGAACTCTCTTGATATTTGCCATGTTTATATGTTATCGTGTTAATGTGTTAATTTAATGTTTAAATTTTACTAGTCATATTTACAATTTTTATTTGTTTTGAACAATTTTGTGTACAGGAAATTTAATGCGTTTTTATTACTATAATAATAGTATATTTTAGAAATCATAATGTATATTTAACGCATTTTCTGTTTTTAATCTTAGAAACAGCAAAGCTGATATTTAAACTTATTCTTCTGGTACTGAATCGAATGTCTCACTTTATTTTGAGATTATTTTGCAAGTACACCAGAATCTGTAAGAGGGAAAGGTATCTGACTAAGTTTGTCGTAGCTTAAGTTAATCAGTATTAGTCTGAAAAGAACTAAAATCTTGGTGAATTATAGATAAAAAGAATACAGCTATTATCTAGAATTCTATGTTGTTTTTGATAGTTAGTTTAAATTAAATTGAATATAAGAAACTAAAAAATTAATTTGTATGTACTTTCCATAATAATTTCTGTATTAAATAATTTTTCTGTAATAATAGCTACAAGTACTAGACCTGTTTCACCAGTACCTGACACTTTAACACCAATTTTAACACCAAGTACAACGCCGCCAAGTGTGTCTTCAAATAGTGTTGCCAGTGTTACAAGTTCGTCATCGTCTTTAGTTAGTCCTACGCCTAATTCCAGACCTACTGTTACAACAACGCCAACATCTGCTAGTGCAAAGGTTAGTTACAATTTTTATTTGATTTGTTTTTAAATTCTGTGATATTATTTTTAAAATACGATCATTTTTTAATTGACTGTAAATTAAAATAGAAATACTTTTTCTACCGAATTGGTTGAGCTTTTTACATACATACATACATACATACACAAACATTCCTATCTAAACAAGCAACTTTTGCTTTATCCACATTCATAATTCCTCTCATACATGCTCTTTTATTCCTACTACTTGGAAAGTTTCGCTCACGCAAAACACTATCAATTATACCACTCCAACTACTTATCGGACGTCTACGCAAACGTATACCTTCAAAATCATTCAAATAAATCTTTTTAACCAAACGTTCATTAGACATTCGCTCAACATGTCCGAACCATCTTAACTGACTAACTCAAGAAAGAAAGATTAAATTAAGCACTTCTACCAACCATATTAATCTAATTTTACTGGTTAATATGGATGAATTGATACTTACATTTTTATATCTGTTCTCTATTAAAAAGTTACAAAATAAAAAGAAAATTA
Source organism: Clivina fossor (assembly GCA_963966155.1). Lineage (NCBI taxonomy): Eukaryota > Metazoa > Arthropoda > Insecta > Coleoptera > Carabidae > Clivina > Clivina fossor. Next base: position 12,580,771 of record OZ014566.1, read on the forward strand.
CTAACATAAAAAGTTGATGAAAAATAAAATCTCAAAAATACCTTCAATACTCCTGATTTTTATACTGTTTCTTATTTTAGTAAACCAGTGATGGAGTTAAAATAAAGATGAAGGGAAACATTAAAAATTTATTTTATATAATAACGTTTTAGCACTTTGTTAAATTTATTTAAAAACTGCGAAATTCACACGTATTTAGAACTTGGTGTCGTGGTATATTGTATATATTATTTCCTTTCTTAGAAATTATGGGGTCAGTAAAAATCAAAAATAAAAGAAAATTTCTTAAAAAAAAAAACAATAAAATGTGATAAAAATTGGAAACTGGGAAAAAAATGGAAAGCGAGATAGAAAGAAATGGAAAGAATCAATAGGAGATTTATATTTACTTTCTTTGTAGTTGACAAATTCACTTTTTTGTGTATAATTTCTATTTTTATCATTTTTTGATATTATGTATCGTATTATGTGTTAGAGAAGAATAAATTAAACATATCACTTGCTTATTGTACTTGCAATTAGTAAATGGAGTTTATATAAATGTAATTATTTTGAAACGTTCATGAAAATAACAACTTTTTTGCGCGTAATTTGATTTCCGGTGTTGAAAAGAATGAATATTGGAAATAAATCTGAAATGTTGTTATAAGAAATTACAATTTGATTAGAAAATTTAAATTAAAGAATGTGTTGTTTGTTTTTGCGTTTTATTAGGAGGCGTATGTCATGCAAAGAATATCGGAACTTCAACGCGATGGCCTTTGGACTGAAAGACGATTACCAAAAGTTCAAGAAGTCCAACGATGTAAATCTCATTGGGATTATTTATTAGAGGAAATGGTTTGGCTTGCCGCTGATTTTGCCCAAGAACGTAAATGGAAGAAAGCAGCAGCTAAAAAGGTAATTTCTTCAAATTTATTTTTACGTTACTATTTATTGTTTGCATAAGAATAATTTTTCTCTGATGACGACTATACCGGTAATTGACGGTTAATAAACTTTCCATTCTATTATTAATCTTATGATTTCATTGGCATTTGTCTGAGATAAATTATTCAATAGTAAACATCTTCATTATTCTTTAATATCGAAACAAAAATTAATATTTGCTGTATTATCTTTCTAGTGTGCAAGAATGGTTCAGAAATATTTCCATGATAAAGCTTTAGCAGCGCAAAAGGCTGAGAAAGCTCAAGAACTACAACTGAAACGATTTGCTTGGTTTATTGCTAAGGAGATTAAAACGTTCTGGTCAAATGTTGAAAAGGTTTGTTGATGAATTAATTCATTATTTATGGCCTAATTAATAGCGTTACTAATTCAGTTTTTTTATTTAATTTGTGCAGCTGGTGGAGTTCAAGCAGCAAACAAGGTTAGAAGAAAAAAGAAAGCAAGCTTTAGATCAACATTTAAGTTTTATAGTGGACCAAACGGAGAAGTATTCTCAACTGCTTGCTGAAGGAATGAACAAACCGGGTAAGTTTTTTAATTATTCACTCATGTTTCTAATTAAGTTTACTCTAAATAAAGTCAAGCTTTTGATTTTCGAAGTTTTACTTACCTACTTTATATCTTTAGGTGATCTTAAAAACTGTTTAACAAAATTTTAATTACAAGATTTTAAACAAATTTAATATTATTAAGAGAGTAAATAATTTTTATTTTTTTAAATTTTATTGTGTTTACGTAAAATAGAAAACAGACATACATATCAGCCAGTGGCGCAACCAAGGGGGGGGGGGGGGGGGCGACGGGCCTCGGCCCCCCCCAAAGCTAGCAGAATTAGCACAATTTTTATTCGTTTATTCATATATTCAGCAGTCACTTCCAATGCTACAATTATTTACCCCAAAATATTGAGCCAACATTCATTATTTTAAATTATTAATTATTCGATTCATGTAAGATAAAGTGGAAATCTGGTTAGTATTTGCTTTTTTTTTTGCTTCTCCAAGATAAAATTTTTGGCCCCCCCCCCCCCCCAAGACAAAATCCTGGCTGCGCTACTGATATCAGCTTTTGATCGTAACATAAAATTAATCTATGATGACGATTATACCGATCAGGAAGTGTTAATAAATTCTTTGATTTAGGTGGCATTTGTCTGAGAAAAATTTATTATTTCTATATATTTAAAATAATCAATATTTAGTTCTCAAAATGGGATTCGTTTGCTCTTTCAAGGTGTGAACGCAACGGACGCCAATCAATCGGATGACGAGTTCTACCCGGAGAATCAATCCGACACCGACGATGAAGAAACAATCGCTCAAGCGGAAGCCGCCGATGAACCCGATAAACAATCGGAAGAACTGGCAGCATTGCAACGCGAATCCCAAATGGCACTAGAAGATTTTCTCAACGAATTGCCGAACGACTATTTAGAAAATCGGCACAAAATTGTGTTGAGTGATAAAAACGATTCTAGTGATAGTGACGTTAGTGACGAACAAGAATTCGATGCTAAAAGTGACAATAGAGATAATAAACGTGCGAAAGATGATCATAAGAAGAAGAAGAGGGAGGATGAAGATTTCAAAATCGATTCGGACGATGAAAGTGCGGATGATGAAGACACCATTAAGGAACAGGAGAAGGCTGAGAGAAATGTCGATCACAAACAAGAACTCAATGATCTGCAGGTAATTTTTTTCCATCTGGTTTATAAAACTCAGTTAAATACGCGATTAAATTGTCAACTGTTTTCGTAACTGGCTCTTAATCTCTACTAATAATAATAAATAATACTACTGATAATAATAAATGTAATATTATTAATTGATTTATATAAAATAAAAAATAGTATATTTTTTAACTGGCTCTATTTTCTTTAAAAACGATAATTAATGTACCGAAAAAATACCTAAGATATAATATCCTAAGTAGAATAATATATATTTTTTTGAATTTTTTTGTATTTTGGAAAATAGAGAAAAAAAATGTTTTTCCCAAAAAAAAAACACATTTTTTGCTTTTTTCGGCTAAATTATAAATACAAAATAGTTCAAAAAAATATATATTATTCTACATAGGATACCTATTATATCTCAGTTATTTTTTCGGTACCTTTAAGATTGTTTTAGTAGAAACTAGAGCCAGTTAAAAAATATACTATTTTTTATTTTATATAAATCAATTAATAATATTAAATTTATTATTATTTATTATTTATATATATATATATATATATATATATATATATATATATATATATATATATATATATATATATATATATTAGGGTGGGTCGAAAAAAATAGATTTCGTTCTCTAGGGTCTAAAATGAAAGAGTTCCATCCAAAAAGTTGTGGAGATGTGCTGAAACATTTTTCTGATGAAAACCCAGGCAGCACGGAGCACCTCAAAACGCCGTTTTTTGCACTTTTTTTAGATTTTGGTCAATAACTTTTTTCAATTTCCTTCAAATTGGCTGAATTTTTTTTCTGGTATTCCCTTACTTTTCCTCTTTGTTATCAACGACATTACAACAGTAATCTCGAATAAATGTTTACTTTTCGCTGATGACCTTAAGCTATTCCGTTCCATTGACTCAGAAAATGACTGCATATCTTTGCAGGAAGATATTGACAAAATCAATACTTGGTGCACGGCTAATAAACTTTTCCTTAATATTGACAAGTGTAAACTATTATCATTTACCAGAAAGAAGAACGTTATAACTTATTTATATTTCTAATAATTCAATAACTCGCGTTAACTCGACGAAAGATTTTGGTATTTTCTTTGACTCTAAGTTAAGATTCAATGTTCATATTGATTGCGTTACTAAAGCTGCTTATAAATCCTTAGGATTTATAATTCGAAATACTCGTACTTTTTCTTCTAACATAGCTATAACAACTTTGTATTTTGCACTAGTACGATCTAAGCTGGAATATGGCTCCATAATTTGGAACCCTTTCTATGTTATTCATATCGACTCTATCGAAGCTATACAACGTCGCTTTCTAAATTTTCTTTACTTTAAAGCTTTTGGATTATATTCTTTTCGTACTTGTTCTTATTTTCAACTTCTTTCAACTTTCTCTTTTAACAGTTTGCGTTTACGTAGGTCTATGATATCTATAATATTTTTTTTTAAACTTATAAACAATCTCATTGATGATTCTCAATTAGTTTCTTTACCTAATTTTCGTGTTCCTTCATTTTCTTCCAGGCAAACTTACATTTTTTATCTTCCTACTATCTAAACTAATATTCGTCACAGCTCACCTGTCTACACTATGTGTCATTTATTTAATTGTCTTGTAGATTGCAATGGTATCTTTTGTTCCTTTCTGTCTGCTTTTAAAAAATCTGTTATTGTCAGTTTATTAGCATTCTTCGATTACTCGTGATTTACTTTTGTCAATTTGTTTGTATATCTTACTTATATACATGTTTATCTTTGTATTTTACTTTCTAGTTGTATTTTACTCTGTAATTGGGCCCTGGCTTGTAGAGTAAATGGTATTAAATAAATAAATAAATATATTGTAAATGTGTTCTAATTATAAGAAAAAATTCATATAAGGTAGGAAACTATTTTACGCGAAATATGATTTCGCGCGTAAATTTGAAAAAATTGCGCCTGCTTTTTGGTCTCGACTTTGGAACACCTAATAAGGTGTTCCAAAGTGTACAATAAAAAATACTTTGAAATTTGTTTGTTTATTTTTTTTTCAAGTGTCATTTGTATATTTGCTCTTTGTATTTTATCTTGATGCAAGTCGTCTCAATTTGTAGAGTGCATGTTTTAATTATTATTTTTTAATTGAAATGTGTTTAAAGTCGAAAGAAAAATTGAAGAATGATGTGAGAAAACAGTAAACATCAATGGCCATGTGTGTCAGTATATCGAAAGTTAAATGAAATTATATTGTTTGTAGACTGAAGGCGATGATGATCATTTAATCAATGATGTGTCCGCCATTGCCGAAAGCATACAGCCGAAGGGCAATACTTTGTCTTCAACATCTGTTGTCACGCCCATACCATTTCTACTCAAGCACAGTCTGCGCGAATATCAACATGTTGGTCTCGATTGGTTAGTAACCATGTACGAGAGGAAATTGAACGGCATTGTTGCCGATGAAATGGGTCTGGGCAAGACAATACAAACGATTGCGTTACTGGCTCATCTAGCATGCGAAAAAGGTCAGTTTCTTTTATATTTCTGGATTGAATAAATAAGACTGTACTAGTTTAATTGTTAAAATTGTTTCAATTTCTATCATTCATATGCGATATTTTTAGTTTCTATTTTGTGTATTATATTTGAAAATTATTTTGAATCATAATAAATAAATTCCATGATGACGACTATACCGATTTTTGAAAGTTAATATACAATTCATTCAATTATTAACATTGTGATTGTTTTCGTGGCATTTGTCTGAAAATTTATTAAAACTATTTGATTTTGTTGTTAATAATTTGAAAGTATAAATAGTTATTGAAAAATTATTTCTATTGTATAGGAGACTGGGGTCCTCACTTGATAGTAGTGCCAACATCTGTAATGTTAAATTGGGAAATGGAATGTAAAAAATGGTGTCCAGGTTTGAAAATTTTGACGTATTACGGCACGCAAAAAGAAAGGAAATTAAAACGAATCGGATGGACGAAACCGAATGCGTTTCATGTCTGCATAACATCGTACACACTTGTCATTCAAGATCATCAAAGTTTTAGACGGAAAAAGTGGAAGTATTTGATTCTCGACGAAGCGCAAAATATTAAAAATTTCAAAAGTCAGCGATGGCAATTGCTCTTAAATTTTCAAACGCAACAGTAAGTTTTTTTTAAATGATTTTATATTGGAGGGTTATCAAATTGAAACAATTATATTGAATTTTAGACGTCTTTTACTTACGGGTACACCACTGCAAAATAATCTGATGGAATTATGGTCCCTAATGCACTTTCTTATGCCCAACGTATTTCAATCCCATCGAGAATTTAAAGAATGGTTCGGTAATCCCGTGACCGGAATGATCGAAGGAAATTCGGAATACAATGAAAGCATTATAAAAAGACTGCATAAGGTATATTTTTATTATTTTTGAAAAGAATATTTCAACTAAATTCTAGATAAATATAATGAATCTATGATGACGACTATACCGTTTGTTGAACGTTAATAAACAATACATTCATATTATTAATTAACTTTATGATCTTTTTGGCATTTGTCTGAGATTATGTAAAAGAAAATATATTAGTTATGGCAATTATTTGATGTAAATTAGATCACATATTTTGCATTTTTTAATTTGATTTTATACTAGGTTTTACGTCCATTTTTACTACGAAGATTGAAGTCTGAAGTAGAGAAACAAATGCCTCAAAAATTTGAGCACGTCGTTCTATGCCGCTTATCCAAAAGACAAAGATTTTTATACGATGATTACATGTCCAGAGCAAAGTAAGTGTATTTTGAAATTATTGTTTATTATTTCTGTTAATAATTACGAATTTTTTTAAATTGTATAACTATATTTCAAAAATACGTACAAAAAATATTTAAAGATATATTCCTAATCATTTAATTTTCTAATTTGTTTATTATATAAAATCTAATGTTTTATAATGATCAAATATGAATCATCTATCTAGTGAAAATGTTACTGCCAGATTATCTGTTTTCAAATTTAAAACAGCATTGTCGATTAGTTATCAACATTGTTAATTGTTGATTTAAATTTTGCACCAGTTACAGCATGTTTATGATTCTCATTATCATAAACTTACTAGATGCTTTTGCAACATTACTAATAATACATTTGCTACTAAGTGACACACACACATACACTCGTATATCTTAAGTAGTATGAGGCGGCAGTTCTGATTAAAAACAATAATTAATTTAGTTTGTAAACACGGTATATAGGAAGGTTCGGCCCACCTGTGAGTTATTAGTTTGTCATAATTTAAATTTAAAGAAACCTTCCTTCCACTCGTCCATTAATTTTTAGAACAAAGTGTGTTATGAAAGATAGAACAATACTTTTCAGCTTGTGATTGGCTGAAATTTGCAGCAAGTTTAAATTGGGAAAAAATATATGCAAATTTTGCTTGTTGAATTTGTCGCAGCATATTTTATGTTCGACGTCTATTTTGTTATAATTTTGACATAAAATCAGTTCTTTTTTAAATTTTTAATCCAGTTATTATTGTCCCTTTGTGTTATATGTACGCAGATCGTAGTATAGTAGCGAACGTGTTAAAAAAAAAATAATGAAATTGATTGAAGATATAAATTTCAATTGATTTATCTTACGCCGCGCCGCTTCTTGTTTTATTTTGCTTAGAACGAAAGAAACATTGGCCACCGGCAATTTATTAAGTGTGATCAACGTTTTGATGCAACTGCGAAAAGTATGTAACCATCCCAATCTGTTTGAAGTACGAGCAACCGTCTCACCATTTCGTTGTGAAGGAATTCGATACCTAATCCCGTCAATAGTATATTCGGCTTTCGATTACGAAATGTATAAGCATGTGAATTTAGACACGCTGTATCTACGAATCATCGACATGGAATACAATCTGAGTGCTTACGCTGCGTATAGAACGTGCAGGTACAGAGCGCCTAAGAAGCTGATAGAAACGATCGATGATGTTGCTGAACCACCTCCACCTTGTCCGAAAGGTCTAGTGTATATGCGAGTTAAACTGGGCGAACCGAAAACTTCCGCTAACCAACAATCACCAAGAATCGGTCAACAACAGATACGAGCTATTTCTACTATACCTACAAAAACTCTAGCTACATCGGGTGTTAAAATTGCGCATTCGCCTATTCAGCAAGGTTAGTTTTTATTTATTTATTTTTTTGCTATTATAAATTGATAGATTTTTTTTTATAATTAAGAATAATTATTATTTTTAAAATAATTGATAAAGTGATGATTGTTAAAATGTATAAATAAATATTTGTAGATATATAATTTGAAAAAGCTGTTAAGACTTTTTTTCGTGGTGGATTTATATTTTTTTAATCGAATGAGTTTCATTACATTATTAATTTTTCCAAAATTTAAATCGTTAAAGAAATGTAATTATTGGAAATATTTTTCTGCAGGAGTTAAATTACGTGTAGCAGGACCGACAGGTGCTCCTCTGCAAGGATATTCCGTACAAATTATATGATACAATTTGTACCGAATATCCTTGTAGAGGAGCAATTTGTATCACATCTTGGAGGAGGAGTTAAATGTATGTTATATAGTTTTTTTTTGTTTTGTTTTAGGCCCAGTTTCATAAACGATAAATAAATTTACTTCAAAAGTAAATTGTATTCTCTTGCTAAATATCTTTGAAAACAAATTTTATTTCAACAATTTACTACCAGATTATTAATAATAATAATAATAGCAACTATTTTTTAAAACCACTAGATTAAATTGATTCACTCCTTTTACTATGAAAATCTAGAGAGTAAATACATTTACTTCTAAAGTAAATTTAACTGGCTTTTATGAAACCGGGCCGTAGTGTTACATAAAAAAATTGCTTCATAGTATTACAATAATTTCATGATGACAACTATACCGGCTTTACGAAGTTAATTACCTAATTAATTTTATTTTGCATTATAATTATTTTTGTCGTAAATAAATTAATGACGATATAATCGGCAATTTTTCTAATGATTGTAATTTGTGTAGCAGCTATTCCAGTAGCTGCTCTATCAACTGCAGCAACTCAGTCTTTAACAACGCCAACGTTAAATCTAGCTACTGTAAGTGGTGGAGTTCTAAAAACAGCTAGCGGGGATCAACGCCTGTCCGTTCCGGGTTTTTCCCAAATAGTCCAAACAAATCTTGGTAAACACATTCTGTTAACGCAAAATGCGAGTTTTCCACAAACTTCTGTTAGCAGCACAACCACGGGTATGTGAGATTAAAATTAATTTTAATTTTTTTTTTTTTTTACATAATAAATCTATAATAATTCTATGATGATGACTATACCGCTTTTGAAAATTATTTACTACTCTATTATATTAATTTTATGATTTTGCAAAGGCATTTGTCTGAAAATTGTTTTTGACTTGTAAAAAAAAATTAAACGGCTTTAGGTTGTGTATTAATATTTATTAATAATCGACGTACTCAACATACGTCTTTATCAGGAAAAAATATACAAATGACATTTACAGTAAATATAAGGTAGAAACAAGTTACTAGGTAACAAAATACAAGTAATTAGATTATAAAATTTATAGATTCTTAATTAATCGAAGTTACTAGTCAGACTGATTGATGTTATCTTTTTCTTTATAAATTTCTATTGCTTCTCTAATCAATCTGCTGTTAATATTGATGGGTCTTGCAATTATTACAGTATCTTCTGAAAGATTTTTTTACTATATTATTTCCATTATTTTTGTGTTTGGTATAATTTAAAATATAAAAATTTATTTATAATAATAGTAATTAGTGAAAATTTTTTTTATTTGGTTAAAACTTTTATCTTTCGATAATTATTTGTTCTATTCTGCTTTGTACTAACCTAAACTATCTTAATTTTTCATCGAAATTGCCTATTAAAAAAAGTTATCGGCTGAACTTCAGAATAGCCTCCCGTTTCACAAATTTTAAAAATGTCAGATTTGCGCATGCGTGAGCATCGGAACGCCAATATTTGGTGTATAAAAACCAATGAACCTCAAAGTGTTTCATTAGTAATTTTCCTTTTGTTATGTTATGTTAAGAAGTCCGGTAGGTTAGGGTAGGTTTGGTAGGTAGGTTTCAGGTAGGAGTTTGTTTTTTAAAGACCGTTAAGAAGTCCGGTAGGTTAGGGTAGGTTTGGTAGGTAGGTTTCAGGTAGGAGTTTGTTTTTTAAAGACCGTTAAGAAGTCCGGTAGGTTAGGGTAGGTTTGGTAGGTAGGTTTCAGGTAGGAGTTTGTTTTTTAAAGACCGTTAAGACACATTTAAAATCATATTTTGTCATGTCGAATAGTTTGACAGTCACTGGTTTTTCAACTCGCGTGCCTACCGCAAAAACGGGAGGCTGTTCTATAACTATACCAAGTTATCTAATGTTTCATTATTTTTAAATATTATTTTGACATACATGATTTTCTGAAATGATTAACTATTGAAATATATTTTTTTCTTTAAATTTTTATTGAAAATGTTTTAGTTGGAATTTTATTGTAAATTTAATATTTATTTCAGTAATGACAAGTAGTGGGCAACGTTTGACAGTGTTCTCAAAACCGGTAACTGGCGTAACAACTCAGGGCTCTGGAACACCTAATAAAATCGCCATAGTTAATTCGTCGTCTGTAAATTCCTCGACTGTATCTACTCTCACAACAAGACCGGTAAGTTTATTACGAAAAATTTCAATTTATTTTTAAATGCACTTTCGATCAGTTTACAACATCATCAAAGGTTGTTTTAACTTTTGCACAAGTGTCAGAAAAAACTCTGCGTGAGTCCAGCATGTTTACGATTCTCAACTCTGCAACATTTTCAAATTTATACAATTCTATAATTTCACGCCTTGTATTCAAAAGGGTGTGGCACAAACTCTATTTCCACCACTATTCCGAAATTAGTTTTCTCCAAACATTCTCATATCTAGACAAGTAAAACTCTAGCTTAATCTGCATTCACGACATATCTCGTACATGCTCGTCCTTCTATTCTTACTACTTTGAAATCATATCACTTCATCTACACCAGTGTTTCTCAACCAAGAACGCACCACGGACCAGTAAAATATCTAATTTTCTTACGCGAACCACTAATGATAATTGTTGATTAATATTTTTTAAGAAAACAAATATATTTAATGTACTACTAAATACATTTATTTCAGTTGTAGAAAATCACAGAAAGTTCACAGAAAATAAACAATATATTTCCACAAAAATGTGCATAAATAATTTTAAAATTAAACAAAACTTTAGCATTTCCAATAAATCACGGAAAATACACAATATATAAATAATTTTTGTTAGCGAAAGTGTAATAAATATAAGAGTTTTGTTATATTGCACGGACCAGTATAATTTTCCTGCGGACCACCTGTTGAGAAACACTGATCTACACATTAATTTCTCAAATTTTATTGTATTTCAGTTACAGATGTGTGTGTGTCTATGTGATTTTAATTTCTTTCAGAGTGGTATACTCGCAAGTGATTTGCTGTTGAAATCATCACAAGTTGCTAATGAAGCAGCAGCAAATGCAGTATCATTGTCAAGACCATTAACATCGTCATTTGTTCAACAACTGAAGACAAGTGGATTATCACAATTATCGACAATTAGCAGCAGTTCATTATCGTCACAGCAAATACATACTAGAAAATCCAATACAACTCTAGATAAAGATGCCAAACATGGAACTAATGACACATGGAAAGTGAGTCATTTTTATTATGTTATTTTTTTTAAATTTAAATTGACTAGATATTATTTTTGTTTATAATAAATACTGTAAAGTCGAAGAACAAATAATTTTGCCACCAGAAGTTCGAAAAAATTAAATGATAAAATTAATAAAATTAATACCAGTAGAATTTAAAATCGATGAGTTTTTTGTTGGCTTAAAGTTATGACTGAAGTTAATGAAACTGGCCGTTAGTCTTTTATTTATTTATCTTTATATGTAACAAATTTTTAATTTGTAGAACATTTGAGTTTTTTTTTAATTTAAACTTCAATAAATTTATTTTAAGTATTTTATAAAAATCAATTTAAAAAGAATTTAAATGTATTTAAGGTTTATTAATTTTTAATTGACCTAATGAGTTTTTAAAGGATTTATCTGAGAATTATACACATATGAGAACAATTGAAATTGATTTTATAATATTTTAGTTTATAAAAATAAATATATAAAAAAATTGGTTAATTCTCGTAGCATGATTGGAATGAAAAACGGATCAACAAAAGACAGGAAAAACTTTCCTTATTGCATCGGCTAAACGAATGGAGATGTAATGCGAGTCCGATGTACGGTCAGGATTTGCGTGATATCGTTACCATGAAAAGTCGACCGTCAGCATCGTGGACGGGTGCTTACGTCATGTTCGAGCAAGTTGCCAAAGGTGAAAAACTGTGGGAACACGCTGTTGTTCTAACGCAATTTGTTAAAACCCCCGAAAAATTAGTGGACGATCTTAGAGACATGTTTTCCAGGTAAAGATACATTTTCTTTTCTTTTTTTTTTTAATTTAGAGCTAAAATATATTTATTTATCTTTCTAATTCAAGGTCTTCTAATATAATTTTATTAGTTCACAATTAATGAAAAGGGAGAGTAAATTGTTTCCATTTTATCTTAAAATTTAATTTATTGTAATTAGTTTCTTTTTAATGGAAATCATACATTTGCAACAATAATAGAATTTGTACTAATATTGTTTTATCAAATCGAATTTACAAGTTTTGTCTTCACTTACAGATTTGTGTTTTGTGTGGCTGCGGTATCAGCACAACCTCCGTCCTATAGGGTGTTAAATCCACCCCAGTGGAAATATTGGGGTGAGAAACGAAACGAGTACATATTGACGCGAGAAATGTCAGCAAGATTTGCATTATTGCATCCAATTGCTTCTGCAATGTGTACACAATTCCCTGATCCAAGATTGATCCAATACGACTGTGGTAAGTTTTTCGAATTTCTCTATTTGAATTTTGTTTATGATTTTCTTTTTCATCTCGTCTAATCAAAATGCGTTGTGTATTTTAGGTAAGTTACAGACGTTGGACTTATTATTAAGAAGACTGAAAACAGAAGGTCACCGAGTTCTAATTTTCACTCAAATGACAAGAATGTTAGATGTTTTAGAAGCCTTTTTAAACTTCCATGGACATATTTATCTTCGATTAGATGGTACAACTAAAGTTGATCAACGACAAGTATGTTTATTTTTAAATAAATTTACAATTTAATTAAAAATAATGCTCTTTTTGTTTGTTAGTTGTTGATGGAAAGGTTTAACGGAAATCCAAAAATATTCGCTTTTATTTTATCGACACGTTCTGGTGGCGTTGGTATCAATTTAACGGGCGCTGACACCGTTATTTTCTACGATTCCGATTGGAATCCAACTATGGACGCCCAAGCTCAGGATCGATGTCATAGAATTGGTCAAACTAGAGACGTTCATATTTACAGGTTAGTACAAAAATATCTACTTGAAATTTCGACGATGACGACAATTCGGTGATGACGACTATACCGATTTAGAAAGTTAGTTACCTATCTATTAAATTAACTTGATGATTTTTATTATGGCATTTGTCTGAGAATTTATTATAAAAGAAATCTTAAAATAAATAAATAGCTACCTTACCTAATAACCGTATTTATTGTTTGAAAATATAGATTGTTTTAATTGTTTATTTAGGTTGGTAAGTGAAAAGACAATTGAAGAAAATATTTTGAAGAAAGCGAATCAGAAACGTATGCTGGGTGATTTGGCCATTGACGGTGGTAACTTTACAACTGCATACTTTAAGAGCGTAAGTAATTTTCATTATAATTATTTTATATTATACCTTTCTTATTCAAGGTGATCAAACGTAAAATTTGTTAGTTCACCATTTTAGGAAAGGAGATGAACGTGTTGCCATTTTATTTGCAAAATTAATTGTTCTTATAATTAGTTTTTGTAAATGTAATTAAAATCGGATCGGATATTTAAATATAATTGTATTACTTTCTTACAGACAACGATTCAAGATCTCTTCAATGGGAATAGGAACGAGGATGACGGAAACGTTCGCATATCGGAAATTTTGCAATCCAAACAAAGCGCATCGAATTCGGAAACCGATTCAAGGGCTAGTGGTGGTGCTGCAGCTGGCACTGAAGATCGAGCAGCTCTTGGTGCACTTGAAAATGCTTTGGCCGCCTGCGAAGATGATCAAGATGTTCAAGCAGCACGAACAGCTAAAGCCGAAGCTGTTGCTGATTTAGCCGAATTTGATGAAAGTATACCACTTGAAGAGCATGAAAAAGAACCGGATATTAGTAAAGCCGAGATAGAATTACAGAATCTTATCAAACAAGTAAGAAAAAATTTCATTTTTATTCATATACAATTTCGTTACGTTACGTAGACTAGAGGTGTTTATATTTACAATTCGGTGATGACGTCTATACCGACTGAGAAAGTTGGTTATCAATCCATTAAAAATAACCGCGTTCGAAATTTTTCAATTGTTTGTCCATAATTATATCGTTTGTGATTTGATTTGATTTGTAACAGCTAACACCAATCGAACGGTACGCGATGCGTTTTGTGGAAGCGACCGAGGCAGCCTGGTCCGCGGAGCAATTGGCCGCAGCCGAACGTCAAATCGAGCAACAGAAACGCGAGTGGGAGGAGAACCGATTGGCAGCTCTGCGTGAGGAGGAGGAACGTCGTAGTAGGACGCAAGCGGATGATGCCGAGTTGCTGACATTCTCTAGGGACGACGCAATCAATCAGGTTGGCAATTGTCGTCGTAATGATTCGTTATCTGGTCGTAAAACAGCAGGTGGGCGACGTGCGGGACGCCATTCGGTTACGCCACGGTTTAATAAACGTGATAGCGTTAGAATCGGCGGCAATAAAACTCCGGGTAACCATTTTAATTGAATAAGTAAATATTTATATTCGTTTCTTGTTTTTTAAAAGAAAAAAAAAGTACTACTGTACTTTCAGGTAAAATAGATAAACTCTAATGTAAATTATTTACCTGTATACTGACTGCCTCAACTAGTAATTCCAGGCGAGATGCAAAATTGAAAATAATGCCACAAGGAAGAACTTTAAGAGAATGTGTGATCTAAATTATAATTTAATAAGTACATATTGAAACATATTGAACATATTGATTTAAGTATCGAACAGTTATTTGACTGCCAAGTTTGAATGTGTATATAATTATCAAATAGTTAATTGAAATCGTTCAATAACGATTATTTTTTTTACTCGATATATCGATATAGAAATTGTTTTAATTAATAGTTCGTCGAAAACAGTTTGAGAGCCACCACTTCCCCCACGCCCCTGTTTATATTTATGATTCATTTCTTGTTCGACAGTGAACGCGTTCTCATTGTTTGATAATATCAGCATTTTTCAGATCTGTTTTGATTTTTCTTTGTAGATAATAATTTTTCATCATATTTTTTCAATACAGTAATAATATCATAAAAATAGTTATTTTGCAAGAATATTTCTAGTTTTTGTACATAAAATTATTTTGTACATTTATATTTGTTTGTAGCCTGCGTGCACTGCATACGTAATGGTTTTAATAAATTTTTGTAATGATTGTGAATTGTTTGATAAAATATAATATTATTATATAAAGGTGTGATTTTAAAAGTTTGACGAACACTAGAAATATATTTGCATATTAAAAGTTGTTTATTTGTTCTTTTATTTTTATTGAGAAACTAACTGAGAAACTAAAAATTTATATGTAATAATACGTTCTAGTATTATTAGTAAAAATGTAGAAATATCTCTTCAAGAAATAAAACAAAATCGAACGAATGAACAACTTGTCATTACATTAGGACATTCGATTGTTTCATTTGAAACTGTACTATTTATTATAGTCTTTCAGATTTATATTTGTACGTATTCCTAAAAATAAACAAAAAGTGAATAAATTGAGAGTTTCCCTTGCTAATAAATGGTGTTTCTTTTCTTTAAAAAAAAAAAAAAAAAACTAGACTGAAAAACATTTTATATGTCCTAATGTATTTTTGAAAAATTGCTTTAAAAGGTACATTCATTTATAATTTATGGCCAAATTGAAATATATATATATATATATATATATTATTTGAACAAGTTCTGTTCGTTACTGCAATATAATTTGATTTGGAAAGAAATTTGATTAATAATCAATAGATTTTAGGATATTATTTTTTAGTTTCTTACTGTGCACTGGGCATTAATTTATGAAAATTTTTAAACTAACTATTTCGGACATGTTAAAATGTAGCCGGTCTTGACAGAATGTGTAAGAGGAACCGGGTTTTGGTGCTGTCAGTATTTTGGTTAAAAGATCTAGCCCTGATTAATTATTACCACAGGGTACCAAATCACGAAGGCTCCCTAGAAGCCCTATAGCACCTGGCTAATAGCAAGGGGACCCCCCAATGTTATTTACTTTTTGATGCAGTGTAGTATCATGGTTCAGTTTCTAATTTTTTTTAATCGTGTAATTATTATTTCAGATGCAATCATTCCATAATTGTTTTATTTATATAATGATAATATTTTTAGTTTTATCATAATTTTTTGAGTCAGTAAATTATCGGAAATTTTATTATTTTTATTAGTTTTCATTTTAAAAATGGTGACTACATTTTTAAAATATTTAAAAGTGCGCTTACTTCTGCATCAACTTGAAATGGTTTGTACACAGTCGTTTTAAGGTTTCTGTAAGTAAATATTTATAATATGCTCTGCTCCTCTAACTCTTTCCCTGAATTCTTTTTCATAATTTTTTGTTTTATTTTTTCCCAAACAGTATCTGTTTACGTAATACTACTTTCAGATTTGGCTGTCGGACAATACCAAGGAACAAATGCCGGTAAGTTTTTTTTAGAAGTTTTAGAATTTATTTGTAAAATGCTAATTTACAATATTTTTAGTGGTTTTTTTTTAACACAATTTTACTAGATATTATTTAAGTAATAATAGCGGATGTGTGGATCAATTGTTTGCTCTTCGTATGATTGTGGAAAAGTCACTTGACAAAAATAAAAAAATGTTCTGCGGCTCTCTAGATTTAAAGAAAGCTTATGACAGTGTTTTTCGGGAAATCTTGTGGGATGTGCTTTGCGAGTGCGGTGTTAATGGTAATCTTTTAGGAGCAATTCAAGCTCTGTATGATGGAAGTGAAGCTGCTGTACGAGTTGATGGTTGTTTTAGTGATTGGTTTCGTATAGATGTTGGCGTGAAACAAGGCTGTGTAATGTCTCCTTGGCTATTTAATTTATATGTGGATGTACTTCTTCGAAAGCTTTTTGTGATAATGATGGTATACAAATAGGTGATTGTGTTGTACCTGCTTTAGCATATGCTGATGACGTGGTTGTTTTGGCTGAATCTGAAGAACAACTGAGAAAGATGATTGATAGAATTAATGTTGTTGGTAAAGATATGAATCTTGTGTTGAATGTTGATAAGTGCAAAGTTTTAGTTTTTGAGAAGGGTGACTTGATGACTGAATGTAATTTATATATTGATGGTGCACGTTTAGAGCCGGTAGATGAATTTGTGTATTTGGGTAGTTTGCTGTCTAGAGATGGCCGTTTTGATCGTGAAATTGAAAGGAGAGTAAATGCTGGTTGTAAAGGTTTGGGTGCTTTGGCAACTTTTGCTAGGAATGTAAATGTTTCCAAAGAAGCCCGTTTGAATATATACTATGCAGTTTTGGTGCCTACGTTTATGTATGGTAGTGAATGTTGGGTTTGGTTGCAAAAGCATAAACGAAAAATGACTTCCTTTGAAATGAAATTTTTACGTGGGGTATGTGGTGTAAATAGGAGAGATCGGGTACGAAATAGATTAGTGTATGATGAGTGTGAAATTGAAAAAATGTTATTGCAAAAGTTGGTGTTAGTCAGTTAAGATGGTTCGGACATGTTGCGCGAATGTCTAATGAACGTTTGGTTAAAAAGATTTATTTGAATGATTTTGATGGTATACATTTGCGTGGACGTCCGATGAGTAGTTGAAGTGGTATGATTGAGAGAGTGACTTGCGTGAGCGAAAGTTTCCAAGTAGTAGGAATAAAAAAGCATGTATGAGAGGAATTATGAATGTGGATGAAGCGAAAGTTGCTTGTTTGGATAGGAATGTTTGGAGGCGACTGATTTCGGGATGATGAAAAGAGTTTGTGCCACACTTTTTTGGGTACATGGCGTAAGTGTGTATGTATGTATGCATGTATGTAATAATAGCTCTATATTTAGTTTAGTTTATAATTATTTTTAAACATTTAAAATAACTTTAATTATAATGTTTATTGCTTTATAAATAACATTAATCAAAGATATTTATATAAAAATTTAGAGTATCATGTAAAGTAATATATTAACTATTTATTTATATTTAGTAAATACGTTATGAAAATGATAATGTTTATGTAAGTAGTGATCGATTGATATAAATATTTTCTTGGAAGAACTATAACAGGGTTTGGATTCATGTAAACACAAACACTTATATAAATTAGCAAAACACATTTCAATTTTAATCAAAGTACTAAAATAATGCATAAAATATAATTACAAATATAGTTTATAAACAATACAAAATGATTTTATCCATTATAATCACACAAGGTTACTTTCGGCGCAGTATATTTAAACTTGGTTACATTATTATTTTATTAAAATATTTTTGTTTTAGTTTCAAAGTCAACAATATCGTATATAAAATGTTTACTTTTATAAATATCGAGATAAGTGACTACAGGTACAAGATTATTAACTGTTAGAATCAGTTATTGTTTTTTGTGAATTTGGTTGATATCTTTTTATGTAATATATAGTCAAATTTCTAAAGTAGAACTTTCAAAATTCAGTAACACATTACGCGTAACATTAAAATAAAAGATTTATGGAAGAATAGTATGTATTTAGTTGTCAATTACGTATTTATTTACTTTGTAAATTATTAGTGTGTAATGTAAATAAAAAAAATGTCTAGATGTGGGGTCCACCAACTCCTCCATCACATGATTCAGATATCTATAGCGATTATTCAATGGGGTTTCTGTACGAAATGTCCATAATGTCCGAAAGCCAATTACCACCCGTCTACGTGCGCAAGGAAACAAAACGTAATCGGCATGATGCCGGATTAACAATTGATAATCGGCGCTCTTTAAAAATGCCACGGAAAGATGATATTCAGTACGAACCACGTTCGTTATTTGATCGTCCTTCACCGGAAATGGGAAAAATGCGTCGTGAACTGAACCAGCACCGAAATCGTGGCATTATAAGGCCGCAGCTACCGAAATCGGGACTAAAACTACCCACTGTCTCGAAAACGCAGTCAGATCCACTGTGTTGGCATTCCTGGACGATACATGAAGACATGGCGCTTCTGAAAGTTATACAAACGTTCCAAGGACTTCCGTTGAATTTGACGGTTGTCTCGCCGGGCCATACGCCTAATTGGGACTTTGCTGCTGATTATGTTAATTGTACAAGTATTACGTACAGGTCGCCCAAGCAGTGCAGACATAGGTTGGTTGAAACATCATGTGCATGTCGTTATATTGCATTGCGCAATTCAATATGCAAGTTATTTATTATTATCCTGGAGTTTTTTGACGCGATTCAAAAGTAAAAAAAGGCAAAATTCTGCATTTAAGATAAGGATTAAAATAGATAAGGCAAACTTAATTTCCTTTAAAATAAAATAGTTTTAAAGTTCTGTTGCATAAAAAAATCTCAGCTTGATTAACAGTTTTGTTCTAGGATCTCTATTTGTCGTGCGTGAAATATTATCTTCAATTTTTCTTACTAATAAATCAAATGTATTCTGATTTAGACGAAATCTTCTAACAAACTATGAATCTTCTAACTGATCCAAATAATTAGCCAACTGTATTTATCAGAGGTATATTTACTAGAATAAATTTATACCTCTGATAGTTATACCATAATTTATCCGTCAATTGTAAAAGCAAATCTAAGCGAATTTCAACTTGATTTATTACAGTTACAAACTTTCTGACTTAGTAATATGATAGAAAATGATTTTTAAGCACCTAAATTTTTTAATTCAATTGTTTTAACAAGCCAGAATAATTTCGTTACATAACGTAGTAAACATTTTAACAAATTTTTATTAATTAGCTTATAGAATATGTTTGATAAAACATTAAAAAAAATAATTCTGTAATTGATTAGATACGAAACAGTGTTAATCTCAAGAGAAGAAGAAAAGATCTTATACGATACATCTAGTCGAAAAAAGAAAACGAAAAACATCTATAACAAATTTCCCCAACAACAATTCAAATCGAATCGTCCGATGCGAACAGCACAATTGTATACGCAGGATAACAATAGTGCATTTTCGCAGCTGATGATACAGCATTATGATTCGTTGAAGCAAGTTTCCAATAAACGAGCTGTTACAAGAAAAGCTTCCACCAATCGAAAACATTTGGCCGTTTTAACCGAATACGGTATCAATTATGAGCATCCACTGACGCCGGTAGATGTTGCCGCTAGACTTGCCGAACGTATCGCTCGCGAGAAACAGAAATTAGCCGAACAGCAACAACAGCAACGTCAATCGAAACAGTCTGCGCTAAGTCAATCGGCCGTATTGCAACCCGCTTTAATCGTGCCGGCGGCGGCATCATCGTCTAACTCGCATTCGAGAGCACAAACTATTCGAACGCAACGTATTGTCTCCAATCCACTTCAGGCCGGCGCCACTACAACTAAACTTACTGGTAAGCGCTTCACACTTATCAGTTTGTTGCCAAATTCAAATTGATAGTTTTCTTCGGCTAAGATTGTGATTGTGCAATAAATGCAAGAAATGTTTCAGTTTGTTTTATATTCAATTCAAGCCAAGCGATACATCGAGAGTGCAGTGACAGGGAAATATTGTATGCCAATGTTTAGAATGATTTTTTGAACAGAGTTACAACGTACGCAACGTGTTACACACAGTTTTCGATAACTTCTATAGCAAATAAGAATTCTACATTTACGTATGTCGTTTAGAATCATTAATTTAATATTGCACAATGACAGTCTTAACTAAGAAATGCTATAGTTATTACCTATATGTTAAATATCGAATGAAACTCTTTACTGAGCTCAATTTAATTAATTAACTAAAGTCAGACATAATAGATTTTTATTCTTCATTTTAAACTGGTTTTATTTGATTAAGAATAATTTTAACTAATCTATGCCTGAATTCTATAGTAAAATGAAAATTTTTCTCGTATTTTAAAAACAGAGTTTCGACGAATGATAATAAACTATAAATGCAAATGAACGAATTTAGTCTGCGATATGTTTTGCTTGGTACTAAGCAAAATGCTATTGTTTGCATTTCCGAACTAGTCATATTTGCATTATCTGAGTATTGTATTTTTCTGTTTGATTTCGATTTCGAACAAGATTTCAATTTTACTGTGTAGTTTAGCAACTGCTTAGTGTGAATATATAAAAATATCAAATACTTTGACAATAAGGTATTATTATTAGGGTTGGCATCAGGTCTAACTCAACGACTAATCGTCACCGGTCAACCAGTTGTCTCGAAAACAACTGCGGCTGGTGTTACAGCGACAGTAGCAACAAGTAAAGCAATCACTCAAACGCAACTAACACCAGCTCAATTGCATCTGTATCGGCTACAAGTTCTCAGAGAACAGCAGCAGCAACAACAGCTCCCAATGCAAGGCATACAAGCGCAGACTGTTAAAGGCGTCTCGATTGGGAGCCAGGGTCAACAGAGAGCACAAGTATGTTTCTTTCTTTTGATACTTGATACTGATTTCTTTTTTAAATTTGTCATTATTAATTTCAAATTTATTTAATTTATTAAAGTAAAATATATGTTTACAAAGAGATATTTATTTTTATTGATTATCAAAAAAAAATTCAAAACTATACAATTTTAAACTTTTTATTTATAATTTTCTTGAAAACTGTTCGTGGACTGAAATGTGACGTTGTCAAGTAATAGTAACAATTTTTTCAATTTTTCATAAAAAATAAAATAAAACTAAAAATGTACAAGTGTCCCATTATTATTAAATTAATTAATGACTTTATTATTACAAAAAAATCTAATTGTGCACATCTTACAAGACTTGTAGCCTTAAAAGATATCCTGTTTTTTTCTATTAAAAGAAAAATTTCATTTGCTAGAAATAAACAAGATATTTGTGACGCTGCGAGATGTGCTTAGAATTGCAGCGTTAATCAAAATAATGTTTTACTTAAACGCATTTTATTTACCTAATAAATGGAATAAAAACTACCATTATCTAATTTATTCTGAAAAATTTCATTATTATACGAGAAGGTTAATATAATTGTGTTTACGTTTTTAACATTTGTTTACGATTAATTTTCTGTTTTGTACGAATGATTTGTGTTTGTCTGTATGCGGATATGTGTTAACCCAAATTAATTAATTAACAATACTAATTAAACTTTGCGTTGATCACCACGGAAGTATTCGTTACAGCGTATTGTCAAACAGCCCGCAGCTATTTCTGTAGCAACAGCCGGTCAAATTAAACAGGGTCTTACTCGTCCTATGTCCGAATCGGAGATGGCAGCATTCATGAAACGGCAACAGAAAGCAGCATTGGTCGCGCGAGCTCAAGTTGCAGCAGCGGCCGGTTCCAATACAACGGCCGGTCAATCACAGCAAACGAGCGCTACCACCACGGTTCAAACTCTTACTCAAGCGCAACAAGCACAACTGCACGCTCAAGCTGGAATACAGGTTAGATTCATTTTTCATTTTATTTCGAGATATACCTCTTTCGATTTAATCAAATACTTCACACGATTTCAGCTCTTTTTATACTTCAGAATTTCATTAATTTATCTTATTATCATTTAACATTTTAATTAAAGATTTTAACAATCTGGGTGTGTGGCACTAATAGGAAATTGTTGTTAACTTTTTTCCAGATTTGCAATCTATATTAGTTTTTATAACATTAAATAATATTGTCAATAAACAAATTATAATGAAAAGATAGATGTTAAATTAAAAAATATATGTTAGAATTATAAAATAAGGAAAAAAAAATCAAGAATAAAATAATATGTAAAGTTAAATAATCAAATGTTGTGCGTAATATTGCTTTTGAGCTGTGATTTAATTTTTAAAATTCTCAATAATTGAGTAAAATGTCAGTTACGTTACAAGAGTTTCAAAAATATATATAATTAAATTATTGTAGTGTTTAGTTCTTAGATATTGAGTTAAAGAATAATTCGTTATTTGGAGATACGTTACTTTTATTTACAAATTAAGAATATAACAATGAATAGCTTAATATTTGTATTGATTCACTATAAAAATGTAATTGACAAATCAACTGTATATGTTTATACAGAGTGGCCCAATGAAAACAGTAAATGCAAATTTTGGCCACTTAACATCATTTTTGCGAAAAACGCTCGAACACGTCAATTTTAGTATGAAGGGGGATATCTGAATCGATTAGTACTATTTTCCTAACATCAACCCTAAGAGGAGGAGGGATTGCACCCCAAAAATTTTAAATGGAAAGGGGTGTCAAACACGACACAGTTATAAAGGCCTTTCAATTCGCTTTTTAACAGTCTTTTTATTTTTCAAATCCGATCTTTAATTCCAGAGAAAAATCGCTTAAAACAAAATTTATTAAGTGCGTAAAAGTACAGACAGAAACTCAAATATCAGTTTATTAAGTGTTCGAAATGACTACCACTAACTTTCATACAATGATAAAGGTTTTGTACAGTGTAAAATTAGCGTACCAACCGTACTTTAAACTAATTCAATTTTTATCTACCTGTTTGGTATACTTCGCTTGACCTATAGTTGAAGTCTCCGATTGAATTACTTAACTTTCTTTAAACGATTTTTCTCTGGAATTAATGATTGGATTTGAAAAATAAAAAGACTGTTAAAAAGCGAATTGAAAGGCCTTTATAACTGTGTCGTGTTTGACACCCCTTTCCATTTAAAATTTTTGGGGTGCAATCCCTCCTCCTCTTAGGGTTGATGTTAGGAAAATAGTACTAATCGATTCAGATATCCCCCTTCATACTAAAATTGACGTGTTCGAGCGTTTTTCGCAAAAATGATGTTAAGTGGCCAAAATTTGCATTTACTGTTTTCATTGGGCCACTCTGTATGCTATTTTTTATTTTCACACTGTTGTTCATTTTGTGTTGTCATAGCAACGGAAAATTGAAGTGCGCGCTTTAAAATAGCGCGCGAACATAACAATTATGAATCGAACTGAAGTGAACAAATTCTCTAAAGATGTTTTCTTTAATCAAGAACGAAAGTCAGAGGTTTAACGTGTTTCGGCAACTAAGTTATTATCATCAGTAACAAATTAAACAAGTTTATTCAGCAATAGAAGGTTATTCAAGTATTCAAAAAAAAAAAAGATCTAAAACATGGCTCATTCCCGGATCAATCATGTTTGATTTGTTTTTCAAACGTTACCTGTGTTCATCAAATTTGTATATTTTTTTTCTATATTCTTGTTATCAAGTATGTTCGTACAATGTAAATCAAACAAAAAACAGTTAGTTAGTTTGCTTGTTTGGCATGCTTGACTGTATATGAGCCATATCAAACACGTACAATTATTTATAAATAATTTGCGCAAGTTATCTTGCTCATCCATACACGGTTAAGATGTTTGCACAAACATGCGGATTGACAAGCATGCCTGGTCGTGTATGGATCACTTAATCTCTAATTCAAATATTATTCTTTAGGTGCAACAAGCTGGTACATCGGGAACAACACAGGTCGCAACTCTTGTCAAAGCAGTATCAACTGCACCGGACGGTGGTACATCGTCTGTAACAGGTGTAATAGCGCCACAGGTTAAAGCCGCTATTGCTGCAGCTGCTCAACAACAGCAACAGCAACAATCAGGCGTAACTGGTGTGGTTGCAACTGGAGCTACAGTTAAAACAGCCAGTCAGATACGGCAGTTGCAAATTCAACAGCATCTACTGGCTAAGAAACTTAGCGGACAGAAGATCACACAACTTGCTCAGGTAGGTTGTCATTTGTTCTTAAGAGGGAAACTTCATGTAACGGATTTTGAAAAAATCTATCGAAGTCGTTAAAAGTATTGCAAAAAATTACAATGGGTTTCTTCTCAAGCGGTATACGATTCCTAACAAGTTAACAAAACTTGAAATGCATTTTGAAATGTTTTTTTTTTAAGATATTGTTTATATTTATTCTATTTATTTTCTTGGTCAAGAGAAAAAAATGAACTTTTTTTAACAGCTACCATTTCTCCAGTTTTTTCTTTTATTCAAAAGTCTACAATCATAAACTATAAAACCATACTGAAATTTTTTGTTTTGGATGACTAAAGGTTTGTATCTAAGCTCTTGCAATATTTACACGATATTTTAAATAAAAAAATGTTCTAAAAAGATTGGTTCAATCGTTTCTTCAAAAATATTCTTAAAAATTCATGAATTTTTGAGAGTTTCAGTTGAGTTTTCTCTTTTAATTTGAATAATAAAATATATTTTAATATAATATGTATTTTTGTTGTAGGTGGCAGGAAAAACTGGTGTAGCAACTCAACTGATTGTTAAAGCACCGAAAACAATTCCGACAACAATGACAATGCAACAGTTACAGCATGTGATGCGTGGACCGCAACTAGCTGCTGTATCGCAGGGTGGTCAAGTTGTGCTTACGACGAAAGCTGCCGCAGCCGGTCGAATTGTTACTGCAGCGGGACAAGCACAGACTACAGCCGCACGAGTATTACCAGTGAATGCAGCTGGACAACCGCAAGCCATCAAGCAAACTATACAGGTTATTTATTTTTTTAAGTGTTACTATTTTATTTTCGACAGTCATTGTTTGAAATTTCTTGAATTTTAAACTGTTTGTGTATATTTTCAGGTTGTGACAGCGACATCTGCGGGTCAAGCAGCTTTAGTAAGACCACAAGTTAGTGTTTCCAATACATTAACGGGGGCTTTAGCGGGTGCAATTAAAGTTACTCCATCTGGAAGCTCAACGGCCCAGCCACAAGCGATTCTTTCACAGGTAAAATATGTCAAAATATTTGACAATTCATACATGTATAGATGCTACACTCGAACCCCACTTTATCTGCTAAAACGGGACCGGAAGACTCACTTTATCTGCATGCCACTGCGCATACTCGTTGCACATTTTGGTTCTGTGTTCCACCGTTCCACATATGTCACAAAACACATTATGAGGTTATGTGATAGATTGCAAAATAAATTATTTAATTTAATTACTTAATTTTGTTTATTATATTACTATAAAATATGAACAAAATCGAAAATATTTTAAATAAATAAACTTTTTTATGATATTTCATACTACGTAAATATAAATATGAAAAGATTAGTACTGCCATCTAACGTATGTAAGTAAGTGTTACTACCCGACTCGTTCCGCAGATAAAGTGAGTTCAAATTGGCAGATAAAGTGAGTTTGCAGATAAAGTGAATGCAGATAAAGTGGAGTTTGAGTGTATTCCGAATTCCGAAAAATTAACAATAGCTTTATTTGCAGAACTTATCTGACTAGTTCGCGACTAGTACGCATACGTAGTGCGATTTTGAGTATTTACGAAGGCTAAAAATCACAGTGCTCATGCGTACTAGTCCGAAATAGAAATAGACTTGTGAATATAATAAACTAATAGCAACACTACTGTATTATTTCTATTATATTTGTGTCTCTTACGATTTAATTTTAAATTTAAACAGATAAATATTGCATTTATTAAAAGCAATTATATCTTATTGTATTGTATACTAATTTCTACATTATTTATTTAAAAAATTGAAGGTGTCAACTGCTCTACAAGGTCAACCAGTGACTCTTCGTCAATCAAGAAGTCCTGAACGTATACAAACTGCATCCGGTACGCCGCTGGTTGCTGTTACAGTACAATCCAGTGGCCAACAACAATCTGCTAGCGGTAATGCACGAATGCAGAAGAAACAATCATTTTTTTAAATTCAAATTTACGGTTTTTTTTTATTTGGTTTTTTTTTACTTTCTTAAAAACGACTTATTCTATGAATCATATTTTAATTAATAATATAAAGTATTCATTAAGCGGTATTTGTAATTATTTTAAGTTCCAATTATGTTAATATAAGATTGTAGAAAATTTACTTAAAATGTATTGTAAGAAAAACATACAATATAATGTGTTCACGGTTTTTATTTGTAATTTTTTATTAGTTATAATTATGCGATGGTTTTTAATTCAATTATGTTTGAAACTGTTCATTAATTTTTAAAATTTTGATTACTGGCTCGAAAACTCCAGTTGTGCTAATTTAAAACACGATTACCAAATATTGCACACCAAACGCTAAAACCAAACCTACCTTGATTTCGGACATCAACGGTATTGTTAGGGTTCACATTAGACCAATAATGTTTATTATGCCTGATTAAAATTCCGGCGCTGCTGATGTAAGCTGCATCAGTCCAAATCACTTTTTTATAGAATAATGGGTCTTGTTGAACTTTTTTACTATTCCAATTGCAAAATTCAATACGTTTCCGATGATCTGTTGGCTGCAGATGATGTTGCTTTCTTATCTTATAAGGCCTGAATTTGTATTTCTTTAAAATACCCAAAGCTCTACGTCTGCAGATCCCAGATTCAACTTCCATTTGACGACTAGAAATTGAATGATTTGCAACCGCGCATCCAATTACTTTGATGGCAGTTTTCGCAGCATCTTCAATATCGTAATTTCTAGGTCTTGGTTTGCTAAATGATTCATGGTTGATGATATTGTTTTTTTAATTTTGCAAAAATAGATTTATGTGGTTGTCTTCTTTCTGGATAGCGATTAAAATATAGTTCGGTTGCATTAACACAAATGTTATCACTTAGAATAAAGCATTCTAAAATATTATATTTTTCGTAGTTTTTATAAACCATTTTTACCTTTCAGTCGTAATGATTTAATAATGAACATACAACAATTGTTTTACCGGAATAGACGCTATTATAAATGACACAACCTACTAAGATCACACAATAATCAAACAAAAATGATGAATCAATAATAAATTTTATTTTATTTCAAAAAATGGCAGTTTAGACCATTTTCAACCCTACATGATATATATTATTGAAAAGAAAAAAAATTTTCTATTTAACTAAGTCAGAGCCGACTATGACTTGTATTTAAAAAAACACAACTTTATGTAATAACCCGAGAATTAACATAGATTTATAATATCCGTTAAGACCATTTCATTCTACTAAAAAAAAGTGCCTTAAGAATGTGAAAATTATTTTCGTCTAATTTAAAAAACCATCGAGATATCGCCATTTATCAAAATACGGAAAAAGCAAACTTTTCGCCATATCTCTTATTGTTTCCGAGTTCCCCTATGAAAACATTCAAATTTGCTCAGCCTGTACATACTATGTACTAGTGAAGTGTATTGTCACTGGTTGCAAATCGGGTTATTCGAATATTCTGTTTTATGAAAATGTAAGTAAAATACTTAAAAGGTTAGCGATTAAACAATTATTTACTTCAAATTTGAAACGTGTGGTGCGGGCCCCTTTGTGGTGCGGGCCCATAGGCTGCAGCCTAGATAGCCTGTGCATAAATATGGCCCTGTGTAAAGTAATTCTAGTACGCTAGGCGCTGTGTGCTGTTGAACGAAGCGAGGCAATGCCCAGAATAACCATTGCCATTTGCTTCGATCAATGCATTCCCATATTCATATATACACGTTCGCAAGAGATAAAACAAAAGTTTTTATACCAGAGGCGGCGTTGGAATATTATGCATATTTTGTTTTTCTGAATAATAGTTTGGATTTCATTAAACTTATTTTGATTGCATATTTCATATTCATTTTTTTTTTATCATACAAGTTGTACAATTTGAAATTTAAAGTACTTATCAGAAAGTCCGTAGCATATGGTATATTTTTTATTTTAGAGTTAAAAGTTAAGATGATTATGTCTTGAGTTTTAATAAATTTAGATATCAAAAAAGTTGTTTAGAATCTTATATAACTTTCAGCGCAAAATTAAAAATAAGAAGTGTCTTTTCTTAAATTATTAAAAAACTTGAATTTTGTTCTTTTGAGATTATTTTTTTGGAAACATATTAAAAAGAGTGAGTAATATTAAACACTGAATAAATATAGATATTGTAACTATGCTTGCATGAAATTAAGTTATTTTCGATAAAATTAAAAAGAAAACACAATGAAAGCAAATTTAAATACTCAAAGTTGCTAAATATTTTTTGACTGGTACTACAAGTTTATTTATTTAGTTCTGCTTTTATGACAGTTGCATTATTGTCTTAAAACCGGCTTTAGTTAAAACCTATTTTAATACCGAACTTGTAGTACTAGCTATTATTATTATTATTATTTATTAGACATGAATTTAAAATATGAACTTTATCTCTAAAGTTCACTTACATTTATTTTTCAAAGTACAAATCAATAAATTGATTCCTATTATAATTATTTTCAATTATGTTATTTTATTTCCTTACTTTTGATTTTACAAAAATAAATAATGTATCTGAAATAAATTTAACGGAAGTGCGTGCAACTTGTTAAATTGTTTAAATTTTTTGCTGACCTTTTTAGTCAAATTATTTACTTATATATTTATAATAGTTTTTAAATATTTTTTAACTGGGTCTTGAAACAATTTTAGTTATTTTTATGTAATTCTACATAAAAAATAAAGATACAAGTATTTTTTCTTTTTCTTTTTAATGTAGCATATAAACTTTAAAAACAATATAATAAAAACGTCCATTTTAGTTTTGCATGATAAGTTCCCATTCCATCTCTGCACATGCATCAATCTGTGCCCGAAAACGTTCGAATGATAACGGCAATTTATGGCGGCCGGCACTTGTAAAATTATCACGGTTGCAAAGGAACAAACAAGATCAACATTTATGCAAATAGAAACGCGTTTGTACTGCTCCTCCATCGTAGAGACTATATAGAATGTAACAGAATAACTATTCCTAATTTTCAGAAATGATAGAGTGCACTTAGAGAAACATGTTTTATTAATAAACTATAGTGTCCGGAAATTTCTCGGTGCCAAGATACAACGCTACGAATATGATTTGTTTGGAGAATGTGTTTTGGATTGAAACTGGTGATGTGATGGTGAAGATAAGAGAATATATTTTGTAATTTTTATGTTGAGCTTTATTGTAATTTGGATTAGTTATTTGGTAATTTTATGCAAAAATTAATAGTTGTTTAAAATTAATATATAGAGTTCCTTACAAAAGTGTATGGATCAGTTAATATAGTTTGATTATCTTGAACGTATGGTAACATGTAACTCGTATTTATGGAAATCGTCAGTTGATTTCTTGTTTGTTCCATGTGCCATTCTCTACCTGTTTTAACAATTGTGGATGTTATAATTTTAATGGTTTTAAAAATATATATTCTAATTTGTTCCACACCTTTAGTGTAAGTAAACAATTTTGTAATATTGAATAAACAAGAAATCGACTGAATAAATGTAAAATTATAATTGTTTAAAGAAATCATAATAAATTATGAATGAGATAAATTATAATGAGATAGGTAACATATTTCTGTTTAAATATGTATATAAATTTTTTTTTGGCAAAAATAATATAAATATCGAAATAAATAAAAATTCTCAATTTACTGTTTTAATAGTTGAATTCATGTAAGAGATATATTTCTTGAACGTTATTTATTATAATTACTGCACATAACTATAGATGTATAATGTGATATTTTAATTATATTATTAATTTAGATAAAATATTTTAAATAACTTTCAAAGAGATGCTTTTAAAAATGGGATGAGGGATAAGAATTTGGTTGATAAATATGACAATATAATTATATGTTTTTATTTTTTGTTTGATATATATCCGGAACAGGTAAATTGCACACCGCGGTCATAAATCCCAAATTTGAGTAACCGAATTGCACTCCGGTCAACCGCTGAATGACCCAAACGGATTATTAGTTTATAAGAGTCTTGAACATACCAATTGCACACAGCGTTTGGGTTTTAATCCCTTACCGAAATTTTGCATAGCAAAATTGCACACCGGTCATAAACAGATTAAGGGATTAAGATTTCAACCTAAAACCAGGTAAAATCTAGAACGTACCACAAACGCCTGCAAATCTATTCACGCAAATTTTCCTAAAACCTATAACCTGACCTACCCTAAACCAACAGTGGCTCACTGTAAAAACTACCTGCGTAAGGGTTCAAGACAAGACGCTTATAAACCGATAATCCGTTTGGGTCATTCAGCAGTTGACCGGTGTGCAATTCGGTTACTCAAATTTGGGATTTATAACCGCGGTGTGCAATTTATCTGCTCCGGATATATCTAAGTCAAAAATAAAATATGTCAAGTTTATTTAAAAAATTTAATATTAATGAATTGTACATTTGGATTTACAATGTAAATTTAGAGGTATAACAGTGTCTAGAAACAAGAAATTTAAACTTTATAAATAAATTCTAGACATCTTCATTGACTGTGTAATTTTTATAAGTAGAAATAGATAGATATGTTTGCGCTTCCTCTTTAAATTTAAATGGGAAAATGTTCCAAGAGATAAGAACTTAATGTAACGATTAAAAAAAAAGTGCATACCGAACTTTGAGTACTTTCCATATTTGGATAACATAAATTTGATTCTAATTTGGGAGTGAATGACGTATTAATTTGTTTATCAAAATAGAATCATACTGTTAGATGAATTCTTTACTAATGTTATTTTCTAATACATATTTAACATTTTAGAATGATTGCTAAATGGGCTTGTCCACTATTTTTTATTAGCAGTTTGGATTCTACTATAAAAAGTAAATTTAATACATGTATTTAATTTTTAAATTTAATTTTCTTAAGCCTAGAACAAATTATTAAAAATTGCTAATTTGGCGGTAACAATTTGATGTATTTTATGTTTTTACGTGTAGTGTATACTTGCTTTGATCAAACAAGACAGTCGATATTTGGATGACGTAATATCATCTTTTTCAGATGTTATATGATTTAAGAAAAACCGTTTTTATTTTAAACTTTTTTAAAATTGATTTATATTAATAAATGCGTAACTTTGAAACAATATTTAAATTACATTATGATTCTAGATAAATCAATTTAAATAAATAAGTTCGACAATAATAAACAGCTCGATTATTAAAAATTAATAGCAATTGCATGCAAATTTAAAATAAAAATTCTGCAAGAATTAAAATTTTTATGATGTCACAGTTGAAACTATTTTATTATTGGCATGATAAAAGTTGCTAATAATATTATAAATAATGTTTAATTAAAGGAATTTTTAAGTAAAAGCTAATAAGATTAGTACAGTAAATTATGATTAGTAAGATTAATTGATATAATAAAATTAAGTTTGGTTAATAAAAATATTTTATAAATTATAGTTAATCGAAAAATAATAAATAAAATAATTTAAGACAACTTTAGATTTAAGTTTTGTATTAATATTTATTAATAATTGACGTTTCGACAAACTCAACGTCCGTCTTCATCAAGAAAAATAATTATTTGTATCATTTTTTCCTGATGAAGACGGATGTTGAGTTTGTCGAAACGTCGATTATTAATAAATATTAATACAGAACTTAAACCTAAAGCCGTTTTATTTTATATAATGAGTTCTGAAAGATTTTTTACTATGTTAATAAAATAACTATTAAATTTTTATTTTTGTTATAAAAAAATGTTTCCATTTTTTAGAAATTTAGCAACATAAAAAATTTGTCTCTATTGACAATCTATTGACACATAAGCTATCAATAATAATATGAACAATCTACAATCAAAATGACGGAGTTATTAATATAATAAACAGATCGACATACTTAATATAAATAAAATGTCAAAATTTGTCGCTATTATTATGGTAATTAAAAAAAAATAAATATTAGTGTTATAAAATGTTTACGTACGCTTGAAAAAATTGTAATTTTCGGTAAGAATGAAACCAAAAAAAAATATAACATAATAAAAAATCTTTCAGAACTCATTATATTAAAACAAAAAAACCT
Organism: Clivina fossor; assembly: GCA_963966155.1. Taxonomy (NCBI): domain Eukaryota; kingdom Metazoa; phylum Arthropoda; class Insecta; order Coleoptera; family Carabidae; genus Clivina; species Clivina fossor. The sequence continues at coordinate 12,613,624 of OZ014566.1, forward strand.
AAAGTTGAAATTTTGTTTAATTTTATATTAAAATTCGTCGTTTCGATATTCTAAACTTATACAGCTCCAGCAAGCAAACAAGTCCATCGGAAAATATGCGAACTAATTTTAAAAATTCGTGGCGGTAAAAGTTTAAGCCAATAAAAACAATTTCTGCCGTCGTTGTACATTCCGTAACAAAAGTAAAAGTAGCTAGCAAACTGACAGATTATCGCGTGTTTGTTTTTCTTAAGTTTCTCTGCTGCTGCTCATCTTTATAAAAAAAAATCAGTCTTTTTTAAGACTTAATCTTATTCGAAATAAGGTAGGCATATATTTTATAGATAATTTAAAATATTTTTAAAATGAAATTATCGCATAACCTCAAAATATATATTTTATATGTCAAAGTACTATTGACACTGAGTGTACCTCTAGAATACAGAGACAACAAACCAACGCCTACCCAAGAGACTTGTTTGCTTGGCTTGACTATATCATCATCAAGAAAAAATAACATTAACAAACAAAACATAGAAACAAGTAATTAGGTAACAAAATACAAGTGCCTAGATTAGAAAATTTTATAATTTATTTAATAAAAAAAAGCCAGATTGTACATATGCATTGTTCGAAAAAAATACCCTTATTAGTACCTATATAAGTCCGTTCCCTAAAAAAGGTAAATAAGTAAAATCAAAAAGAGTACTTTATCATTACAGAAAAGGGGATTAAATGCAGTTATTTACTTTTATTATTATTTTTGTCCTTCCATTAAGGTAAAAAGTCAAATATTTTAAAATACGCAAAAACAGGGCAATTTTTTGCACTAATAGGGCTACAAATTCAATTACTCTCGAAAATTTTTACTCTTTTAAACTACTATTTTGAACAGTGTATAAATCAGTGTCTTGACACTAATTTATGTTATCTTTTTCTTTGGAAATTTTTATTGCTTCTCCTATCAACCTACTGTTAATATTATTGGGTCTTGCAATTATTTTAATATCTTTAAATTTTACGTCATAAGATTAAATTTAAATTTTTTATCTAGTTATAATATTTTTTATATTAAAATAATATACAATTTCTGCAATTTTATAAGATGATTTGGAAAAATATAAACGATATTAATATCATAAATAGGAGTATAAAATAATTAGATATATACAATCAAAATATGTCAATTTGACGGTATAAACAGTATTGTTTATTATATAATATTGTCACCCCCAAAGATTGCTACATATTATACGTAATTTGTGCGTAAATAATCGTATTATACGATTAATTTCGAGGGTGGTTTTTCACGCTGTAATCATCTCTAATCTGTTCATATTAAATTGCATCAATGTCTATGCAGCACTCCCCCTATCACACTTTCTATATATGTATTGTATTCAAGATGATAATTCGTACAAAATCGGAAATTCTAATTTTTAATATCCGAAAAAATGTCACTTTTCACACAGATTTATCATAATGCTTATCAGCATATTATTATTTGTTACTGCATTATTGTTACTGATATTATTATTCTACTATATTTCATATTTAAAAATTATTATATATATATATATATATATATATATATATATATATAAAATTATATAATATATAAAATTTTGATGGGAAAGTAGTTAAAGATTAGGTATTCGAACTAACTCTCATTAAAGATTCTGTGTCAAGCTTTCGGTGATATTTTCTAACTTTTCTTTCTAAAAAGAAAAATTAAAAGTAAAAACAAAATTACAAATCTGATTACTTTCTTATTTATTTTTAATATTTGATTAAAAATTTTGTTATATTGATTCTTATTAACAAAATTGATCTGTTATTTTTAATTATTTATCGACTTCATGATTTGTATGTTTTGCAAATTTAATAATCGCTCTACCATTTATGTATTTGTTTCTAAATTTCCTAAAAAGAACAAGTAAGTTATACTCCTAATAATTTTTTTAAATATCATTTTATTACTAATTTAAACTAATTATAAAAGATATCTATGATAAAAATGTTGGTCGCATTCGGTAAAAATTATTGAACGTACAATAAATCAAAAGTATATATTTTTTTTATTTCTGTTATATTTTATATAATGTATTTTTGACAAGATAATGTTATTCATTTCTCAAGCCAGTGAGTTTTTAAATTATTACTCAACATTTTAATACTAATGAAAATTTTGTAAGTTTATTAGTTAATAGTTTGTTACTAATCACAAAATTATTTTGAAATATTTAACAAGTTATCGCTGTTGCTATATAATTGCATTTTCATATAATCATTATTTTAAAATGTCAATCATGTCAGCTCAAAAGTGAAATTTCTTATAGTATAGTCGTAGAAAAATTGTAAAAATAGAACATTTGTATTAACCAGTATTACATGTTTGTCAAACAATATAATACTAGTGGTCGCCCAGTGGAGTGGTCAAAATTCGACCGTAATTCATTAAATTTTTAAGTTTCAACGTTATTGAGGTTCTTTTGTCAAAGCTCCGAGCGTATTCCTACCTCTTTTTTTATGAAAATGTCCTATTATTTTTTATTTTTACTTCTACCTGATATGAAATATGAATAGTTTTTCTATTTTTGAGACATTTTCTTATATCTAATATTATAAAATTCAAATAAACTAATTAAAATTACTTAATAAGTAATTTTAAGTAAACGTCAAAAGTCATTTTCATAAAAATCACTTTTCGAAGTGAGACGAAAATACAGGCGAAAGTCATTATGCATTAATTTTCGAGTTGTTTCCTTGTCTCAAAATATAGGCAACACACATAACGTAACCGCATTGCACAAACTCTACTGAACAACCGACAAATTTTTATTAATTTAATGAATTTTGTAAGACATATTATACATAAATTTTATCTTTCTGTATTCCTTCAAATAGATGAAATTTAACTATGTCAAATCTCACACAAAAAGAGGTAGAAAGTTCTTTCTTCACGTATTATATATATATATATATATATATATATATATATATATATATATATATATATATATATATATATATACCGGGTGTCTACTTTTTTTTTGTTACATAGGGAATACAATGCTAAAATTTTCATTTGGTGATAAATTTTCCCCTAATTATTATAGAACAAAAGTACAAATACAAAAGTTGTTTAGAATTCAAAAATGCATCAAATGATGCCAAATTTATCAATATAGGATGTTCCGATCAAGAATTAGAAGCAAATTAAAATTTCCATTTTTGCGCTCTTTACATCAAAGTGCCATGGAAATTAAACAAATAATTTCATTTCTTCTGGAGTTTGAGTTTGACAGATCGTATTTATTTTATTGTTACGTTCTGTATTATTATCATTATTATTGAAAATAATGAATAAACTTAAGGTAAATGAAAAAGTTCAGTGCGTAAAATGGTATTTTACTGGAAATTCGATACGACGAGTAAGAGATTTATTCAGCGCTTTCTTTGAAAACCGTCCCATACCTTCCGCTATGACTATTCGTAGGATAATTAAACAATTCGAAGAAACTGGAAGTGTGTTAAAACGTTGTAAAAATTGTAGAAAAATCAACGCAGAAGATCAGGAGGAGAATTTAAATCAAAATGCAATTAAAGAAAATACATTGAATATACTTTTGTGTGTAACGGAAAACCCAAATGTTAGTGTGCGTCAACTTGGTGCTGAATTAAATTTGCATCCTTCAACAATACATAAGGTACTAAAAAATGAAAAATATCATTCTTATAAATATTCCACGCACCAAGAGATATTTGAAGCGGATAAAATGGCTAGAAGCGAATTTAGTAACATTATTATGGAAAAATCCAATTTAGACAGAAACTTCTTGAAATCTATTTGTTTTACTGACGAGTCTACGTTTACTTTACACGGCGAACCTAATACACAAAACTTTAGAATATGGAGCCAAACAAATCCTCATTTAATGGTAGCAACACGTACCCAATATCCAGAAAAAGTTAATGTATGGGCTGGAATTTTTGGCAGGTGTATAATTGGGCCATTTTTTATTGAAAATAATTTAAACAACGAAAAATATTTGGATATGTTGCAAAATCATATTGGTCCGCAGTTAGAAGAGTGTGCAACTCAAGATAATGTTGTCTGGTATCAACAAGACGGATGTCCGGCACATTACAGCTGCAACATTAAATTATATTTGGATCAATGTTTTCCAAATTCATGGATTGGTAGAGGTGGTCCAATTAATTGGCCAGCTAGATCGCCCGTGCGATTTCTTTTTATGGCCATATTTGAAGGAGAAAATTTATAAACGACATATCAAAAATCTTGTTGATTTGAAAAATGCCATTGTTGAAGAGTGCAATAATATAACACAAACACAATTAAGCTCTGTACGTCACGAATTTTATAACAGATTAGGTTATTGTTTGGCAGTTAATGGCGATTTATTTGAACATTTAATTTAAATTGTTAGTTTCGTTTTTGTTCTCCTATATCTTGTATTCATGAATTTTTCTGTTTTATAGGTATATTGAATATTGTAATAAATAAAGAAAGTTTTACGGAGTTCAGCTATTTACTATTTATTAAACTCTTATCCGACGTTTCACTGCACAACTTACAGCATCCTCAGGGATAAGTTTAAATTATTATAATAAATATATTAGGCATAATGCCAGTCATCTAATTCAAATGTATTGTTTTTATAACTTGAAGTTAATAAATAAATTAAACAATTACTTAAAATTATAATGGAGACATTCACAATTTAAAGCTAGTACGTAGTGTACAGCCGAGTAAAATACCCTTTCATTGTAATAAATAATAAATACTTTTTATACTTAATAGCTTTTCATTTACATTAAGTTTATTCATTATTTTCAATAATAATAATAATAATAATAATAATAATAATAATAATACAGAACGTAACAATAAAATAAATACGATCTGTCAAACTCAAACTCCAGAAGAAATGAAATTATTTGTTTAATTTCCATGGCACTTTGATGTAAAGAGCGCAAAAATGGAAATTTTAATTTGCTTCTAATTCTTGATCGGAACATCCTATATTGATAAATTTGGCATCATTTGATGCATTTTTGAATTCTAAACAACTTTTGTATTTGTACTTTTGTTCTATAATAATTAGGGGAAAATTTATCACCAAATGAAAATTTTAGCATTGTATTCCCTATGTAACAAAAAAAAAGTAGACACCCGGTATATAAATTATAATGATAATAAATTAATGTATTTAGTATACGGAATTTTTTATATATTATACATTATGCTATTTAATTAAATATATTATGGTTTTGATTTTCTGCACTAAAATAAATTAAATATATCGCTGTGAAATGAGTAACATACAACAAAGTTTTACCGAAATATGGACGTTTCTATTTTCGTGAAACATTAATTTCGTAACAAAGTTTTATGATGTGACAGGAGTAGAATGGAACAGAAATACAAAAGTATAGATAAGCTACAAAATGATTACAATAATTTTTTTTTCAATTACAATTGTTTTTAGTTCTTTATTTTTATACAAATACAAATAAGGTGCAAGAGAAATAATTAATATAAAAAAATAATAAAATTAATCCATACGTGTCTTCAGATTTTTTGTTGTTACTTTGTCTTTTTCGCTGAAACAAGAGAAAATAAATGATTAAATATTTAGTGTCAGAATATGATATAAACAGATATTTTTCCTAAATTATATGAATAAAGAAATAGAAATCTTTAACTTACATAATATGAACAACAGCACCCCAACCAGAAATCGCATCCCGATCAAAAGCATTCATAAGCGCTTGCAAAATAGTTTCAAACAAATCGTCCGGTTTAAGTTTGGTTCCCACAGCGCTTCGCACATACCGTACAATTGCTTCCCACACGAGCCCCCAACAACAAAATCTTCCGGCTCGTTTATGCAT